>CM052885.1:112722916-112744851 GCA_028534135.1 Potos flavus | reverse complement strand
TGCCTGCCCCCCACGGAACCTCCCCGTGTCCACGAGAGGCTGGAGGCCGTAGCTGTCCCCGTTGCTGTGGGGACCGTGGGGGGAGAAGCCTGGGGAAGGCGCTCACGGCTGAAGCAGCCTGTCCTTGTGGGTCACATGGGATGTGGGAAGGGAGGCTGTGTGAGGTCCGGTCACCCCTCACCTCCCTGACCTCTCAGGCCTCAGAGCGGGAGGAAATCTTCGGGCCGCCTCGCTGCCGGCCTTTCCCCACCATCCGTGGGGCCCTGACCTGGGCTCTCAGTCGTTCCACAGGCCGCTCGGAGGAAGGGGTGCCTGAAGCTGTGGACAGGGTGCACGGAGCCCGGCAGGGTCCTGTCCTGCGCCGCCAGCACGCTGCTGAACCAGCTCAAGAAAACGTTCCTGCACAGAGTCCGCGGGAAGTACCCGGGACAGCTGGAAATAGGTAACCCCGCTCGTAGGTAACCACAAGCAACGGTGCTGAGTGTCCCGGGGCCCGGTTCCAGCCCTGCCTGCATCCCCGTGTCGTCATGGCACCAGAGGGAGGACGTTTCTCAGCTGGCCCATGGGTCGCCCCTCTCCCTGGGGACAGGAAGGAGTCCGTGAAACCAAGGCTGCCGACGTTAGCCGCGTGGTCCGTTTCTCTGAGGGTGGACCGCGTAGCTTCCACCGGAACCTTAAAGGGGTTACGGAAGAACGTTTATGGGAAGGGAGGCAGGAAAACGGTGTCTTCCAATGTTGGCTGGACTCTTCCTCAGAATACAGAGCATCTCCCTTCCCGTGGCTCCAGAACTGGGGCCGCTCTGACCGGTGCCTGGCTGCTACTCGGCCTGAATGTTCCCAGGCGCCGGCCGGGCCCGGCCCAGCCCAGGGCGGGGGATGCGCCCCCAGAATGCCTGGCTCCGGCCCGCAGAGCCCAGCCCCAGCACGCTCCTTCTGCCAGGCAGGGGGCGCCCAGGGAGGGGCACCCCCCCCCCCCAGGCCGTGGTCACAGACGGGTCACAGACTGACCCAGCCAGGTGCGGAGAAGCCCCAAGGGGCCTGGTCTCCCCTCACGGCCCCTCTTGTGTCGCCAGCGTGCAGGAGGCTCCTGGAGCAGGTGGTCAGCTGCGGGGGGCTGCTCCCCGGAGCCGGGCCTCCCGAAGAACAGACGGTCACCTGGTTCCAGTTCCACAGCTACCTGCAGCGGCAGAGCGTCTCCGACCTGGAGAAGCATTTCGCCCGGCTCACCAAGGAAGGTAGGGGCTGGGAGGGCGCTGGCCTCCAAGCAGCACCGCGAGAGGGGAGAATGTCCGTCCGCGGAGCCTGCTGTCCCGGCTCTCCGGAGAACCCAGATTGGACGAGACGGCACGTTCGGCCCACATAGCGGAATGAGCTCCAAGGGAAGGTTTTACAAAGCACAGAGCCGAGGTCCGAGCTGGACGCGAGGGTGATGCGCAGCTGGCCAGCATCCCTGAAGTACGGGCTGAGGTTTTACTAATTTTCAGGGTGTATCCAATCCCTTGCTAGAAAGCCTTCCTAGCTTTCCAGGAGGCCCCTCTGAAACCAATCCAGACTGAGCCGTGGTGATCACACGGGCCTGCCCCGGGATCTGCCTCCCCGCGGCTACTGGCAGCGGCCAGAGACCTGCAGCCATACCGCCGGCGGCAATCAGAAGGACCCCGGTCCACTTCTCTCTTCCAGTGACACTCGTCGAGCAGCTGCAGTGTGCAGGGCAGGGCAAGGCGGTCAGGAAGCTGCAGGGGAAGCGGCTGGGCCAGCTCCAGCCCCTGCCCCAGACACTGAGAGCCTGGGCGCTGCTCCAGCTGGACGGGCCCCCACGAGTGTGCAGGGCAGCCAGTGCTCGCCTGGCCGGTGCAGCCCGGAACAAGAGCTTTCGGGAAAAGGTATGGCATGAGGTTGGGAGGCGGCAGCCCCCTGGCCACATGTGTGAGCTGCGGGGAGGTCGGATTTCTCTCTCAGAAAAATACAAAGG
This sequence comes from Potos flavus, assembly GCA_028534135.1. NCBI lineage: Eukaryota > Metazoa > Chordata > Mammalia > Carnivora > Procyonidae > Potos > Potos flavus. The sequence goes on along the minus strand of CM052885.1, from coordinate 112,742,879 downwards.
ATGATGTTTTGAAGGGGGCTGCATTTGCTGCAGGATGTTTTGGTTTTTTTAAAGATTTTGTTTTTTTTAAGTACTCTCCACACCCGCTCTCATTTACGACCCCGAGATCAAGGGTTGCACACTCTACCAACAGAGCCGGCCAGGTACCCCAAGACGTTTTGCTTTAGGGATGCTCCAATGGCGTGAGCGCAGCCCTTCTGCTGTGGCCCCCGGTGACACCAGTCCTGTGGAGGGATCCAGGTTGGACTGGGCGGGGGCTGCCAGGCCACCACCCGAGGATCCCACAGAACTCACACCACAGCCTGACCACCTCGTAACTCTTGGTGCTTCCGACCCAACATATCCTATCCCTGTGGTCTGAGATGTCGCTTGCGTGTGGAATCAAAGGGGCAAGACCGAGGCCTTCCTAAGGTCTCCTGGGCCACCCCTTGGCCAGGTGCCTTCTCCCACGCTTCCTAATGAACCTGTGCCATTTTGGGAAGCTGGTGGCAGCTCTCCTCTGGCTGAGGTGGCCGAGGGGACAGGGCCATCAGTGTGACTGGGAAAGGAGGCCAAAAGGAAGAACTGCTTTGTCCTCGGGTCTCAGGCAACAGCTCGGCTTTCGGCCCCCAAGGCTGCCTCCCTCTGCAGGCCCAAGTCTTCGGTTGGCCCCGGCCGGATATCTGATTTCTCTGGTGTCACATTTTATCTGAATTTGGGAAATATTATTAGACAAAAAAAATGATCACCATGAGCCCAGGGACCAGTGTCTTTAGAGATAAAGCAAATGTTGCAGCAGACCCCGAGACTGCTGGACTAGGGTGCCCCTAGCGCAAAGATGACTAGATCAGGGCCCGATTCTTGTTTAGAGAAAGGTAAGTGGGGCTCGACTTACTGGCAGCATTGGGAGGACTGGCAGCCCCCCGCTCACGGCAACCTCATTCCCCAGGCTTTGCTCTTCTACACCAACGCTCTGACCGAGAACGATGCCAAACTGCAGCAGGCCGCGTGTGTGGCGCTGAAACACCTCAGGGTGAGTCTAACCTACCCTCAGCAAGGGCAAGGAGAAGCCTGAAGTTAGTTCATGCCAAAGGTATTCCACTGGGAAGCCCCCCCACCAAAAAAAAATTACCACCAGCAAAAAACAAAACCAAACCAAAAAAACAAAAACAAAAACCCCCAAAACTCCCAAAAAACAAAAACCAGCCTCCAAAGGGCTCGTTTTAGAGAAGCAGAGGTCAGCTCCACCCACAGAGGCCCCTCAAAAGCGGTCAAGGAGCCGTGGCTCTGGCTGTGCTTGAAGAAGGTGGCCCCAGGGACTCACTTCTGAGGCCTTGGATTCTAGGTTGCAATATCCTCAATTAAAAAATTTCTAAAAGAAAAAAAATTCTAAAAGCACCATCAGTTCATTGTGGGGGAAAAAAAAGGTATAAAATACAGAAACGTAGAAGTTACCCATCATCCTAATAAGCAGAAAGTACTGCTGGCATTTTGCTGTATTTCTTTTGTTTGTGGGTGTGTGTGTGAGCATTTAAAATTGTTGATCATGCTAAATACAATTTAAAAGCAATGAGCTTAACAGAAACTCTTAGTGGCAGAAGTCTCTATGAAGGGGCTGTCTTCCCACTCTCGTGGGATAGGAAATTGAGGTTCACCATCCATTTTTTTAAAATTATAAATAGTGTCATTATGAGCTTAAAAAAATACAGGAGTTCTGAGCGATCTCCTTAGGCTGAACTCTCCCAAGTGTGACTCCAGGCCAGAGAAGATGAAACGTTTGGAGCCTCTAGATACAGCTCAGCCATTCTACTCCCAGAAGCAGATGTGAAAGGATGTCCCATCTCGCCTCCACCTCACCTGCACCTGGAACTCTCATTTTAGAAAAACCACTGCCAATCTGCTGGATGAAAATTAGATTAAACTCACTCACCCCATTCATTCTGGAAAGAACCAGAGAAATCCTAAGAGGACCATCTGGTTATAATCAACCAGCCAGTAAGGGGGTAGGGGTGAGTGCCCTGTAGAGGAAGGTAAAGTGCGCTCTGGTCCTTGGCCCTAGAGGGGAGCAGCCAGGGGCAGCTGTGCCCAGACCTGGGCCCTGACTGATGCTCTCTCAGTCTGACCAGGAGGGGACGGTTAGGAGAGCAAGGAGACAGGAAGGTCCCGAGGGAAGCAGGTCTTTTTGCTTTCAAGACAGGCCTTCTAGAAGGTATCCATAAAGCTCTGCCAATGGCCTGGCTCACGGGCAGGTGTCAGGATGGAAAAGGGGAGGCACTTCCAATGGCACTCCTGATGAACTTGAGGCCACATAAGAAACCTGTAAGCCTTCAGAAAAGGAGGCGGCTGAGGCCCCTTAGTCCGTGCCAGGGCTGGAGTCTTGAGGAACTTATAAAAGTAGATTCCACCTGCTACTTAAAATGTCCCCTAAGGGATCCTCTTCCCCCTCCCCACCTCCAACAGGGCATCGAAAGCATCGATCAGATTGCCAGCTTGTGCCAGTCTGACCTGGAGGCCGTGAGAACAGCCGCCCGGGAGGCCACACTGTCATTCGGTAAAGTACAGCATCAAGCGCCGGGTGCGGTGCAGTGGGGTGCCCGAGGACTTCCGGGAGGTGGTGCCAGAGACCACGGGCAGCCCTCCAGGATGCAGGATAGCAATGGGCACTGGTAGCGATCCGTTTAACTGCCTTTGGCCAAGACGGGTTTCCTTCATGGTTGAGGTGGCAAGAAGTGCTTTATTTCCCTCTTAAACTTCAGTTTATGATCCTGGGGAATGAACGCCAGATGCAAGGCAGGAATACAGTTCAGCAAATTCTGTCGTGAACGTAGGGGCGAGGCACCGGGTCCATGCGAGTGGCTGGCAGGGGCTCCCCCAACGGTCCCCGCCTCTGCCCCTCACAGCAGCACCCAAGACCCAGGCTTGGCCCACCGGAGCAGGAACGCCGAGGTGGGGGACAATCCAGTGACATGTCACCTTACTATTTCAGGTGAGAAAGGACGCTTGGCTTTTGAGAGGATGGACAAACTCTACTTGGAACAAAGAGAAGAGGCCTTTTGCCAGGAGGCGGATATTGAAATCACGATATTTTAAGCCTCAGCCGACGAGCTCCAACGTTGGCATCTTTATTTTCGCTCCCGCCAAGCCTTGACACAGGAACTAAGTTTGGGGCGGGGGTACGCTGTGTGCTCCCCACTAAGTGTGAGCTGGCCTGAGCTCCTCCCTCCGTCTCCAGACTGGTCACAAAGTCCAGGGGCACAAATGAGGCCTTCCGAACTGGAGCAGAGGCTGGCCAGCACTTTGAAGGCTGTAGGACTTTAACCACACGGTCAGCTTTTGGTCCTGAGAATCTGTCCGACCCTCCCCAGCTAGCTGCACTGCGACGGGGCCACGGCCAGGCAGGATGAGGCCTGGAGGGAAAGGCTCCAAGAGGCATGCGCGGCACTTGGCGTTCTCCCGGCGGGTTCTGGTTCAGTAAAGGCTGGGAGCGAACTGGCGAGCAGGCGGACGGCTCTTGCTGAGGAGGGCGCGGTGGGGCATGTCAGCAGCAGCAGGCTGTCCCCTCGGCGAGCTGGGGACGGTGGGAAGCCGGAGCCAGGGTTTCACGATTCACGCTCTTAATCCGAGCTGCAGCCCAAATGCCACCGTGGAGCCTGCTGACCATGGACCTTATTCTCCCGTGTCCAACAGCACAAAGAAGAAAATGCCACCGGCCGAGAAACCCTGAGTGTCGTGTCAGGAAGAGCGTTTGCTCTCTGACCTCCCCCATCAGCAGGGAACGAAACTCTTGAAGCCAGTCAACGTAAGGCCTATTCAATAAACAGCTCTGGAAGCCACAAGCTGGTTTGAAAAAAGATTTCACTGAAGAACATGTTTAAAGAAAGAAAATTCGTTTCCTATTTAAATCTATTAAAAAACCTCAAAGATGCCCTGAACTGTTTTTGTATTGAGCTGTGAAGACAGCCGGGGGTATAAACGCGACTCCTGACAATGGCACTGGCGACTCTGTGACTGAAACCTTCTCGTGTAAACTTCCTGTATAGATCCTGTGCTTTTCGGTTGAACTTAGTATTTATTTGCCTTGTCCGTAAGTTCAATTTTCTGAAATTTCGATTAAAACGATTTGTATGGGTGTTTCCCTTTACCTGAGAAAAGTAGAGGGCAGTGGTTGTTTCCCCGAACCTCCCGGGGAGGGACGAAGCGCCCCCCCCCCCGACGGTCCCGGGGACGCTCTCTGGCCGGCAACTCGGTCAGCCGGGCTCCCCCACCCGCGGGTCTCACGGAGGGCGGCCTGCGGGCTCAGTGCCCTTGGTGCTCCCCGTGTTCGCGAAGTCTCCCCGGAGGCCCGCTCGTGCACAGATACCAAGCAGCACAGCCCCTCCTTGTCTAGCCCTTGGCCTCATCTGATTCTGCGCCAAAGTTACGAGTTCACAGCTATTTTCTTTCCCCCACACTGGCATTCCACCTCTTTGTGAAAGCTTAGATGCCATTTTTGTATCTGAAACAAAGACTGAAGTGACAGTGGGTGTGACACCATCTTCCCGTGGCCACAGTCCTCTGCGGGCCTTCCACGGTCACGTGGCCGTAGCCTGTGTTTACTCCCCAGTTCCGTGGATCCTGCCGGGAGGCCCAGCGGCCAGTCACACAACCCTGGAGGATATAAGGGAATTCTCTGTACTACTTTTGCAACACTTTATAAATCTGAAATTATTTCAGAGCAAAAAGTCAACCAATCACTTTAGAGAAGACTGATGGTGCACAAGGAGGGAGGACCAGGTGGATTTTCTATCTCGTTGCTTCTCCGTCAAGCGTGGCTCGACAGACATACTGAGAAGTGGTGACCGTGCGTCTCACAGGCAGCTGGCTAGGGACACATTCTGAGCAGTCCTCCAAGCAATCTGGGTGGTTTGCTAAGGTAGCTCAGGGCCCTGGGCATTCAGAAGGTGGGTTTTGTCGTCGTCCAAGAAGCTGGATTGAGGCCGGAAGTGTCACATAAATTCACCAGGAAGGGAACTGTCCCCCAGCCCTAAGGCGAGCACAACCCCAGGAGGCCACAGCAACCCCTGGCCGCCTGACCGACAGCATCTGCTTCCTGGAGGCGGTGGCGATGGCGGTGGCAAGAAACAGGAGGTACCCGTCCTGCTTTAGGCCCATTAAACAAAGGCATGGGAGGCACCTCAAATCCATGTTCTTTAGAAAAAAAATTTTATTGTTGCAACTAAAACGCAAACCCATCATTTATATGGCAAGTCGGAAATCTGTACAGTATTGACAGTTCTGTGAGGTCGCAGAAGACCCTGAGACGCGCGCCCCCCCACCCCCCATCATGCAGCCATGTGTACACACACCTGAAAAGGTATTATACCAAAACACCTCGCTGTTTTTGTGTGTTTTTATTTTTGTAAAAATGGTTTATTCCACGGCCATTGTAAAAAATAATGACCTCATGAGTAAATATTGGCTTAAGGCAAATAGCAGAGCAGCTCGCTACTTCTCTAACATACGTGTAACAAGATGGAGGGCCATCTGTTTTCCAAGGATAGGAGGTTAAACCAGTATATCCATTTTGAAATGCTACGATATATACACACCCGAACCACTACATACACAAACAGGACTTCAAAAAACAAACAAACAAGCCCAACTCAAGAACGCGTACAGCCTGGCACCTCAGCCTCACCCCACCTCACCAAGGCTCTGCGCAGCGATGCCTCGAAGGTTCCCACCACAGAGTTTCTCTGCACGGGCTTCTAGCGCGGGAAAGGCAAAATGTGAAAATGCTGGCAAAAGAGCAGCTCGTGAGCCACAGCTGCCTTGTGTTTTGTTTTTTTTTGTTTTTCTTGTTAAAAAAGCCACTTAACGTGGAGGTCTTAAGCTCCCTTGCAGGAAGAGTCGTGAGCACCATCAGTCCCCAGGGTTCAAGGGCGGGGGCAGACGTGGCTCTCAGCAAGGCCCCCGGAATGGGACGGCGGCAGGCGGACTCCGAGGGACTGTCACCCAGGTTGCTTCGGGACGTGTGGTTTCCAACAGTTGCCTTGGTTCCAAATCACAGTCTGCTCGAGAGGAGCGTGAACTTCTGACTGTGGACGTTGATCCCCAAGGTGTTGGGGGGGACCCTGCTTGCCTAAATGTCCACAGCGTGAGGTGTGACTCCAGCTTCCCATACCCTTGGAATGTCTGAGTTACAGTGGGACCCGGCTGGACAAGGCCAGGCCGGGCCTCACCAGGAAGTCACCAGAGTGTCATGCCAGGAATCCGGCAAATATCTGTTACCGGAAAACACTCCATTGCTGAATGGTGATGATTTCAGCAAGTCTTAGGAACCATAGCCATGTAATGATCAGATCATGCAAAGGTAGATTGGACTTGTACATGGGGCACATTAATAAGCAGAGAGCTAAGTATTTCAAGCACGTGGTATTTGATCAGGACACAAGACGACCGTACATGCATTCTAATACACACGGGGAAAGCAGTGGTTGAGAACAAGGTTCTAGCAGATAACCGGGAGGGGGTAACTGGGACAAAGTCATCTCACGTCATGTATCTTAAATATCCAAGTGTTCAGTATATATTATCCCACGTTCTATAAACATATGCCAAACCTCTTCTCACGTTACCCACAATGTCACGAAATAACGACTGCTTACAACCATCCTCCTTCCTAGTACTGGTCTGACACAGCAGGCTCATGGCAAAGTCTTACGTTCCCAGCACTACCTGAGGGTTTATTATTGTACTTTTTGATAAAGCCCTTGATGCAAGGCTGACATCAAAAATTTTTAATACATTATTGGTTTAAGAAAATGCTAATGCACTATGGACACCTTTGGGGAAAAAAACAAAAACAAAAAAATAAATACGGAGTGGAGAGGTTCACTGCACACGGTCTCCGTGGACATCCAGGGGGGAGGACCCCGGATGCTGCCCACCGGGATGCGCTGGGCCACACCGAGAGGGAGCGCGCGGCGTGGTGGGCCTCACGACTGGCGCAGGCCACCAGCACCGGACTCTCCTTTGCTCTCCTCAAAAAAGTGGGTAGTGGATCTGGTACTTGAAGGAAAGGGAGGGGAGACAAAGTCAAAAGGAGTGAGAACCAAGAGCCCGGGGAGGGTGGTTTTAGTGCAGAACAAACGTCCGTCCAGGTCCCGGCTGGCTACGCTGCCCTCGGCCCTTCCCGACCACGGCATGCCTGCCAGGCGGGCGCGGGCTCCGGCAGCGGAGGCGGACAGTGGGGTGGAGGTGGAGTGGAGGCGGGTCAGACTATGTGCTGCTGCTGGACAGGAACTGGAATGAAACCAAACATTTTCACATGAGCCCAGACCCCTCCCCGCAGAGCTGCAGACTCACGCACTACCCCGGCCTCCCCAGCCTCCGGCCAAGGGGGTTTCGTTTCTCTTTCACAACAGCCCTCCTCCCCAAAAATCACCCCTAAGGAAAACATTGTTTACACGTTGCTAAACCATCCGATGTACTCAAAGATGGTCGCTTGCAAAAAAGATAAAATATTTAAAAATGATTTTTAAAAAGTCCTGTGAGGTGACTTCCAGGACTAGAGTTTTGAGGCTAATCCTCCGTTTTCCCTTCACTTTAACAGCAACGCGCGTCTCACGTGTGGACTTCTACTGAAACAGCATTTATATTCCGAAGGAAGCGGGAATTGTTCCTCCTGGACCTCAACGGCAGGGTGAAAAGCTGGTGGCCACCCTGCTGTGGCCTCGGACCCTGAGGCAGGGGCCCTGAGGAGCCCCGTTTGTGGAGGTGGGGTGAGGAGGGCAGGGCCTGACCCACATGGCCGGAACGAGAAGGGACGGATGGAGAAATGAGCAATGGGAAACCGGTGGGGACACCCTGAGCAAAAGCAGAAGCCGGGCTTTGTTTTCTAGAGATGGCCTTTTGTTGTGTCTCTTCTAAAAACGGGAAAGCTCACAGGCGCTGTCCCAGCTCAGTGTGCACACAGCAAAGGAAGCGACTGAGCAAGACGGCGCCCTAAACCCTTAAACCCTCTTCTCCAACGGAGTTTACATTCGTAAAAGCATGAGAATCTTTCCCTGGGAAATCCAATATAAACTGCGTATCTGGTGACACCACCTAAGGGTACAAGGAAGTTTCGTAAGTGCCTAGTCTCTTTTTTTTTCCAGAAATAACAAAAGCTGCTTTTTATAAAGGTTAAAAACAACAATGTGTTGTAATTCTATTATTTTTTTTCAAAAACAAATAACAATAACAAAAAAAAAAAAAAAAGGAAAGAGGGAGAGGGAGAGAGAGAGAGAGAGAGAGAGAGAGAGAGACATATTTGGCATTTTCTCTACTTACTCCTGAATAGGTTAAGGCCCTGAGATTAGACTCATATATTCTCGGGATCGCAGGGCTCCTTAAAACCCAGTGCATCAATCCTCATTTCTCTCTTGCTAGCCCTTCACAGTTCCAGCCTTTAAAAACCTTTGCTCTGTTTCTTCTGAGACTGGCTCAGATCCTTCCACAGCACCGAACGCTAATGCCGGGCTGTCGGCCAGTGCTTTCTGTACACGCAGTCTCGCCGGCACATCCGTCAGTGAAAACATACCCTGTAGCAGAGATACGCGCCGGCCGTGAGGACCGTGGCCATGCACATGTTGACCAGGAATGGCTTCCAGGGAGTCAGCGCCTGGTCGTGCTCCTCCTTGGGCGGCGAGGGCTCCCCCTGGGCAGGACCTGCCCCCACGGCCCGCCTTCTGACTTCGGTGTCTGGACTCGTGCTGAGGGAGGAGACGGACAGAGATGGGTCACTCATTCTGGGGAGGCGGCGAGGACGCTAGCACTACGGTTGTAATTCCAGGAAACAATGAGCCACATGTAAACCGACCTTGGCAATACGGACACCGACCTGAAGCCCATCTGTCACCCTCCCCCCCTCCCCCCCACCCCAACGACCCAGACGGCCCCCCACAGCCAGGGTACGGTCCTGGAGCCCCGCGGACTCCTTGGTGGTGGAGGGTGGGTGAGACTCTGCTGAGAAACACGGTCGCTGGTGCAAAGCTGGGCGCTAATCTGCCCTGGGGTTTGCTTGGAGAATGCTCTCCTTCAGATCAGGGAGGGCAGTGGTGCGGCCCGCACGCTACCGCTCTCTCCCCGGGCCCCTGCACAGGAGCCTCTGCTGCTGCTGACGTGAGGGCACCGCGCATTCCCTCTGACCCTCAGCCCGCCCTGTCCCTGGCTCGAGGCCCCAGCATCACTCTGATTCCGCCCGTAGGACCGTTTCTCAGGCCTCCTGTGTAGACTGGCCGCCCTCCTGGCGGTGAGCCAGAGCGCCCCTGCGGGGCCAATGTGCACTGAGTTCTCATGCCAGGCCTGCCTGCCTCAGGAGAGGCCAGCAGAGGCCCTTCCTCCCTCCGCCACCTCCCCCAGGCCTTTCCCTCTCCCCGCCTCAGCCCTTGCCTCCCGCAGAAGCCTGACCACAGGATGGCCTGCTTCTCACGTGCACCTCCACAGCCTTTCTACCCCACAGCAGCATTGCGTGTGGTGGGCAGGACCCCCCCCGAGGCACCACCTCCCCGGGAGACCGGCTGCAGGGCTGAGGCCCGTGTGCACGTGGGGCCCTGCTGGGGTCCAGAGGCACCTACGTTCTTGGCACAACCCCACTTACTCTCGGAATTCTCTGGCTTCTGGCCAGATCCACACTCCCCTCCTCGCCACCTGCACACACACACACACACACACACACACACACACACACACTGAAAAGCACCTCTCTCCCCCCCCACCAGTCTCAGCGAATACAGGACACATGACGGACTAGACACCAGTCACGTGCCAGCTCTTACCTCCCTCACCCTCAACTCTTGGCAAGCCCTCAGCTAGAGCACACTGGCTCGCCCTGAGAACGTCACCAGAGGCCCTGGGAAGCTAGGCACAGTCTCCTCGGGGGACTGTCACTGAGCTACTGCTAAGCACATCACACGGCACCTGCTCTGGGAGGCCCCGCTGCACAAGTCCCTCTCAAGCCCCAGAACCAGACGTGATGTGGCTATGATAGGGACCCAGCTGCACGAAGGACCCTGGTGACTTAGGTGCACAGGTCCCGACTGGGGCCTGGCACTCAGCATTTGGCAAGGTGCCCAGGTAAGATTCTGATGATCAGTTTAGCCAGAGGACCACTGAGGCACACACCATGTATAACCTGCTTTCTTCGGTATTACAATTCCGACGTCTAGCCGCATTAGAGAATTCCCGATCCTGTCCTTTAGCTCCAAACTATCCCAAAGTAGGGAGAAAGCATGACTTACCTAATCCCTAGATACATAATAGGCTCATCTCTAGTTTTTCACCATTCGAAATGATGCTGCAATTACTACCTCTCCCTACAGATCTCTTTAGACACCTGCTTGCAAACTGCTGGAAACCAAATTTCTAGATGTGTACAAATGCCAGGCCAAAGCATGCACCCATCCAGAAAGCGGGAACCAAGGGCGCTGTCTGCACAGGCTCGAGCTCAGGCTCACTCCCATTCATTCTCCATGCTTCCACGCCTCATGCAGGCAAGCCCTCCTTGAGCACCCTGGGAAGGCAGAGTATCTCTTCTCGACGGCTGATCACCGCAGCATACACTTCCATCTCCTTATTGTCCACAGGGTCCCATCCATAATCCACTGTCCCCGTCCCAACGAGATGGTCTAGGACGCAGACCAAGAGCCACGTTCCAGTGATCTCAGTATTTCACATGCATCGATATGTGCTCAAAAATCTCTGCTAAGTGGCATGAAGTTAATCAAGACTACATGAAAAGGTTAAATTCCCAGAAGGACCATTCTAGGGGCTGAAAGTACACGGTCTAACTTGGACAGCATGTTTCAGGACTGGCTGGAAGCCGGGGGCAGGGGACCATTATCTCTGGATGGGACTCGGTTACACGGATGCACGATTCCAACAGGCACCACAAGGTGGTGCTAGAACCCCACTGAAGTAGGTCCCTGGGGTGTGTGTGTGGGGGGGGGGGGTACAGAGAGTCAACCTGTGGCAGCATCAGACGCTCCTGGCTCCTGGCTCCTACAGCCAGGGGAGGAGTGGTGATGGTCCAGGGGTCCTATTCCCCAAAGACACAGAGGCGATGCTTGCCAAGTGGAGGCTGTGTCCTCAAGGTTTCAATATCAATGTGTTTCTGGATTGGAAGGTCAGTCCCCCTCGCCTCCAGTAAGCCAGGCCCATTTGGCCTTACCTTTCCACGCCGCAAGGGACATTTAAGGGGGTTCTGGTTTCTTCCTTGATGGAGCAAGCTTCTTTATCCTCCCCGGTTTCGTCCTTTACCCACTGGTGGTTGGGGAAGAATTCCTTGCACTTCCCATTGTGTGGCTCCAGGATTCGTTTGGGGGGCCGGGGAGGAGGGGGGACGTGTTCGGGTGGGGGCTCCAGGTCCTCATGGGAGAGCTCTTTCCATTGCTCCTAGGGAAAGCAGCAAGAGAACGTCCCGTTAGTATTCACAGTGGGCTGATCTGTCAGGAAATCTCTCCCCTTTAAAGTGAGCAGAGGTGAGGGGCCCTCTCTGCTTCCTGGAGCTATAGACACGTCTACTTGGAAGATGAAATCTTTTTTTTTTTTAAAGATTTTATTTATTTATTTGACAGAGAGGGAGATCACAAGTAGGCAGAGAGAGAAGGGGAAGCAGGCTCCCTGCTGAGCAGAGAGCCCGATGCAGGGCTCGATCCCAGGACCCTGGGATCATGACCTGAGCCGAAGGCAGAGGCTTTAACCCACTGAGCCACCCAGGCACCCCAGAAGATGAAATCTTTTGAAAATAAAGTCTACTCTCCCTATCAATGTTCTCTACGTCAACGCGTCCAAGGCAGAAATGGGATCCCAGTGAACATTTTCACAACTTTCTAGCTATTTGGCCACGAAAGATAGCTATTTTTTCCGACACGTCATAGAGTATTTGAACTTTTACAACTGACAGCCTCCTTCAGAGAGAAAAATTCAAAATCAACATACCTAGATGTAAGCAGAAGCAAGGCTTACCTGCACTGAAGAGTCTCCCATGATGAATCTGGCACCTTCGATCACAGCGAGGTAAGAGAATCGGAGCTGGTCTGCCGTCTGGATCAGCCCCATCCGAAACTTCCTCATTTCTAACAGAACTTTCTTGATGTCGACAGAAGAAGGATCTTTCCTCTTGTCCATCTGTAGGCCAGAGAGGAGACACCAGTCAGCCAGCCCCAACTCCCAAGTACAATGTGATTTTCAATGTTCTGGAGGAGTCCTCCAGTTTCTCCTCAGGAAAAATCATAGCAGGGAGGCAGAATTCTAGCAAATGTGCGAAAATGCAGCAAAATCGGGACCACTAGAGCACAGGGGAAAGAGTAAGAGAGAGGGATTCTCTGGATCTTCCCGATTCCACACTCCAGTTTAGAACATCCCTCTGAACAAAGTTACTTAGCTTAGAGCTACTTTCATAGGAGGAAAATTGTAAAAAATTGAAAACCCTGGCTAGTTTACTGCAGAGACAATGAAAGAGAAGCTGGGGACAGGCCATGGTGGTGGGGAGGGGGAGCTAAAATGGGCTCCCTTCTCTTCCTGGGGCCCTCAGCGGCCTCCTTACCAGCAAGAGGCAGGTGTCAGCCAGACAGAAGGTCCCCGACCTGCCGATGCCGGCACTGCAGTGCACCACGATGGGGCCATGCTCCGTGCTCAGCGACCCTGACTCACGAACTTTAAAAAGAAAGTTCAGGAATGAAGCTGGCGATTCGGGGACTCCAAAGTCAGGCCACGTGGTATAGTGGAAATGTAAGATCTCTCGAGTTTCTTGAGACTGAAAGAAAGAAAAAAGAAACTCACGATGATTCTAAGAGAATCATCTGTACAGAAATCACGGCTTCCAAGCAAGCACGAAGTGTACCCCACCCAGCCCCGCCCCCATCTAACTTGAACAGCTTCCCTTCTCAGAGTTCCTTCTGTCTGCTCACCCAGCCAAGATATACCAAGGACTGCGGGGTGCCCGACGCTGGACCCGGAGGCCGCTCCCACCTCGACCTCCCTTCCTTTAGCATGGGACGTTCTCACCCACATCTCTCCTCCGGTGCCCCATCCCCTCTGCTGTCTTCATGGTTACAAGTGATGTCTCTCCGGCCCACAAGTCACAATGACGCTGCGTGGCCACCCACGGCAATCCTGTCCTAAAGCACCATGAGATTTCCCACGGAAGAGTAAAAATCCTAACCGCACATGTGTGGTCCTAGCTCTGGGTAACGCAGGGCTTCATACGACTACCTGGAAGTCTCAGAGGATTGTCATCTTAGAGAAAAAAGTAACCAAGCCAGTCTCCAAGGCTGGCAGCTGTCAGGTGTGGCCCGGTACGCAGCTGAGGAGGAGGGCGTCACCACCACCGGCCCCGCGGGCCGTGCGCCGTCCCAGCGCTGCACCCATCAGCTCACCGAATTCTCGCAGACCCTTCAAGGCCTGGATTCCCATATTACCAACAATGCCTCCCCTCACTTAGCAAAATGTCCACAACGTGCCTACTGTGTACCAGCCACCGTGCCTGGCGAATAAGGTAAAGACACTGCCCTTACCCTCCCAGAGCTCACAGCTTTAGTTCTAACGGCCTCCCGGGGCCCCGCGTGGTGAAAACTTGTGAAAGAGCCTAGGATGAACACCAACGCCAATGCCCTAACATCAGCAGAGAGTACTCATACGGAGCCCTGCACCAGCTCTGACACACGGCGGGCCTTCTGCGGAACCGGATGACTCTGCGGGCGCATCAGGATCATTTACAGAACCACCCTAAGTAATGCCATTTCTATTTTTCAGGGCAAGAAAAACACTTAAAAATAGATTTTAAAAATGGAGTAAGAAAAAATATACCAAAAGCAAGTTCCTTCTTTAATCATTAAAAAGGTGTGGAACATCTCCTGCTGACACCCTCCCTCACAGCGGCCCACCTTTTCTCAAGGAATTCGCTCTAAACCTGTGCTTGAACAGATCCATGGCTGAGAAAAGAGTTTTTAAGAACAAAGTCTGTTCGAGCAAACAGCCCTTCCCATCACCAAAACCTCCGCGCTGCTGCAGGTGCCCCGCCGAGTGGACATCACGAGCCTCTCCTGCTCCGTCCGAATTCCACTTCCCTCAATAAGCGGGAAAATTTTTCTCAAGAGTTTACCAGAAGTCCCTCTTAATGTCAGGCTTGCAAATTTTAAAAAGCATGAAAAAGAACGTCTACGACATAATCCTCCAGGCACATTCCAGCACGCTGCCAACATTATTCCTGAAAACCCTCCGTCAAAGCCCTCCATAAATCAGAGGCTCGGAGGCCGTGTGTGGGGCTGCAGCAGGCTCGGGCCGCAGAGCGCTCGCCCGGAGAAGAGGCCAGGCTCTGGAGCCGCAGCGCTGCATCCCACAAAGAGCCACGCCACCTACTTTCCTCCGCTTAGTGGTAACCCGCGCTAAGCTCCAGATCTCACTTCAGTTAGTTATTCAACAACCGGAGTCACGTGGAGTGGAAAGCAGTCAGCTGAAAACTAACACTTGAGCAGAAGCCAGGGGCAGCCCCCCAGCAAGCACTCATCCAAGTCAGCAGTGCTCCCGCCTTGCCTCCAGTCTGGGTGGGGACCGCCCCGGATAATCCCGGATAATCCCGTCACTTCAATCCCACAGAACCTGCTAACCCTTCCCGGCACAGAGCTGAGCCTGGGGCTGCTCTAACACTTCACTGTATTACCTCCTGAGCCCTTCCGAAACCCCCACTGAAAGAGGAGGAAACGGAGACATGGTGAGACGTGATGCCCCTGCCCCAAGTCTGACGGTCTGATATGGTGGGGCCAGGAACCCGCTCCGGAAGGGAGTGGCTGACCGCCACAGCCGAGGCGGTCCCCAGGAGCTGCCCATACTGGCGCAGGGTCCTCCCGGTGATGGCTGCTGGTGAACTATTCAGAATCCCCATGGGCAGGGCCGCCTGTGCTACTGCTGCTTAGCCCTGTGCCTGTGCCACAGACCTGTTCCAAGACCATCTTCCAAGGAGAGCCGGCGGCTGGTGTTAGACATCCCTCCCAAGACAAGTGAGCCCTGGAAATCACTTCGAAAACGTACACGGACTATGACCTTGGGAGTCAGCCCCAGAAGGGCCCTTCTTCCCTCCCTTCAAGCTAAAGAAACCGTGGACAGGAAAAGAGGCAGCGGGGGCTATGTAACCCGCGGCCACCGCTTCAGTCCCTCTGCAGTCGCAAAGACAGGAACAGAGAGAAGCTTTAGGTGAGAAACTCCTTTTCCCTAGAAACTGTGAGGAATGAGTGTTACAGTTTAGGGACAGAGCTCTGTGGAGGAGGGACCTGAGGACCCCCCCCCCAACTCACCACCACTCCCCCCAGCTCCCCTGGTATGTAAGCGGGTAAGCTCTGCTTCCTGCAGGGCTAAGAGCACATCTCACTCAGAGTGTACAAAACTCAGAAAAACTGGCATTAGGTAATATCACCCAGGCAGAAGGACATCTCCAGCAGCGGCCGTGGGAAGGACGGGGTACGTGCCATACTCACGGTAAGGTTTTCCAATTCTAGCTGCCGTACTGTGTAATACGACTTAATATCTTCGGAGATCAAGGTTAATTTCAAATTTGTGTCTTCAAAGATCATTTCTTTCTCTTCTTTTTGTGGCCAGTACTGTGCACATTTTAACTAGGAGAGAAAATGATGAATTACTATAAGCAACGGACTGTTTTCCCACGAAGGAACGAGAACCTTCCATGAGCTTCAGGACAACCCCAAAGTAAACCGGGGGTTTTCTGACCTTGGATGTCACCATGAGCATAACCTGCCTGCCTCTGGGGGACATGGGGGGAGGGGGTGAAGACCCAGGGCTGGTTGGGCAGAGAGGGCTCGGACCTCCAAACACAGCCGCTCCCTGGTTCTCCCCACACAAGGACGGGCTTCCGGCGTCTGGCCCTTCCAGACCACCTATGAGGGGAAGCTAGACTGTACCACAGCTTTAGTCTCTCACAGACTACTTTCTGTAGCCATTTCGAAGATGACCAAGAACCGGATCGGCGCTGTTGGCACAATGCAGACCACTTCCCCAGGGGAAGAGAACCCAGTCTGGAGGAGACTGTAGGACACTGTGCCGGCCGGAGGGCTGTAACTGAATGCTTAGAGAAGATGTGGACGGGGGCTCCTCCAAGGCTTGGGGTCGCCCGCTGCCCCATCCCACCCTTTCATTCTGGTTTGGCTCAGTCCCAAAAAATTCTTTTGATTTTCTAGTTTAATAATTCCAGGAACTATTTGATAGTCTTCATTTAAATATAGCTCATTAACTTTTTCTTCAAAGCCAACAAACTCCCAAAGATTTGGTTTCACTTAAGAGTTTTTTTTAAAGATTTTTTATTTATTTGAGAGAGAAAGAGAGTGAGAGAGAGCATGAGAGGGGAGAAGGTCAGAGGGAGAAACAGACTCCCGACGGAGCTGGGAGCCTGATGTGAGACCGATCCAGTGACTCTAGGATCATGACCTGAGCCGAAAGTCACCCAACCAACTGAGCCACCCAGGCGCCCCTCACTTAAGAGTTTTAAGAAAGTTTGACTCAAGTTTAGTGGCATACTTTGAGTCAAGTTTCTATACTAGACCTTTCTGTTTGGTGATGAACACTGTGGACCAAAACAGCAGGCAGATGGGGGCTAAGCTGTAAGGTCTACGAGCCAGAGGATTGGACAATGTGCCCGGACAGAGGGAACCCCAAAGACATTAGGACTTCCATCACATGAAATCATCAGTGTGTGCAGCCGGCTCGTTGGGAAATGGTACGAATTCACGGCCACTGCACCTGAACACAGACTGGCCCACTGGCACCTCCTCCGAGGCGCGGGATGAGCCGCCTGAAATGCTGCAGCAGGTGGAGGGAGCCTCTCCAGGCCCAGCCTCCGTCGGTCAGAAGAGACCGTTGGTGCAGATCGGTGACAAGGGGTCATAGCGGGAGTAAACACTATGGATGTGCTGTGGGAATTCAGAAGAGGCAAAGGCTCCAGGCCAGCTGAGGTTACAGGCAAGGGATGAGAGAAAATCCTATGGAAGGAGTGGCCTCTGTCATGATCCCGGGGTCCTGGGATCGAGCCCCGCATTGGGCTCCCTGCTCAGCGGGGAGTCTGCTTCTCCCTCTCCCTCCACTCTCCCCCGCCCCACCCTCCACTCGTGCTCTCTCCCTCAAATACATAACATCTTAAAAAAAAAAAAAAAAAAAGTGGCCTCTCACAAAGGCGTGCCTGGATGGATGACTAGGCTTTCCTAGGCAGTGACTGCCCAGAAGTCAGTCTCAGAGGAGCAGGGAGCAGGGCCAAGGGAAGACCAGACCGTGGCGACTCTGGCGGCAGGCCCAGGAACCCGCGGTGTCACCTGGGCAGTGAAGCGCCAGGAGGCTCCTGAGCAGAGTGAGGACAGAATCAGGAAGGCCCACCAGTCCTGCTCCAACGAGGCTGCACGCTGCCCAAAAAAGGAGAGAAAAAGAAGAAACAAACCAAGAAATACCAGGTTGGGATGCCGACAGAGCACCGGACATCCCGGTCCTGAAACAGAAGGCCAACGGGGTCTGGACTGGGCCCGTCTCACCCACACCCCCTCCTGACACCGATAAGGATGTGCCGAAGATGAACCCCGGGAACAGGACCAACCTGTCAGCATCAAAGCTATTCTGCCACTCAGGCCACGGAAGCCGCAATGACATGGCAAGGTCCCCTGCTGAGCCCAAGGGGTGCGGCAGCTGAAAGGGGGACCTGAGTAGACGCTTCAAGGATGCCCGTCTTCCCACACTTCCAGTAATCAGACCTGCGCAATTCCTGAAGACCCCAGAAGCCCTGGTGGGTCTGACGCCCCACATGCCAGAGCGCACCCCCAGTGCCACGAGCAGAGAAGCAGAAACGCAGGATTCTGGGGTGCTACCAGAGAAGAGGCCGGTACTTTCGGGTTTCACAGGCAGGGAAGAAGTCTTCTACATCTCACCTCCACACGGCAAACGCTCACTTTCAAATCCGAACATAAAGCCCAATAAGTCTCCGCGATGTGGGTAAAGACCAAGACTCTGGAACTCCACTACCGCGCCACTCTGACGCACACTAAGCGTCAATCAAGCAGTATTTATCTTTAAGAGCTCGCAGGCATCTGCAGGAACATGCCATGCTCCGCTTGCTGTCGTTTCCCATAGACATTTTTGTTTTAACACACAAAATAAAGCAAAACACAAAAATAAGCTCGTGGAAAAAAAAAAAAAAGCTCGTGAGCACGACTTGCTGTTATTCTATTAAACTGATCTATCCCACCCTGAGAAGGAGATTTATTTTATTAGAAAGCAGTCCTTCATCAGGATTCAAACCATGCCACGTCCTGAGTCGGCAGCAAACGGCAGCACCCACGTGCTGGGTGTCACAGCTGCCCTTCTCACCTCGAAGCTGGACATGAGAGAGAGGCCGCCTTGGGGCCTTCCAAAACAGAGAGGCAATCTTCAGAAAAATCCGTGCATGTCACCGGGGGTAACCCTGTGATGCAGGATTGGCTCTCCCAAGGAATGACGAACCACAGCGCTAACTAAGCAAACGGGTGAAGCCTGACGGTCCCGCAACACAGATCCCGAGTCTCACGCGCACGTAAGTACTGAAGTGAAACAGCACCTTTAGTTGAGGTTTTGGGAGGGAGATACAGGCGATGTTTCTGGTTAAACACCTCCTTGTTTGTCTTCTTCTCCTGCCTAAACCACCATCCCAGCCCTTACACACAACTACACTCTTCACGGACATGTCTCAACTCAATCTTTAAACTGAACCCCCAAGAACTCGGGCAACTTGGATGAGCTCTCTAATACACATAATCATTTTCTGCACCGTTTTCCAGGAAGCACACGAGCCCAAAAGGGTAACAGGCAGGTCTGCCAAAAATACGAGGGGCACATCCTATACTATTCAGAGAAGGAAGGAAACCAGAACACAAATATGCATTGCATGGAAACACTCTGCAAGCCGGTTCTTACCGTGGGCTGTATGCATACATCATAATTACATCAGCTGAGCAAAAAGACACTGTGACTTCTTAGAATTTTCCCCAGTCAGCTCTAAAGGGGGATGATAAATGTTGATTCCCACCTGAAATCATTGACTCCCAAGAAACTTTAAGAATCTCACTTGCTGCTTTCCACGCCAGCGCGCATGCCTGAATGACCCTGAGCAGGAAGAGCAGTCACACAGGAAAACAGACCCTACGGTCACACGATCACAGCAAACTACATGAAAACCAACCAGCCAGGTTTCCTTTCTTTTTTTTAAATGGCCAAGGGGGAAAGCTGCCCATTTACGGTCAGCCTTGGGGGGGAGACAACCAAGAGCAGGCCTGGGGGCCAGCACGCAGCTAGAGTCAGGACAGCACCCTTGCTGGACTCCGCCAACGGCAAAGAGGTTTCACCCAAATGTAAGCAACAAACGAATAAAAAGGAAATGCTACCATATCCAATGAGTTCTGAATAACTAACTTGATTTAAAAGTCTCAAACCCTCAACACCATCTAGAACAGAGCTTCTCGACGGGAGCAATTTTGCGTCCCAGGGGACCCCGGACAACGTCTGGAGACATTTTGGATGGCCACGCGTGGGAGTGGGCGTGCTAGTGGCCCCCCTGTGGGCAGCGCTGAGCCTCCGAGACCCCGAACGCCCGTCGGGGCCGAGCGCCTGCACAGGCCACCATGTCTGTCTCACTTTCCCTTGCGGAGAGTGTGTGTCGTGGGAACCTACAGTTTGTTTCTGTACTCAAGATCGCTGACAAGAGTGGTGACAAGTGGGAGTTGGCTTCGCATTTGTAACTTCACATTTTACTAATCAAGCCACTGAAGCAGAAAACATTAAAAACCACTTTCACTGAAAAAAATTTTCTCAGAAGCATTATTCCATTCTTCGAACACTCAGGTAAGCTCTTCATCTGTTATTATCAAGCAAACAGATGCTTTCAGAAAAGGGACTGAGGCAAAAACCATGATTTTGAACTTGTGCTGTCGTAAGAGGACCA
>CM052885.1:112666150-112722416 GCA_028534135.1 Potos flavus | reverse complement strand
ACTCTCTCGCTCTCAAATAAATAAATCTTTAAAAAGAAAAGAAAAAATATTCTGTAAGTTCCTCAAAAGAAAAAATAGTTTACTTCAAAGGTTAAGGTCATCAAAATGGCTTCGGACTTTGCGAGAACACTGAAAGTTAGAATGCAAAGGAGCAATGCTTTTAGAATCTGAAGCAAAAGGATCTCTAGCCTAGAATTCTATATCCAGCCCAGTTATCACCAAGTGAGACAGGGCAATAAATTAACCAAATTAACACTCCAGAGAGGCAAAGTCTCAAACACTGGACTACATCCATGTTCCCTGGCCTCAGCAAGCCACTGGAGCATATCTTCCACCCGAGGGAAGAAAAAAACCAAGAAAGAGAAAAATGTAAGATACAGTAAGGTTAAAAATAAATAAATCTGACACAAGAGCAAAGGCAAAGGAAACTTCCACTGAAACTGTGCAGGGAGGAGCTCCCAGGATGACCCGTATGTATTGGACTTGGAGCAAGGGGGCCAGACTGGAGCAGTAGGACTCAAGAGACAGCTGTGTCAGCGACATGCCTTTGTGCACCGTACCCACCGTGACTGAAAGAAACCACGAGAGGGAAATCAGGAGAAGACCTGAAATCCAAGAAACAGGGAATCTAATCAAGAAAAACCGAGGAAGGGGCGCCTGGGTGGCTCAGTGGGTTAAAGCCTCTGCCTTCGGCTCAGGTCATGGTCTCATGGTCTCAGGGTCCTGGGATCGATCCCCGAATCAGGCTCTCTGCTCAGCAGGGAGCCTGTTTCCTCCTCTCTCTCTGCCTACTTGTGATCTCTCTCTTTCTCTCTGTGTTAAATAAATAAAATCTTAAAAAAAAAAAAAGAAAAAAAAAAAGAGAAAAACCGAGGAAATTTCAGGATGATAGCTATGTCTGTCTTGCCTATAGACCAAGCAACCCAGACAGAAGGAGAATGGAAGTCTCCAGTACAGATGCCTCTAAAACAAAACCCGGAACCAAGAAATCACCTGTAATTGCTTTAATACAGCGGCTACTGCCCACGCGTGGCTACTGAGAGCACACGAGAGGGGGCCAGTCGGAAAAGAGGTGCCGTGTAAGTGTGGAAATGCGTATCAGATTGTGACGGCAGTACTAAAAAAGGAAAGTAAAATATCTCCGATATTTTCAGTAGTATTTGTCTAAATAACATTTTGGACATACTGGGCCAAATAACCTACTATGAATCTCATCTGTTTCTTTCTACCTTTCTTCCTGTGGCCACTGGGAAGGTGAGATTACCCAGGCAGGGTGCCCCGGATTCCTCCTGGCCAGTGCTGACTGACCTCGTGGAAAACTGCCCAAGAGGCTCCAAGAGGTCTGGGAAGAATTAGCAACAGTCAGGAAGAACCCTGTGTAGATGAAACTATACTAGGCAATTATTAACTATGGGAAAACTTTAAAAAGGAAAACTGTGGCACGACACCATCTGTGACCATGTGCATAGGCAAACAACGTAAATGACGGGTACTGTTTTAACCAAAGGGTACAGCAGACTGGGAGAACAGGGAAGGGGAAGCAAAGGGGAGGGGGGAAGCATCAAGGCTGGCTGCTCAAGACAATGAAATCCTCTACCTGCGTAAAGGTCTAAATCCAATCAGAAAATAAACATTCTCCTTAGAAATATGGAGATCCCTACAAGCGAGAATCAGCAGCTCCAAGAAGTGAAAATGGCTGCGGGCAGAGAGGCTATGGCAACCTGTCACGTCCTCGGTCCTCGGTCACTTCTCAAACCACATGCAGGTACGACAGGAATTTAAAAAAAAAAACAAAACGCCACATTCTGCTATTCTACTTACTTAAAAAACTGCAAAACAGCAGGGAGGCCTTTCTGACCCACACTAGAGATGAGCTACTAATTTAAGAGCACCTGTATAGATGATAAACTTACCTAAGAGAAGCAAAACGGTCCAGCATAGCACACTCATCACGTCACCTGAGGATGAGATTCAGCTTTCAGGGAAATGCTCTATAACAGAGAAAAATCGCTTGAAGGAATAAAAGTCTAAGTCTTAAATATGTTGTTCTATTTGACTGGAAGCACTTAGCAACAAGTAAGAATTCTGCCTTGGGAGGTGAAACGATCTGGTCAGTCCAGCCGGTGTGACGGAAGAGACGGAAGAAATCACTGATACGGTTAAACCACTGAACCAACAAATTATTCGCTCTGAGGAAATAAGGGCCAAAGTATTAGTAACTGTGGGCAACTGATTTTATTCAGCTAAAGGATTATATTAATATGTTCCGTTTGCCACCACCCCCCAAAAAAGAGAGAAAGGGAAAGAAAGTAAAAATTGGAGATGTCATTTAGTAAAGATATTGAGAAAATAAGAGGTACTCACACAATACTTGTTAAAAACTGATTTTAAAATTAAAGTAAACTCACAGACTAAAATGCACTGATCTTACATGCAATAACCTTTCCTAACCAACTTTAAGCTACAAATAATAAAACATACCCATTCAAGTGTTTCTCTACGTCACAGTGGCATATGGGAAATACATGCATGCTCTGAATACAAGTATTTTCATTTCACTTAGTCAAATAAAATGCCAAGATTACAGTCTTGAACTTGAGCAGTGATAAAGCACCTTTAAAGTTCAAGGTAACTAATAACAGTAGTTTGGAAGTAAGATGGACTAGACCCAAAACTGTAAAGGTTTTTACAGAATTACAGCAAAACAAGATTTCTACACTGTGAGACTGTGTCAAAGGTAAGGGAACTTTCCAAGAGCTGTAGAAAAAGATGACTGACTAATGAACAAGTTTAAGGAGACTTCCATCGCCAGCATAAGATATTCCTAGATCATTTATCATGCCGATCAAGATTAAATAATCTAACAAGTGTGTAGAACTTCCACGCGGAGAAAATAAAATAAATAATAAAATAAAAGGCCTTAAAGCTGATGATGAGAAGATGAATGCGGTGTAAATTGGGAGCCAAGACAAAAAGGAAATAATGACCTTGCCATGAAACAGGTTCCCAGAAGCATCCCTTAAAAGAGAAACAACAACATATCCAGATCAAAGTGTACCTCTCAGCATTTCGGGGACAGGATCACATTAAATGAGAAATTATACTAGTAAGAAATGAAATATATCGATGCGTAACAAATAGATTCTTTATCTAGCGCCTCCTTCTCTTAGCCAGTTCTTTACTGGCTTTTCGAGAGCTTACTTCCTATTCTTCTAGATTTTGGACATGTGACAATAAAACAGTATGTGGACTAGATGTCCAAGGTTCATGCTCTCCTAGAGCTAGTGTGATAAAGTGCTCCTGAATGGGGGCTCAAGGTGGGCCCAAACTTACAGGCAAATGATTGAAATTACACTATCATTTTATACGGGCACTGGGCACCCTAATGATCCGAATCATCTCTATTGTGAACTATTGTCATGAGAGAAAAAATTAAGTTCTTCCAAAATTATGACTTAACTGGAGTAGAAAGCTGTGCTTCTGATAAGTTATAAACAAAACATCTGAACTAGAAATTTTAAAAGAGGCAAGGAAGTGAATAGGACTTCAACATTACCTAAATAATTTTTTTTAATTTAATTTTATTTTTTCAGTGTTCCAAGATTCATTGTTTATGCACCACACCCAGTGCTCCACGCGATACGTGCCCTCCTCAATACCCACCACCAGGTGAGCAATAATTTCTAAAGCTGGTTCTTGATTCCTATCCACCCCATTCACTTTTTTTTTTTTTTTTAAAGATTTCATTTATTTATTTGAGAAAGAACGAGAGCGAGCAAGGGCAGATGCACTCTCGAGCTGGGGGAGGGGCAGAGGAAGAGGGAGAGAAGCAGACCCCCCACTGGGCGCCCCCCCCCCAATGTGGGCTCAGGCTGACGCTGTGCTTGTTGTGCAGTTTGATCTCAGGACCCTGACACCTTGACCCCAGAAGAAATTAAGAGTTGGATGCCTAACCAACTGAGCCACCCAGGTGCCCCTATCCTGGCCCATCATTTAATGAGGTAACAGATAATCTCCCAGTGAATACAAAGGGCTAACACACTTAGAAAGCTGTGGTAACAGAATGAATTAGGGCCCAGGGTGAATTCATTTCTGTACACATTCAGGAAAGCTCATTATCCATTATTCAAATTCCTCCCAAATCCAATTAGGCAAAGTGAAAACCTGGTGAAAACTTGGGTGAAAACCTGACAATTTTTTATTTGAGATTTCAATATTTTTTTATTTTTAACCCGCACAGGCATAAAAGCCAGTCCAGCTTTGCAGAAATATTTTCATGTTTATAGTAAGCACAGCACTTTTGGTTTTAACACCCTTTTCTCTTCAGTCCCACAGTGGGGTCAATGTCCCTTGCTGGCTCTGTGGTAAAATGCATTAGTCACTTTTAAGCTGTTCCACACGTGACGAGGTAGCTAGCATGGCAGGCACCCTTCAGCAGCTGCGAGTGTGACAGAAGTGCCGGGGTCCTCGCCCCCCCATCCCTCCTAGCACAGGCCCGGGCCCAGACCCAGGGGAGGACACCACCAGATTCTGTTGACAAATTAACAAATGGTCCCAAAGCCTCCCCAAACTCAGAGTCCTTTACCTCTACACCAAATGCTTCATTTCGTGGGACAGAAAAGCTCCTGAAAAGGAGGGAGTTTGTTTAAGCAAATGTCTTAACTGATCTGATCCTGTTTTCTCAATTATCTGTTACAGAATGGAAGTTATTGGAATGATAATAGATATCATTATTATTCTACTCTGCAATTGGGACAGAGTCTCATGACAAGACAGTACCAGAATAGCTGCTAATATATGGATTCAAAGCAGAAAGGGTTCTTTTTTAATGGTCCTGACAGTGATCTGTTCTACAGTGTAAAGGAAGAAAAACCCTGCACTCTGCATTCGCCAGGACCAAGGTGAACTACAAGGTCCCGTCACACCTTCAACATCTACACTCCCCCCG
Source organism: Potos flavus (assembly GCA_028534135.1). Taxonomy (NCBI): domain Eukaryota; kingdom Metazoa; phylum Chordata; class Mammalia; order Carnivora; family Procyonidae; genus Potos; species Potos flavus. The sequence continues at coordinate 112,717,468 of CM052885.1, read as the reverse complement.
ACCCCCATTTTACAAATGGTGGCCTAATTGGATTGTTCGAGCTTGTAACCTAGTACTTTATGGCGGTCCTAGCTCTCAGAAATGAACACAGCGAGCTAGACTGAAGGGAAGTGCTGAAGTACAGTAAAGGCAGTAATTTAAAATGCAGTCAGCAAGCGCACAGGGGTGTACGTTTCCTGGAACTCTCGCAGCAGCTGCCAGCTGAACAGGGAGATATATATAGAAGCGGGGGGAGGGCGCTAGCCTAAAATTTTAAAAACCAAATCTTCGAAGTAACGTGTGGACCAAATTTTGTTAGTTATAAATCTCATTATAAAGGTGAACATTAAGTTTCTGTATAACAAAGTATGGTCTTTCTATATACACTCTAAGAAATATAAAAATCATCCGAGTCAGAGGTTAAATGCCTTCCGAGCTGAAAGCCATACCATGTCCTTTATATATGGAAATTAATGGAAAGATATCATTTACTCTAAAAATCTTAGGAAAATATTTTTATCATACTCATACCTTCATATAATCGACACGCAAGCAATCATATACTCAATATTGTTAAATTTTAAGATACAACACTGAATAAAAAAAGGGCTTAAAATTTAGCTAACCAACACCAAGCCGGTTTCGGTTTAAGTTTTAAAATGACTGTGTATCGGATAAAAAAAAAAAGATGCTGAAAAGTAAACCAAGCACCCAAGAATCTTCTGTGGGGGCTGAAGGAGAGACAGGGAAAGGAGCGAAAACTGGTCGGCATTTAAACGGCCACAGGATGTACAACCACCTTCCCTGCCGGAGCCTGAGGAAGCCAGGAGTCCTCCCGCACAGTGGTCCTGGGCTCGGTTAAGATAAGCGAGTTACAAATCACTAACGGAACACGTCTGCTTGGGAAACGACATGGAAAAAAAGCATCATCAAATTGCTTTACATATTCCTCGCCAGTGAGGGGAGGTGGGATGGGGGGTATGGAACGCCCTTCACGAAGCCGGCAAGGGGAACATCTGGTGGAGACGGTGGAGCCGATTCCACGCTCTGATGCACGCCCTCCGCTCGGAACACAGAACAATGGTTCATTAAATATAGAGAAAAGCACAAAGGCATAGCTAGGCTCAAAACCAGAATGAGAATGAAGGCAAAGGAAACAAAAGCCCTCCCACTCGAAATGGCCTGTAAACACGGTACCCAAAACACAGCAGATGACTAGTTCTGAAAAAGATAACTAACAAATCAGCTAGGAAATAAATTCATTCCATGTGAAATGCATTACACACCCTGTCAGGCACTTTCAAGAGAAATATATTCGAGATCAGGGATAAACAAAGGAAACCTTTTTTAAAAAGATGTTATGAATAAAAACAGGGAGAAATGAAACCAGAGTAAGTAGATAGGAAAGAACAAATGAGAAATCTTGGAAAGGAAATTTAAAAACAAAAACAAGACACAAAACCTCAACAGAGAGGATAAATGCTAGATTGAACACAGTCAAAGGAGGAGTCAACTGAAAGCTAGGAGGGAGGAAAAGAGCATGAGAAATAGGACACAGGAGAGAGGCCACGACACACACCCAAACAATAGTCAGTACCCAGACACATCAGGGTTAAGGGTTAAGCTGCAAAATATTAAGGATAAAAATCTTCAAAACATACTATAATATCTTTTGGAAGCTTAACAGAGCTTTAACATTGTCACTCAATTTTAACAACTCTTGTGGTTACACAGACATTTAAAGAACTCTTAAAAATATAGAAAGGGACCACTATCATTGATGATGACCCTAAATCATTTCCAAGAACAAAGCCACTTAATGTATTTGTAGTTAATAGCTATTTTTGATTCCCGAAGATCTTATGCAGTTTCAGAACTGAAAATTATGTTCCAGCTGCAACAATAGGACTCATTTAGAAATAGAGGGTTTGACCTTTAAGAAAACTTTGTGATTGGTGAAAGCGTATTCATATGGTCTTCTACTACTGAAAAACTTTGATGCAGATAAAATTAATTTGGAAACAGCATTCTGAGTTCATTACAGTAAGCTATATAACCTTAAATTATTTGTACATAAAGTAGAACAATTAACAAAAAGGTATGCTAACTGCTTTTACAAGTGTCACTGATTCTAAACCTTATTTTTACAGTCCTTAGTATATGTTTTTTCTAAAAAAAATCACTTATGTTTTCTGTTAAATGTCATGACTTTCACCTTGGGCAGAAATCAATAGGCAGAAAATGAATCAGACTTACAGTAATTGATGTCAATAAAGCACACTAGAACCAGTATCTTTTTAAATGCTGAGAACCACAAAGCCATTCCTGTAAGAGAACGGTCTCAAAAACGCACTCTGCTTTCGCTTCTGTTTTGTTTACCTTCTGCTTTCCATGAGGACAGTTTAAGTACTTCAGGCCCTGGGGTGCTGGCACTTGGCCGGAGGCCAGTGGTCCAGCTGACTAAGGACACGAGTAGCCGGCAGACATGAGAGTGGAAGGCTTATACCTTCCTTTACAGGCAACCGACTGCCAACCATCAGCTTCCTCCTTCCACAGTTAATTCCCCTAAGCTCAGCGGTCACAGGGAGGGACCTTAGGAACCCACACGATGTTCCCTCTGAAGTAACTGAGAGCCATGCTTATAAGATGGATATGGTACTTCTGGGGGTAATTTAGGAGGGTGAGTGGGAGGAAGACACAATGTCCAAATGAAAGGATATTTGGTTAAGAATTTCTTAAATACTGAGAGAACGGTACAAGATTCTGGTGCCTTAACCAAGGCTTTTTTTGCGTTATCATCAAACAAATTTTCTGAATACATTCTAGATGTAATATGCTTTTCTATACACCACTTAGGGGATCAAGGATGAAGAAGGAAAACATTACCAATGCCCTAAAGCATTATGAAGTGGTAAGTTCTTCAGCGAGGCCACAAAAATAAAGTGATAATTTGGGGAAGAGAGGAAGCAGGTGACTAAGCTCTTCAATATGGCTTTCCAAAGAACTCTCCATAGCGATTAAGGAAGCAAGGCTTAGATTCAGCGTATGAGTCCCTTCCACTCATCTAAGTATCTGTTGAGCACTGACCATGCGGCAGGAACTGGGATATGAGGATGAGGAACCCTGTGTCCCACTGGGGAAGAGAGCCGGATAAACGGGATGCTACCTTCGGAGCTCGGTGCTGTCACGTGGAACTCCCACAAACACACCCACAACCATCCCTCCGGGTTACAGAGTATTAGCAATAAAACAGACTGAGGCCTGCAAGCAAGTGGACATTCTACCTACGCCCCCGCCCCACCACCAGGGTGTGCTTGCTCTCAGACAGGCAGAGTGAGTGCTTCAAAAGCCCCAACTTCTACACGCACCTACATCTTTCTTTTGGCTTCTTCCTGTGGATTAAATTTCGGGTTTCAGCACTGAAATGTGCCCAAGAACAACGGTATCAGGCTGCATGCACAAAGCCACACGGATCAGACTTTATGGGCGATTTAAGGATAACCTGGTCTAAAGACAAATTTCTCATCGTTTTTTCAGACCTTACTCCATGGGTGAGATGGACGCTGCAGACATGAAGCTAGCTGAGAATGTTGCTACACCAACAGCAAAGGTCTCAAAAACTTTAGGGCTTCAGAAGAAAATCTCCTTGGGCCAATTTGGTGAGAGGACTTTCAGACAAAACCTAAAATCATCGGTTTAGTGTGTATTTACTATTTACCATGCCAAGACAAGCTAGTCTTATCACGAGGTTATAAGAGATAAAACCCTTGTGAGCCCATGGCCTGTGGTTTCGTTTCTCCATTAAGAAGTCATGCAATACTCGGGATGACTTGAAATCCCTCCTCGGGAAAGCCTATCTGAACGCAGCAAGGGAAAGTAACATCATGGGAATGACTTTACGGCCACTCTAATTTAGTTATTTTAAAGTAACTTATTCATCACATCAGCACGGAAAGTGTGTTAACTGGCAGCACGCTCACTCATAAGCCGTCTGGACAAGGAGCCGCTCCAGCACGGATACCACTGCCACGGGCCACAGGGGCCCTTGAAGTCTTTTGGAGAAAGGTTCACTCTTTTTTGTATATGCAGCTTCTGTCCGTTTTTTTCTATTAGGTTGCCTTTTTCTTAATAATATACAGTGCTCCTTATGCACTCTGGGCACAATGGCCCTTGGTGGTCAAATATACTGCAAGTATCTTTCTCTGTATCAGTTGGTTTTTGCTATGTAACAAACCACCCCAAAACAAAGGGCTTACAACAACTGCTTATTAGCTCATGATTCTAGATGAGCAAGATGGCTTCTCTCTGTTACATGTGTTATTGACTGGTCTTGAATATGCATTTATGGTCAGCTGGCCTCACTCGCACACATACCCGATGCTTGGCTGGCTGCTGACAAGGGTGATGGCAGTCATTTAGCCACATGTCTTTCATCAACCAACAGGCGAAGGCTGGCCTGGGCTTGTTAATAGGGTAGTGATTATAGAATTCTCAAAAGCAGCAAGAGAGGGCAAGGCTCAATGTGCAATTACTTTCTCAGGCTTCTGCTCGTGCCATGATCACCAATACTGCACTGGCCAAAGCAAGTCACAAGGCCAAATACAAATTCAAAACTGGTTCTCTACCTCTTTATGGGAATCGTACTCAGATGGGCAAGCAGACAGGGATGGGAGGAATTTGGGGCTACTTCTGCAAACAACCTAATGGTATCTTTTGATGAACAGAAGTTCTTAATGTCAATGTAGTTCAATTTATCAATCTTTTCTTTTTTATGGTTTGCTTTCTGGGGCTATCAAGAAATATTTGCCCAGGGGTGCGTGGGTGGCTCGGTCATTAAAGCTCCTGCCTTCAGCTCAGGTCATGATCCCAGGGTTCTGGGATCAAGCCCTGCCTCGGGCTCCCTGCTCAGCGAGAGGCCTGCTTCTCCCTCTCCCACTTCCCCTGCTTGTGTTCCCTCTCATGCTGTCTCTCTGTCAAATAAATAAATAAAATCTTAAAAAAAAAATATTTGCCCATGTCAAGTTCATAAATACATTCTCCCACATTGTTTTTTTGAGAAATCAACTAAAGAAGAAAAATGTTTCCCACACCTTTTAATCTATTCTGTCCTTTGCCTACTGATCTTTGAGAATATTAGTATTTTTCTTCTTCATATAACCTCTTTATATATTTTAAAGCCACCAATCCTGTCTCTGCTGGAAGCCACTTTTCCAATTTACTTGTTGTACATTTAAAAACTTTTATGTATGGGAAACTAAATTTAAGTGTGGGAGGATGATCATAAAACTGTCAATGTATTAACAGTGGAGCAGCTACTGCTAGTTGGCAAGATGATGAGTGGTTTTTTATTTTCTATTGCTTTCCAATATTTCCTACAGAGAACATGCACTGCCTGTGTAATTAAAAGTTTAAAAGTAGTTTTAAATTTGTATGCATTCCAAACTATTGACCTTTTCCTGTGCAATTTCCTCTACTGCTCCTAGCAATAGAAAGTCTTTCTTCCTCAATATGGTAATACCACTTTTTAAAAAAACATTTACTCTTAGTCTATCTGGAGTTTATTTTCCTGCTACGATTTTCAACTATGCCCATTATTAGCTTTTAAGCCTCACACTGTGATTCTGGTTCAATCAGTTTATCAGTCCCACCATACTCAGTGCAATCTTCGTGCTTGTGTATTACAGTAGCTCAAGCTGTATATTACAGAGAGCTCCCCCTCCTTCTCCCTAAGTTGAAAGAGTAACAAAATGCAGCTGCATCTGATAATTTTTATTTCAGAATGAACACATCACTATTTTTCAGAGATAGATGAACCATTACAATTAGGTAGAGTTGTTTTTTAAAGAAGATGATGAAGCCTAGACTTATTTTTTGCAACTATTTAGCAAGTTAAAAATCAACAGGAACACAAGAGATTAAAATATGGGGAATTTTAAAAACCTACAACAGTAGTTTTATAGTTAAAATGAATACTGTTCCTTTATTCTTCTGTAAGGAAAGAATGGGCAGGATGACTGGGATAAAAAAATCTCCCCCATACTTATCTAGTATGTATTACTATGTATATAAACTTGTAGCAAAATAAAAGAAAGAATTAAAAACATTATTCCTAGGCACCATGTTCATAAGCAGTTCTGTTAAAAAAAAAAAGGCAAACCATTGTTCACTATGTCAACTGCCTGACTTCTAAGTTCGGGCAAAACAGATTTTATTTTATTATTAAGTATATTTACTTAAAATACATCTTTTAGATAACATACAGGTAGTAGTTTCTCAACAAATTAAATTAGTACATCTTCCTACCTTGTCAACATATTTAGTGAGATGAGATTTTTTTAAAGGTTCTTTCCCTTCCTCCTCTCTACTCACAAGCCTTGGGCTTTTAGTCTTCTGCCTTCTTTGAGCTGAACACATGAAAAGCACATTCTCTACACAATGGAACGAGGCAGTAAACCTTTGCTAATAACATATGATCAATTTTTAGTAGCTTTTTAAGGCTGATAGATGCCAAATCCTTCCTTAAGAGGGTTTGCTCAATATCTCAATGCCACAACTAAAACTAAATAGGAACCAAATCCATATACATATTGCTAGACATAAACTGGGGTCACTATTGTTACATAAATAACTGAAGCTACTGGAGCCATAATATCCTTTAAAGATATTACAGTAGCTAGATATTCTTCCTGCCAAGGCTCACTAAATGACTAGCAGGAAAATAAATCCCAAGGGCCAAGTGGATCAAACATTTTGCAAAAATCAGGATAAATAAAGAACTTTAGAAACACTAAACCTAGGGACATTTTCATGTAACAGCAATACATAAACTAAAAAAAAAAAAAATCATTAACAGAATGTTTGTTTCCCTACTGTGCTGAAAAGCAATCTTCACAAGAATATTCAGGGCAAACAGTATAAAATTGCCCTAGAATATATTCATTAGAGGACAGGATAGTTAAAAAGCCAGAACTGTAAAATTCTTTAAAGGTAATTGGTTTCGGCACCCAAATATATTCCTCAGAGCAAACTCTTCCACAAGATGCCAAAAGTGGAGTTCTGACAATGACCTTCAGAATCAAAACCACAATATATCATTGTACTTGGGCCAATTTTTGCCCTTGCATTTCAAGTTGTGCCAAGTGTTGATGAGGCAGGTAGTTAGGTCATGGTCCCCATGCTCAGTGAGTTCCCACTTGGTGGCCGGGGGAGGGGGGGGGGGAGAGGCCACCTGTGTCCATAATCAAACACTGCGGGAAGTGCTGATCAGAGGGGAAATCTATTCCGCAGGAAAAGGGGAAAGACACCGAGGTTAGTTAGTAAAAATGGGAATAGTAAATTCAGGAGTAACTACCTGCAGAGCAGCCACATCTGGTACAGAGGAAAGAGATCTTCCTGGCCCTGCTGACCAGTCGCTTCTCTTTGCAGACTTTGGTGTCAGTGGGGGGAAATAAATCAGACAGCTATATCCAAGCTGTTTTGCCCAGTCCGTCCCGGCACTGTTGCCTGAAAGGAAACCTTGGCACAGAGGTACAGAAAGGATGGCCATTCTTCCTCTTGGCAACCTCAGAAGCCTACTGCTTGGGCCACAGAGTAGGCCCCTGTCATCACACCAAGGTCAGAAAGGACAGGGGGCCCGCGCCCCATGCCGAGGTGTGCTCAAACTCCTACGGATGCCCAGGGCACAAAGAACACTTCCTAAACTTCCTACTCCCATTCAGCGGGGCTGGACAGGTTTTCTGGAAGAGATGATAGATGAGTCTCCCCTGTTAAAAGGAGCAGACACTCACCGGGTCTAGCTTGTTGGGCAGCACAACCTAATTCTTACAGTAGGGCCCTCAGTGAGGATTTACTAGAGGAGTGTGCTAACAGGTCAGAGAGCAGCAAGGGAGAGCTGTGACTTTGGAATCAAGTCAGGAGCTACAGCATGAGGATGACAGTGGGTACGAAATGAGTGAAGTTAAGAAAGTACTGATGACCGAACTAACTTGGAGAATTCTGTTCTCTCTTTGACCTCCTCAATACGAGGCTCGTGGGTGATTTTCCAGTAATGAGTAATTTCCTGCCTAGGATACCCAGGGAATGGCTGGGTGTGAGAAACATTTCTTGGAAGGATGTGCCTCTCCCCGCCCCCCCTCCACCCCCGTCCCTTCCCCTGCAGGCAGAGCCATTTTCTGATGTGATACATTCCTGGAGAAGGCAACATTCCATCCGAATGTAAACCCTCCCTACAAATCTGGGATGGCGCAGGCCAATGGCTGGGACAGCAGGAAGGATCCTACATGGAGCTGCCACGCCAGACTGAGGAGGGACCCAGTTTAGTACGAAGCACTCCCAAATTATGACATACTGGGACTCTGCAAACACTATTCAGGCAGGAACGGCAAGCGCGGTCTTGCCAGCTCCTGGTGCCCAAGCAGGGCTGCCACAGTGGTCAGCTCCCCAGAAGCTGTACTCTGACTGCGCTTCCGGGCTGACCGGCACCTCGGCCCAGACCCTGGAGGCTATCACCTCCTTTCCTTGATCTCTCACCTTCCTCTAGAGGTGCTTTTGGCTTCTCTGATCCCAGAGTATTCCGATTTTTTTTTCTTTTTTGAAAAAAGTATTTGTTACGGCGCTAGGATTTACTTCAAAACCAATCAGAGCTAGGAGGGGTTCACGGGGTGGGGTGTGGGGAGTTCAGATGAAAGAGGATGGGCCCTGAGTTTATAATTTTTGAAACTAGGTGATGGATACATTAAGGGCCCATTATACTAATCTCTCTAATTCTATACGTTTGAAAGTTTTCTTGAAGGAGAGTCTAAAAGCTCAGTTCTTCAAAGTAAGGGGATGATACAATGAGATGTAGGTTTCTCAGTGATTACTCTGGTTTTAGGACTGGGAAGGTGGTGGCAGCAACGGCAATTTTCCCTTTCTCCCGACTTTCTCCACATACGTAAACAGAGCAACAAGGATAGAAGACTAACTTAGACAACAACTAAAACAAAACCAGAGACAAGGCACTGGTATGATGCTGAAAGTACAAGGACGTGGGGACAGGCCACTCACTGAGACCCACGTGGCATCAGCATTTGTGTGGGAGGAAGGTGACTCAAGAACACAGCTGATTCTGACAACTCGGGGATGGGAAGAGCCCCCCGGTCACGAGCAGATGCGCGCTGCGAAGTGTGACAGCCAGTCTGTGTCCGCAGCCAAACCGGGAACAGATTCTGCAGGCTCCAGTTCAAGGGCAAGGCCAGGCTTTCCTGCCACCCACGGTGCTGGGGTGTTCCAAGCCCTAGAGACTCTCAAAAGGCCCTTCTAGGACAACGTCCTGCACTGAGGAGAAACTTCTAGGAGTAGAACAAATTACAGGCAAAAGGGGGCTAAGGAAAGAGGAGGCTTCGATAAAGTAGATCATAGAAAGTACAAGGTAATTTTAAAATAGCTTCACAAAGACATCGGAAGAGGGAGCCGGAGAGCCCTATGCTAGATTATCTATCTGATCCACCCCTTCCTTCCTAAAGCTACAAGGAAACTGTTCACTTAAAAATGATGTGAAGACAAGGAGCACTTGAGTTCCACGCAGCATTATTCTACAAAAGACAGTAAGGGACACGGCAGTATCTTTACAGAAAATAAAAGCCAGCTAGAAAGACGACCACGAAAACTCATCCAACTAGCAAACAGAAATTAAGAAAGTGGTAGAAGCTATGGAAGAACAATATAGACGAGAATGAGAAACCAAGAATCAAAATCACTGAAAGAATGATCCAAAAAGAGAAGTAAAAGAAATCAGGAAAGAATTGAAAATAAAAGGAAAATATGTTTTCAGAAGTGAAGACAAAACAAGGAGGATCATGAGTGCAAATAAACACGTTTAATGCCTTGAAAGAAAAATAAGGGGGAGTTAAAAAAATGTTTAAAGAAATAAATAGAAATAGGTTCCTTGTACTATTATTATAATTTTTCCGTAAAATTTTTTGAAATCATACTTATTTTAGTCAAAAAGACTTTTCTAGAGAAAGAGAGTACGAGCAGGAGAGGCAGAGGGACAGGGAGAAAATCTCAAGCAGACACCATAAAGCTCAAGGCAGGGCTCAATCTCATGACCCTGAGATCATGACCCTGAGATCATGACCTGAGCCAAAACCAAGAGTCAGATACTTAACAGACTGTGCTGCCCAGGTGCCTCATATTTAAAAAAAATTTTAAACTACATTTAATTTTTTTTTTTTAAAGTAATCTCTACCCTCATCGTGGGGTTCGAAATCATGACTCTGAGATCAACAGTTGCATGTTCTACTGATTGAGCCAGCCAGGTACCCAGCAATTTTTTTTTTAAATAAATAAGGAAAGATTTAAAAATTTTTGACAGAAAAACGAAAGAAACAGATGACAGGCAAAGATCAAAAAGAACAGGCTGAGTCCCTGGAAAAGGAAACCAAAGCAATGTAATAAGAAAAGAAATACTGAAAAGTCTAAATCAAGACTTTATTGAGGTTAAAAAAAAAAAAGGTCTGAAATTCTTCACTGAAAGAATACATTGATTTTTTGGAATGACTAAAAATGGCAACTACGGCAGGGTTTAATAAATGATCAGACTTCGAAATAAAAGGTTAAAAGAACCCTTTGAAAATCTAGCAAAAAGACCCAGTGACTTTTAAGGGAAAGATAATTACGTTGTCAAACATCCACAGCAATGCTTTGCACCAGAAGATAATGGAGTAACATATTTAAATCATTTAAGGAAAAAAAATGTGATCCAAAGATTTTTATATTCAGGCAAATTTGAAGGCGGCAGACATACTGTTAAGAACGTGCACTGTCAATTCACAGAATATTGTTCCATAATCTGTCCTGAGAAATCCGGTAGAGAATGAGCATCGAGCAACCCAAATGACAAGGGAGACTTGGAGAAGAATGGGCAGTTAGCCTTAGTATTTGCTAGTAGATTCAAGATACAAGGACAGTGGTAAGGGAGACCGTGCACTGTGTAATAATGTGGAGTACAGGGGTGCCTGGGTGGCTCAGTGGGCTGGGCCTCTGCCTTCTGCTTGGGTCATGATCTCAGGGTCCTGGGATCGAGCCCCGCATCGGACTCTCTGCTCAGCGGGGTGCCTGCTTCCCCCTCTCTGCCTGCCTCTCTGCCTACTTGTGATCTCTCTCTCTCTCTCTGTGTCAAATAAATAAATAAAATCTTAAAAAAAAAAAAAAAATTCCTCAGAAGGGAGTATGGGAGGCAGAACGGAAAGAGTTTTTATCTTGTTGATGAGTTTTATGGATATCGACTGAGAATCTTCAAGTATCAACTGAGAGTAGCTCCAATCAGATGCTGCGGAAGAAGGAAGGGAACAGAAATAAATGACCGCTAGGTAACGTCAGTGCTGCTCCCAGAAAGGGACACGGTAACAGCCAAACACGGAGGGCACCAAGGGTACTTGATAAAGATCTGGTACGGAGGGAATCACTAGAAAATACAAACATTCCTAAATACCAAAAGACTTAAGCATTTATAAAGTTCCTTCTCAAAAATCATAAAAATAACATGTCCAGAGTAGAGAATACAAAGATGCAACAAAAAAACTTGACCAAGGTTAACAGTCTAGTCAGTGTCCACTCTTCCAAACTTTTCTCCAAACACACGCAAACATAAATCATGAATTCTCACTGCTTGTTTTTACACAGACTCACACTATACACATTATCCTATAATATAATCTCGTGACCCAGCCATCTAACCAGCCTTCGTTTACTCAGTTTTTTTTTTTAACTGGGTTTTCTAAGTATATCAATCCCATTAGCAAATACACTAAATCTGCATCTACCACTACTTCAGCAATAATTTAATTTTCTTATTACTTTACCTCCAAAGTAATTTGGAGGTTCTAATTTAGAACCCCCAAAATAATGTTCAATGAAAACTGGATTAAGTTAAAAATTACTTCAGCATTTTACCAGTTAGGTTTGAGATATAAATTCTCCTATTTAAGTTGCTTCCTTCGATTCTCATGTTACCACATATTAATTGTTAAGAGCTGCTAAGTAAGGCCAGTTAGAACTCCACAATTATTTTATTTTTTTTACCAGGGAGAGTCTAACCTCCCCGGAGAGATGCTATTCTGGACAGAAAGAGCTCCCTGCCTTCTCTCACTGCCTAAACTCTAACCCCACAATCACGCCTAACTAGTTTTTCTCTCTGGGCCTTTTCCATTTGGATGAAGTCCCTTGGCAGTTCTGTCCTGCTTTTCATTTTCCTCCCGCCGACTCCCGCTCTGTGCCCTCTGGGGGCTCCTCATGCGGCTGGACAGCGGCATCAACCGCCGGGCCTCTCTCCTGCCCTCTGCAGGATTTCGGGACTCGGAACCTCTAAAACAACTTCCTTTGCATGCATCTACTGTTTCTTTCCTTTTTATACGCCCAGATGGAAAAATTCTGATCGAGAAAATCCAAGCAACACCGAAAACCAGAGCACGTGTGAAAATCCCATGACCGCTGAAAACCAACTGCCCACGAGTGTAAGCACCGCGGCAGTGCGTATCCTTCTGGCGCTCTGTCCCACCGAGCGGCAGTCCTGGCTGGTCACATGACCTGGTACCACCGAGGATACCCACTCAAGAGTGAGAGCAAAGATCTCAAAGCCGCCTTTGTTACTGGTACTTTCCCTGTATGTTTACTCTTCTACTCACTCTGCTTTTTTTAAATTACAGGCAACTTGGCATTTTTATCACTGCCAGGCCTTTTTCAGACATTGTTAATACTTCAGTCCATTCCGAATGGCACTAAATGGTTCTCTGTTGGTTAGAAACGATCCAGAGTATCTTTCAGCAGCCAGGTCAGAAACTATAAACTAGCTAAACAGTCTGTAAACCACCATGAGACTGGTAAAGTACATTCAGATAAACAACTCTGTTTTCAGTCTATTTCTCTTACAGGTAGGCAGATGCTTTCTTAAACAGGTTCAGAGAAAACATATAGGAGCATGACAGGGATATATGATCAGGGGAGGGGATGCTTCTTACGGGCAGAATTTTAAAAACCCCTATAATTAAAGCATCAGAAATAGCATCACTAATACAAGAGTCTATGGAAAACAAACGATGCAAATGAATACAAGTAAAACTGAGGAAATCTGAATAAGATGGGCAAATTGTATCCATGTCACTATCCTGGTTGTGAAATTATACTAGTTTTGCATAATGTTACCATGGGGGGCACTGGACAAAGTGTACAATGGATTTCTGTATCACCTCTCGCAACTGCATGTGAATCTACAATTATCTCCATAAAAATTTCAATTAAAAATACAATTGACAAGAGTGCACGGCTGGCTGAGTCGGTAGAACATGTGACTCTTGATCTCAGTCGGTAGAACATGTGACTCTTGATCTCAGGGTTATGAATTCGAGCCCCATGTTGGGTGTAGAGATCCCTTAAAAATAAAATATTAGAGGAGCACTTGGATGACTCAGTCGATTAAGCATCTGCCTTTGGTTCAGGACATGATCTCAGGGTCCTGGGATCTAGCCCTGCATGGGGTTCCCTGCTCAGCAGGGAATCTGCTTCTCCCTCTTCCTCTGCACCTCCCCTCCACTCATGCACGCTCTCTCTCTCTAAATAAATAAAACCTTTAAAAAAAATAAAATCTTAGGGGCACCTGGGTAGCTAAGCCAGCTGAGCATCCAACTCTTGATTTCAGTTCAGGTCCTGATTTCAGGGTCTTGAGACTGAGCCCTGCATTGGGCTCCATGCTCAGAGAGGGACCTGCTTTGGGGTTCTCTTTCTCTCTCTCCCCTCTCCCTTTGCCCCTCCTCCCCATGCTCACACTTTCCCTTGCGCTTCCGTGCTCTCTCTCTCTAAATTACATAGAATCTTAAAAAATAAAATAAAATCTTAAAAAAATGCTGGCAGAACACAGACAAAATGTTTATAGTACTTACACAGTGACAGGGATAAAGCAAATTTTTATTCTTTCTTTGTTTTCAACTTTACAATGAAACACAGTATAAATTAGAAATATAAGGATTCTTACCAAGGTTGAAAGGATATAATCAAGACTTTGGACATTTAAAAAATATTTTATAAAATCTCAAGTAATAGGAGGAAAGTAAATACGGGACTGTTCAACAAATCACAGAATTCTACTATAAAACAAATCCTTAATTTTTAAAATCTGTATAATCAAAGGCGAAGTACTACTCCTTAGCAACAAATAAACTTCCAGGAGTCATTATCCCAAGAGCTGACACACTCTAGAGACCAATACTCTGGCCACGCATGCCTTCCCTGTGTTCCGGAAAATGCTAAGCCACTTCTAACCGACAGGCTTGCCCACCCGCTCCTTTGGGCCTCGCTTACCCGTTCAGTGACCCCTTCCAACCAGCTTAAAGCCCAACCTTCAACACTCTCCTGGCACCTCTTGTGTCCCTCACAGCACTTCCCCACAAGAGTAATAGTTTATATGATGGTTTCACACTGTCTCCTTCCTAGGACCGTGAAAAAGACCACAGATCTATGTGCCCCATCGCTCCCGCCCTTGTCAGTGCCTAGCACACTGCCTGGCACCTGCAGGTGCCCAATAAACTCATGATGATTATGTGCCAGCCGTCATAATGGTTTATAGGGAAAATTAGAGGACTCTCCTGTTCTAGACTAATTGTTAGGTAGATTACTCTTGAGTGCTGAGCCCTTCAATATGATTCATTTCATTCCACAAACATTTCTGAAGGATTTACAGAAGTATCCAATCCTATACAGCAACTAAATTCTATAGTTAGCAAGAAGCAAAACCACCCGCAATTAAGATAAACCTTGGAAAAAATACCGTCAATTGCCAGCATAGAAGCCTCAGATATTTTTTTTTTTTTTTTTAGAAGCCTCAGAGATTTTAAAGCCCAGATCTTAACCTCTTTTGTTTCTCTTTGAACTACAGCCTCCCTTTCCCTACAGAGGATATCAAAGTGTGGTCTGCCAGGACAATGTGGTATTTAAAGGAATGTCTTTCGGTTTGGGCTGGGGGGGCGGGGAGGATGACACTATGTCCAGTTTAACTAAGGAAGGTTCAGTGTGTGCGCGATCCCAAGTCCACAAGGCAATGCTGGGTCAGACTAAGTAACTACGGTACTTCAGGTACTGAGAACACAAAGATGTGAAATACATGATCGCATATTCTCAGAACGTTCACATGCCAGCTAAGAAGAAAATAAATACAGACAAGGAATAAAATAAATATAATAAAAATATAATAAAATATTAAAAAATTATTAAAATAGTTACTTCATATAAAATGGTAAGTATTAAAGAGGAATAGCATGCTGCAAAAAACACTATTTGGCCTATCAGAAGCTGACAGATGTTCTTTCTAGTGGCTTTCTTTCTGTAACCAAATCCTGATTTCCCCCTAGGCAGAGGATTCTTCGGGTAGACCAGGGCCAAGAGAGCAAAGCAGCTGAAGGCAACTGTAGAAGGCCAGAGACCAGGAGGGCCTGGACGCCCTCAAGGAAAGAGATCAGGAGAAAAGGGAAGCAGTTCAGACATACATCCAAGAATGAAGGTGGAGGACTTGGCCATCAGCTGGATGTAAGGGTAAATCAGAGGTTGAAGATTAGGTTTTGAGTTAGTGCCACTAAGGATAGATACATAAATGTAAGTATCCACCGATTTTATAATCACCCAATGGATTTCTCGAAGCAGAAAAAAATTCTTAGTGGTTAAAAAAAAAAAAATCAAGCTATAAAGCAGTGGTCTACATCACAAAACACATCCTCAAAAAGCATACGGAAGTCTACAGAAACCCACTGAATACAAAAAGAATGTATTAGAAAATATATAAAATCTTTTGGGTATCCCACTGCTGGAGATCCCATTTTAAAAGAATGTAGCATATTTGCACAGGTTAAAAAAAAAAGACAAGTGCTTGAGTGATTTTCTGGCAAAAATAATTATGTATTTTTCAGAAGAAATGCTAGTAAATTACAGAGAGAAAAATCTAAAGTCTCATTTGGATAAGATCTGCTAAAAAGCAAGAACCATTGTTTGTAACAGCTTCTATGTCCAGACAAACCCCCCTCCCCTTCTGTTCCCTAGATTAAGGGGGAAAAAATGCCAGAAACTTCCACCAAACTATGCCAGAATGTGCTTGTGGAACCATCTGTAGTTCTGGAGAGCCTCCGCGTTCCTCCTTCAGCTCCACCTGACCCATCTTCTTGATTACAATGATACCAGACTGAACCTTTCAGAAGTGGTACCTTTTAGAAGCGGTGCATCAAACCCTCCTTTCCGGGTGTGCCTTGCACGGTGTCCCTTTCTGCTCCAAAGGGAAAGAGCAGCCATCCAGTCGGGAACAAAAAGCTGGGTGTGAATAGGCAGAGAACGCTCAGGCCTGCTCTCTCCATCAGCTAAGAGCGCGACGTCTGAGCATGTTGGTGGTGTTTGGTGGAGGACAAAAATGAGGTACGGGTTGAGTTGTCTACGTGTTCGGGGAGAGGGATGTAATACGTGCAGGAGAGGAGAGGCCTGGAGCACAGGCAGACGCTTTCCCACAACACTGTCAGGGCCAGGCGCTGCCGCGCCATTCAGCCCTCCCCGGTCCCGTCTGCTAGACTGCCGGGTGCTGGCCTGTCCTTGCCCAAAAAGACAGACTGTCTTTGTACCATGTGAAACAGGAGTCAAGCCATAAGAGACCACAGTCAAAACCTACCCCAGGGTTTAGCCTCTCTATTGGCAGAAGACATCTTGGAATCTACAACACTGCCGCGGACAGTTCTAGAGCGGGTGAGCAGGAAGTGCACTCTATCATGTCGCGGACTCTCACGGAAACGTCTTCTCTGAAAACGAAATTCGAAATCAGAACTACAATCAAGGGAGGCGACGTTAATTATAAAAGCTGTTATTTTCTGCAGTGGGATACAATAGAGAAGAAGGAGATTGAAATTCATTTGGTTTATAAAGTTTAGTCATCTGGGATTCTATAATTTCTCACAGCAAAAATAACATGTGATAACTCTGCCGCAACATTTAATTTAGAAAACCTCAAAAAGACTATATATTCCTTCCAAAAGCAGGAGACGGATAGGGTATTTGGTTATAGACCAGAGGCAAAGCCCCTGCTCAGAAGCAACAAAATGGCAACGAAGGAAAAAAACAGGCCAATGCCTGGGGACCCCAGAGGAAAACAAGAGGGTAAGGAAGAGAGAGCCAGGCCCAAGAAGAGTCCTTAGGAGCTGTCATTGCTCTCTAGCCGCAGAAATTCTGGCCTAATCGTGTTCCTCTCAGTTCTTATCTACCCTCTGCATCCTTGACTCCAGCCTGCCTCCAAAATCCACAAGAGTCCATACTTACATGTAAGCGAGGAGCAAAATCACATTGAGTGCCAGTATTGCACGGAAAGGGGAGACATTAATCCATACCCACACCCACCCTCCCCACACACACACATACGTATTTTACCCCCTAGACGGAATCTGGAAAGGTTCTTATTTTTAAAATCACTATTATGTGTACTATTAATCATTATCACATACACTAAGTCTATGGGGAATTACCTATTATATTAATAGGAATATTTCAGGTGTACCGCAGATTAAAAAGGTTCCACAGTTGAGCTTGGAACCTCATCATTATTTATAACACTGATTCTATAAAAAACTATGTTCAAAGTCCCAGACAACCAACTTTCAAACTTGTGAAGCAGACACATTTGTGTATTAGGGACTGTCTGTACTTTCATGCTTGGTTACCATTTTGACTCTATGCCAGTCAGAAACGTCCATCTGAACATAGTTCCTGTGAACTGACCCAAACAGGATTTAAGGGGATGCTTTGGATGGTAATAAATTTTGAGGTACTCCATGACACAGAACACTGGCCATGGCTTTTACCCAGGCCTGTCGATTTATAAAGGACTATATGGGGATAGTAAAAAAAAAAAAACAAAAAATAAAACTCACCAACACAAAATTTTGCCACACACTGACCCTGTTCTAGTCTACAGACATACTGTGGCTGGTTTTCCGGCTGTTTATCAACACCCTTCCCAACTTGCTTCAGCCTGTGCTTGCTTCTCTCATCCATGCTCCCAACTGGCACTGGCAGACCATCCACGCACCCTAAATGCAGAGGCAGCGAGCAAGGACAGATGGATCAGACAGCAGAAGAGGCAGTTCGTTGCTGGTCTGCAGGCAGTCAAACGTCACGAGGTGCACAGGAGAGAACCCACAGAGTTTGGTTACCATGTCTATAGCCAACACCACATGCCCTGTATCCTTATAGGGAAGCAGCCTCAAGATCCAACATGTCGGTAATTGCTAGTGGTGGTTGCGGCGGGGAGTGTGTGTGTGGGGGGAAAGCAACGAAGGGGGAAAACAAGACAAAGAGTACGATTGTGGGTGGGGACTCAGTGACACACAGACTGCAACATGGGGACTGAGTAAGTATGCTTAAACCCAACACACTGGAACACAAATGCTTATTGCTTCCCACACAATCTTCAACACGTTTTACAAGACTCCTGCCAACAACCCTGTCTTTAAAGCTATTTCTACTCTGTTCTTAACTATTCTACCTCTGACCCTTCAACCTTGTTCACAGGCATTTTTAGGTTTAAAAAAATCTTGGTAAATAGGGGCGCCTGGCTAGCTCAGTCGGTAGAGCAATGGGACTCGATTTCAGGGTCAAGCACCATGCTGGGTGTAGAGACTTACTTAAAAAACAAAACAAAACAAAAACAACTCAGTAAATAACACAGAGGAGTCAGATCCGCTGCTCTGTCATAAGCAGCATGAAGGCAACCAAGTGCTATAATCTAATAGGAAATCTCTATTCCGTTTAGAGTCAGTTACTCTGACGAAAGGCAATCCTGGGGCTCTAGGAAAGTAACACATCTGGAGGAAAGGCCGCTGGACCAGGAAGAGCAGGACTCCCTTTGGGTCAGAGGTCTGCTCTGCGACCACTTAATCACAAGGGGGATCTCAGTTCACTTGAAAAACGATCTTCGCCCCAAGCCATTTACCATGACGGTTTTAAAATAGGTGCTCTGCAAATTATAAAACTAAGTGTTTCTATTCTAAACTCGGTTACGTTCACATAAAAATTCCAGTTTGAAAGAAAAACCGTAAAAAAAAAATCAAATACAGTAAGAAGCCAAAGCAACCCTAAGAATCCCTTCTTCACCAGACTGGTTGTGTCATTCCGCTCCAAGCTATAAAGCCGAGCTTGCCCAGGCAAGAAACAAGGCTTTCGCATTTATTTTTATTCCTCTCCTCCTCTTCTCCACTCAAACAATACCGCTTGTTTCATAAGATCCAGAAGATGAGGGAAAGGTTAAGATCCACAAATAATAGAATAATCTTCAGGGCTGAATCAAGGATAATATGTTAAGAAAAAGTTAAAAACAAAAACAGTGACTTCGTTTCAGATGCAAATGCTTCACCTGCCCAGAATTTTTTTTGCTCTGAACTTTCTGGCAAGATCCAAATCTCAGGAAATTCCAAACAAATGAAACTCTAAAGGCAATTTACTTAGGAAAAAGGTTCTAACTTTAGAGATGCAAGCACACAGCCCCCATTCTTGCCTCGCTCTTTACTTACAGAGTTGCACCAAACCAACCACAAAATCATATGCTAACAAGAGCTTTGCTTCCTGCAAGCTGACAACTCTCTGGCTTTTAATAAATGCCTGCATTTCCTGTCAGCGTTGGTCAGTCCTGGCTACCAAACCTATGAAGTCTGAGCGAGGGAGACTTTCATCCCGCAGCTGTCTCTCGTACTTGGCCAGCATGCCGGAACACGGCAGCTACTAAGCCCCAGGGAAACTGCCCCTCCAGACTGGCATGGTCTGCGCATGGCACAGAGGCCGGGCCAGCTGAGGAACACAAGGACAGACTGCAGATGAGACTCTGTTCCATCAGGTGTGGTATGTGTATATGTGCATGCGTAAATATATCTGGGTTTAGGCCCAATGATGTTAAATCTGAGGACACACAAGGCACTCTGAGGGAGACACCCAGAATTACACATGGTTGTCCCTCAGAAGGGGCTTCTAATCTCACTGGGGGGGGGGGTATGTCAGACACAGAAAATTAATATAAAGCATATAGAGAAAACAAAGTGTGTGCTAAGTCGATGGTGGGTCAGTAACAGATGGTTTCCACAATATTATAAACTCGATGCCTCCCTATCAAACAGTTCATGAACCTTTTTCCGGGGGGGGGGGGTGGCTAAGGGAGAGAGAGAATCTCAAGCACTCCGTCCTGAGAGTGGAGCTCGACACAGGACTTGATGTCACAACCCTGAGATCATGACCTGAGCTGAAGTCAAGCGCCAGACGCTTAACCAACTAAGCCACCCAGACACCCCAATTCATGAACATTCTAAATAAATAGCACAGCTCATCTATTCACTCAGGAACAACTTACTGGGCACTTTCTATACGCCAAGTACAATAAGGGGTACTAAGAGATACGAATGACTAAGACAAAAGCAGTCCTGACTCAATTCCAAGACTTGACAGATAAGTTGGAAACATGTCGGTAAACAGGCAATTAAAGAACAGTGGATATGATTATAGTACAACCACACAACATGCTATGAAAAGGGAAATACGGGGGTCATGGGAAGACCTATAAGAGGTACCTAACTTGGATGTGGGGAAAGGGGAAATCAGAGAAAGCCTCCTATAAGAGGATGCCTAAGATGTGATTGAAAGGAAGAACTAGAATTAGCAACGTAGAATGTTCTAGGCAGAGGAAACAGGACACGTAAAGGCTCTGTGAGAGAGAGAGCATTACCATTTCAGAAACTAAAAGTGTTTTGAAAGCTGCACCAGACTGCAAGAATGTGTACGTGCATGCTCTGATTCAAGGGCCATTACTACTTCCTGAGTGAATAGCTCAGACAGCCCCGGAAGAAACAGAGTCAGATGAAGAGGAGCAGTATGGGGAGACCCCTGAGGAACTTCCCCAGTAGAGGATCAGAGAAGAAGCCCAAGAGGGAGAGCGAGGACTAGCTAGAGAAACAGAAGCTACCAAAAGAAAGAAAAAGGAAATAAGAGCAAGTTATGGAAACAGGGGTTAGAGAAAATTGAAGCAGGAAACAGAGGTCAGCCATGTTAAACGGTACCATGATAAGGATGCAAAGAATCCGTTGGATTAGCAACAAGGAAGCTAATAGCGACATTCTCAAGAATTACTTTAGTGGCTTGGTAGGGTGGAACCTAACTTCCCTGAGTCAAAGGGACTGGAAGGTGAACAATGGACACAGTGACCTATTCATTTCAAACACTTCAACTAGAGAAGGAAACTAAAGAGCAGTGGCAGGAGGGAGAGCCACAGCTGGAGGAAGCCTGAGTCTAAATGGTTCGAGTAAGATGACAATAGAGAGGGAGGGTTAAGGACACATGCCTAAAAGGTCACTAACCTTTCAGGGCATGCCTTGAACAGGTGCGATGGGAAGGTGTCAAGAGCACAAACCTAAGGGTTGCCTCAGACAGGAACAAAGGGCCCCTTCTCCCTGTGAGAGAAATGAGGTAGGAAGGATGGCAGCTGAGTTTCAGATCTGACAGCCAGGGGTTGGGGGAGCCAGATCTAGGCTGAAGACTGGAGTTCTAGTGGCTCAACCTGTAAGACTGAGAGATTTTCTCCACTTGGAAGATTTTCTTCCCTTAGCACTTAGGAGCCTGGGCGCAGGGAGGCTGGTCCAGGGCTAGAGCTGGTCCCGTGTGCTGATAGCGAGCGGACGGGCAAAAGGGCTAGGAGTGCTGGAGAGACGGCATTTCACGTCATGAGCACTGTGTAAGAGGGGAGAGCGGACTCGGGGCTGGGAAAGGAGCAGCTGGAAATGTGGACGAGGAGAAAACCCAGAGACTTCTGGGGAAGTAACTGAGTAAGGGGAGTGTGCAAGCTCAGGAGGCCGGGATCGCAGAGCGCGGGGCCTGAGTTTGAGGAGATGTCTAAGGGAGAGAAGATGGCGAGGACCCAGGCTTGCCACGGGAGGGAGGCAGCAAAAAGAGAGGGACACACAGTCTCCAGGGCTGATGTGGGGACGCCGGCTGGACTGCCCAAATGAACACGGACACGGCCCAGGGCCGAAGGCAGCCTTGGAACAGAACGCCCGTTGTGAGTCAGGTAAATTAAGGGGGGGGGGGGGGAGGACAGGTACTTAAACACTTCCCCAATATGGCGATTATACACACACCCCCTTCAACCCCTCTCCAACCCCAAGTGTTTTCACTTTCCTTAGCAAATCTGAAGACAAAGCATGATCAATGAACCAGTGGTCTCATCCAGAGTCTGGACTTCTATAAAGAATGCCTTTTTATAATTATTTCTTGGTCACTTCCACCTTAAAAATGGTTGCTTACACCGTCACTCCCTGCAATATTTTGGCCATTTAATGGCTATACTTTAGTGATTCTATTGAGAGGCTTGTGAACCATTCTTTTTCTACTCCATACATCTACTTCTGCTACGTTCTACAGACATGGATATGATTTCAAAATAAAACCAGAAAACACACACACTTAATCATCCCGCTCACCATTAAAGGAGAAATAGTCAAAATGTCTTTTTTTGTACTTAGTCATCTATTGGTAAAGAAAACTCTCCTTTTCAAATCTTTAATTAGTAATCAATGATTATTTTTTATCACATGCAGGACAACTTCTGCACATACTCTTCACAGCTAGAATTAGAAGAAGGGAAAAGGACTCACAACCATAATGGTTTGCAGATACCAATTCTGACCCCTTGTATACGGCAAGGAGGGCACAGGAAGCATGTGAATGAGAAACAGGCAGTCACCGGTAAATTCCTCAGAATTTCTCAAGATGAACATTTCTGTGTCTAAACTTAAGCAATCGTAGTCTCAGAATTCGTAATCATATCCAAAGTGTTTAAATGCCTAAAAACTAAAGCCTATTACTAAGCCATTTAAAGTAGGATAATTATCAGCAAATTTAAGTTATTTTATAAGGTACTTGACTTGAAAGAATCACTCAAACAAAGCCATCTGTGTACCAAAAACTGCTAATAAACAGACCACATAATGGGATAAGCCAGCCAACATCATTAAAAATATCCTTTAAAATTCACAATGAGTAATTGAGACCTTTAATCTCATAGTGTCAGCTGTAAATCAGGGATCTAAACATACTTTCGATTTATTCATAGCAAGTCAGGCTTCTACTTAAAGAATCTTTATTTTGCCTATTAAAATAAATACTAATTCTGCTAGTTGTACACACTGAGGAGGTTCTGCATAAACTCTTTACACCAAAGTCACCGATCACGGCCATCGATACCGCATTTACCTGCCTACTAAGTGCAGCTCACTGGGGTTGGTGCTCTCTGGCTGGAAGGTGATGGCACACAAACCTCCCGAAGAAGACACCTACACAGATACTTCACTGCATGGCGGCCTGCGGTCAATGCCATGAGGTAACCTCCGCTATGCCATCCTATTAGAAGGGTTCAGAGGCCATTAGTGCAGTCACGGTAAGAAGTAATGGCACAGGAAACAGAAAAAAAGGGAGAAAGGAACTATATATGGGAGGGCATCAAATGCACATGAACTGTGTGCTAGGGATGGAAGAAGGGTTAAAACCAAAGAGAAAGAAAGTTACGTATGTTCCCATGCTTTCAAAGGCAGGTAATGTAACACGAAGGGCAAGGAGGAGCACGCCCAGATTAGGGGTCTGGAGAACATACGGGCTCATTCCTGCTTGCTCGTGGGATCTCCACCTAGACATTACTTTTACGGACTGTCCTTCCTTACCTGACAGCTCCTGCAGCTGTTCTTCCTGCTCTCAAGCCCAATTAACCACCTCTTTCTGAGTGTGCCCTGGGCCTAGGCCTGTGAGAGTTCTCATCACTCTGAACTGGGACTGTCTCTCTTCAGCCCCTTTGCTGGCTGGACTATGAAGCTTCCAAGGGCGAGGACCAAGTGTGTCTTGTTCCCCACTCACCCTCACTGTCCAGTGAGGCCCTGGCACCCAGGAGCTAGTCACGTGATTGCAGAGTGACTGAATGAATGGAGCCTGCCTGCAAGAAGCTTGCCATCTAGAACAGGGAGGGAATGAGGATGGATGAAAAGCTTCAGGGAGAAATTGGCCTTTAGGTTTTCACTTCATTTCACATATACAAACAAAGTAGAAAATGGCTAATGCCATCCTGTCACATGAGTCAGGCGTACTAAAACATTGAACTGGTTTGGGGATCCCCTTTTGGGATTCGGCTTTGGGGGGAAAGCCACAGAACTTAGAACAAAGACCTTGACTGTTTAATAATGGTAAAGAATCTTCCCTGTCCATTGTTTGTTCTAATTTGTCATATACAACGTACCTCTATGGAATAACAGATGCTCAAGAAGGATCAAAGAAAAAGAACGACCTACAATATAACATGTCCTTCTGCTCCTGCACAGGGATAGACACCTTAACAACACACATTCTCTGTAACCCGTGTATTTATTTTACTTGTATCATGGCTCCCATTTATTTCATTCCTTGATAGAGTAAGGTAGAGAAGCCCTATAATCATGAGTTCAGACACATGACAAATGGTCTCATCCCTAACCAAGTCACAAAACGAATCATTAAAAACACTACTTCGGTTTCTTAATGCAAGTGTATTTGTGCAACTCATTCTTTTTATCAAGTCCCAATTTAATTTCCATGTTGGTCATCAAAAACAGTTCGTGGAAATAGCTGAACATGGGACAAAAATACCCTTAACACTCAGTCGCCCAAGGTGGAAAAAAATGGTGGCAGCTTCCAACTTCCTCAAAATAGTAGAAGGGGGCTAAAGATGAAGAGGGAAAGGGGAAGGGCAGGAAGAAGCACCTGGTTCAAGATTTCATCCTGGATTTTAACGTCAAGGGCATTCTCCTAGGCATTTTCACACTAGCCACCAATATCTCTGGCTAGTCTTCCCTTGCTTTGATCTTCCCTAATGACAGTGTATCATCTACTTAGCAAGGCTAAACATCTTTTTAAAATCATCTTAATTCTAATACTGATATCAAACGCCAAGGAAAAAACCCAACTTGGACTAGAAGCTGCAAAGTCAAGAACATTCAAGATCTGGGCGGTTCGTGTAAGGGAGGGCAGCATGACCCACCATGGAGCCGTGCTATCTGGCAGGAGTGGTGCCCCTCGGCCTAACAGACCACGGCCAAGGTAGGCTCAGGCAGGGTAGTCTTCAGATTTTTCAAGAGAAGACCAGAAATCCAGATTTGTATGTGACTTCTCCTGATTTAGAAACAATGACAAAAATTTAAACTCCTCTTAAAAAACAAACAAAAAAAACACTGCGTGGACCAAGCAAAATAGGACTGCGGGTGGCCAGCCTGACATCTAGGCAAGAGGACAGTAAACTGGGTAAAGGTCTAAACCTACAAACTATCTCTTCTGTGTCCTAACGAATCAAGAAACCTCGCACAATTCCTTGTCTCTCTCTGCAGCCAAGCACCAGCGTGGGCATGGCCACAGTGCTGCTGTCAAGCTGGATTCGGGACACGGGCGACCTCAAGCAGAGAAGGACATCAGGGCTCTGATACCTAACTGTCCTCCTAAAACATCTCCTGCTACCAAAGACCAATTTATGGTGCACGCTATATGGCAGTGCGTGTAAAGCAAGTCAGTAACTGTTAGCTGTTTACTGTGTTCTATTACAAATGAGGGTAGAACATGGATCAGACTGTGCATTTCTCCCTGGAATGGGAGATATTAGTCCAATTACAAAACCCAATAATCCTTTTTAGACACCAAAAGGACTTCTAAGGAAAGAGTTTCTAAGGAAACAACATTCATCAATGTGGTACGTAGTAATTTTACAAAATAATCTGATGTACACCCTCACTGGGTAATGTAATTATTTTTAAGGACATAATAATGGATTTTTAAAGTTTTTTTTTTTTAAGATTTTTATTTTATTTATTTGTCAGAGAGAGAGAGAGAGCACAAGCAGGCAGAGAGGCAGGCGAGAGGCAGAGGGAGAAGCAGGCTCCCTGCCGAGCAAGGAGCCTGATACCGGACTCGATCCCAGGACCCCGGGATCATGACCTGAGCCGAAGGCAGCCACTTAACGAACTGAGCCACCTAAGCGTCCCGGATTTTTAGTTTTAAGTTGAGTAATAATGACATTGTAAAGCTCCATCTCACTACTAGATAAAGGGGGAGCACATAACATATAAAGCTACCAAATCCAGCAAGAGTAGGACATGAAGCCCCAAGTTTTCCAGAAAAGCTGCCCCATCCTCCTGGCTCCTCGTGTGACTCTGCACTTGTAGAATGTTAGCTTCGAGTCATGCTATAACGCTATCTCGTCTAATCACCACATTTTACACATCCTGCATGTAACTCTTTCAAGGTCCCACAACAGTTGAAGGCCGACTGAGAACCCGGACCCAGTCGTCTTTTCCCATTACCTCATAAATCCCTGGGGAGAGGTCTGTTCAGGCTGGTCGGTTAAGGGTGGCAGCAGGGCAGCCTGGGACTAAAGCCTGGAAACACAAGTGTCCTGTGTGAAACTGACTAATACTGGGAGAGATTTAAGGCCCAGCCCTTACGAGCAAAAGGCCCTATCCACCGAGGGCACAGGGTGGGGATTTCGGATACACAGCCAACCAAAGCCTCACTTCAGTAGTACATCTCAGGGTCAATCATGCTCTTTTAAAAATTCTCTAATATTAACTGTGCCCTTTTAGCCACCACCTTGGAGCAAGAGTTCCAAGCCTCGATGAAAGAATTTAATTCACTCACTAGAAAAGTAGAGATGTCGCTAAGCAAAGGAATTAATGATTTTAAAAGAATGTTACTATGCTTCAAACTGTCCAACTTCCAAGGTACTGAGAAAGTATTTTGTGAAATGCAGGCCAGTGGAGAATATAGATTGTGTCCTACATTCGAAATCTTTCTAGAAAGCATGTTTTAATGTCAAAGGATATAAAGCAAGCTGTGAACAGAAGACTAAAATTAGCTCAAACCACAAATAACCTAACACACTTATCACTTCCTTATGATCAACCTACAAAAATCAACATTAAAGGCATTTACAAAACTAAGGGTGTGATGCCAATTTACACCTTTAACTTCAGCTGTATCCTTTCTCCCTTCTAAAACAGACCTGAAGTGTAAACATTGCCAAAAAGTGACATTTTATAAATTTGAAGACAAGTATGAGGGAAACCATTAGAGCTAAGTTTTGCCCTGGAAATAAAACAGCACAGACCATGCCGTTCTTAAGTGGTTAGAATGGTAACCACCTCCTCAAACTGAAGATAGGAAATTTTAGAGGACGGACCACACCCATCTCCAGCTGCATTTCACACTGAGAACTAGGGACACACCGGACTCCTACTTCTAACCGAAGCTTGCCTCCGTCTCATAAAGCCTTTTATTTCCTACTTTCAAAAACAACATCTTCCAACAAACAAAGTCTGTTGGGAAACACAAAAGTTTCTTGTCATCAAGTAGTGGAGCAAGTTGCAAGAGGAAGCTCAGTTGACAAATACACGTCCATAAAAAAACAAAACAAAACAAAACAAAAGCAAACAAGAACAAAAAAAACCGAACTAGGTTTATTAAACTTTTACAGAGATTCTCGCCGCATGATGACTATGTTTTGGTAAGTTTTCTGGGGAGAACACAAGCTCACAAAAGATAGAAGCAAGTGGTTAAGGAAAGGTGAGGCAGGACCTGCCAAGGGCCCCTGTGTGCTCCATACTGTCACTCAGACGCTCAGAAGCATCCTTCCTAGCAGGCAGAAAACTAAGGGAAGGCAGCAGACCTGGGCGCTGTGGCAAGAACAGATGAACTCAAACACCACTCGCGACACTAATACTTGCGGGGTATGCTAAGAAAAACTGTTAGTGGGATGTGAAGGAATATTTCATACACTTTGATAGAAGTGGTACCATGATGGGTACATAAAGGATCCACTGAAACCCAGTATCACAGGGATGTGGATTCTCAAGGACTGTTCGGAAGACATGACCGGCTATCCCCTAGTGTAGCTAAATCACCGGGAGCATGGGGGGCTGCTCCGGGAATGTGGCTTTGGGCCTGTAAACCTGGTATGGCTTAATGCAACTTCCTGACCTTGCACCATTCCGCTGCCCACCACCCCCCCACATCACTCCGGAGGAGGATGACCCAAAAGATCCCGGCAATAGGGAGGTGGCATCCAGGGTGTGCAGACAACAATGGGGATGCTCCTAACCGTTAAAATACACTCCCAATCAGAGGACAAACAAAGCCAAACAACAACAAAGACACACAAAATATCCTCCCCTAAAGAAGACCACAAAGTATCTTCTTAGGGGCACCTTCTTTCCCTGCACAAGTGAGCCGCACAAATATTTATGACCTAGTGAAGGCATTTGTTTCCCTGGCCCTTGCAGAAGCAAAGTAAGCCCTGTCTG
This sequence comes from Potos flavus, assembly GCA_028534135.1. Classification (NCBI taxonomy): domain Eukaryota; kingdom Metazoa; phylum Chordata; class Mammalia; order Carnivora; family Procyonidae; genus Potos; species Potos flavus. Next base: position 112,689,098 of record CM052885.1, on the reverse strand, counting down.
AATAATGAAGCAGGACAAAATCTAAAAGAGATAAATATAACAGTGACAAATGTTTAACCATCAAGGGAATTTAAAGCTGATTTACCACATTATGTTAAATGCAGCTTGCCTATTTGTTCTCTTGAGTGAAGTTATATTAAGAGAAGTGATTTCATCCACAGGCATTTTTAAGTAACCTCTTGTTTTTAAGAGAACTCCAACTATTTGGAATAATTACTTGATGTTCGCTTTCCTGTAAGCGATTCACCATAGTGTATAATTTTCTGAGTAATCAGTACTCATCAGAATATAAACTAGCTAAGCCGTTCAGTGAAACTTAGTGTGGCAATTTTAAAATGAGATTTCTCAAAAGGAAGAGATACACCAATAAGAACCCCATTAAGTAAGAAAAAAAGTCAGGGGAAAAACATTTCATGAGAATAACAGATCAGGAAGACATTTTCCTTCTCCAATCACTAACTAATACATTTAAAAAACACAATTTTGGAAACCTAGTTTTGCTATGCTCATCTTATCTTTGCAAGTGGTGTCGCTTGCCCACAAAAGCCACAAACACAGCCGAGGTTTTTCCTTCTTCGTCTGTAAAAGAAAACATGCCCCACTCAGTCTTTGGGAAGAAGCCTCGGCAAGTAAAAGAGAAGGAGCCCAGGACACAAGTCTACTTGGGCCCCAAAGGTTTACTTCAGCAAGTGGTAACCCCTCAATTAGGATCCGGAATTTCCCGGCACTGTACCAGATTCAGAGTAGGAAGCTATATATATGTGTGTGTGTATATATATATATTTACAGAGAAAATAAAGACCTTAAGTGTCACTTTGCTAGTAAGCCATGTTTACTCTGTGAGTCCATATGGTAAAAGTAACTTCTTGAAGCATCCGTTCTATCTAGTCACCACGGGCGATGTGGAAGACACACTGCCTCGCTAGAGTCATAAGCATTCAGCACTGCAAATTCAATCATGTCATAATTTTTTTTAAAGATGAAAAATCATTTATTAATCGCTGTTATTTTGTCTGCAGTGTGACTCGTATCACATCCCATCAGTGGATATGGGGGACTAGTCTTTTCCTTGGCTATTTATTTCAGGGGGGAAAAATCTTCCATGTGAAATGGTCTTGTTTCCAGTTTTCAGACATGCAAAATTTAGAAACCGTCAGTAAGATACTCGTGATTTTGTCAAGCTGCCTGGCTGAAAGGGCAGCAGCTGGTGAACTATGCAGTCCACTTCTACCAAGTATTATTTCTAAAACGCCGGAGACTTAGGTACTTTCTTCTCAAACACGGCAGCTGTGTAAACTCTCATACTATTCAAATCAAGGTTAGACCAGATGTAGGTTTCTTTCTAAAATTACATCATAAAGGGCAGCTACTCTTCGGGTACCTAGCTGGGGTTGAATCTTTCGTAAATTCTCAAGAATCAGTTCCTCTATCTTTTACAGGAAAAACCACCCAATTGCTACTTAGAGAAAAACTGCAAGCACATTGCATATGTCAATGCTACTCATTTTCCCACATTACTAAATCAAATGAACTCTACTTATTACGAATGCTTAATACTTCTTGGGGGGAAAAAAAGACTCAATTCTTTGGAGTCATTAACTATACTCACAAAACTCATAAATTTTTAAGCCTAACTGTCCTCACTGACACCCACACCTTACAGAATTGAATAGCTACCGCGGGGTTTACAAGGATGACTTCGGGAACATTCAATTCTCTTTGTGAGTATATTAAAGACTTTATTACTTGATGTGGACTCCATGATCAGTTAGGCCGGGATCGTTTTTACCAAAGAAGGGACTGAAGAAGAAAGGAAGGCGCCCAGTTAGCATGGTTAGTGACAAAGCTGGGACCAAAAAAAAAAAAGCGAAAGATTCAACTACTCTCCTGGCCGGAAGGGTGGTCTAATCAAAGACCGAAAAACATTTGCCTTTACCATTTATACTTAGGGAAAAAAGAAAAAAATCAGACTTTGTAAGGGTTGTTACTTTATGGAGAACCCTATTTTATATCCCATAATCAAAAATATTTTACAAACCAACCACATGCAAAGCCCTTCTAGAAGGCACGTGAGAACAAGTCAAGAGGGCTGAGGCCTGAGTAAGTCAGTAATTCTTAGAGAGAGCACCTCTAATTTTCCTATTAAGCTCGCCTCGGTCCAGGTACAAATTTGTTATTAAATGTAAAGTTCCTATAAAACAAACTGGTGGCATCAGCTTCCACTAGGTAAGAATTCAATCCCTTCTTGCAAGCCGCCACGGCAGGCAGAATTAGATTGCCTCAACAGGCCATACCCTGAAATGTGATTTTCTCCAAGAGTGACCTCTGCTACCAGTACTAATGTAGGCTAACCTAATTGTTTCTACTGTTCCTTCCCCACCTAGAATGGGACTTGGGAAACAGGTCTTGTCTTTATACTGCCAGAGCCTGGCAGAGTGCTGCCAACTGATTTAATCCCAACATTTCTTAGGCAATTTGTGCCAGGTACAGAGGACAGCAAGATGAGTGAGAGAAGGAAAAGCCGACCTCAACAGCTTGGACTCCAGAGGACACAGGCCCTGACAGAAAGAAACAGTGCCTTTAAGAGCAGGGCTTTAGATGAGATAGGTATGAAGCTGTCTGGAAACACACTCACGGGGGAGAGAGCAAAACCCAAAGCGAGGAGGCGCACATTTGAGCTGGGAGACACAAGCCAGACCGTGGGAAAGGCAGCCCGGACAAAGTGGCAAGCCGAGACACAGAAGAGTGAAAGCCGAGGATGAGTTTGGAGGGCACTGCACCTTCTGGTGCGGCTAGAACAGAATGCCCGTGGGAGGGGATGGCTGGAACTTGGCTGCCACACTAGGGAGTTTGGACCTTACAGGTAGTACGAAAGCACTAGAAGCAGTTCGACCAAATGACAGGCTCGGGTCTGTTTTCAACACAATTATTCCAGGGATAATGTCGAGAATATACAGGGTGGGTGGGGGAAGATGTGAAGAGACTGTGAAGGGACCGTATTAATTCGTTACCAGTTTCCCTCGTTTCTGTGGTGTGAAACTAAAAATGACAAGTGTCTCATAGGCAAAATTTGAGAACCTAGACCCCTGGGGTGGTAGAAAGGATGCCATGGTGGCCAATGAAATGTGGTAGAGGAAATCAAGGACTATCCCCAGCATTCATGGATATTCAAAACATGCACATCAAATGACTGGTACCAAACTACACTGTCTTGGAAACAATGACCTAGCTAGACTTCCCATCTCCCCCCAGCACACGGACAGTAGGAAGAAACATGCCCAGCCTATCTGTCAGTATTGTCTGGTGACAAATTAAGCAACAAATTAGCAAATTGACAAAGGAACAAAAATGAACAAATTAACAGAAACACTAGGGAGGAATACCAGCTTGCATCTATTGCTGGCAGGTAGGTTTACGAAAAAGTACCTGCTTAATAAAACCACCGCACAGGACAAAAACTGCCAAAAGCATTCTGCAACGTACAAGATCAGAAAATAGACAACTCAAAAAAGGGGGGCGGGAGGGAAAAGGAAAGGCACAATTATTTCAGCAGTTGATAGCCTGAAAAACCCTTACAGGGCATTTTTAAATGTATTTCTATCATGAAATTCAGTATACATTCAATTACATTATTCAATACCAGGTACTGAATTCAGGGGAGCCATTCATGCTAAAATGCAAATGCAGCGAGGAAGCTGTGGAGCCCAACAGTAGATCACTAGCAACTGAAAATCGTCAGCATCACCATGATCCCCTGGCTGACTTTTCAGAGCCATCTGATAAATTTACGTATTTCCAAAAGTATACCTATAGATATGCCAGGGATGCCAAAGAAATACTAATAGCAAGAAGTCCTCCCTCTCCACTATTTCTACTTGTGCTCCCAGTTAACTTGACTCCAGGCAATTACAAGGTCTTCCCACCATTTCCAAAGTGGTGGTCAGACACCTAAATTTAGTTCACTCAAACCAGCGCTACACAAGAACATTTAGATCTAATGGGTCACTCAAGATGACTAGAACTTCCCAATCTCTCCATGTCATTTCCGTTTGTCTTTTTTTTTTTTTTAAGTGAAGTGAGTCATAGTGTATAGATCTTTCTCCTCTGCACAAAATACAGTTTTTCTCTGAAGAGAATGGTATTGATATAAAAATTATTATGAAATTTTAACATTCATCCTCTTGGACTGTAACAATGTAAGCAGTATACAGCAGTAAGGAATCTGAGTGAACTACTGTTATAACATGATTTTAACCTAGTCAGGCATTCGATCGTTATTTCATAATGAAAGCAGCTATAAAAACAAATGTCAATTGGAAGAGCAGCCCACTTTACAAAGCCTACTTCTAACGTGGAATAAATCTTGACTTCAAGTCACAAGCTATTGTTGCAATCTCCTTTATCTGAAACAATCACATCATTCACACTGAAAAATAGTGAACAGTATCAGAGAACCAAAGAACTGGAGATGAGATAAACAGCAAAACACCTGACCCAAACCTTGAACTACAAAGGGAAGGCAGCTCATTAGCTATTTTCATTCATTCCAGCCCTCTCCTCTTTCATTCTGGCTCTGGAAAACCAATCCCTTTCCCGTGTCTTCGATCTCTCCCCTCTTCTGCACAGCCAGACCAACTCAAACTCCAGGCTAAGTACTACTTCCACTTTTCAAAAAGGCACACAATCGCTTAAATGACAGAAAACAGGGGCGCCTGGGTGGCTCAGTGGGTTAAGCCTCTGCCTTCGGCTCGGGTCATGATCTCAGGGTCCTGGAATCGAGCCCCGCATCAGGCTCTCTGCTCAGCAGGGAGCCTGCTTCCCCCTCTCTCTCTACCTGCCTCTCTGCCTACTTGTGATCTCTCTCTCTGTCAAATAAATAAATAAAATCTTAAAAAAAAAAGACAGAAAACAACTTTTAAAACCATCTACATATGCTAGCAAAGCTGACTTTTTATATATCTAGATGCTGATTAGTATCTATGCGATTAACAATTAAAAACACAGTTATGCTCACTTTATCAAGTTAGGCTAGCACAGAATCTTTGCCCGAAACGTTTGTTTCCTAAGCCACCACATTCCCTGGCATTCAAGTCTACTTCACTCTTTGTTCTTCTCCCAATTGTTTCCAAGTTTTTGCATCTTTTTGTTTTAGTTAGGAAAGAAGTATAGTGAAAAATAACTGCACTGTTCACTTACAAAGTTTTAAGTCAAAATTACATATTATTTTTAAAATCACAGCAGACTACACAAGCTCAAAATGACTTTGTAGAAGGCTGCCCTCACCGTGACATGCTTTAAAATATTTTTTACTTCTATTTTCTACCGATGATGAACACATTTCTTTGAATTCTTGAAAAATAATGGTTTTGGGAAACTGACACACACTTTGGGAAATTTGCCACTTTAGACTCAAGGTCATTTGAACTCTACGTTTTTAAAAATGCCACAGTTGCCCAATAAAGGGCCACTTTTAAACTCAAAAAGGAAAGGAGATTCTGATTTCAATTTTAGAAAAGAAAAATATCTGTACCGTATAGGTGAGAAAGGCTATAGTGGACAATTCTCTAAAATAAAAAGAAACCACCTCCAGGAATGTACAATCTACTAAGAAGCTGGGGAAATCACAACACACTGCAGTGTTGCTAACTCCCGGTGTTCAAATGTGGTAGACGCACATAAGAATGGTGAGGGAAATTAATTCACCATTAATTAACATGAAGACCAACATGCTTCATGCTGGGGGCATGCATAACCCGATTTTAACAATGCCTGGATGATGGGTTTCCCACTCTGCCCTAAAACAGTAAGAAATAAAATTCAACCAAGAACTGGTGTTTTTTTTCCAAGAACATTCTATAATATGAATTTGTTGTTGCCAACTTAGTTTCAGTACCAAAGATTTTCCCCAATGCTTCCTAGAGGCCATCTCCACTTGTGATGGGGTACATTCTAATTAATACTTTGAACCAACAGTTTTTTCATATAAAGCCACTTGAGACTCTATTGCATTAGATTTGATGTGGAAAATTGGTCTACACATTCTTAAAGTTACTAGTGGAATTCAATTAACTCAGAGATGAGACAGAATACGAATTTCATATATTGATTCAGCATAGTTATACAGATTACAGCGGTTACAAATACTAGTCTATCAGAAGTTAATATCCATTACAGTCCTAGTAAGAATCCTGTCAAATAAGCTTGATGCAAACCCACATGAAGCCAGGCCTGCCAAAAAAAGGCTTTTGTTAGTCAAGCATACCAAAGAACTGCATAAAGCTTTTTTCCTTTTTAAGTGGAGCTCAAAATAGATTTTAATACTACCGGCTGATAGATCTCACAATTTGCCTTTTGAGCCTATAAGCTGAAAACAGAAAAAAATGCATTCTCCCTTCACACAAGTAAAAAATCTCCCTATTCTGTCCATCGCCTATTTAAAATACTGAGTGTGGTTTTGGTTAATCCTCACAACCCCCGCAATGACATTTAATCAGGAGCTCGTATTTTCTTTAGAGGATTTAGCTGCTTATGAAAGCAGACCTTTTCGTGTTGTTAATCTGATGCTGCAGACTAACTTTTTTATTTATGAACCACGTAACCCACAAGGAGATGAAGACTGGGAGGACTCGATTATTTCAGCCAGGACAAAAAGGATGCTCACTGGGGAAAGCTGTTTTAGAGAGGCCAAAAAAAAGTTAACCTTCCCTATTTCCTGCCTGAAAGGGTACTATTTTGGCCCCAGAGGAGTGGGTTTTGCACATCTTCTGGCTGAAAAGCACTTTGGCTTGATCATCTCAGGCCTTGCCGCTGCTCCCCATTCAGCACACAGAGCAAAAGTCTCTTCCTCTGATAGATCCTCCCTGACCCCCTTGAGGTGGCCCACCTTCCAGGCAGTGACTCCATACCCCGTTCTGGTGTTTTGCTTTCTTCACAGCATTTGTCACAATCTGAAATGATTTGCTCATGTCTTTGACTGCCCTATTCGACTCTAAGCTCCGCGAGAAACAGGGTCTTGTCTGTCTTGTTCTGCAAACACTCCGTCCAGCGCCATGCCCAGCATGGAATAGGCACGCCAATTCATGTTCACTAAATGAATGAACGGGAAGGGGGAAGAGGACTGTCAACCTTGGGACTTGACACACACTGAGACGAGGGGAAAGGAAATGTGAAGGAGGGAGGGGGGAGTAACCCCTTCCCCCCAGGGAGACAAAGAAAGAGAGTCTGAGGTGGTCCAGTCTAGAAAAGGAAGTAGTGGGGGTGTTCCATCAACCCTAGGGGACAAAGAGTGGATAAGCAGGGGGGCGGGGTCAGAGTGCGAGGGATTCGCGCTGAGAGCCCTGACGGGCGGCCTCCAGGCTTGAGGATATAAGGTGGGTGGGGGATCAAAGGGGTTTGAGAGGCCCCGGAGAGACGCAGGCCCACCCGGGGGACAAAGAGAGAGGAGGCTGGCCTCTGCCGGGTCGAATCCTCACGCAGCAGGGCGGAGGCGGAGGGCGAGACCCAGAGGGAGGACCTGGCCTGGGGGTCTGAAGGGAAGGTTCACGCGGCCTAAGCGAGGGGCCTGCCGCGCTCTGGGGCGCTACCCCACCTGGTAAATGGCCGCCCAGCTCCCGGACTTGTCGATCTGCTCGAACTCCTTTTCCATCTCCATGACGGCCCAGGGCGGCTGCTGCGCCTCCTCCTGGGCCCACCGCACCGCCTGCTCTAGGCCGCGCCGCGCTCTCGGCTCTGAGCACCGATGCAAGCCTCCACTCGCGCCGCTACTGCCGCCCTAGCCGCCGCTGCTTCTTCATGTCAACCCAGCAGCCGGAAGTACGCACCGCGCTGCCTTAGGCTCCGCCCCTCACTTGAGAGAACCAATCAACATTCGAAAATGTCGGCAAGCACTTCCGCGGGGCGGAGCCGGGGGGAGGTGCTGGGGGAAGTGGCCTCAGCCCCGCGAGACGTCAGGCAGCGTGCGCTCTCTCCTCCCCCCTCGGGGCTCCGGGGCTTGGGCGTGGCCCACGCCGGTTGCCTGGGCGACCCTGGGAGCCCCGCCCATGGAGCGTGGGTTTGCACGGCTCGGGTGGATCTTGGGTTCAAGCCTCGACACGGCCAGCTGAGTTACAGAGTGACCTTGAAGTAACTGTGCATCTGTCCTGCAGCGCCAGAGACCTGGCCTCAGTGCTGCAAGCTGGAGTATGGGCCGAAGGGGGCATGCCTTCCCCTTAGGCCAAATGTCCGCCCCTTTTTCGAGGGTACTGTCCTTGTCTGAGACGCAAGATTTCTGTTTGAGGTCTCCTATCCTGGGCACTGCAAGAATGAATGGATTGGGGTCTTGGAATGATTTTCAATATTTCTCAAAGTAGCAAGGAAATCCTGCTCAGACTGGACTTAGTGGAACACATTACGTGGTACATTCATGTATTGAATAATGAAGATTTCTAGAATCCTTAAAAGGATTCAGATACCAGGAATCGGTATTTTTCACCAGCAACTCCAGCTACTATACCTGTGGTCCTTAAAGCACATGTGAGAAAGGCTGGTCAGGTTGCCTTCCTCTGTGGGTCCTACTTTAAGCCATCCATTTCTGGGCCTGGCACATTATATGGAGATTGTGACGAACTCCATGGGGTCAGAGGACCTAGAGAACGGAATCATCTCTTTTTCATTGTTCCCATCTCAAGCCTGCGCAGAGAAGCTGCCTGAGGGCACTGGTTGAATCCCAGCTTATCCTTTGAGTGCTTGTGGCAGGCACCGTGCCTGGCATTACAAGTACACATTCTCATTTAATTTCTACAACAACTCTACAACATAGGCACTATTATTATTCCCATTTTATAGAAGAGGAAACTGAGGCACAGAGAAGCAAAATCACTTGTCCTTAGTAGCATTGCACATTGGCACGGAAGCCAAGATTCTCACCAAGTCACCAGGGGAGTGCTTGCTAAAAGAGCCAGGCAGCCTAGGTCCAAATTCCAGCTCTACTAAATGCTAGCTCGCAACTTTGAGCAAATTATCTAACCTCTCTCTACTTTTGTTCCCTCCTTTGTAAAATGGGGACAGTAAAAGTACCCGCCTCATAGAGGTGGTGTGAAGACTGAATGCTTATGTATATTGCTACAGATCTTGCTTTTAGTATAGTGAGTGGATCAGCCCATAATTAGCCCTCATTATTATATACTTTCAAATAATAGCAAATAGGGAGGTAAATGAGTGATTATCGAATAAATGCAATTGGTTTGATAGCCAATGTCATTTTTTTAAAAAGATTTTATTTATTTATCAGAGAGAGAGAGCACAAGCGGGGGGAGCGGCAGGCAGAGGGAGAAGAAAGCTCCCCGCTGAGCAGGGGGCCCAATGCAGGACTCCATCCCAGAACCCTGGGATCATGACTTTGGCCAAAGGCAGACGCTTAATCGACTGAGCCATCCAAGCATCCTAGCCAATGTTTCTAGAAACTGAGTATTTCGGGGTGGGGGGGGATTAACTGAAGATGCCCATTCTGGTGAAAAGTTTGAGAACCCCTACACTTGGAAGCTGCCTAATTTAAATCCTAACCATTGAGGTGACTCTCCAGTCTCTTGCTCTCTTCCTGCACTTATTTCTTTGAGTGCTAGTTTGTCTGGAACTCACAGAACTGAGAGCTCCTTGGAGGAACACAGACCAGGCCTGGTTCATTCCTGTCCTCCTGAACTAAGTAAGTAAACAAATGAAGTACCTATCTGGAGGCAGGTGGCCCACAGGCCTGCAAGGAGTGCCACTCAGTGACTGGAATGGCCTCAGAGTGGCTCCAAAGCTAAGCACAGGTTCCTGGGGCCTGCGGGAGGGCAGCTAATGCAGGGGCCGAGTTTGGGCTCTTTCATGGCTGTATTAATTTCCTAGAGCTGCCGTAACCAATGCTCACCGATTTAGTGGCTTAAAACAACAGAAATGTATGTTCACACAGTTGTGGGGGCCAGAAGTCTGAAATCGAGGTGCATGAAGCAGGGCCGTGCTCCTTCCGAAGGCTCTAGGGGAGAATCTTTCTTGCCTCTTGCAGCTCTTGGTGGCTGCAATCATTCCACAGCTTGTGGCGTATTACTCCAGTCTCTGTCTTCATCATTATCTGGTTTTCTTCTCTATACCTTCTCCTCCTCTGTCTGTCTAATCTCCCTCTGCCTCACTCTTAAAAGGGTACCTGTCACTGGATTTAGGACCTACCCTAATCCAGAATGATTTGGCAATCCCAGGTAATCCAAGACGATCTCATTTTGAGATCCTTAAATTAATTATATCTGCAATGCCCCTTTTTCTGAAAAAGGTCATATTCTAGATTCTGGGGCTTAGGACTTGGACATATTCTTTTGGGAGGCCGCACTCAACCTATTACTGTGGCAAAGGGTAAAACTGGTCACAAACATTGATCCTGAACGAAATCCCTAATTTCAGATATCTGCTAATCCCATTATATCCATTCTTCACACAGCAGTAGAGCTTTTACTGTTTGGATCATGAAACGCTAACACATGAAACCCTCCAATAGTTTCCCATCCTTCTTAGAATGAAACCCAAATAAATCCTAACCCTGGCTCACAAGACCCGGGCGACCTGGCTCCTGCCCACCTCCCCAGCCTCTTCCCTCTTCTCGTATTCTGCTCCAGACCAGTCCTTAATACGGTGAACTAGCTTCCACCTCAGGACCTTTGCACCAGCTGTAACTTCTGCCTGGACCACACTTCTTGCAGATCTTCTCACCCTTCAGGTCTCAGGTCAAATGTCCCCTCTATAGACAGGTCTTTCTATAGGGTTTCTATAGGGTTGGACTACTTTCCAACACAGAACAGAGCTTGTTTTGTGAACCATGACATTCACCCTGTCTAAAATTCCCCTGCTTGTTTATTTGTTGGCTTGCTTCCCTCTCCTGTCCCCCACTATAATGTTCTATGGGGGCAGGAACCTCGATTTCCTGTCTGTGTCCCAGGCATCTGATATTAGGTCGGGAGGAGGGACCCAAGGCCTTCCGTGCCTCTCTGCAGCTTGCTTTTCATCTGTAAAGCTCTGCCAGTTCCTGCCAAGGCCTGGCCCAGAACCAGCCCAGCCCTGCGATCCCTCGGCGATTTGATGGTGATGATTGGTACTCTTTTAGCAATGACTGTTTAGAAAATAAACAAATGACCATATGTCATGATAGCTAAAACCTTTTCCCGGCAGGCATGCCTGAGGAATGGACTCATGCAGTTTATTGGGCCTTTCCTTCATGGATTTAGCTAATGAAGGAAATCAGTGACCCATTAAACTTTTTAAAAAGTCCTAAAGAGCTGTCAGTGGGGAAGGATGGCTGTTTACCAAGCTGACAACAGATCATCTGCTCCTAACTTAGCCGTGTCAGCTAGTTTCCTGGTAAAATCTGTCCTGGTCATTTTCCTGGGAGATAGCCCAGGACAAGAGTATGGGATCCAGAGTGAGACCAAATTGGTCTCTGATGAAATGTCGCTTCCTCGGAGAGGCCCTCTCTGATGCCTTCTAATAAGCGGTACCCCATCACTCTATCCCTTTTCCCTCTCAGCACTTACCAGGCATTTAAGGGCTTATTTTCTCCAGTCTGTTAACGTGTGGTGTTATGTTCTATATTTGTTTTATGTGTCTATCATCCAGCTCCACCACTAAATATAAACACCATAAAAGAAAAAGAACTAAGTGGATTTGGTTCAATGCTGTCTTCCTTGAGTGACAGGTCATTCCCACATGAGCACAGGAGTCCTCGGAAGGTTCCAGAAACCAAGATGACAGGGCTTCTTTCTACCCCCACAGACTCAGAGCTTGGGGTCATCCGGCTCCCTTTGTCCACCAGCGAGGACACATGGCCAGGAAAGGAAGTGGCCCAGTCGCCTGAGAATCACACGTGCTCTCCTAACATAGTTTGGCACCTTGACTGGATGGCTGGCTGGTTTGGGGTCAGCCAAAGAGCTCCTTGAGATGGAATAACTAACTGGGGACAAAGCCAAGGCCCACAGCACTGGAGACTGAGTGCATAGTGTTTCAGTTTCCAGCCACGGACTGCACTGTAGTCTTGCATTTTATACTTCCCAACAGCCCCGTAAGCTTTGCATAATCCCATTTCGCAGATGAGGAAATAGCTGTTCAGAGAGCACAAAGAGGTAAAGTCACTGGAAACCCAATACAGAACACTGGCTTGGGCACAGTGGATAGGAAGCTTTTAAATCTTGCATCTGCTACTTACTTGCTTTCAGGCCTTGGGCAAGTTGCTTCACCCCCTGGTGTCAGCCTGAATGCTTTCCAGTAAGAAAAACCCAACTGAAAGTGCCTTTCACAAAATGGGGAATTTACTGGCTCACGAAACTGGGAAGTTCAAGAGTGGCTTGCTTCAGGCACAGCTGTATCCAGGAACTCAAACAATCTCGTCATGACTCTCTCCAGCTCTCTTATCTGCTGCCCCCTGTGTGAGCTTCAGACTCAGGTAGGCTCTCCCCCCGAGGTCACCAGGATGGCCCCAGCGGCTCCAGGCTCACATCCTGCCAGCCCAGCAACCCCAATGGAAAGAGTGCTTCTTTTCCCTGGTGGTCTCAGCACAAGTCCCGGCTTTGAATCCCACCAGTCAACTGAGTTTCACATCTCTACACCAATCTTTCTATCCAAGAGAAATATTGGCAGATGAAGAGACTGAGGCCCAGAGAGGTCAGCTTCTTAATCAAGGCCACACAGCTATAAGTAGCGAAGTGGGACTTAAACATAGGCAGTCTGGTTTCAGCACCTGTGCTCTCGGCCATGATTCTATGCAGTCTCTTCAAGAACTCCCATGAGCACCATGAAAAGATCATAACAGTGATAATAATTGTCACTCACAATAACACGATGGAGCCTGTATTATTTTCCCCATTTGAAATGAGGCACAGAAAGGTTAAGCAGCTTGCCGATGGTCACGCCGCTAAGAAAGAATGGAGCCAGGATTTGAACCCAGTTTAGCTCTCCATGCTGCTCCCAGTTCTGACATTCTGTCCATAGATATAAGTTCTGCACTGTTTCAGAATTCCGAGCAAAGTTTGCAGTCCAGAAGCTCCTCACTCACATCCTTACCGGACTCCTCCCACCTCTCCACCCTCAGCAAATATTTTAGACTACTCCAAGCCATTAAAAATAAAAACAAAAATAAATACATAAATCTAGTCTGGAGCTGCCTGTCCTGAAGGGTGACTGCAGCAGGGGGAGGAAGAGGCACTCAGGGGGAACTAGGGGAAGCACGTGTGTTCCGAGAAAGGAGGGTCAGAAGCATGGGGGAAGGTTCCGGGAGGGAAGTTAGACCCAAGGATGGAAACTAGACCAGGCCCCATGCTTTCAGCAAAGGAGGAGTCCGTGAGGGTTTCCAGAGGCCACTGTAACTTCCCCCACCCTCTAGAGGGTTGGAGGTCGGGGGACACTTCCATTGCACACACAGTGATTCTGGGTAGAGGTTCTGGAATCCAGCTGACTTAGGCTTGTGTGCCCTTGGACAAGTCCCCCACCCTTTGCAACCCTCAGTTTTCAGTCTTCTTCCATCTAGGGAGGGATGTGATGGTCAGATGAAAGGGTGTCCAGCCAGATCTCCAGTCCACCGCAAGGAATTAATACCCATGGCTGTTGTCATTCTGACTGTGTAGGTTGCCGAGTGGAAAAAGCAGGTTGCCATGGGCATCCAGACGTTTCTACCTGCTGTCTACCATCTCTAATTTTTGTCCTGCTCGTGCAGGTGAGCAAGGCCAGCATTACGGGCACGTGGGCAATCTGTGCACGTCTTCATGAAGATTTTGAGCTTCTCAGTAATTTTTGAACAAAGGGCCCTGTGTATTCATTTTGAACTGGGCCTCGCAAATTAGGTAGCTGGCCCTAGAGGTGAGATCTCGATTTTCGAATTCTCGAAGTGGGCTAGAAGCTGTTTCTGTCTTTGAAAATGGAAATGATCTCTCCCCTTTATTCTGGGAGGAACCACTGCTCTTGGGGGGAGTCCTAAAACACTGACATTGTGCAGGGGTAGATTCCCCATATTGGATTTTATGCTATTGTTTAGTAAAAGAAATTAGAATAGCTACCTGTATTGGGTGTTAACTGTGAGCCAGGCTCTGTGCAAAGCTAGCATTTTACCTCCATCATCTCTCTAGATCTTTCCAAAAAACCTGTGAGTGGAGCTGTCATTAACCTCATTTCAAGATGCAGAAACAGAGTGGTTATGTAACTCGCCCACTGTCACACAGCAGCATTGGCATAATGAGTCGTGGGTCTAAAGATAGCAGCCTTTTCGAGAAAAGGAATTACGTTCTAAGCTTACATTTAGATAGAAATGTTCTGGGAATCCTTGGGAGAGATGTGTGTGTCTTTTCCAAATATCTGTTCTAGTAGATTTTTGTATTTTAAGATGGAAATAGCCAGTCATTTGAGACCCGACTGTGCAGAGAAGGAGTGCCTGGCCCCAACTTTTCTTCTCCTTGTGCTGGAGACAGACATGTGGAGAGGACCCACACTTGGGAGTGACCAAAAACAGAGGGACGCAGACTAGAGGGAATGTGCTTACAACTCTGATGCTGGCCTCACCTGGGCGGTGGGGGCTTCCCAGGGGACGGAGCTCCCCCGCTGCCCATATCTGGGGTAGTTAAGGAAGAGGAGGGTTCTAAATTCTAGAGAGAAAAGGTCAGGAAGCCTCCCTCCATGAGAGGTAGGCTGGTTCCCACAACACGGTGGCAGGTTGTAGAGAAAGGAGGGTAAAGGCCAGCATGAGAGAAAGAATTATCCACGTACATGGGCCCCAGGAGCTATTTGTTTACAAATTCATTTTGCATGTTCCTTTTCTGCATTGTAACTCCACCTGTTATCACCAAGCCTTTAGTAAAATTTCGTCCCCTGCTATAGACTTGTCTTAGCTTTGGGGTCAGATATTAACTGTCACCAACATCAAATCTCCTCCTTTTTTCATAGAAATAGGATTGCAACCAGGCAAATGGCTGCCCAGCAAAAGACTACATTTCCCAGCTTCCCTTGCTACTAGATATGCCATGTGACCACATGCTGGCCAATAAGACAAGGATGGAAGTGATATGCTCCACTTTTAAATCACACCCTCAAAGACTCAGGGGGTGCTGGGGATGGGGGGGGCAGGGGAAGTTCTTTCTTTCACATTTTCCTCCATCCTGCTGCCTGCAATGTGGACATAGTGGGCTTCAACTTGAACTGTGCATTCAAAGGCAACAGGGCGAGGGAAACAAGAGAACAAGATAGAGGGAGCCTAGGACCATGACTCCGAGGAGCTACCCGTCCTCCTCAAACTGATCACACACGATTGTTACATGAGAGCGACATAAAAAAGGGCTGCTCTTCAGCTGATACTCATGGATCTGGTCATCCTGTTGCTTACAGGCATCATTCTGATTGTTAGAAATGAACGGCTTTGTTGAAGCCGATGTTAGTGATCGTGTTAGTTATGATAATTGAACCTATATTCCAACGAACCCAACAATCTCGGGGGCTGTTAAGGAAGAGGGCTCGCTACTGCCGCCAGGTCAAGATGGTGTTGGGGACAGGAGCAGCATCCTGGGGCAGGCAGTTAAAAACTGGCGGTGGAGGGCAGTGGCAGTCCTGAGAGAGATGCCACTATGGTTGCCAGCAGCCCCAAGGACGGTCCATGGGACATGTAAACATCCTGCCAGAGATTCTGAGTAATATCCTGCGGAAAGAACCTGATAAAAATTTGGTCTTCTTATAGTCATGGGGTCCTCCCAGAAATTTGGGGGATAGCTGGAGTTATAAACAGTGCCCAGCCAATGTTAATTCCCTTCTGAGGCAGATACTTTTGGTTGCCTATCTACTCATCCTTCCCTTTCCCTTTCTTTGTGGTTGACAGAGCCCACCTGTTAGAACAGAGGCTGAAAAAGTGAGGTGTTCCTTTTAGAAGCCACCTTCACAATCAGAGCACGGACATATGAGTCTGTCCCAGCCGATGGGATGTGAGGCAAAGTCCGTCCAGGAGCTCCTGGGAAAGAGAGACACATGCGAGGAAGTGGGCCTTTTCTTTGCCAGGCTCAGGCTGGAGGAGCAGAGAGATGGACGGCACCTGGGTCCTTGGCAACATCGTTGGCTTGTTAAACTGTCCCTGGAACCACCTAGCTCTAGACTTCTTTGTAAAGACATAAATGGTTTTGTTCTCAAAGCCACTTTGGGTTGGCTTTTTTGTGACTCGCGGCCCAAAACATGCTCACAGATCCACTGCCTTTGTCTTCTTTCTCTACTTTGTGCAGCCCTATGGGTCTCAAGTTGCCCCACAGGCCTTCTCCAGAGCACTGGTTGTGCTGGAAGCCAAGATCTCTTGGAAACCACCTGAGTCAACTTGTCCCCGCTGTCCTCAATAAGAACCTCCCGGTCACTCCTTACTTCTTCATTTCAGGACGGAGATCTGCATCTGGGTGGGTGAGAGCAGAACTTTGGCCTTTGTGTGAACTTTCATTTTGGCACGGATCGATCCTCTAGTGTTGGTCCCATCGGGTCACCTATGTCTCTCTCAGCTGACTAGAAGCCCCTCACAGGCATGGACTGTGTAGGATTTATCCTGGCGCATCTCCAGGGTGGCTCAGAACCTGGGCAAGAGGAGGCGCTCCCTGAATGCTTGTTGAATGAATACGTGAAAGAATGAATCATCTAAACCCAATGTTATCACCTCCCTACACAGAGCTGAGTTCCCTCCCTCCTATCCTCCTACGCTACTCTAAGACAAGCCGGGTCTTGCAGAAATAGGGCCAGGAAGAAAGTTAATCCAACTCTCCTTGCAAAGCAGTTCTAATCCTCTCCTTAAAACCCCTTTAACCCACGCGCTGTTAGGCTCAGTTTGGGCTCAGCACCAAGCCAGCTCTGACCCGGTCTTCCCAAAAGAGAGAAAAAGGGCGGAGGAAGAGAAGGATGGAAACTGTATTTAAGACACTTCCAGAAACATGGAAGAAGTAAAGATAGAAGAAATCCAGAGCGGATGTTCTCTCCACTTGGAGTTCTAAGTGCTAGCATTGGGGGCGGGACATTTTTATTTTTCTCAGTTCTTTTTCTATCACAAAAGGAATACGCATTTAATGAAGAGATCTTGGAACGTGCATGTGAAAGCGAGAACACTTACTTCTTTGTCTCCCTGCTTATAGTGCTCACTGTTAACATTTTGGTGCGTGTGTTTTCACGCTTCTTGAGTTCTCTGCCTCTTCCTCTCTACCTCCGTCTCCCCCCACCTCAGCACCTCTCCTCTCTTCCAATCTATCTCCAGGTCTCTGACTCTTTCTCTCCTTCTCTCTCTATCAAACTTAACTGTTTCTAAGTTCCTCACCCTTCAGAGGGAGTCACTCCTCCCTTTAAGAACCCATCCACGTGGTCTAATTCCCATCTTACAAAGCAGCTGGAAATCAAGTCGCCTCCCCTCCACAGTGCTTTCTAGAAATCCAAATACGGTGTCCCCCAAGTCTGATTGTCACCACCTCTCCTTGCTGTCAATTGTTGCTTCAGTCTCCTCTTCGGCTCCCCCTAGTTCTTCACGGATCAGTGCGGAATGCTCCCGGCTGCAAGGAACATTCGATCTGACTAATGGCAGCTTGAGCAGGTCGGTTTATTTTCTCGACAGAAGAAGTCTGGGGAGAGGCGTTCTCTCATCAGGCTGATGACCTGCCCCCGTTTCCTCAGCACACAGTCTTCACACCTGCAGTCTCTGGCTGAAAGTTTCTCTGCCCCTGGGAGTGGGTTCAGCTCACCTTAGGGCCTCGCCAAGAATGCTGGGTAGTTCGTGTCTTTGGAAGCAGCCCTCAATCAGTAACAAATGCAAGTGGGGAATAAGTACCCCAGCTCCTTATCCCTCGGGGAGGGCAACTCAGAGACGCGTTCTGCAAACTCTCCCAGTGGTCCTCAGTGAGAAGGAGCCCCACTTGCCCACAGTGGTGATCTGCTCACGAATGCCCCTTCCCTTCCCCATCTCATTTCCCCGCTCCTGAACTGGTGCCTCCTGAGAGCTCCTCTAAAATAAGTTACTTGCATTCAAATCCTTGCCTCAGAGTTGGCTCCTGGAGGAAGTCAGCCTAAGACAGCACACTTCTGGCTTTTCCTTTTGTCTAACTCAAAGGCTGCAAATAGAAGTGACTTCTCTGACCACTGTGATGCCACAAACTTCTAGCATCTTTAAAATAGCTTTGCATCCCAACTTCTAGTCCTCAAGATGTCAAAAATACTGGGTTTCCATCTAGGGGCGTCTATTATACCTGCTTTGTACCAGGTACTTCGCAGACACAATAAAGTGATGTTAGGAGCCCTCTGGCCCTCTGAATCACTCAGCCAAGTTCAGAGGTCATCCAGCAGTTGGGGTCAGCCACCTTTCTTCAGGGCTCGCATAAAGCCATTTCAATAAAATGGGACCCCATCCCACTCTTATGTCGCACCATCCCCCTCCCCAGTTCCAAGTCTCTAGAGCCACGAGTCTACCCTGAACCGAGTGATGGAAGGGAGGGAGGGTATAAAAGAACTCTGAATCAAATATGAGACTGAGATTATTTTAAGTACATTTTCATTGAAATATAACACATATACAGGAAAGTAAGTGTGTTGTAAATACAGAGCTGAAGGAATTTCCGCAAACTGAACATATTCATGTGTTCAGCATCCACATCAAGTTCCAGAACTCTGGCAGCCCCCTAGAAAGCCACCTTGTAGCCCTTCTCATCACATCCCCGGCTCGAGGCCTACCATCACCCTAACATCTAACATCCTGGATTAGTTTGACCTGTTTTCGAACTTTACATAAATGGAATCACGCAGTGTAGGCACTTTCGTTTCTGCCTTCTTTAGCTCAACATCATGACCGTGAGATTCATCTGTGTTGCGGGGAGTTGTGGCTCACTTGTTGAGACTTACATTTTAGCTTGAGGAGTTTTAAGTTTGGAAAGCTGCAATGAGATAGCTTTGGTAACCTAAAGAACCCGATGAGGAATGGCAGAAAGGTAGGTTGAGGAAACCCATCCCTAAAGAGCTACATGATTTGGGGCAAATGACCTAACTTCTTGTTTCTCTGTTCCTATAAAATGGGAAATGGAAAATCCTACCTCCTAAGGTCATTTTGAGGATTTAGTGAGCTAACATACCCAAGGTGCTTAGGGCCATGTCTGGCGCGTAGGGAGCGCTCTGTGAGGACTGGCTACTACCTCTACTGTCCCTACTGCTCCTCCTCCTACTGCCACTACTACTGTCATTACTCAATGATTTTTATTATTACCCAGAGGGGAAAGGGAGGTTTCAACAGAGGATAGTCAATCGCAGTTATTATAAAAAGAAAAACAATTTCATAGTTACATCTCAACGAGTTGAGACATACCACTAAACCGGTTAGACATGTGTCATCTCAGAGCGCACATCAACCTTGAGAAGCTAATATGATAATGCTCATTTGACTGATGAGCCAGCAGAGGCTCGGAGGGAGAGGCAAGTCCCTCGGAGTCACACGCTGGGTGCGTGGTGGATCCAGGGTCTCTCTGACCACGGAATCCTGTTCTTCTCTTTGTCCCCTACTGGCTCTACCCATCTTCAGGATGTGCTGGGGTGACTTCGCTAGGCTGCCTTTGGCATGACCCCCTCCCCCATGCAGTGTTTCCTTTAGAACTTACCAGACTGTTTTCTGTGTTGATTTGCCCATCCACCTGACCACACGAGGCTCAGTCGTTCTTGTAGGTTTCAAGAAATTTGTGAGTTACCAGGTGAGTCAGTCATACTCAGCAAACATGTCCTAAAGTAGCCCCATGGTGGTGGTATGGTGGCTGGGAATGTGGGGGGTTTTTGGCTGAAATTAATCAACTGAGGTAATAGAATTCTCCCACTACAAATCACGAAATTGGTTCTGGCCAACGGGGACAGAAGAGGAACTTGTTAGAAGGATGCTTTATAGAAATAGGAAGAACTTTCTAGAGAGAAAGCTCCAGAAGCAAGTTTGAAAAGGATTGGAAACAGGATGCCCTGGAGGGTCTTGGCTGCATAAACAGGTTCTCTTCAGCTCTGATGATGTGTCACTTAAGATGTTTTGGCTGCAAGTAACAGAAAACTCAGCTCGAACTGGCTTAAGCAGTGAGGGAGTTGGTTGGTAGGGCAATTCCAGGGGTGGTCGACTCAGAGGTTCAAGAATGTACTTGAGAACCCAGGTTCTCTTTCTTTCTTCCTCTACCATCCACGTATTAGCTTCATTTGAAAGCTTGTTCCCTCTATGATTGCAAAGTGTCTGCTTGTAGTAATTGGGTTCTAACATTGTTAACGCCCAGTAAAGGAAGAAAGAGAGAAAGAGGCTTCCCTTGGCTCTTTCTTTCTCTTTTTTTCTTAAAGATTTATTTGAGAGAGAATGTGTGAGCAGGGGAGAGAGGAGGGAGGTGCAGAGGGAGAGGGCGAGAGAGAATCTCAAGCAGACTCAAGCAGAATAAGGAGTCCAAGGCAGGGCTCGATCCCACCACCCTGCGATCACGACTTGAGCCAAAATCAAGAGTTGGAGGCCTAACCAACTGAGCCACCCAGGTGCCCCTCCCCTGGCTCTCTCTTAAGAATGAGGAGGCATTGCTGCCCAAAACCTCCCAGAAATCTGTTCAGGGGTCTCAGTGGTCCAACTGGCTTGGGCCTGTTCACTCCCAAACCAATCATCAGGAAGAGGCACAGGGGGTGATTCTTGGCTCCCAAAGGACATTTGGCAACGTTGGGAGACATTTTCAGGTATCACAACAAGGGGAGTGTTGGCAGATAAATATCTCACAATGCCCAGGACAGCCTCACCCCCTCTTTGCACACGACAGAAAATGATCTATTCCAGATGTCAGTGTGCAGAGGTTGGGAAACCCTGGGTTACACTCATCACACCTGCCCTGTACCTGGGGTACAATCGCTGGTGGAAAGGTGCCTACAGTGTCCATTGCAAACTTTTTTCAGAATTTTTTGTCACGCCATTTGAGATTAAGATTTCAGAGAGGATTTGTTTGTTGTGGCCTGGGTCCCTTGCCCATTCATAGGCCACTAGAGTGCAAGGCACCGTGGTTGACCACTAGTTTCCCCACAGGAAGATTGGGATCCGAGGACA
This sequence comes from Potos flavus, assembly GCA_028534135.1. Classification (NCBI taxonomy): domain Eukaryota; kingdom Metazoa; phylum Chordata; class Mammalia; order Carnivora; family Procyonidae; genus Potos; species Potos flavus. The sequence continues at coordinate 112,668,034 of CM052885.1, read as the reverse complement.
GGAAGTGGGAAGGGATGTTAAACAAGCAAAACAAAGCAGAAAAGCCCACCTCAATTTCTCAAAGAATCTTTAGCTCTCGATGCTCCTGGAGGGGACAAGTTTCATGTCTTATCTGGAACCCCACAAAATTGTGATGCATTTCCTCACTGGTACTCCCCTCAGAGAAGAAGAGGGAGACATCCCAGAATGATATGGGAGGGGGAAAGCATGTAACATCCTGGGATGATATGGGGTAGGGGTGGGCAGAGGAAGAGTAAAATATACATTAACTTGACTTCAGAGATGGCTATCATCAAGTTCTTCTCTTGAGCTATGGGGTCTACTCTTCCATCCCCTTGAATATGGCCAAGAGGAACAGAAGAATCTGGACTGGCCTTGACCTGTGTCTGGTTTGACCAATAAAACATGGTAGAATAAATGCTGGGCCATTTCTGGGCCTCCTGTCTCATACAGCCCTGAGCCACCGTGGAAGAAATCCAGGCTACTCCAGGGAGAAAGCCCTGAGACACCATCTTGGATATCCAGCCCAAGTCAAGACGGTGTCAATCCCCATTGCCATCAGCCTGCCACGGCAGGAGAGACCCCAAGTGAGAACCCTCAGCTGAGCCCCGTCAACCCACAGAAGTAGAAGTGATAACCCTAAACTGTTGTTTTTAAGCCACTGAATATGGAGGGGCTTTGTCATGCATCGATTGATAGCCAAAACAATATATAAATACATATAAATATAAAATACATACATCATTAAGATTTTTCTATTTTAATATTCACTAATATTAGATCAGAAGATGCCGTGCTGTTGGCTTTGAAGACGAAGGATGTGCCATGAGCCAAAGGGATTCAACTGGTCTATAGTGGCTGGAAAAGGAAAGGGAATAGGTTCTCCCCGAGAGCCTCTGGAAGGATGCCGTTCTGCCCACACCTGGATTTTAGCTCCAGAAGACCCATATTTTGGACTTGCGACATCGAGGACTCTACGATAATAATTCCGTGTTATGTTAAGCCACTAAAGCTGTACAAACTTGTTATAGCAGCCGTAGGGGACGATTGCGTCACCATCCTGAACATCTTACATGCGGTGTCTTACCGAATTCTCCCGACCACCCTGTGAGGCGGGTCCTGTTACCATCTCCATTTCAGAATTGAGGAAGCTGGTACGCAGAGGGATGAAGGGACTCCCTCAGGCCCCACAGCTCTTAAATGGTAAGGCCAGGGACATGCGTTGGCCCTGCCATGTATGGTTGTGCTTACAAATACCATTGGTATAGGATTTACGTGGACTTATGTAAACACGCGGACATTGGTCTGTGCCTCTGCCACGGTGCCATCTTTTTTCAGTTGTTCGTTCCAGGGTTGACACTGTGACTGCTGTGGAAGTCCCCACTGGCCATAAGAGGAAAACGGCAGTTTTGAAATTACGAGGGTCGCTGACTCATTAGTCTTTGCTGTTATTGGCACCAAAGCGTCTCATTGAAAAAGACGAAATTCACATGGGGTTCGGCTGGACCAGATGTACGCCTGAGCTGGAATTCCAGCACTCTGCCACTCATCTGCCAGGCTACCAAGAGCGAGTCCCGTTCCCTGTCTGAACCTGTCTTCTCATCTGTGAAATGGGAATTATACAAACACGACTGAGTGTGCTAATGGATGACAAGTGCCCTGTGCTTTGTAAGTGTCGGTTTTGTAACTTTCCCCCTTTTCCCTCCTTATCTTGAGTTTCCTGGCCGGCATCGGGACCCACTGTCGTCCCCTTCAGCCCACCATGGAGGACTGCTGTGGTTTGGTGGATGGTTCTCCAGATGCCTGTGGCTTCCCGCCTCTGGCATCTACAGCGCTGCCTAGGGCCTGTGTGCTGGGGGTGCACACAGCAGGTCACAGGGGAAG
>CM052885.1:112574753-112665650 GCA_028534135.1 Potos flavus | reverse complement strand
GCCCAGCAGCCATCACCCAGTGCCCGGGAGGAGGTGCTGCATGGCTCTCTCAGTTCCCTGGCCACTCAGGTAGGATAACTCTGGGGCACATATTCTACACTGATGGGAATAAGCTCTAGTTGCCCACGGAGCTAACTGTCTTGATAACTTGCTTGATTTCAGTTGCCCTCCCTTCCCTGGCTCACTTTCCTCTTCCCTCTTGGTCTGTCTTTGGACTTCCAAATAAATTATTTGTCCTGGAATCTTTGTCTCAGGGTCTGCTTCTGGGGAAACCCCAACTAAGATACAAGCTCTGCTATTGGGGGTTTCCAAACCAAGATATCCATTCGATCCCACGTAGTCTTGCTTTCGATGTCCCCCAAAGAACTAGGTGGAGCGAGGTGCTCCTCGAGGAAACAGCCCTCCTGTCGTAAGTAACTGCACTTGGAGTCGAACCTGGTGACTCTTATTCCCTAGCTGGCAGGACCTCATCTTTTCCGTGGCATTAACAAGCCTCACGCCGTACCCTTGGGTACATAATCGCCCCTGTATTTCCCGTGAACTCCTTTGTTGCATTTCACAAAGTTACGGAAACACAGAGGATGCTCTCCTGGTAGCTTTGGAAATACCACTTGGGTCTTTAGCTCGGGGCGTCTCTTGCAACTATTTATTTAGTTCCTTTCTGCGGATAGTCACACACATTTGAACGCTGGCAGGGAAGAGCCAGTCTGGCTCAATACTTCCATTTGAAAAAAAAAAAAAAAAATCTTGCAGAGTGGCTGATGGGAAATCCCGCAGCAACGACCCCCGATCATGACACTTTATGTTATAATTTTCTAAGTTTTCCTTCTTTCCTACTGGTGACTATGAAGGATGTTTGCTAGTTGGGGCTCTCCTGCATCTACTGCGTTCCCTTCTGTGCCAAGCATCCCACATTCCCAGGGTGCAACCACGCGATCCCTAAATTTTCCTGGTCCAGGAGGTTGCTGCGATGCCCCGCCCCAGAGCGCATGTGATCTAGCACTAGCCAATCAGAGCAGCTGAAGTCCAGTGGCATCACGATGGGTTCAGGGAGGGGCGGGCGGTACATCCGTGGGAGCCGAGCTCATCCCAGGGTTGGTTTGGCAGCTCCCACGAGGTAGCTCTCTCTTGCTCCCTTTGTGAGCTTGGAGTGGTTGGCCCGCTGACAAGTGAGCTTGACTTACTGAACGTCTCAATTCCAGAGGAACTTTTTTCCTTCACGAAACACTGCCCCCTACTGTGTTATGTTGCATCTCCCAGGAGAGCCGATTCCTTAACAGTATTTTATTTTATTTTTAAGTAGGCTCCACACCCAGCGTGGGGCCTGAACCCACGACCCTGAGATGGTGACCTGAGCGGAGATCAAGAGCCTGATGCTCAACCAACTGAGCCACCCAGACTCCTTCAGGGTATTTTTGAGCAGAGTCTATAACTTTCCCATCACTTCTGCTTGTTTTAAAAAGCTCAGCCTAAAATATTTCCAAAATCTGAACAAATCCCTGATTTAAATCTTGTATTGCTCAGGAAATCAATTTAGCTGCTGTAATAAAAACCAAAGTAAGAGGCTTGAACAAAATAAAAGTTGAATCCTCTCTCATGGAACAGTCCAAGGCTTAGTGTCCGGTAGGCCACCATGGTACTATGTTGTCTAGGATTCAGATTCTTGCTATGTTGTTGCTTAGCACCCTCAACATGTGACTTCCACTATGTGGTCTAAAAGGGCTGCTGGAGCTCCTGCCATCATATCCATATTCCTTCTAATGAGTGAGAGGAGAGGGACTTCTGTGCCTTCCAATTGCACAACCCAGAAGCCCAAAGTCAGTGAGTAGGGGATGCAAGCCCGGGTTTCCAGCCTCCTCTGTGACCTGTGTGGACAGCATCAAAGGGCTCTCCTGCATGCTAACTTCTGGCTGGGTTTGACCCATGAGAGACATTGGCAGGAAATGGGAAGAAGGAAGCAGGGTAGGTCTGGGTATTTATTCCTCAGCTGTCCTGTTGGGCACCAGGGGCTACTGTGTCCCCCAACTGAAGGTCACAGGTCCTTCAGAATGCCTCTCCATAGGGCTTCTTCTCTCCAGATCTGGCAACCATTTCCTTCTTCGCCCCTTCAGGCCCAGGTGAAAACACCTCCACTGTTTCCATCTAGGGGCTGGAGTGCCCCCAGTTGCTACGGGGTGGTAACATGCCCTCTGCTACTAGCCTTGGGGTGTCGTAGCTGCCCCTTGGGTTCCCTACAGCCCAGCCACACCTTCATAAACAGTTCGTTCCTAAACCTCTACTCCTGCTGGGGCCCTGGCTGATGTGAGTCCTCTTAACAATCCCGAGCAATAGATGCCTTTACCATCATCCCGATGTTACAGATGAGACAGTGAGGGACAGAGGGTAAGTGAACTGTCTAATCACAGAGCCAGGCATTGGTCACACCAGTGTTTGAACCAAGGCAGCCTGGCTCCAGAAGCCACATTCTCTACCACTTCCTGAGACCTGGCTTCTTGGAAACGTGAGAAGGACTGAGTTGGGAATTAGCCCTCAGGTCATCGTGAACCTGCTGCGGGTCTCTGTTCCTCATACTTTTGGTGAAGGGCTTCGATGGGTCCAGGAGCTGCAAGCCCAGATGCCTGCAGGGGTCAAAAAGTGACATCAGCAGGGAAGTGGGCTGGGTCATCGCCACAAAGAAACATGCTTTCGCCTTTTTTACTTTCAACATTTGGCCCTCTTGTCCATCTTCCCTTTCCCCGCAAGCGTAGAAAACCAGACACAGAGATAAATCATTTAGATACTGCCTTTGGCAGACGGAGACTTGACTCCAGTGGCTTAAGCAAATTAGAGATGTGTTTCTCTTACATAAAACCAGTGTGGAGGTCGGCTTTCTAAGGGGCGAGGGAGGGTAGCTCCATGATGTTGTCAGGGATTCCGTTCCCTCCCATCTTTAGCACAGAGTTTCCCTCCTTGAGGTCACAAATGGCTACTTGAGCTCCAGCCATGTTTGCAATTATAGGGAAACGAAGGAGAATGGCAAGACACCAAAGGCCTTTCTTGGAAGTCGCACCATCAACCTCAATTTGCAACACACAGGACCATTCAACTGCAGCCCTACAGGATGGACTGGACAGACCGGAGGGACATTCTGGACTGAATCATGATCCCTTGCGGGAGACCTGTCTCCACTCTTGTTGGATGTGTAGCAGCATCCCTATCTCTACCCACTAGATGTCAGTAGCACTCCCCCTCTCCAGTTGTGACAACCCCAAATCGTCCCTAATTGAGAAGCATGAGGGTCCTCACAGACTCCAGAGAAGCTGGGAAAGGTGATTTTTTAATATATCACCACCTCCAATAGTGTAGGAGTTTCTATTAGTAAGAAAGAAGTAGAGATTAGATACTTGGATGGCAAATCACTGTCTTTGCTCCAAGAGAACTTGTTCACTTTCCTCTTATTTCTATTAAAAGAGAAATGGTGACCTAAGAGTGATGATCGACAGCGTTGGTGTCAAGGGTGATAGAGAAGGGTGGGGACTGTGGCAAACTGAGAACAAAAGCCCCAACTAAAGAGGCCGTTTGGCAGTTTTGTTATTGAAAGGGTCACTAGAGTCACTAGAGCTTCTGATTTTTTTCTAGAAAAGCTGGAGGTCCAGATTTTTAGATGCAAGCCCCCATTTGTAGGTATCGGCAGCCAGTTCAATTTTTATAAAGATTTTTACAAGTGATATTTACCAGGATAATAGTTTGCAGTGTGACTGGTATATATGACTTAAAAGTGTATTATGGAAAATATCAAACATACAAAAATAGAATCACGTAACTAACATCTCAGTATCCATCTTTGACAATTATCCACATTTTGCCAATCTCATTTTTTTAAGATTTTATTTTAAGTAATCTCTACACTCAACCTGAGGCTTGAACTCACGACCCTGAGATCATCATGATCAAGAGTCACACTCTCTTCCGACTGATCCAGCCAGGCGCTCCTCATTTTTATTCTCTCTCCTCAACTTGTTCTTTCTCTGCTCAAGTGCCTTTTTTTTTAAAAAAAGATTTTATTTATTTATGTGACAGAGAGAGAGAGATCACAAGTAGGCAGAGAGGGAGGCAGAGAGAGAAAGGGAAGCAGGCTCCCTGCTGAGCAGAGAACCCGATGCAGGGCTCGATCCCAGGACCCTGAGATCATGACCTGAGCTGAAGGCAGAGGCTTTAACCCACTGAGCCACCCAGGCACCCCAACTGCTCAAGTGTCTTAAAGCAAATCGCAGGGCTCTTGTCATTTAACCAGTAAATATTTGATGACCACATTTTTGTAATGAAATCACCATGCTATTATCGCACCTACCAAAGTTAACAATGAGATCTCAGTGTGGACCAGATGATTTTTAAGGGCTTTCTAGCTTTGCCATTCTAAGCTTTATTAACAGATTCTCCTCCTTGTCCCCTGATCATTCTCCCTTTTCTCCCTCTGCTCCTCATTTTACACAGACAGACACACAGACATACACAGAAACACACACGGAAGCGCATAGACAAACACACACAGAAATACACACAGACCAACTCACAAAACATCACACACAGACATCCCAGTGCACAGACACACACGCGGACACCACACACACACACACACACACACACACACACACACACACTCATCTACTGCTTCTTGGGGAATAAAGCACACATCTTGAATTTAGACCTGCAAGCATTTTAAACTGGGCTGGAATCAGTGCCTGCCTGATTCCCACCCACAACCTGCCATCTCCCTCCTGCTGACAAATGTTTGACCCTGAACTTGTTCACTCACCCAGGCCTTCATTTTCTTTTGTGCAAAACAGGGAGAACAATTCCAACTTGCGTCCGACAATGATGCAGGGAGGGACGTAATTAAGGGATTGCACCCTCCTTGTGCAAGTCTTAAAGTACTTAATAGTCATGGCGACAATAGCAGCAATGATGAGGTGATTACGAGCCTGGGCGGAAGCACGGCGTCAACAAAGAGGCCCCGAAAGGGCTCTGCTGGTCTTCATCTTCCGATTCCAGACAATCTAAGCCCCACGGCCCTCCTGTCCCTGCAGCCTCACGCTTGCTGTCTATTAATACGTGAAGATGTTTTGGCCGCCTGGCAGGAGAAGAGCTTCAAAATCCAAATCCCAACTCAAGCCATTAAGGGAGACATATTTTGCAGCTCAGTTCCTAAATTAGAAGATGATTTCTGGGTGTTTAAATATCTCCCTTTATCTCTGTACCATTTATGCTGCTGCTGACACAGCTCTGGGGCCCGGGGAGGGCCTGGGGTCAAGGGGAGGCCGGGTGACACATTCTTTAGGTACGTCCTTGGAGATATCCAAAGAGGCCCCTGGCTCCTGCCGAGCTCTGCCCAGGACACTCCCAAAATATCCAGGGCACAGATGCTATTTTTGAGGTTCAGCTTAAAGGCCTCTGTGTGGCCCCCACGTAATCTGGTTTCACTTTGAGCTTGCTTTTTGAACAGTTCCTGCCTTGGGGTTGCTTGAGTAACATGCGAATTAGTGTCAGCTTGTCTGGCCTCTTCTGGAGAACCAAACCGATTTTTATGTTTAAAAAAAAAATTTTTTTTTAACCTTTTGCTGTTTCTTTCGTATTATCGAGTGGAGAGGATGGTAGCTAAGTGCTTGAGATCAAACCTTCAGATGCCAGCCTTCAGAACCCAGTTCTTCCTGGGAGGGTACGAATTGGTCATTCCCAAAGGTCGGTTTCTGGCCTAGAGTCAACAGAAGATGAGGCATTTTTGTTTCCTGTTCTTCTGCTGTCTTAAATACAGAGCAGAGGTCAACGCCTTTTGAAGATAATTTTAGTTGTAAAATATTCTAAAGTTAAGAAGTGGCCATTTTTATTTCTGCAAAGGGAGCAAGATAATAATGAGGATGATGAAGGTAGCAGCACTGTGTGCCTAGCACGTGCCAAGTTTGCCCTGGCAAATCTCATTGAATCTTTCCCACAGCCCCTGAAATATGTACGGTTGTACATATTGAGGATCTCTGATGAGGATGATCCCATGATGAGGATCTCTACCTCTTCCAGGAAGCCCTCCCTGACTCCACCCTATGCCTGTACTCCAAGTTGAGTGCTCTGTTCTCCGGGCTATTGGGGTGAGTGCTCTTGCCATGGTCTTTGAAATGACTTGATTTCATGTCCTTGAGAGCGGAGCCCATGTCTTATTCAGCGTTTGTATCCTAAAGGACCAGCACATAGTAGGCATATAGTTAACACTTGCTGAGTGAATTGAATAAGACATTGGGCAAATTACTGAATTTCTCTGAGCTTCACTTTTCTCCTTTCTAAAGCTGGGCTAACAACAACAATAATAATAGTGAATATGAATATTTATTTATTGAGACTTCATGTGGCAGAGATGGCTGGTTGCTCTCCCAATCCATTCCTTATTGACAGACCCTGATTTTGTTCTGGGCAGTAACATGTCTCCCATGCAGCGAGGGGAAAAGCAAGCAGAAGTTGTTGGGTGAAGCTGTTGGCACATATACGCCTTGCTTCCTTCTTCATTCTGCCATCAGGAATGTGGACCTGATGGCTGGCACTCTGGCAGCTATTTTGGTCCATGAGGAAATCTTGCCACTGGTGGAGTGAAAAGATAGAAGTCTATGACTCCAATGACTCTTCAGCATTCCAACCCTGGATACCATACCTTTTAGTTTCTTAAGTACATGCACAGGGACAGGGAGGGAGAGAGGAAGCTCTATCTTTTTTAAGCCACTTTTGTGGGTTTTCTGTTTTATATAGCCAGATCCAATTCTAACTGACAAGACTTGGTCAGGCCCCTGTTGAATGCTTATTATGCATTCAGTTAATCATCACAATGGCATATTTAGGCAGGCATCATCCTTATCACTTTTATTTTATAGATGAGGGGACAGAGGCTCAAAGGGATTTGAAGTAGGTTTTCTGCCTCCAGAGCCTGCTGGAGGCTGCTACATTAAGCTGCCTACTTTATGAAGATTTTGGGAGTGCTATGGATGCTGTAAATCACAGGACACATATTCACTCCTTCACCTACTCATTCACGTATTAATTTGTTGATTTAGTCAACAAACATTTACAGGGAGCCAACTCAATTGACTTGTTAGGTGTAGGTGTTATGAAACAAACCGAGATGGTTGTCTGCCCTCCAGGGCCCCCTCGGTGTGAAGTTCTATTATTATTACTTTCCGGGACAGAGAGTGGGCCAGGGTCTCATATATGGTGATGCACTGGACCACCCCATAGGGTACCATCTACATAAACCATAGTATAAAACCATATCATTCCCCCCTAGAGTTGGGCAGTCTGTGACTTGCACAACTGCATGTGGCAGCCTTGTTAGTCACGGAGCTGGGATGCAAAATCCTGGTTTTTGGGCTCCTACCTGGATGCCTTTTCATCTGCTTCCTGCAATATTTTGGTTTGCTCCCAGACCTCTTTTACTGTGTGTTGATGCTGGTCTCTGTCTTTCATGCTGGAAGTGTTTCTCAGATGTCAGGGACTCTTTGGACCTCTATTCGTATTTGAGAGGGAGGCACCAAAAACCGCTTGGAAGCTCCATGTGTTTTGCCGTAACGTGGCTGGGCTGTGAGCCAGCTTTTTCATTCTGGGACCCAAACGTCATTATCAATCAGTCTTTTTGCTGAGGGGGTCCACTTCCACCTCTGCATCGAGGATTCTCCAGCGTTCCTGCTGGAGCCAGGCTGCCTGTGTTCTGGAAGCTGAACTAGGGAAGGGAGCTGGGTTGGATCATTTTGTTTTTAGCTCCGGGCCTCATCCCTAGCTTCTGCAATGTCCGATGTCCCTAATGCCCACCTCCTCTCTATGCCAGCGTCTCCAGAAAGTAGTCCCCAGAACTCTGCCAAGAGGGAGGGGCAGTTACTTGGCTGCACAGGCTGGCAGAGGGGATCGAGGACCTTCTTACCCCGACTTCGGCGAGGTCCCTACACTCAGTCCGGCCCTGTCCTGTACCTTCAGAGGCATCTGGTGCCACCAAGACATTTTTTTAAATGGAAGACATAACTTACTGAATAAAATGTTGAAATGTAATTTGACATTCATTAACAAGAGGAAAAGAAATGGCAATGAAGGAATTTTCAAAATTCAAATAAAAAATCTATTATCCCTAAAAGTATTCGCTTATTTCGTTTTTTTCTAAAGTTAAGGAAGAATGATTATATAGATAATAAGATAATTGAAGCCTTAATTTTTTTATTTATTTCTGTTTTTAAACTGCACCCCGATTTTCCATTGGGCAAAACCACACCTCCGCTGTTGCCTGTCCACCCGGTTTGCGCAGTGGAGTTTCCACCCCTAGCTTCAGGGAGTGGGGTGTGAGCCATTGGAGGTCCACTCCCTGGCAACAGTGATTGGCTGGGATGCGCACGTGACCCTCAACTCAACCAATGCGATAAAACCTCGGGACTGATAGGCATTATTTAGAGGGAGGCATCATCACCAGAAAATCCCTCCCAGTGTCTCCTGCTGCCTTTGACTTTGTGGGACAAAGGCAACATATTGCCTCCTCACCTGGGGGGAAAAAAATCCTAGGCAAGGCAACTTTGGTCTCTCTTTTATTGACCTTAAAAATAAAAGAATATTGTAATTCCACATCTGGGGGTCTTTGATGGTTCAGTTAAAGAGAAGCTTTCGCTTCTTTCAATCCAACAAATTTTCTTGAGCACTTACAAAGCACAAGACTTGAGCTGACTTCTGGGACTCAGTTCCTGATGGTGATTTTTTGCCCAATACAGCGTGCTTCTAAAATTTTTTTGAAAATAATGTATATTATAACTTTTAAAATAGACAAAAATATAAAGGCAAAAAGAAAAAAGTCCAAATGTCCTTATTGATATTTTAAAAAATAATACGAGCAATATTTGTACATGGTTAGAAAAGTGATGTCTTTTGGAAAGACTCAAAAAATAGTACTCAGGTGTAAACAATCACCCTCAAATTCAGGGAATTAAAATAATTAACCTTTTTTTAAGCTCACAGATGTAAAAAAAAAAAAAAAGGCACCAAATCCATTCCCTTATTAACAGTTTCCTGTGGCTGCTTATAGAAAACTTGTATGCACATACAAGAATATTTATATGTATATGCCAAAATATTGTTTTGCTTTTGATCTACAAAAGTGATTTGAACATGCATTCTGTTCTGCCCCTTGGTTTTTTCACTTAATAATGTTGGTAGAAAAATGGACAAGGGCTACGAACACTCAGTTCGCAGAAAAGGAAATACAAATTGCTCATAAACATGAAAGGATGTTCAACCTCCTTCATAATAAGAAAAATTCAAATTAAAAGTACACAGAGAGATCATTTCTCACCTATCAGATTGGCCAAAATCCAAAAGTCAGATGACACCCCGCGCTGGCAAGGCTGCAGGACACGCAGCAGTCCTGTATCTGTTGGTGGAAGGGGAAATTGGCACAATCCGATGGAGGGCAATCGGGCTCTATCAAAGTGACAAATGCATATTATCTTCTGAAAACGTATCCTTCAGATAATCTTGCTCAAGTACAAAATGACATATCCTGGGATTCTGTTTATTATTTATTTATTTATTTTAAGATTTTATTTATTTGACAGAGAGAGAGAGAAAGAGAGAAAAGAAGGGGGAGCAGGAGAGGGAGAAGCAGGCTGCCCGCTGAGCAGGGAGCCCAATGCAGGACTTGATCCCAGGACCCTAGGATCATGACCTGAGCCCAAGGCAGATGCTTAACCGACTGAGCCACTCAGGCACCCCTGGGATGGTGTTTAGAATAGAGTTTTTTTTTTTATAAGGGAAGCCCTGTGAGGGCAGGGACCCTATTGGTCTTGCTCACCTGGGTCCCCAGCTCCAACAATAGTCCCTTGAAAATAGCAGATGTCACAGAGACAATGCTCACTCAACCTCCCTACGCTCTCTGCCTTCCCCAGCCGCCCTTGCAATTAGGTTCAAACTGTGTGGCTCATTTCTGCCTAATGGGATGTACAGAAGGGATGTAAGGTGCTCCCAGCCTACCCTTCAAAAAGTGCCATTAGACCTTCCGGCTCTCTCTTTGCCTGCTGCGTTCATCTCCAAGACCACCTGTTCCAGATGGCATAGCAACACGGTGAAGGGGGCTCAGTCTGCCTCATGATGTGAAAGCAGAAAATAAACCTTTGTTGTATTGAGTCACTGCGATGGTGGGGGGCGGGGCTGCTGCTACAGCCCATCCTATTTCATCCGGACTAAATTGTGGATGCTCAAGTGTGTGTAAGTGTGTAAGCATGGGCAGCAATGAGTGTGCTTGTGCACAGAGCTGGACGGATGAGAGTAATCATAGGCTAAGTTTTCAACCATGTTGCCGGGTCGTAAAGGACGTATTTAACATCTTGGTAAATAGTGCACCTGGTCCTCCATAAAGTTTGCCTCAATTTACACTCCCGCCAACGGGTGTAAAGATAAGTGACACATGAGGCTCCCACTCCGTTCTGGGTCCTACACTAGGTGCTCTGTACATGGGACATACACTCGCCCTCACCGCAGCCCTACGGTGGCGGGGGCTATTACTGTCCCCATCGAACTGAGAAGGCAGCAGCAGCACTGGGAAGCTAAATAACTTGCCCATGGCCACACAGCTAGTGAGATGGGGAGTGTTTTTAAAATTACAAATGCCTAATATTCTACTTCTTCAAATGAGTTGCCGAGGCCCAGGAATCTGCATTTCTTAAAGACTATCCATATGCAGTGATAGTCAGCCAGCTTTAGGAATCAGGAGCCTGGAGGACTTAAGTTAAAGGTGCCAAAGAAGGGTGCCTGCGTGGCTCAGTCGGTTGGGTGTCCAACTCTTGGTCTTGGCTTGGGTCTTGATCTCAGGATTGAGAGTTCAAGCCCTATGTTGGGCTCCATGCTGGGCATGGAGTCTACTTAAAAAAAAAAAAAAAAAAAAAAAAGAGGTGCCAAAGAATGGTTTTGTGAAAGTAGCTATGTTACAGGGGCACGTAGGGCAGGGTATCTTCCTTTAGATGGCTTTAAGTATATATTGAAAGTATGTATTAAATATGTACATATTGAAAAGGAATAAACTAATATAAGTGAATCACAGCTATGTACTTCTATCTGTTCTTTATTTTTTTAAGGATGTATTTATGTATATATTTTATGGCCTTTTCTAAGACAGACCAACTATTTTAGAGGTATGAATATAATTTGAATATAATTTCGTCTGTAGCGTGCAGAGACATGAGATAGAAATACAATACAATGTTCATTTTCCCACAGAAGTCTGAATTAAGGTGGTGGCTCTACATCATTAAGTTGTCAGAGGCTTGGGTCCCTAACTTTTTGCTCCATCAGCAGTAGCATGTTGTCCCTACCCCAAATGCCAAATAACTGACCACCATGTTTGCTCTTCCAAAGGTTCTGCTCACATCCCATGGCCATACTTTGGTCCCATGGCTGCTCCTTGCTGCAAAGGAGGCTGGGAAATGTAGTCCTCATTCTGAGCAGCCATGTGCTTCTATCATAAAAGGGGAAAGCTGATATTGGGGGACAACTCTCAGACTCTACCACTGGAGGCATTATTAAAGAGTTCAGAATTTCGATTCTGGAACAAAATAGATTACTCATTCCTAATAACAGGACTATGCCATATGGTTTCAGAATTTCAGCTGACCATGACTGCCAATTTCAGGAGGCCCCACTTGGCTGGTTGTGGGGTTTGTGGTATGCCTTATGGTCCTATCATGCAATAAGCACATGTGGGTTCTCAAACTAATCAACAGTAACAGATTAGAGCCAACAATGTTTATTTTTAAATGTCTTCTCAAGGGTGTCGTCCTCAGTGTCAGAAGAGAGATTAATATTTGCTGATTATGTAAGAAGTTGCATGCAGAAAATTAAATTACTTTTGGTTCTAAACTTTTAATCTCTTTCAAAAATGTTTTAATGCCACGATATATTGGCATCTAGGGACTGCCCCGATCACCTGCTCTTTATTCTAGCTCTATCTCTGGTATTAACAGAGTTCCTCCACCCCAATCCACTGCCCCCACCTGAATACCACTTTATCCCAAGTAAGTCTCCTCATTCACGGAACCCTCACTAAGTCCTAGGGACTCAGCTAGGTGAATAATTTACCTTATTTTGTTTTTGCCTACCTAGCGTCCTTCCCTCTTTCTCTGATAATGACAGCATGACAGTTTCCCCACAGAATGCCCCTGCTTCCCTCTCAGTCCACACAGCTTAGATGGGGTTCAGCCTACTTCTGGACTTAAATAAGGGCATTGGACCTGCACCTGGCCAATCAGTGTATTCCATTCTCCCGGGCTACAGTGATTGGTTCAGGGAGAGACATGTGATCCGTGGCAGCCAATGAGACTCAAGTCTGAACCATTGGCAAGAGAATTTCTTTAGCAACCGGATTTGAAGCTAGTGCAATGTGGGCGTGGAGGGGCTGTGTCCCCTTTGCCATCTTTTCATCATTCCTTCATTCTGCAGGTACTTACTGAGCACCTACTATATGCCTGGAGGTGTTTTAGGCACTGGGGCTACAGCAGTAAAAACAAAACAAAGCAAAGCAAAACCAACCAACCAACAAACAAAAGCACCAGACAAATGCTTGCCTTCAAGGAGCTAACGTTCTACTGAGGATACAGACAGTGAAGAAATATGTAATATGGTCGGAGGGTAATAGGTGATATGGAGAAAAAATCCAGGATAAAGGGTTAGGAGAATGAGGAATTGCTATTTTATATAGGATGATCTGGGAAGAACTCTTTGAGTAAGTAATATTTAAGCAGACACCTTCGGCACTGTGGGAACTGCCACGTTCCTATCTCTAGAAGGGCTTTGTAGGTGGAGAGAATGGCAAATGGAAAGTCCCTCAGGCAGGAGCGTACTTGCTGTGTCTGAAGAATAACAAGGAAATCAGTGTGGCTAGAGCAGAGCACGCCAGAGAGAGAGAAGACGAATGGACAGACTATGACCGGCCTGGTAGGCCATGATGAAGATTGAAGACTTATCTGAGGGCACAAGGGAGCCATCAAAGAACTTAGAGCAGGAGAGGAAACTGATGAGATCTGCACTTCAGAAAACTCACTCTGGCTACATGGTGGGAGACAGATCGGAGTTTGAAATGTGAGTTGGGAGGTGTTGGGGAGGGGGCTCTGAAGTGAGCCACCTGGAGTAACAGTTTTCGCATTTAAAGTTGGGCACCGGTGTTTTCTGAACTTCAGTCATCCGACTGCTACCTTCATCATGTATGTCCCCTGCTGCCTGCACCTTACCTACTTAATGTTTTTCTTTAAATGAACACATTAATTTGACTGATGTGTATTTATTTTCAACGGAAACATTTTTATCTCTACTGTACCAGTCAACTCAGGTTAGGTTCTGCTGCAATAACAAACCACCCCACAGTCTCCCTGGGCTGTTAACTACAAAGGTTTTTTTTCTCATGTGTATTTCATGTCGATTGCAAGTGGGCTGCGGCTGGGTCCGCTTTAGTCTGGGATTCAGATGACAACCGCAGCCCATCCCTGGTCTGCCCCTGCGCATTTCTCCGGCAGAGAGAAAAGTGCAAATGGCAGAAGCACATGCTGTCTCTCAGAACGTCTGCTTGGAAGCTTAACCCGCATTCTGTCGGTCAAAGGATGTCACACAGCCAACCCTGAAGTCAGAGTCACCACGGAACTACCAGTAGGAAGGATTAATAAACATTGACAACAATACGATCTACCACATCCATTATAAATGGAAAACCAACAACACTTGCCTCAGTAGAAGGTGGCCACAAAAAAATAAATATTATGAAAACATTTACTTTATTAAATTGTGGCCAAATACACTTGCCATCCGAAGGCTCTGAGGCCTGCTCTCCTTTTGTTCGAAAGGGAGATGGGTAATCCTTAAAAAGGCAGTAAAGACACAGCAGTATCAATCTGACACAGCTGTCTCGATATCATCAGAAAGACTGAAAGAAAATGTACGCCATTACAATCTTCCCATGAAGCACCGTTGGTACTTGGTCCACATTTTGGGAGACTCCACTTTAGAATTACTCTGGGGGAGGGTGGAAGGAAACAAAGAATTTGGGGGAGTGAGGATAATGAAAGCCACGCACTGGGAGGTGCTTATGATGTCGCACAATTTCATGTATGCCCCCCAACCCCTAGCCCTGCTTGAAGTTGTGCAACCTAACGGTCCTGGAGACGATTTCCGTGGGTTATCTCATTTAATCCTCGCCTCCGCCCTGCCAAGTAGGCAGCATTATCTCCATTTTCCAGCTGAGAAAACTGAGGTTCAGAGCGTTCAGCCCTAGCTCACAACCACCACTGGAGAGGACAAGGAGCTGTTCCTAGGCTCCAGGAATATCTGTGGCCTGAAGGTGTAGTTTCAGATTTGGCCACTTGGTGTCACTCTCTCCAAACTGTGGGAAGACTGTCCAGCGGCTTTGGGCTACGTACTGGGGACTTGGGACACAGCCAGTCACAAACTGATCCCCAGGGAAGCACAGGGCCCCCATCCTGTCCTCCGTCCTGTCGTCCTTACGTGGGCAGAATGCCTTCCTGTTCCGTGTGTGCCCATTGTGCGTGGAATAAGAACTGGGTCCCTCTCTGTGTGCACCCCCAAGTTAAGAGCTTGGCGGGCATCGTCTCCCACAAGCCTCCTGGAACCCTGTGGCCTTCCCATCTCAGAGCTGAGCAAACACAGGCCACGTGCCCAGCTAAAAACGGGCCCGTTAAAACTTGATTTGAACCCAGATCTGGGTTAGAAGTTTGGGGTTTTGATGCCTAGCACGTGCATGGGAGGAGGGCTGTATTAATTCTCACTTTTTTATGGACTGTATTTCCAACCCGCAGACCTCAGACTCCATACTGTTTTTGGCAATGAAAATAATCTATTTAGGGGCTTGCGTGTTTTGGGGGGTTTCGTTGTCGTTTGATGTAGAAGTTAGTTTTCCTCTGACTACCAAGGAAAAAAAAACCCACCGAGGATCTCCTTTTAAAGAATTTTTAATCTACCAAATATTCTTTGATAATTACTTTTAAGAATTAGAAAGCCATCTAAGTAAAAAGAAGAAAATAAGAGTCACTTCTAGCTTGTATCAGCCACCCAGAAGGGGAGCACTGGCGACACTTTGGAGGACATCCTTCCTGGAATTTCTCTCTTGCTCTCATCTATCAATGCATTAAACATTTGCAAAAAAATAAATTAAAAAAAACATTCACATGAAAATAATTGAAAAGGTACCAGAAGATTTGCAGTGGATAACCTCCCTCTAATCCTCACCCCCTTGCCCCCCAGCTCCAGAACTCCAAGCTCCCTCTCCAGAAGTCATACCGGTTCTGTTTCTTGGGGATCATTACAGAGATATACAGAATGTAGATAAGCAAATATGTACATGGATTCCTCTAGCTGTTTCTTTAAATAGAAACATCGACACACCTTGTTCTGCACTAGTTTTCTTTCTTTCTTTTTTTTAGACTTAACAATATACCTTGGAGATCTTTCTAGATCAGCAGTAGGAGAGCATTCTTCACATATCCCATTGTCTGAATATAATCATTTATCTAACCAGCCCCTGGTGATAGTCATGTCCGTGATTCTACTCTCTTGCTGTGGCAAACAATGCCACAATTAGTATCCCTTTCATGGGAATCTTTCCATGTATGTGGATCTATTTCTGTAAGATAAATTCTTAGTAACTGAGCTACACAGTCATAGGGCAAGTGCATTTTAAAATTTTGACACTTATTGTCTCAATGCTTACTAAGGTCATACCTACCAATTGACATTCAGACCAACAACCTACGTGAGCAGTGGTTTCCCCACCCTCTAGCCAAGGCCAACTATTATCAGATTTCTCGATCTTTGCCTTGCAGGGGGGGATAAAGGTATTCACTAAGTTCTAATCTGCACGGTCTTTCCTTTTATGTTAGATTGAGAATTTAAAAATATATCTAAAGGCCATTCGTATTTATTTTCTGGTAGCAAAGCATTTGTGTCCTTTGCCTTTCTGTTGGATAATCATCTTTTTTATTCATCGGCAAGAACTCTTTATACGCTAAGAAAATGAGGTCTTTGTTTCTCGTATATGTTACAAATGTACATATTTTAAAATATGGATTTATCAGACAAAAATGGGATCCCACGGTGCAGAATGTTTTGGAGGCCTGTGATTCTCTGACAATAGATTGTGGATCCCTTTCCAGATCAGTAAATATGCCATGGCAACAAAATTATCTATTTGATACTTACTTAAATTTCACCCCAGGTACATTGGAAGATCACTGAATGTAAAAGACTATGGATTTATGTGAACACAAGTGTCAGAGGGGAGGATTACGAAGCATCCAATATGTGCCGTCTATTTATGTCTGTTACTTAATCTCATCTTCCACGGTGAAGTTCCATCATTCCCAACTTACAGATGAGGACCCGAGGTCCAGAGGGTCGCGGGATTTGTCTAACGTCTCCCTGCTGGTCTGTGGAAGAGCTGGGGGTTCAAACCCATGTCAGTTTGTCTCCCAGGCCTTGGCTGCCACCTTCCATCACCTTAAATCCCCACATTCCCAACTAGCCTGGGCGCAGGTGGCCATGGGGCAAGGTCCCATCCTCCCTCTCCAGTCCCAGGCTGGGGCGCAGCATGCAGTTTAGGGATGAAGCCATGGGGAGGCGCCAGGGTCACATCACTTGCCTACTGTGTGGCGCTGGGAACAGGCTGGGTCCAGGCATCCCGCAGTAGGACAGTCCCGGAGGCTGGGGTGGCTCAGGGCCAGAGGGAATGTCTCCTGCCACCCCCAACGCAGTGTCCTCAGCCTTGCTCTCCCTTGAGGGAACCACCGCCGGCAGCCCCAGAGCCTCCCACATGTCTGGCCTCAACTCAGCCCCTCTGGAAGCTTGGATCCCTGTGGACCAGAAATCCTGCATAATCCTTTGCTGTGGGGGTCTGTCCTGTGTGTTGTGGGATCCTTAACAGCGTCCCTGACCTCTACCTATCAGATGCCACCTAATGGTGGCACCTCCCCTCAAGGTGACAGACCAAAATATCTCTAGAGATTGCCAGATCTAGACATTGCCAAATGGCCCTTGGTTATAGACCCTGCTGGGGACCCAGAGGGCCCAGGCGGGTCACGCCAGTGACTGAAACTGGCAAGAATAGCTCGCACGCAGAGAGCTTACATATAGGAACTTATTAACGTCCTGGGAGGTAGGGACTGATAGCATCTCTGCTTTACAGAGGAGGAAACTGAGGCCCAGAGAGATTCGGTGACTTGCCCGAGGCCACGCACCCAGAATGTACTGGAACCAGGGCTTGAATCCAGGTTGCCAGGTGCTGGCATCCTTGCCCGTAAGCACTGTCTACTGGCCTCAGGAAAATGCACGTGGCTCATGGGTCAGATTTGCAGGAACCTCCTCTACTTCCACAAAGAAAGACCTCTTCTCCTGGTTTCCCCTTGACCGCTTTTCGTTTTCCCTCTTCTGAGGGAGAGTCACGTACACGAGGTTTTCCCTTACCATGAGAAAAGCCCAGCGTCAAGTGTAATGACACCTGGTGGCTGACAGCCAGCCTCAACACCAGGGATGCGCTGGGAGGTGGGGGCGCCTGACGGGTCCGAGAGGGCGCGGCCCCATCAGTCCTGGCGCTTGGTTTCCGAGTGTATGCACTGGCCCGATTTTTCAAGAGGAGCCAGAAATCTAGATTTCTAACATGAACTTTTCTAATTTTTATATAATGGCAATTAATTTAAAATATTTAAAACCCTGTAACAACCAGACGAAACATGTCTGAAGCCCGA
Source organism: Potos flavus (assembly GCA_028534135.1). NCBI lineage: Eukaryota > Metazoa > Chordata > Mammalia > Carnivora > Procyonidae > Potos > Potos flavus. The sequence goes on along the minus strand of CM052885.1, from coordinate 112,647,873 downwards.
TTTGGCCAGTGAGCTGCCAATTGCAACCTTTCTGAAGGGCATATTCAAAGGACGGGAACAAACACTTTCATTCTCTTAGAGCCCTCCGCCTTTCATCATCATTTTTGTAATTAATTCTTCTTCGTATTCAGCCATAGTTCATTCCATGCATGCGTTTCCACCCATCCACTCACCCATCAATCCATACATCCATGCCTCCATTCTTCCATCGTCCATCCATCATCCATCCATCATCCATCCATCCATCCATCCATCATCCATCCATCCATCTATTCTTCCATCCATCCATCATCCATCCATCATCCATCCATCCATCCATCCATCCATCATCCATCCATCATCCATCCATCATCCATCCATCATCCATCCATCATCCATCCATCATCCATCCATCCTTTCATTCCTGCATTTCACCTACCCAGTTCTGCCACCCATCCATTTATCCATCTACCCACCCATCCATCCATACGTCACCCACCAATTTGTTAGTTCATTTACTCAACCATTATTATTAGGCCCTCATTGCGTGCTAGACCCTAGGCCAGGCCTCAGGGACATAGTGAAAACTGTAACCCAATTCCTGTCCTCCAGAAGCTCATCATCTCTTAGTAGAAATGAGAAGGAAGCCAATCATAGACAAGGATGGAACCAAATGGTGTTAAGTTCAGACTCTGCCATTTACCAGCAGGGCAACCTTGGGCAAGGTATTAAGGCTTTTGAGCCTCAGTTTCTCCCTCTGTGGAATGGGGCTAACAGCAGTGCCTACCACTTGCCCACAGGCTGGCTGTCAGGACTAGGTTAGGGGAGGCAATGTATGTGGAGTGGGGCACATGGCAGGCCCTTTACAGACACCGTGGTGTGGACATGTGAGGCCGCAAGGAGACAGGCGAAGGGGGGCTGTGGTGGTGCGCAGGGTCGCTGCCCCTTCTAGGGAGGCTTTGTGGGGGCCGTGATGTCCAGAATGTCCCACCATGCCCTGTGTCGGGAGAGGGGTTGCTTTGTCATTATTCTGCACAACTTCCTCCTGGTCGGCTGACACCCTCGCCACCCCGAAGGCGCTGGTTTTCCCACTCTTGCTTCACTTCTAAAGGGCAGCTCTTTCTCGGACCGCCCCGCCCCGCCCCAGTTTGTGGGAAAACTGTATGGTACAGAAAGGGCTTGCGGGCACCCTCTTCTCCAGATTTGTTGTTATTTTTTTCTCATTTAAATTGAAAACATGCTTATTAAAGAAGATTAGAAAAAACACACATCAAACGAGAAAGAAGAAAAATTATTCTTTGTCCTATCCTTCTAATTCAACCACACTGAACATTCTGGTTTTTTTTCTTTTTCTTAAGCCAGGGTGTGTGTGTGTGTGTGTGTGTGTGTGTGTGTGTGTGTGTTTACATAGTTATAAATCATACTGCTCAACTATTCAGTGTTGTGTTTTTAAAAATTTTTCCATTATATCCCAAGTATTTCCCTCCATTGCTCATCCTCATAAACATATTTGAAGGGCTGCACTTAATGCGGCAAATGTTAAGTGAGCGCTTACTACGGTCTGTGGAGAGCGAGGCGGTGTAATGGTAGAGCTGACCTTTCCTGAGTGCGAACCCCGTGCTACACGCGTGCTCATCACTTACACTAAATCCCTTCTTCCTCACAACAACCCTGTGCGGTATGTCTCACCATCATGCCCATTTTTCCGGAGGAGAAAACTTTGGCCCCATGTGGCATAGCAAAGAGGGGCAGCCAGCATTTGAATCTAGGTGGGCCGGTCACGGGTGACCCCAATCCAGAGTGATTGGAGCTGGAACCAGGAAGGTACAGGAACAGGTGACAGCCTCCTAGGAGGCTCTAGATCGTGCAGGAGCATCAGGGAAGTCTTCCTGGAGGAGGAGATGACATTCTGGCCCAGGAGGTAGGAGGTGAGGGTGCTGCAGGCAGAGGGAGCTGTTTGATGAGGATCTGAGGTAGGAGTGGGCACGGAGAGTTGACAAGCGGATGGCGCCGAATCTGGTTGGAGAGGTGGGCAGGGCCAGACTGTGCAGGAACTATGGGCCCTGGGGATCCTGGGGAGTCCCCGGGGGCTGTGAAGCTGGGATATGGCACGATTGGGGAGGCTGTCCCCCACACTCTGGCCCCCCCCCCCGCCAGTCTGTCCCTCATGGCAGCACCCAGCACCCTGGGCACCTCTTGCCTGTTTGTTGCCCGTCTGCTGTTCTAGACTGAAGAAAGTCCTAGAAAGTGGGAACCTGGACTTATTTATTCACTTCTGTGGCCCAGGACCAAGATCCAGGCGGGCAGGGAAAGCGCTCGGCACGAGATAATGGTGCACAGGACGTCGTGAGGCCATGTCGAGACTCTGCCCCTGTTGTCTGCCACAGCTGTGGGGACAGGGCCCCTTCTGTGGCCCCCTCAGGCCCCTCAGGGCGCAAGGCCTCTTTAGGACGGGTCTGGGTCTTGAGGTGCGCCAAGACTTTGCTCTGACTTGCCCGCGGTGTCTTGTTCGGTTCAGGAGATGCCGGGAGGATAAGCCACCCCTGGCTGGGCCCTCTCAGCGCTGTTCTTGAAGGTCCCAGGGAAGGGGTGAGGAGCAGGCTTGTGTGCGGTCACCTTCCTGCCCCTTCCCCGTCCCCAGCCGGCTTGGCACCCGGCACGCACTTGCCCTCCTCCTGTCCACGCCAGCCACCGCAGGAGGTGGGGAGAGACCTCGGGGGCCGCGGCCCCTTCTGCGCTCGGGCTCAGGGCCTCCAAGGTAAGTATTTACTCCCGTCCCCCTCAGCCAAGCGCGCTATCTTATCAGCTCAAACACTTCAGAGTTCAGGCCAAGAAGCCAAAGTCAATTCTGAAAAAGTCTTTAAAAGGCCAAACACAAACACCGGGGAGGGAGCTTGCAGGGGGGTGGAGACGAGGTTGAGGAAGGGCTCCTTCCTCCCTGAACAGGCTCAGAAGGGCGCCGCGCCTTTCCCGCCAGATTTGGGGGCGCCAGGACACCCGATGGAGCCTGTCGGCCCGAGCGGCCGCCCCTGGAGCAGATCGATAAATAAGGAAGTGCTGAAGCCTTAAAAAGAACAAACCACTTCATACGCAGCGATGTGGAAATAGATTGTAAAGTGAAAAACAGAAAAAGCAAAGCTATAAAGCAATGTGTATTCTCAGACCCTTTTTGTTTAAACAGAGAAGGTGGGCATGTAGATCTCTGCGTGCCTGTTGATGTAGAGAAAATTTCTAGAAGCGTTTACTGGGTATCTGGAAGTGTTCGCTGCCTCCGGGGTAGGAGTCAGAGGGAGATGGACTTCTCATCAGACACTCTTTGTGCCTTTTGAATTACTTTATACCATGTCAACGTGATACTATATAAATAAACAAATAAACTGAAAAAGAGTATTAGTGATTTTGTTCTAGGCAAATGGCCAATAACACAAAAGATGGAAGGGAAAATGTTTGCAGAAGGTATAGAGACTTTTAGCACTGATCAGTTTATTGAAGGTCTAGCTCAAGGGGAAACCTAAGCCTATTTAGATTCTCTCCATGGCGGTAACCACATTCAAACAAAGCTTTCAAAGCTCTCTTGTGTTTTATAAACCTAGCTGCTTTCAAAACGTCGTCTCAATGAACCTCTTGAGGGTTCTATAAAAGTAGAATCAGATCACTGTGTCGACTGATTAATTAATTCAACAAATATTTATTGTTTTAGGCGATGAGGATATAGCGAAGACTAAGATAATCAAGATGCCTGATCTCATGGAGTCAGTGGGTTGAGAGGGAGTACTGAACAAATACCAGGTAGATAAAACAGCCACACAAAAAACAAATATGACGATTTCAGAGAGTTAGAAGCACTGAGAAGAAAACGAGCCCAGGAAATGTAGTTGAGGGTGGCTGGTGTGAGGAATGGTGAGTAAGGGGCTCTCTGAGGAGGTGATGCTTGAACTGAGACAGGAAGGAGAAAAAGGAACCAGTCACAAGAAAATCAGGGAGAGGGTAGTTCCAGTGCAAAGGCCCTGAGGTTACCCTAAGCTTTGCTTGTGGGAGGAACAGAAAGATGGCCAGTGTGGCTGAAGCTTAGAGAGAGACAGCCAGAGAGGGTTGGGGGATCCAGCCGGGTTGGGCAGAGGCCGACCCTGTGGGCCTTGTGGACACGGTAAGTCGTCCGGATGAAAGAACCGGGACTCAGAGTGGTACGTAATTGGCCCAAGATGACACATGTAACAGTGGCTGAATCAGAATTCAGATTGGGCTTCCCCAACTCCATATCCAGTCCTCTAACCCTTCACATATGTCTTCACATGGCAAAAACATGAAGCCTGTATTTCCATATAGCATAGCCCATATTCTGAGAACACTGTGTGTGTGTATGTGTTTTCTAATTGCACAGAAAAGTGCACACGTCATACAGCAAATTCTCACCAGGCGGACAAACTCATGTAATCAGCACCCAGAGGAAAAAACAGAACATTCCAGAAGCCCCCTTCATGTCCCCTCCCTGTAAATCTCCCACAGAGTAAACCACTGTACTGAATTCTAACCCCATATATTAATTTTACTGCTTTTGAACTTCATATAGAGGGAATCGCACAACATGTGCTCTTTCCTGTCTGGTTTCTTTCACTCAGCATTACGGTGGGGGAGACTCATGATATCCCAGTAGAATTTTACTGTCTATCAGTACAGACCAAGTCGGCGTGTGAACCACGAAAGCTTCCCTCCTTACAAAGGCCACGAGAAGGTAGCTAATACTGGGAGTTCAAAGGACGTCATTACAGGGAAAAGGCAGGTACAAAATAATATGTGTAAAGTAATACCACTTCTTGGGGGGGTGGGGGGGGAGGGAGTCTCTTTTTAGGTAAAGTCAAAGTGGTCTTGGAAAATATGTTAAATTTTCTCTCAACCACAGTGTACCATGAGCTCTGAGCAAATCAAAACAACCGCTGGATGGAGGGGGTGTCTTGTGTTTGGAAATACACTGAGCTGGCCTAGCCCGCCCCCTAGCTCACCTGTACCCCCGCCCCCCACTCCCTTTTTAGCCCAACGTGCATGATGACATCGTGTGAATTCAATGTTGTACGTTACGATTCTACCACAGAGTCAGGGGCTTCTTGGAGATTTTCCCCGTATAACGAGGGTGACAGGTGGACTCATTTTTCCTTATTTGTTTATTCTACATTTTCTACAAAGAATAAAAATTCTTGTGTATTGAATAATAACCACAGCAGCAGCAACAAGCTGACACACAAAAGGAAGCTGTTTCTGGCCAGCCCGAGAAAGGGGATGTCTGTCACCAGACACATCGGGTACAGGGAAGGGGGCATTGGTGTCGTCCTCACGGCCCGCGATGTGGGGCAGCACCCACGGGATCCCCAGCCCTGAGGGCGACTATAGCGGTGGCCTCGAGGCCAGATAGACCAGGGAGGGGATTCTGACCTTGTCCCTCACCCGCTGTGTGTTTTGGTTACTTTTGCTGCATAACAAACTCCCCAAGACGTAGTGGCAATAAAGAGTTATCTCATGAATTTATATCTCTCAGAGTCTGTGGGGTGGGAATTCAGACAAGACATAGCGAGATGGCCTGTCTCTCCTCCACGAGGTCTGAAGTCTCGGTGGAAGGACTTGAAGGCTGGGGTTGACTTGGTGGCCGGGAGCTGGGATCATCTGTCGTCTTTACTTGCATGACTAGCAGCTGTTTCCTTGCGTGTGCCAACACAGACACCCTCTCTGTGGCTTCTCCACGTGGCCCCTTCACGTGGGCTAGATGGGCTTCCTCCCAACATGGCGGCTAGGTTCCGAGGGCAAGCGTTCCGAAGGAGCAAGATGGAAGTGCAAGATATGTGTACGGTCTGGTCTTGCAAGTCATGTAGGGTCATTTCCATGGCACTCTGTCAGTTGATGCTGTCACAAAGGTTGCCCGAGATTCAAGGGGCAAGGACGGATAGGGAGGGAAGGACCTCACCACTCAGTGGAAGGAGTGTCAAGGTCACTTCGTAAGAGCAGCTGGAGGAGGAGGTGGTGAACTTGGAACTTCACGCACTGGCAGTGGGATTTATAACTGGCGCAGCCGCTTTGGAAAACAGTCTGGCAGTTCCTCAAAGGTTAAACATGAAGTTACCATATGACCTGGCACTTCCATTCCTAGGAATACACACACACGTGCACACACACGTGTGTGTACATGCGCACGCGCTGTCACACAGAAACAAATGAATGGAAGACCACAATGTGGCACGTCCATTCAGCGGAGTATTATTCGACCATGTAAAGGAACTGATACATGCCACAACATGGATGAACTCAAAGACATGCTAAGTGGAAGAAGTCAGTCACAGAAAAACCACATATCATAGGAAATGTCTGCAAGAGGCAAATCCAGAGACAGAAAGTCAATTAGTGGTTGCCGGAGTCTGGAGAGGGGGGAAATGGGAAGTCTTGACTGCTAAGGGGCACAGGGTTTCTTTTCGGGTGATGACAGTGTTCTAGAATTAGATCGTGGTGATGGCTGCTCAACTCTGTGAATATGCCAAACTCGCTGGGTTGTATACCTTACAAGGATGAATTCTGTGGTATGCGAATTATATCATGAATTATAAGTTATTAAAACAAATGAAGAAGGAAAATATCATGAAGGATGGGAGATACTTGTGTGAGTCTGTTTAGAAAATACATTGTGTGTACAGGAGCAATCTTCTTATGCTTCAGTTTCCTCATCTGTAAAATGGGACTATTTAATGATCAAATGAACTCATAGGGTCTTTAGGGGATTAAAGGCTGCGTTGGGCAAGGACAATGTGGCTGGAGCAGAGTCGGTGAGGGAAGTTTCTGACATACACTAAAAGGAGCCACATGGCAAACACAGTATGTCCGGAATCCAACCTCTTCTCTCCACGTCCACCATCTTGTGCCTGGACTATTGCAGTAGGTCCTCACTGGTCTCCCTGCTTCTGCTCTTGTCCCCCGCCCTGCCCTCTATACACACACACTCCCACATGCGTGCATGCACACACACACACAGAGTCCATTCACCTCACATAGCCAGAGGAAGTCTACCAAAACCTAAGTTCGACCATGTCCCTCCAAGGGAGCCATGGAGGGTTCCCACCTCACTCAAGGTAAAAGTTGAAGATCCTACGAGGCCCTTCAAGAATTATACCCCTGTCATCTCCCTGACTTCATTTCTTTAATTTGCCTCCTCTTCCCATCCTGCCTAAGTCTCCTTACTCCTCCTCAGACACACAAGGAACAGTCCTGCGTCAGGGCCTTTGCACTTGCTATTTTCTGCGGCAGGAGCATTCTTCCCACAGATATCTTCAAGGCTTGCTTCCTCATCTGCTGCAGGTCTTTGCTCAGATGTCACCTTCCTAGTAAGGCCTTCCTTGGCCTAACACCTCCTCTCCACCTTTGCTGCATTATTTTTCTCCATAGAATTTATCACTATCTGGAGTTAGATCTATTATTTCTCCTCCTCCTCCTCCTTCTTCAAGATTTTATTCATTTATTTGAAAGAGAGTGTGTGCAAGTGGGGGGTGGGGAAGGAGAGGGACAAGCAGACTCTACGCTGAGTGCAGAACCTGGCAGGGGGCTCGATCCCACAGATCAAGATCACAACCCCGAGATCACAACCTGAGCCAAAATCAAGAGTCCAAGAGTCAGACACTCAACTGAGACACCCAGATGCCCTTTCTTCTTTTTTTATTCATTGTCTGTCTTCCCTTTCTGTCTATTCTTCAACTGGAATGCAAGTTCCATGAAGTGGGGGGATTTTTGTCTATTCTCTTCATATCTATAAGCCCAGTGCCGGGCACATAGTAAGTACTCAGTAAATGCAGGTACACTGAATGAAGTATCAATAAAATAGGACTGAGTGAAGCAACTCTGCTGGAGGGCGACAGGGACCGGTTGGGACTGAGGTGAACTGGGAGCCCTTGTCCCATCTGGAAGGTACAACGACTAGTTGGCTACAGCCTAAAATTTCCATGCGGTGGGAATGTGGGCCCAGTTTGGCTGAGCTCCATTTCAAAGGAAGCCAAAAGCTTCTATATTTGTGTGAAATGTCTTGATTTTGAAACCATTGCTGATCAAAAATCCACATCTGTCGCTTACCTAGGTGGGAGGCTGCCTTTTGTGGTCTCACCTAGGTCAAAATGCTTGCACGTGGGTTTCAGAGAACCCCGAATTTCTGGGAAAACTGACTACAATTCCAAGACAGGCTGCTGAATGAGTAGACTTGGCCTCGAAGTGTTGTTGTTGTTGTTTTTTGTGAAACAAACGGCATTTTCATATTTAGGTTCTTGAGACGATCTTATTTCAGGGTGAGTTCCCTTCTCTTCTCGAAACTTGCAAGCCCACCCTCATATTTATGCCGGGCCCGGGCATCTTTCCTCCACTCTGGAGCAAAGATCAGAAGTAAATATTGGCAGAACATGAGTTTTACTGTGGCTCAGATAAGGAACAGCATGAAACGGAAATAGAGAGATTTTATTGCTCCTCCTACAACTTCTACCCCAACCTGACTCCCACAATATTTGCTTATTAATTTTACTTGGTACAAATTCTTGGTGTTAATTTTGTTGCCAGCAGGGCTGCCACACAGGGTGGACTCCATTCTAGGAGGGACCCCTCCACCCTGAGTGGTGCCCCCTGGAGTTGTGCCGTGGTGGCCTATGTGTGTGTCTATCTAGATCATTCCATTCTCGTTGACTGAGACACAGGAATCCCTTTTGCTTTGGCCAATTCTTTCTGCTTTTATAAATAACCAAGCACATGGAGAAAAATGCAAACAGTAGAAAAGGGTTGAGGTGAAAAATGTGTCCTTTCTGCCTTCATCTGGCCTTTCCAAGATCCTCTCTCGAGAAGCAACTGTTAACTGCTGTCAGTTTCTTGGGCAGCCTCAGATATACGAACAAATCTCTCCTCTCTCTCCCTTCAAACTCGTATATCACACGTCCACATGTATGTCATGCAATACAGCCCTCTACCTTTCCTGTTTCTCTATCATTTCTTTTTGCACCAAAAAGGTTTACACGAGGGACCAGCAGATGACAGTCTTCAGGTCAGATCTGTCCTGCCGTCTGCTTCTGAACAGCCTACAAGCTAAGAATGGATTTTACATTTTCCTCCATTTTTAAAGGATTGCAACAAATCAACCGAAGAATAGTACTTCATGACACAGGACAGTTATAGGAAATTAAAATCTCAGCATCCACAAATAAAGTTTTATCGGCACCCAGCCCTGTCCGTGCGCTTATGCGCTGTCTGCGGCTGCTTCTGGGTTGTGATGGCATGTTCGAGTCGTGGCAACAGGGACCCTGTGGCCTGCAAAGCCCAAAGTTTGTATGTACCATGTGACCCTTTCTAGAAAAAGTTTGGTTTTTTCTTTTTTTAAAAGATTTTATTTCTTTATTTGTCAGAGAGAGAGAGAGCACAAGCAGGGGGAGCTGCAGGCAGAAGGAGAAGCAGGCTCCCCACTGAGCAGGGAGCCCCAGGCGGGACTCGATCCCAGGACCCTGGAATCATGACCTGAGCCGGAGGCAGATGCCCAACTGACTGAGCCACCCAGGCGCCCCCCCAGAAAAAGTTTCTGACTCCTGGCCTATGCTGTACATGTCATTCTGCTTTTTTTTTTTTTTCCCACATAACCTTAGGTCCTGGAGCTCTTCTGATATCGGTGCCTAATGATACACCTCGTGGCTTTTAACAAGGCTCCTGTGTATCTCACTGTCTTGCTGGGCTGTAATTTATTTATCCCGTTCTTACCCCGGACCCCTGAATTCTTGTTTCCATGACCAGAGTTCGTGTTGTAGGAAAGCGTGACAATTCCTGACAAAGACAAGAAATCTCAGGTGGCTAATCTGTTTATTATTTATATTTTGTTCCTCCAGAAATAGGATTTGCGGCCGCTTACCACAGGAGGGGCCGACCCAGGAAAGCTGTAAACCCACTAAGGCAGAGGTGAAATACCAGGAAGGGACTGGAGTCAAGAAGCCTGCCCTTTCCGGCGGAGGAAGCCTGGATTATATTTGAGCTGGAGGCTTATTTGAATCATATTTGCAGATGATGCAAAAATCTTTGTGGGTGTTTATTTTCCTCAAGAGGGAGGTTGAAGGCAGAAGGCCTCTGAGAAGTTGGAAAAAATGCCAAGCAGGATAACATAGAACAGTGTTTCCTACCCTTACAATTGCCAAATCTTGAAGTAAATGATCTATTATTTACTTAACATTTTTCTTTAGCTCGTATATGTATTTAAAATACAGTTAAATACAGTTGTTTCATCTGGAGAAATAATACCACGAATTCATGATTCTGATGAGTTAGCCATAGATGTAGTTTTTCAAATGCTCATAAATACTTAATAAATACTAAAATTAAACACACACACAACTTTGCCCATGTACCACCTACAGTAATCTTGCAAACCAATAGTGGTGACTGTGCTAAATGTTTTTAAATGCTGGAGTATCAGACACAGGGGGCTGCCTTGCCAACTGCCATGTCCCCCTTCCTTCCTGCTGACAGAGCTCTGAGGAAGGTTCTGCCCAGCCCTGGGAAGTAAGTCACATTTGGTTTAAACCAACCATGGCCAGCCTATTCTCCCAGACCTGACATTGGTCTGGGGGGTGGGAGGGGGCATCATATGACCTAGTTCTGGACAAAGGGAAACTCTGCTGGGGACTTCTGGGAAAGAATTTCCTCTCTGATAACAAAGAGGCACATGAAGAAAGACCGTCCTTTCCTTTCCTTCCTGCTTTGAATATTGGCGTGAAGAGGTGATGAGTGAGCTGTGGCAGTCATCTTGTGACATTAGGTGACCAGCTTAAGGACAAGTGACTGACTTGCTGTTAAATGGGGTAGGAGGGTGCAAAGATCCTTAGTCCTTTATGACAACCTTAAGATGGCAAGGACACCCTAGTCTCCAATCTCCAGATGTCTTTTGGATAAACAATGTTATTGTAGTCTGAACTGCTGTAGTGAAGTATCTGAAACTGTCTTAATGGATCCACCTGGCTTTGTCCGTTAGAGCTGAACTCCAGGGTCAAACACACTCATGATCATATTCCAGTTCCACCAGATACTCCTAGCTCCATTACCCTGGGCAAGTGACTTAACTTTTCAAAGCTTTTGTTTCCTTGTCCATTAAAAAAAATATGTAACATTACTTATCGTAGACAGTGATTTTTGAGGGAAAAAATATAACTCATTGCAAATACTTCATTATAGTAATGCTGTTATTACGAATATTATATGAATTTCTTTAGTATTCATATAGTCCTGTAAAAACAGAGGAAAGGCAATATGAGCAAAGACAGAAAGTTGACAGCACCTAATTAAAGGCCACCAGCTGGGCACAAGAAGAGCAGAAAATGATCTGAGCGTCAGAGTTGACCGCAAGCTGCAGATGAGTCAGTGCTTCAGAGAACAAGCTCAGTGTAAGCCCGGGGGACTGGGCTACCAGTGCGATTGGCAGACTCCTTAGCTGTGAACCTTCTGATCCATGATTCATGACTCACACCTTTCCAGGAGCATAGACTCTACATTTGGTCATCTCATCTTTTTAAAGGAAGTGGGAAGCTGTCCTGGATCCAGAGGCATGGAGACAGTGGCCTGGGGGCTATTTATGTAAGAGACTGGAAGGATTCAAGAGCAAGGTCAACTCTGCCTTATGTTTACTTTACAAAGCAGCTGTTGGTCATGTCTATAGCAGCCCGAATGGAAGGAAACAGAACAGGAGGTGTGGCATGAGCAGAAGGAGCACTAGATGGTGAGTCAGTAGACTTGTGACTCCAACCATGTGACCCAGGCAAATTTTGTCTCCCTTGCAGACCAGACTATCTGCGTGTCTGTTGCAGGGATCCAGGCTGACCCACAGTCCTGAGACAATGACTGTGACAGACGGAAATGCATTTGGCTGCAAGTAACTGGAAATCCAACGGACTGTGGTTCAAACAACCAAGGGTTTACTTTCCCCACTTAATAACAAGATCAGAGGGAGGTGGTTGTTGGTCTTGATTTAGTGGCTCAAGAAAATGAGGGCTCTTCCTAGCATCTCTGCAATTCCCATGGCTTCTCCTCACGGCTTCAGGACAGATGCTTCAGTCCTCCTCCAGGTAGGAAGAAGGCAGAAGGGCAACACCAGCCACATCTGCCCGCTGAATCCTGAAGTAAAACTTTCCCAGAACCCTCAGAAGAGCTCCTCTCACATCTCATTGGGCAGAGCTGGTCACATGACTGGTCACATGCCTGCCTCAGCTGCAAGGGATGCTGGGAAAGGGAGGATGTGGGCGCCACCGGGAAATGAGAGGGACGAGGTAGTGGCTCTTGGGGCTGCTGACCACTGGGTTTCAGGAGAGCAAACCTTAAATTCTGGCCCCTACCTCCAAGGTCTGGGCTTCCGGAGCCACCATTGTCCACCTGTGGGCCTGCCAGTTACAGTATAAGATGTGAGAACAAGGTCTGAGTATGAATCCTGACTGCAACATGGGCTCTCTGTGGGACGGAGGGAGAGTCACTTTGCGTTTCTGAGACTTCCTGTCTCACTTGTACAGAAAGTAAAATCCAACTATGGCTATAGGACCGCCTTCGGGGGTGAGCGGTCTGTGTAGTGAAATGGCACTGTCCCCACGCTCCCGAGCCCCGTACCTGGGTTAATGCTCGGCTATCACCAGCTTGAAAATCTTAATTTCAGAGCAAGGGGCCCTGCATTTTCATCTCAGGCCGGGTCCTGCTAATCCTGCAGTGGGATCTGCATGGTTTGTCAAGCCTTGCCCCAGCCACCTCCTTGCTCCTCTCTGGCCTCATTTCCTGACATCCCCTTCCTCCTCCTCAATCCGTTCCCGTTAGACATGCTTCTTCTCCAAATGCTCCAAGCTCACTCCCCTCCAAAGGGCAGGATGCGGGGTGAGGTGGCTTCCGCAGCTGAGGGAGATGCACCCTGTGCCGACCACGGTCTCCATGGCTGAGCAGCAGGTCCTTCCTGGAAAGGGCTGTGGGTGGCTCATCTCCGTGCTTGCTTTATTTTTGCCTTCAGATATCTGTTTACCATTCTTGGTAACATTTTTTGGGGCAAAACTTTAGAATGTTGGCAAGAAGAAAATGCAGTGCAGCAGAGGGGTGAAAAGCTTGGGTTTGGAGTCAGTGCTTCCTCATCTTGCTGTGTGGCTTTGAACAAGTCACTTCACCTCTCTGAGCCTCAGTTTTGTTTTATGTAAAATAAGGACGATAGTATTTACTTCGTGGTGCTGTGTGCAGATGAACAGGCTGGGGAAAGGCTCTGCGGAGGGCCTGATGCCTGATAATTCATTCAGCAAATGGTCATTGTTATCAGCAAATGGTCAAACTCTGAATGGATTATAAAGTTTGTGTGGGGAGAAAACAAAAGGCTGTCTTTTCCCTGAAGCAGTTCTAGTTTTCTCTCCTCTTAACTCCCAGAGCACTTTACGTGGATTTCTCATGGTCTGTTTTTGCTGTAGCTATTTATTTTCTAGTCCGGAAATAGCTCTTTACCCACTCGTATAGTCTGGATCTTTTGGTTGAAAGCGACAGAAACAAGCCCAACTCAAAGTGGCTTAAAAAAAAAGTACGTATATGAATGCATTGGTTTACATAAGTGAAAAGTTTTGAGATGGGTTCAGCTTCAGGAATGGCTGGATCCAGATGTGTACCTATTGTTTAGGAATCATGCTCTCTCCAGATCTCAGCTCTGTTTTCTCTTGTATCAGTTAGGGTCACCCCATAGAGGGGCAAAGACAGTCCCCAGCATTCCCTAGGCTTCCATTCTGCCAGGTCAGCCAGCCAAGTGGCTAGAAGCATACTTTTCTGTGTAGCCCTAGCACATGTCTAGGGGTTGGCTCTGGTTGGCCTGACTTGGGTCACATGCCCATCCCAGAACCAGTCTCTGAGGCGGAGAATGGAATATGCTCATTGCCCAGGCCTGATCCATCTACAGCTCTTTTGGGAAGATAACCTACTTCCTCTTGAGCCACGTGGAGTGATGGCAGGGGAGGAGTGGTTCTCCAAAGGAAAACCAAGGTGCTGCTACCAGAAGGTGGGGGCGGGGAGGCTGGACAGTGGTCAGCTACGAACAACATTTGGCCGTTGGATACCCCCCTCAATTGTCCTATTATCTCTACTCCCAGGCCTCCTTTGGACATGCTTGGTGCTTAATGTTTGTTAAATGAGTGAGTGATTGTACAAGTACACTACTAAGAAAAAAGTCCATCTAATTTATCAGGAAGGGCGTGGTCTTAGAGATAAGTTCCTAGGCGGAGCAAGCCATCTACTGATTTCCCATGTCCTGCCCATTTTTATTCTAAACGCACAGGCTGGCATCCTTCCAGACCGCCAAGCCTTGACTTGGCCTGCCTGGGTACGAAGCGCTGCGGCTTCACGGCCGGTCCCACGGTGGGTCCCCGCCTGCCACAGGCCTGGACAGAGGACGGTGAATCAGGAGCGGCTCACTCTGCCCCACAGAAAGTGCATGGGAGGCTCTCGCCCAAGGAGATGACGAGCAGGGTCTGAGTGAGGCCGCCGTCACCGGGTCTCTTTCCTCCTCATTTTCCTCCTCACGCTTCCGCCCGGTTCTCTTCCACATCAAGGACTTCTGAAGAACCCTCTTCATGCGTGAGTCATGCGCGGGGACCGGGCAGGTGGCGCCTGGAGGATGGGAGCACGCACGCTCGGTCGAAGGGGAGCCCCGGGGGCTCGGCGGCCGCCCATGGTGGCCCCGTGAACATGTGGGAGCAGCATAGCCAGACCTTCTGATTGTTTTAAATAGACTTCATTTTTTAGAGAGTTTTACATTCACAGAGAAATTGAGCGGAAAGTACAGAGTTCCCATGTACCCCCTGCCGCCTCCACCAACTAGCAACATCCCCCATCAGAGGGTACCTTTGTTACGATCGAGGGACCCATCAATATCACCCAGAGTCCCTCGTTCAAGTCGGGGGCTCACTCGTGCTGTTACACGTTCTGTGGGCTTCAACAAATGTACAATGTATCTATCAGTGTAGTACCATACAGAGCAGTTTCACCGCCCTAAAAATCTCCATGCTCTGCCTCTTCATCCCCCTCTCCCCTTAACCCCCTAGCAACCATTGATCTTTTTATCATCCCCTTGGTTTTACCTTTTCTAGACCTTTGGGTTTTCTTATTGCTTTTCCTTGCAACATCCACGGCTGCCGCCGGCTGCCAGCACCCGCTCTGCACGGCTGATGCCCAGGCCAGTCTGGTTAAATATTTTGCAAACTATTCCTGGAAATACTCCTTTCTTTAAATGCTGATGACAAATCCTAATTTTATGAAAACACCACGAAGGCAAATCAGATAGTCTGCAGTTGGCTCATGGGCCAGCAGTTTGAGATGGCAGATGTGGGAATTAAGAAGAGAGAAGTTGGAGTCTGGTAGATCTATTCCACCTCTGCCACTTCCTCGCTGTGTGACCTTGGGCTAGTCCCCTGGTCTCCCTAAACCCATCTGCCAGGTGAAGCCTGGAGCATGTGACTATGGCGGGGGACCCACCCAGCGCCAGTGTCTGGGGTTGGATGTCCTGGCATTTCCACAAGTTCCCTCGGATTACAGGATGCACAACAAACCAAAACATAAATATATTGCTCTTGCAAAATTCAAAAACCATAAAAATATCAAAAATCCCCAGAACTGGGGCGCCTGGGTGGCTCAGTGGGTTAAAGCCTCTGCCTTCGGCTCAGGTCATGATCTCGGGGCCCTGGGATCAAGCCCCGCATCGGGCTCTCTGCTCAGCGGGGAGCCTGCTTCCCCACCCCCCCTCTGCCTGCCTCTCTGCCTACTTGTGATCTCTCTCTCTCTGTCAAATAAATAAATAAAATCTTAAAAAAAAAATCCCCAGAACTATGCAGACTTTGGGGGTAGAGGGAAAAGAAAGACCAATGAAGACTTGACACCTGCCTGGCTGGGCAAAGGGAAAACCCGTTTCTCTGCATCCCAGAAACCCAACATGGCAACCACCGTCTTGACAAGGGCTCGTGTTGTTGATTCAGGGTTGGGAGCCAGGTTCTGGAACCCCGGCTGTGCTGTGTATTAGCTATGTGACCTTGAGCAAGTAACTCAACCTCTCTGTGCACCAGAGCATCAGGGGTATGTTCTCATCATGGTCTCTGTGACTGATGCCCCCCGAGCTGGGCAGTGCGTGGCTGTCCCTGGTGACCCTGAGGTCCTTGTCTGGAAAATGAGGGTAATATTTGCAAGGATTAAGTGAGTTAACACAACATGCTTGAAGTGCTGTCTGGTGCCAGGCAGTGGCTTCCTAAGTGTCTTCCAAGAGAAGGGTTAGTATCCGCGCTCTGTGCCACCTGCTTTACCTGCACCGAGCGTGGCTGTGCTGTGATCGTCCCATTTTAAAGAAGGGAAAACTGAGGCTCAGAGAGGGCAGGGACTTGCCTAGTGTCATCCGGCTAGTAAGTAGCAACAAGGACAATGAAAGCAATAAGGTGGAAAGGCGGGGAACACCTAACACCGACTGAGCACCTGAGCTGTCGCCCTGTCGCGTGCTGGGCCCATGGCTTGAAGTGTGTTATCTCCAGCCTGCCTCCAACGCCCGAGCGCTGCTCCCCTCGGGCCCCCGCCCTAGGAGGGCGTATTTCCCACTGCCCCCCAAATCCATGTAGGACCTGAGAGAGGGTCACCTCCAGGCAGGCGGGAGACAGCGTGAGTCTGGTTCTCAGAGTCGAGTTTGGGTTCCCAGCGGGCGCCCCGGCCTTGTGACCAGAGCTTCACCCCTTCTTCCCTTTTATCCTCAGATTTCAAAGCACTCTACGCTCACACCCTAATTAGAGAAGACACCTTCCTGCACTCCCGAGAGGCAGGTATTTGTAATTAACTGCCTCTGCGAGGCTGCAGGGCATGGGGCTACAAACACTGCTAATTCTAGGATACACTCACAGGATGTGGCCGGGACAGCCTTGACCGCCACCTACACAGAGGCCCTCCCAGACTACCTGATTCGAAGGAGTTCCCTCCTTTCCCTCTGTCTCTCTCCCTCTCGCACCTGCTCTGCTTCTGTTAGCACATAGCAGGTTCTTAAAAATCATGTATTTATTTAATAGCGTATTGGCTTAAAATAGCTTAAAACAGCAGCTCATAGAGCAGCCCCTCTGGGCTGGTCCTGCACTTTGCTTCTATCAGCCTCCTGGGGGCACAGAGAGGCTAACTAACCTCGCCAAGGTCACACAGCTAGTGAGGAAGCTCTTTTCTTGCTTATTTGTTCCTCCATTTGTCTCCTCCACTCCCCCACCCACTCATCTATCCTACCCTTCATCTATCGATTTACTCGATACATGAATTGAACAAAAACTGTATACCCGGCTGGCTTTTGGGCCCTGAGGACACAGAGCGAGCCTGTTCACCGCTGCATCCCCAGTGCCCAGAACAAGGTCCGCATGTAGTAGGTGCTAGATAAATATTCGTGGGCTGAATGAATTTGAGATCCCGCACTCACCCTGTGTAAATATAGACATCTTTTTCTGTGCCTGAGGGAGAAGGAAAACCACATCCACTCTTCCCTAATTCTCCGCCCTCCTTCATATCTCCACGCCTTTGCTCAAGCTGTTCCCTCTGGTGGCCTTCCCTTTCCCGTCATTTAGATTAGGAATTGGCAGACTACAGCCTGGGGGCCCAATGTGGCCCATCGCCTGTTTTTGTAAATAAAGTTTGACTGGAACACAGCCACATCTGTTTGTCTAAGGATTACCTATGGCTGCTTTTGATCTATAACAGAATTGAGGAGTTGCAATGGGGACCTGTGGAGCCTGAATATTTACTCTCTGGCCCTTTACAGACAAGTTTTGTTGACTCCTGATTTAGCTGACTTTCCCATATCCTTTAAGAATGAGCTGAGGAGGGGTGCCTGGGTGGCTCAGTGGGTTAAAGCCTCTGCCTTCGGCTCAGGTCATGATCTCAGGGTCCTGGGATCGAGCCCCGCATCGGGCTCTCTGCTCAGCGGGAAGCCTGCTTTCCCCTCTCTCTCTGCCTGCCTCTCTGCCTACTTGTGATCTCTCTTCTCTGTCAAATAAATAAATAAAATCTTAAAAAAAAAAAGAATGAGCTGAGGGGCACTTGGGTGGCTCAGTGCATTAAGTGCCACCTCTTGATTTCGGCTCAGGTCATGATTGTAGGGTTGTGAGATCGAGCCCCGTGTGGGGTCTGCATGAGATTCTCTCCCCCTCTCGCTCTGCCCCTCCTGCTCATGCTCTCTCTCTCTCTCTCTCTCAAATAAATAAATCTTTTTTTTTTTTTAATGAGGAAATGATTCCTCCTCCAGGAAGCCTTCTGTGATTTCTCAGGCTGGATTAAGAGCCCCTACTATGTGCTCCCATAGCCCCATGCTTCCTTCTAAAGTAGTGTTTCTCAACCTACCCCTATTCTAGGAGACCTTTAATGTATTTTCTTCCCAAGTGCCAACTCCTCTCCACCAGTGAAATTTTAATATACAGATAAAGGTGTATCTATTTATGTACTGTGGCCCTTTGGAAGGCCATAAACCATTGCAATATCCAAAAATTTTTTGCCCCCGTTGAGAATACATGCTAACCTAACTCTTATCTCCCTGTGTTCATTAGGTCATACAGATTGCACTGTGCACCTACTACGTGCTGGGCCCTGTTCTAGGCCCAGAGGACATGTGACAAACATACCAGACACCGCCCCTGGGTCTAATCATCTACTCATGGGAATCATCCCTCACTCTGAGCAACATGGTGACAGGGACTCAGCTAATTCGACTTTATAGCAGAATCGTTTCCCAGGGCCTGGTGCACAGTAGGTCTTTAACGAGTTCAATGACTGGTTAATGCAAGGAGTTATGGAAATGTAAAGGCACAGGGTTGGGGGGATGATTGGGAAAAGTAAAGTTGCCTTGGAATAGAGACAGGGACTGTTGGATCGATGGTCCTATTTTGGAGATTTTCAACGAGCCCACGGCATACTGTCATCTGGTGGGCCACGGTGGGGTGCCCTCCTTCCCCAGGCTGTGCTACGGATGTCACAAACTGTCAGCTCCAACTGTGGATGCATATTTTGGTTTGTTCTTCCCAGTGTTTAAAGATGAACACACACGGAAACTAGATTGATTGCCAACCTTTAGAAATTGAGAGGCTTCATATAAAAATATGAATTTCTATCTTCTCTGGCATGAAAGGGAATGATCTGGCAGCCTGAGACCTGCATTCCTCATTGGCGGGAATCAGATGCAGCTGCCCCTTCAGTTGGGACACACACTCACCAGTTTGCCCCAGTCCCTACCCCTCCCTGCTGTCTGTTCAACCTGGAGCCAAGAGTCCGTTGCTTCCCTTACACCTGGCCCCCTTCACTCTTGCCAGGCTCCTAAAGGTTTTTGAGCTTTTGATCCCCAGGGTCCGTGGGTAGGAAGGTCCCAGTTAGAGACTCGAGCAGCCCTGCCCTCTGGCTTCCTCAGGGGTCTGGCCTGGGGGAGGTGGCCCTGGTGGGGGGCATGGGAGAGAAACCAGGGTATTTCTCCCCCTCCCTATGCCCCAGGCATTAGCTGTGCTCCTTGGTGGCCGCAAACTGTTGCTGGCCTGGCCCTCACTGGCCAGCTGGACTGTGGGATTCAGTCCCACCTTCTGTCTCTACAGCCCCATAGCCAGCAGTAGCTCCCCTCTCCGGACTCCCTCACCCTCCTGTTGTGTCTCCACCACGTGTAACCAGACCCGGTATTAAATTCCCTCTGCTGAAGGACCTGAGTGTGTGGAGGCAAGTGAGCCCTCCTCTCTGGGAGATAAAAGAACATCAGGCTCGATGGTCTAGGGGCCTCTGGTCACTGCCGGCTGCTGAGCTCCCTAGGGAAGAGACGGCGTGTTTGATCTCCAACCCCTTCCTCCCCACAGCCCAGCTGGAGGACTCTACAGGGGGCCCCATGAGGCAGGAGGACAAGACCCTTCTAGAGTTGCTGGGCCTGAACACTTGGAGGGAACGGGGCCATGGAGTGAGGTCAGTACTGCGGTGGCCACACGGGGAGGGGAGGCTTGAACGTGCCCCTAACCGCTGGGAGGGGCAAGACAGGGGCTGCGAGGTGGGAAGCCGGGAGACAGAAACTGGCACCTTCCCAGCTCTCCTTCTAGAACCCATTAGGTGACTGGGCCTGGCCTCACCAAGAGAATCACTCTGTGCATGTCTGCTGTAACATAAATGGTGTGGCCCTGTTTCATTTTTTTCTTGAACTCAGGAAATTGCAACCCTGTGCTCATGGTGATCACACTGGTGGGAGAAGGATTAAATAAATGATCAAAAACAGAAAGGAACTATACCGAATGCCCTTTTTGCTTCCTTTTGATGGGGTAGTTCAGGGAGTTCTTCATTTGGGGTGTGTGTGGGTGTGTGTGTGTTACGTGTGCTTCTAGACCGCATCTAGCTGGGTCTTTTAGAAAACGAGAGTCTACGTGTGATGTAACTCTACAGCTCGATCTTTGGGAATAAACGTCTTCCTAGCTCTTTGGCTGCTGTCTGTCCTCCCCACCACATTTGTACCCCTAAGGGAAGAGCCACAGGCCTCCTTTGCTCCCCATGTCCTCATGTGCATAGGTTTGAAAGTATTAAGAAAAGTCTTGGTACACCATACACAACAACTGACTCCAACAGATCAAAGACTTGGATGTTAAGACCCAAACCATAAAACTGGAAAGAAACACAGGCAGGAAGCTCTTGACATCAGTCTAGGCAAGGATGGTTTAGATTTGACACCAAAAGCAAAGAAAACAAAAGTAAAAATAAACAAGTGGGACTCCATCTAAGTGAAAATCTTCAGGACAGCAAAGGAAACCATCAGTTAAGATGAAAAGGCAACCTACTGAAAGGGAGAAAATATTTGCAAATCATGTATTTGAAAAGGAGCTAATATCCCAAGTAGATAAAGCACTTATATAACTCAATAACAAAAAAAAAAACCATTCTGATTAAAATTGGGCAGAAGATCTAAATATACATTTTTCCCAAGAATATGTAGAGATGGCCAACAGGTACATGAAAAGATGCTCAACATCACTAACCATCAGCAAGTCAAAACCACAATGAGATATCACCTCCCACCTGTCGGAATGGCAATTATCCCAAATATTAGAAACAAGTGTTGGCGAGTTATGTGGAGAAAAGGGAACCCCTTCTCAAACAACAAGTGTTGAGGGGGTAGGTAAATTGGTGCAGCTACTGTGGCAAACACTATGGAGGTTCCTCAAGAAATTAAAAGCAGAACTAACATGATCCAGCAATCCCACATCTGGGTATTTATCCAAAGAAAATAAAAACGCTAATTCAAAAAAGATATCTGTACTCCCAAGTGCATTGCAGCATTATTTACAATAGTCCAGAATGGAAGCAACCTGAGCATCTACCAACAGATAAATGGATAAAGATATGATGTAATATACATGTAATATATACTCTGATATATAGATCAGAATACTACTCAGCCACAAAAAGAAGGAAATCTTGCCATGACCACACGCAGGGACCTTGAGGACATAATATTAAGTGAAATAAGTCAGACAGAGAAAGGCAAATGCAATATGATCTCACTTGTATGTGGAATTAAAAGGAGTTCGCAGATGCAGAGAATAGACTGGTGGTTGCCAGCAGCAGGGGATGGGTTCAGGGGCAAAGGGAGTCAAAAGGAACAAACTTCCAGTTATAAAATAAGTAAGACACGGATGGGGCTGTAAGGTGCAGCATAGTGACTATAGCTAATAATATTGTGTTGCACATTGTACGGTTGCTGAGAGTAGATCTTCAAAGTTCTCACGGCAAGAAAAAAATTCTGTGACTATGCATGGTGATGCACAGTGAAACGAGACTTATATGGTGATCATTTTGCAGGATATACTAATATCAAATCATTATGCCATACAAGTGAAACTAGTATGTTATATGCCAATTATACCTTCGTAAAAAAAAAAGAGAAAAAGAAAAGTCTTGGGTTACAATTAGTTTGGTGCCCCGCATGGTTCTGATGTCACCTCTGAGATCTGCCCCTGGGCATTTGCACACATTGCTTCCTCTGCCTGGGTAGCCTTTCCAGCCTCTTTGGCCCAGTTAATACCCCATCCCGGTTCATATCTCTGCTCCAGTGTCACCTCCTCAGGAGAACCTTCCCCAGTTTTCCAGACAAGATTCTGTGCCTTTGTCAAATGTTCTTACATTATTCATTCATTGTTTCCTTCCATCACTTAACCATTCAACCACTTATCCAATAAACAGCACCTACTCTATTCTAGGAATTGTTTCAGGCACTGGGGCCACAACCTTTGCCCTCATGGAGCTCACACATAGGGATTATTCAACAAACAGGCAAATAGACATGTGCTATGAAGGAAACAAACTCGGGTGATTCTGTGAGAATGACTGGTGGGAGGGGGTGGAGGCCTCCCTAAGGAGGTGATGTTTGGATCAAAATTAATCAAGAAGCAGGAGCTGGCTGTGGGAAGACCTGGAGAAAGCACACCAGTGAGAGAACAGCAAGTGCAAAGGCCCTGTGGCAGGAACGTGCCCACCACATTGAGAAACAGCTAGGAGGTCACTGCCCAGAGAGATAAGGTGGTAGTGGGTTGTGCAGGGCCTTGAGGCCCTGAGGAGAACTCTAGATTTCAACCTGGAGCAGAGGGCAGCCATTGGAGGGTTTTCACAATAAGGTCTTATGCTTCTTCACAATTCCAACCTTCACCACCATCTGTAATTCCACTGCTGCGTGACTACAGGGGTGTTGTCTGGCTCTCCTTCTGAGTTTCCAGAGGGCACAGCCACGTCCCTTCTGATTCCCAAATATATCTGTGTGTCTGGCTCACCACACATACAGGTCTCAGGCTGGCTGCCCCCCAGAAAGAGATACCGAGAAAAGGATTCAAGTTTTTGGGAAGTGATCCCAGGAAGTAAGGGAGTGGGGACAGGGAAAGGAGAGTAGCCAGTACAGGGTACCTTGTGAGCAGGTTACTGCTGGGAACCTCTATCCCCCTGGGGAACTCTGGGTTCCCCAGGGTGTGTGAACACGCCTCCACGGTATTCCCACCAAGAGGGGAGGAAACAAGGGTTTCTATCCACCGCCTCCCATTAGTCATTGGTTGCTGCCAGGGGCATGAACCCTTGGCCACTTCCGGCTCGTCCCGCAGGGGCTCGACGGGTTCTGGTGGCCAGAGAGAGCCCTCGGCAAAGAGACGCAGGCGCTGGAGGCTGGGAGCCACTGGGTCGGGGAAAGAGGGGTGCAGTCTATATTTAAGTAAATAAATGACTGCTTACCGGTAGAAGAGCCAAGAGAAAAGGGCCTCTGAGCACATTAGCGTGGGCACCACTTCCTCTTCAGTTTTCAGCGAATCCTCAGAGTTCCTTGGGGGTTGGTTTTTGCTCCAGTCTCTTGGTTTTTGTGCGGTTGGGATGGAAGTTTCTGGAAGCCTGCCTTACCATCCCAGGAGGCTGGGCTCACCACATCCTGGGACACTGGGGAGAGGAAATCTGGATATTTCTCTAGGAAGCAGTTCCCTCAACAGTCCACAAGACTTTATCAGTGTCCGGCCCTCTCTTACTCGGGTGGGCAGTCCTGCTGGTGACGGGCCCTCCATTCCAGGAGAAAAGCCCTCCTCTCCTTCCCCTGCCTGGGAACGCTGGACCGCACTTGGATGGCACCATGGCCCCCTGCCCACCACCCAGAAACTGGCCTGGCTGGCAGCAGGCAGGTGGGGAGGAAGGCAGCGGTTCGAACATGCCCCTCACTGCTTTGGGAGAGGTGGGGGATGGCAGGGGTGAGCTGTGGAAACATGATGAGGTCACAGTCCCTTGGGGTGTCGCCCTGGTCTCGTGGTGCAAGATGCCTGGACCTCACATTCCACATTCCAGCCAGTGGGCAAAGGAAAGGCGGAAAGGCACTTTCCTCCCCTTTAAAATACAACCTGGAAGTTATCCCGAGAGCGTAGGCTCACATCCCGTAGGTTACGTCTAACTGCAAGGGAAGCTGGGAGATGTAGTCTTTCTGGAGGCAGCACCAGCATCAGCTACAAGTTCCCGGCTAGGCGACTAGGGGAGGATGGATACTAAGGGACAACTAGAAGTCTTGACCATATCCCATTTCACAGATCAGGAAACCAAGGCAGAGAGTGTTTAAGTGGCTTCTACAAGATCACACAGAGAATAAGGAAATAAAGTAAGAAAATGTATATAAAGTATAGGTGCCCAAAGCCAGCCTTATTCCTTAACCCTCTTCCCATATATCTTTTAGTACCGTCCATTGCAATTTTTGGTTTTGAGGGTCTCCTTCAGAGGAGGAGAGGAGGATGTTAGAAATTTCCCCACACCTCCCAGACTGATGAGTTTTCGAAAACCTCTGAAACCCACACCCTTTAGGTCATCCAGGTATGACCTCGAAATAACCCAAAGGTTTTCAGGATCATTTCTCAAACAGAGCAAAGGACCAATGGCCCTTGTTTTCCTCATGCCCTAGTAGGAGATATGTTGAGGCAAGTTCCCAGCCAGAAAGATTCTCCTGAACTTCATGGAAACTGAAACTCAGAAAGGAGAAGGGTCTTTCCCAACGCTGCTCAGCTTGTTCCTGGTAGAGACAGGATTAAGACCCCAGACGAGGAACCCTGGAGAAATACCGTCCTCCAGCTTCTAAAACCTGGGCCACATCATTCCTCCTTCACCTTCTCATTGTCTATTCTCGATCCTGGTGTGTTTAAGTCCTTTTCTGTTTTGTTTTGTTTGTTTGTTTTTTAAGATTTTATTTATTTATTTATCTGAGAGAGAGTGTGTGCAAGCAGGGGGAGGAGCCAAGGGAGAGAGAGAGAATCTCAAGCAAACTCTTCACTTGAGCCCCAGAAGGAACCAAGAGTCAGCCGCTCAACCTCCCGAGCCACCCGAGTGCCCCTGTTTACGCCCTTTTGTGTTTTAATCTCTTTACTGCTGTGTTAGTGAGATTTCTGGAAGAAGCTGAGGTTTACACTGAGACTCTCTTACCTTCCAAAGCAGAACCCTATTTGTTTAGGGATGGAAGGTGATAGTTTCCACGCAGGGGCGAGATTAGGATGGAGCTAAAATAGAGCGCGTGGGTGGCTCAGTCCATTAAGCATCTGCCTTCAGCTCAGGTCGTGATCTAAGGGTCCTGGGATTGAGCCCCGTGTTGGGCTCCCTGCCCAACAGGGAGTCTGTTTCTCCCTCTCCCTCTGCCCCTCCCTCCGGCTCGTGCACGTGCACTCTCTCTCTCTATCTCAAATGAATAAATAAAATCTTAAAAAAAAAAAAAGATTGGGCTAAAACAGTCATATTACCTCTGCTATCATATCTCCCCTTTGCTAACAGGCACTTCCCAGCCTCCTTTGCAGTGTGGAGCAGACACGTGACTAGTTCTGGTCAATGAGCTGTGAGGAGAATCCCTCCAAGAAGATTGTGGGAAAGATTTCCTTTCCAGATTGAAAGAGCTCAAGGAGAAATGACATTCCACCCTTCCCCAACACTTTTCTTCCTGTCTCGAACTTTATTAAGAATGTGATACTTGTGACTGTAGCAACAATCTTGTGACTGTGAGGCAACGAGACTAAAGACAAAGCCAAAACACAGGATGGCCAAGCAGAAGGGTTGCTAGTGGCCGGATACTGGATGACACAGAGAGATGACTGATATCGATGCTGCCTTGACCCTGAAGCCATCTCCTTCCAGACTTTTTGTTCTCTGAAAGAATTAAATGCCTTTACTATTTAAACCATTGTTAGTGAAATATTCTGAAACTTTCAGCTGAAGGCATTCCTAACTGGTACACGAATGCTCGGTCCACCATATTTCAGCCCTTGAGTTTCTACCCAAATTCCAAATGGCAGGACTGTCCCGATTTCCCTGAGCGGCCACAACCCCTCCCCCTTGCTCCCTTGGAAGCTGGTGGAGAGCAGCCTGATGAATCTACTTGGATCCTTGCAGGATGCGTAAAAAAAACCCCACATAGTACTCCTTGAGAGAACTTTCGACATTTACTCAACTTAAAAGGGTACAACATTTGCTTATATTTTGAGCTTGGAGTCTCTGAGGAATTATCGACTCAGACTCACACAGTATTTGGAGAATTTCTGACTTTATAAATGTGTCTGTAGCTGGAATGCTTGGGTGCAGATAAGAGAACCACGATGACTAACAGTTATAAATTCAGTATAACCAGCCGGCAGCTTTAATAACCACTTCACTTACACTAACTCATTGAATCTTTACAACAACCCCATTAAGTTGATGCTTATCTTTCTTCCATTCTTCAGATAGGGAAATTGAGGCACAGCGCTAGTAAGTGACATAACGGGGATGGGCTCCCAGGCACCTGACCCTGAGGTTCATGGTCTTAGCTGTCACTCTACAGTGCCAATTAGCAGTGGCTTCAGCCAAATGGAGATCTATCATTGATTTTAAAAGAAGTTTGGTGTGGTCAGCACATCAGCCTTGTGCCATGTCACTGGCACAAGATGGCAGCTAGGGCCAAGCATCCCCTTCTCCCACAGCTGCGCCCAGCGCAGGAAGGGAGGGGCAGGGAAGGCACTGGCAATCTTGCTTAGGGGAGATCATCTCCCTGGAGTGCCCTGGTGTGTCCTACTGGTCAGAACCAGGTCACATGCTCATCTTGGACCAATCACTGGTAGACCAGAATGGGTGTGTCATGATTGGCTAGACCAATCACATTCACTGCCTGGGGCGGGGCACAGTGTGGTTGGCACAAATCAGGGTTCAGCTAGCCAAGCAGAAGGGGGATGGCTGTTGGGTAGACACCAATGATGTCCAAGAGACACTGACATTTACGGAGCATGTACAGAGAGCCAGGCTCTGTCTTAAGCGCTTTGCATGTACTATCTTAAGTCTTCATGGTGTTATTTATGATGAACAGTTGGAAGCCCGAAGAACTTACATGACATACTCCAAATCACCTAAATAGGACAGGAGGAACCTGGATTCAAATGCAAGCCCCGGGGCGCCTGGGTGCCTTAGTGGGTTAGGGCCTCTGCCTTCGGCTTGGGTCGTGATCTCAGGGTCCTGGGATCGAGCCCCACATCAGGCTCTCTGCTCAGAGGCGAGCCTGCTTCCCCCTCTCTCTCTGCCTGACTCTCTGCCTACTTGTGATCTCTCTCTCTCTGTCAAATAAATAAATAAAATCTTAAAAAAAAAAAAAAAATGCAAGCCCCTTAGACGCCCATTGTCAACCCCAGTAGGTAGGCTTACCAAGTAAAATACAGAATGCTCAGTTAAATTAGAATTTCAGATAAAGAAAGAAACTACTTTAGTATAAGTATGTTCTAAGTGTTATACGGGGCATACTTACACTAAAAATTTTTTTGTTGTTGATCTGAAGCTCAAACTCAACTGAGCATCCTATATTTTTATTATTTGCTAAATTTGACAATCCTGCTAGAGTAACCAGGAAGGATATCTAAGCAGTGACGGGGGGACGGGGGGGCGAGGGAGGGGGGGAAGCCAAAGCCATGTTTTGCTTGTATAATAAACACCAAGGAATATTCCTCAGGTCCACAAAGAAATGTGTGTTCTCCCATTTTTCAAGACACCTGACCCCTCTTGGATTATTGTTTTCCTCCTTTTGAGGGAAATATAGGTACAGAGAAAAGATCCCTGCTCTCAGGAAGACAACTGCATATGCACTGTGATAACCAGCCACTGGAATTTGGCCTGAGGACCAGGGAGGCAGTAGGGAGAGGTGGGGAGTGTGGAGAAGTGGAGCATCCCTTTCAAACACTCCCGCCCCCTGTTGAATGTGGGCCCAGCACAGTCAAATCTTCCAGAGTTTTAGGGAGGTAGAAATCTGGGTTTTTATGTAAAAATCCTTTGATTTGTGAACATTGTCTCAAATTTTATTAAAATGGCATGCGGGCCAAAGGAAACATATCTGCAGGCTGTGGACAGCCAGGAAAAAAAATCTCTGCTGTTTAGCTTTGAAAGAGGAGACTGCAACCCTGTGAGGAGGGGAGAAGGGGAGAGGCAGCTCTGGCAACTGGAGAGTGCTTGGGGCTAGGAACTGCAGCCAGACCTAGGTTCGAATCTCTTCCCTTCCAGATAACTGCTGTGGGACAGTAGGTGGGTTGCATAGCCTCTCTGTTTTCTAAACCATTTAGAGAAAGTGATCATATGCATCCATCTTACTGTGTAGTTGTGAGGCTTCCACTGAATGAGCTGACAGGCAGAGTGCCGGCATCTAGGAGTGTGTGCTAATTCCTCTCCCTTCCCTGGGAAGTGCTCACACGAAGTTCAATTTAAAGATTACTTGTTCAAGTTCTTTCTCCCTTCTTCCTTCCCTTCCTCCTGTTCCTCCTTCCCTTCTACTTCCACCCCTTTTCTTCCTCCTCCTTTTTCTTCTTTTTGAATTAAACAGTGTGAAGGTTTAGAGCCATGTGTCAGGAGACCTGGGACCAGGCTGTGGCTCTAATCCAACCTCGGAGTGAGACGTTAGGGGAAGGATCTCTTGCTTTCGGGGCCTTAGTTTCTCCCTCTGTGAAATGGGCAGGTTTGATGGGAGATGCAGAGGCTCTTCTGGGTTCCAGGGTCACGCTGGTCTGTGGAGCCTTAGCAGGGAGGCAGGAGGGGTGGGACGGTGGCCTCGGTGGTCATGGGAGGGGTGGCCATGGCAGGAGGCTGAGTCAGAGGCCCCCTCAGTGCTGGGAGCCAGGGAACAGACCAGCATATAGTGCCCGGTGACTTGCAAGCCACAGGAAGGCAGCAGCGTGTGTCATCGGGGAGCCCGTAAACACCCTCCAAGGAGACCAAGGTCCCTGCTTGTCTTGGATCCAACCACAGGCCCTTCCCAGAGATTTAGGGTCAGAGCTCTTAATAAATCATCCTGCCCAGAGCGTGGAAGCCTGGAGCCATCCTCCTGGCTTTCTGCGATCTGACCTCTGCTGACCTCTCCCGCCCACCTCTCTCTTGCCACGCTCCAGCCTGGTGAGTCTCTCGAACACACAATTCTCTTCCTGCCCCTTCAGGACTTTGCACCCGCTGTTCCCTCTACCTGGAACGTTCCATCTCTTTCTCCAGGCTTCAGCAAGATAACGCTTCCTTATGGTTCCAATTTCAGCTCAAAGATCACCTCCTCCTCTGTTCTGCCAGCAAACGCAGGCCCTCCTGTGGTCTCGCTCATCTTCTCCTCAAAGCTCTCAGCGCCGTCTGAGAACTGCGTCGATGGGCTTGTCTGTTTGAGGTCTGCCCTGCTCCTGAGGGTGGGGACTGCGAGGGCCGTTTCTGCTACTCCAGCCCATTCACTGAATGAATGAATGAATGATGAATGAATGAAGGTCTCTGGAGGGTGCCAGGTAAATTTCATAGGCCTGGGGAGTTCAGCATCCTTTCAAAGGGATATCACATCAGGTCTCTTTCCTCAGCCTCAACCCTCCAGTATCTCTCCATTGTACTTAGAAAAAAATACCAGCCTCCATCCCGGGCCTCACAGCTCCTGCCCCCCAGGACCCAGCCCGCCTGAGCTCTCTGACCTGCTCCACCCATCAGATCCAGGCTGTACCCCAACCCCACCCCAGCTCCTGCCACACTCGCTTCCTTTTGTTTCCTCACCACACCAGGCTTGTTCCTGCCTCAGGGCACACACTTTGTGTTCCTCCTGCCTAGAATGCTCACCCTCAGGCCCTCCTTTCCCTCAGGTCTCAGCCACCTCACCCCAGGGAGGCCTTTTCCTGCTTCTGTTCTCCCTCCCCTTGCCCTACTGTGTTCCTTCATGGCATGTATCACTATCTGAAATTATCTCATTTATTTACAAATGTTTGATCAACCTTTAGTTGAGTTCATGGACATGCAGAATAAAACGGCTTTCCCCAGCTTACCTAGAAGCTAGATGCGGCCATGTAACTGAGTTCCAACCAATGGCTTGTAATAGGGAGTGTGTTTGGCAGTTTCTGGAATATTTCCTAGAGGTTTAGCTGTGGCCTACCCTTTACCCATCCTCTATCCTTCTCCATCCTGCCACCTGGAAGGCAGACGAGAAGGCTGGCGCTGTGGCCTCCACCTTGGATCATGAGAAGGAGGGCCACACCCTAGGGATGGCAGAGTCATGAACAGGAAGGAGCCTGGGACACTGAGAGCTTTGTCGAGTCTCCAAACCAGCCCTGAACTGCCTACATCTGGACTTCATTCACACGAGAGAAAAATAAACTCTTTTGTTTATTGTTGATTTTTTTTCAAATTAAATTTATTATATTTTCTTGTGACTACATTTGTATGTCCTAGCGCTACACTCCAATGCAAAATGTCAGCTAGAACACACGCTGTGTCTTTT
This sequence comes from Potos flavus, assembly GCA_028534135.1. NCBI lineage: Eukaryota > Metazoa > Chordata > Mammalia > Carnivora > Procyonidae > Potos > Potos flavus. The sequence goes on along the minus strand of CM052885.1, from coordinate 112,617,623 downwards.
TATTTTAAAATGTGCTTGATATGTTTTTATCTCCTTTGTCCATAATTTTAGCTGGAGTTACAGGAGGTACTCTAGGCCAGAGAGGGGAAGCCACTTTCCTGAGGTCACACAGCAGAGGAGGGGCAGAGCTGGAGTTTGATGGCAGGGCCCCAGATCCTAACCCCCAACCCTCATTTCTCAGAAGCTCCCAGCTTGAAGTGTTGCCAGGCTTCCTCTGGGCTTGGCCGGGACGATGGGCTGTGTGGGCTATGCCTACTCTGCCTTATTTCTCAGGGGCCCAGAACATACCGGGAATGTGAGAGGAGACCCCAATTGAGGGATTGGTGGAGGCTGCATCCCAGCTCTGCCACTGGCAAGCTGTGTACCTCGGGGAAGACCTCGCCCTCTCTGAGCCTCAGTTTCCCTATCTAGTAATCCCCTGGGCCAGGTCAGGGGCCCTGTAGATTTCCTGAGGCGCTGCACTGACAACATTTGCTACCTCGGGGAGGATAGAGCACTAGACCCCACAAAGTGGAAATTTCTGCATTGCAGGCAGTGTCACTGGTATTAGGAGGTAGGCTTCTTGGTGCAAACTTTGCCATCAGTTCTTGGTTCAAATCCTGACCCCACAACCAGCAGCTGTGTGACCCTGACAGTCACTTCCCTTGTGCTGGCTTTCTTTAGTGTCCTCATCAGAAAATGGGGGTTTGGGGTGCCTGGGTGGCTCAGTGGGTTAAAGCCTCTGCCTTTGGCTTGGGTCGTGATCTCAGGGTCCTGGGATCGAGCCCCACATCGGGCTCTCCGCTTGGCGGTGAGCCTGCTTCCCCCTCTCTCTCTGCCTGTCTCTCTGCCTGCTTGTGATCTCTCTCTCTCTCTCAAATAAATAAATAAATGAATCTTAAAAAAAAAAAAGAAAATGGGGGTTTGTTCATTCATCCCACATATTTGTGCTGAGCACCGCTCACGCCAGACCACGTCTAGGTGCTGGGGACTTGGTGAAGGAACTGGACGAAGTCCTCCTTCTCATGGGGCTGACGAGCGAGTGCGGGCACCCGACCAACATGGAGCACGCGGGATGACGAGAAGACACAGCACCCTAAAGCGGGGGGAGGGCGAGAGAGCAGGAGGGGCCCTCTGAGGCAGGGTGGTCAGGGGCGTCCCCGAGGATGGGACATTGGGGCAGAGGCCTGAATGGTGTGAGATGCGGGGTCCTGGGCCTGCTCCCGCCCATCACCCCGTAAGTCTTCCCTGGCCTTGCCCAGCTGAGTCCTTCCTTAGAGCGGCAGCCACTCGGTGGCCAGCTCTGTGTCCCGGTGGTGGCCCAGGGATGACCGAGTGAAGCCAGGAACCTGGCTCTCTCCTGCCCGCCCCCTCAGCCTCCAGCCATCAGCAAGGCCACGCGTTCTGGCTCCTGAGGTTCTCGAGAATTGGTCACTTCCACGGGTCCCTGCTCATTTCTCACCTGGACTGTGGCAGGAGCCCCCTCCCTGTCTCCCTGCTCCCGCCCCCCCCCCCCAGTCTGTCCCACCCACAGCATCTGCATTAGTTTCTTCTGACCTCTGTACCAAATCACGACAAACTTCGTGGCTGAAAACAACACAGACATATCCGCTTACCGTTGTGTCACTCAGGGGTCCGCAGTCAGTCTCGGGATAAAGTCAAGGTGCTGGGCGGCTGGTTCCAAGGGGACGCTGCTCCCTGGTCTTGTCTGTCTCTGGGGTCACCTGCACACCTTGGCTGGTGGCCCCTCCAGCCTCTGCTTCTGTCTCTTCTCTCGGCCTTCTCCTCTTCTGTAATCCAACCGCTCTCCCGCGGCCGCCCTCTTAGAAGGATCCTGCGATTCCGCTGAGCACACTCCGATAACCCAGGATCACCTCCCACCTCCAGCTCCTGAACTAAGTCACAGCTGCAAAGTTCCTTTCACGGTGGAAAATAACATTCATAGGTTTGGGGGATTCCGAGGCAGACATTTTTGGGAAGCGCTATTCAGCTGACCACAGCATCAAAAGGGATCCCGTTAGAAACCAAGTCAGATCTTGTGCCCCTTGTGCTCAAAATCCTCCCTTAGCTCCTGCCGCCCTCAGAGTACCTGTATAGCCCTGACATCTCCCATCTCTTCTTCTCCTCTCCTCCTCCCTCTCCTGGCTCCAGCCACGGGCTTCCCTGCTGGGCCTCACAGTCCCCGTAATCTCCTGCCTCAGGGCCTTTGCATACACTGTTCCCTCTGCCTAGGACCTTTCACCTGGCCTCTTCCCAAGGCTGGTTCCTTGTCATCCTTCAGGCCTCGCCTCCTCAGAAAGGGCCTCTTGGACACCACTCTCTCTAGAATAGTCCTTCCCTCTCCTCACAGTAACATTTAACAGTCTGAAGTTACCCTGATTGTCTTCTTTCTTAGCTGCGGTCCCCCTCCCCCACTGGAGTGTTCGCTCCTAACGACCCAGGAGGGGCTGGGTCTGTCTGGTTCTCGGCTGTCTCTGCTGCACCAAGGACAGGCCCCGGCCAGGGTAGGTGCTCAGAAAATACTTGCTCCAGGAATTCCTGTGTGGCCAATTTCAAATGTCCCTCAATGCTGCCGAGAATAAAATACACATTCATTTAAAGGCATTCTGACCTTCCTAGGGACTTTTTGGCTTGATTAATTTTCTTCGCTGATGATTAAAACACTGCCTTCAGATGTAAAAAGTCAGTGAGGCATCGTTTACACTAGGCAAGCAAGGACTCAGACAGGCCCGGCCTGGAGCCAGGGGTCTCCTGAGGACAGGAGCCACCAGGAGAGGCAGAGGGGGTTCTTTTGGTGAAGGGCAAGAGCATGGCACATGACCACTTGGGCAAGCGGTGAGTCTCTCTGTGCCTCAGTTTCTGCATCTGTAAAATGGGGAGCATAACGGGGCTTACCTTGTAGTGGGGACCTCGCTGCTATCAACTTTTGGGACCAGATAGTTCTGTGTTGCTGAAATTGAGCAACATCCCTGGCCTGTACCCACCAGATGTCAGTAGCAGTCTCCCCATTGTGACAACCCCAGATGTCCCCAGATAGAGCCCCATGCCTCCCAGGGTGGGGGAGGGGGCAGGACTGCCCTTGGCCGCCTCATAGGGCCATCCTGGGAGTTGAGAGGTGATGTGGGCACAGCTTCTGGCACCGAACCAGGCGCCCAGCCACTGCTTGGGGAACGGGGAGCTGCTGTCTGGTTAAGCGGGCGGCCGGGCTGCAATCCTGGCTCCGCCACTTGCTAGCAGGTGGCCTTGGGCAAGGGACCGTAACCCTCTGAGCTCAGTTTCTTCATCTGAAAAATGGGATAATGATAGCGCTTCCTGTCGTGGGGGCGTCAGGAGGATTAGAGACCATACCCAGCACACAGTAAATGCTCAATAAATGGGAACACTAATGAAGAGGGTGAGGGATGAGGAAAATGAAAGATCCCGGAAAAGTGGGAGCAAGAGAAAGGGCATTTTGCAAGCTCTCCCTGGGGTCTCCAGCGTGTGTGCCCCTGCACCCAGTGGGGGACACAGAGGCACAGCTGCCCACACCCAGGAGGCCAGTGGCTCGGCCCCTCGGCCCTGCTGGGCCACTTAATAATTAAGCTAGAAAAGGGGTGATGGGGCTGGAAGGCCCGCAGTGACCAGGGCCTGGCCTTGTTTGGCTTTGGTGACGTGATGGCCCTGGGATCATGGCCTTCTTGAGCCCATAAACAGGGGGTTGGGCCCCGAGACAGGCAAGGCCAGGCCAAGGTCTGTGCTGGTGGCCTCCTGCCCGAGTCACGGAGGGGGTGGGAAGAGAGGTGTCCGACGCCGGCTGCAGGGAAGGGTCGTGGTGGAACCGGGGCTGTTGCTCAGAGGGTCACACCCCCTTCCCTCCACTGTTTCCCTCTCCTCCCCGGCCCAACCCCCTCATTGTCCCCTCCGATTTACTGTGCACTTACTATATGCAGGGCTCTGCCAAAGCGCTTTCTATAGATTGACTCCTCGCACCCCCAAGACGAAGGGCTGCTCGGCCACGAGGGAGTGAGGCTCCCGCCGCCCAGGTAAGCAATCAGAGGCTCCCAGCGCTGGAGTCACCACATCCCAGCCCGGGGCCCGAGCCTCCCAAGCTAACCCCACAGCAGCTGTTGTTCCCTCTTGCCTCCCTCCCTCTGTCTCTGTCTCTCTGTGTCTCTGTGTCTGCCGGTGTGTGTGCGTGCGTGTGTGTGTGTGTGTGTGTGCGCGCGTGTGTGTGTTCCCTTCTGTTTCTGTATTTCTCCTCTTCATTTCTCTCTCTCTCTCACTGTGCTCCTCTCTCTCCTCTCCTCTCCCCCCCAGCTTGTCTCTCTCTGATCGCCCCGCCTCGCGGCCCTGTCTCCCTGCAGCCAGCCCTTGTCCCGACGCCAGCACATTATGTCCCTGGTCAGACCCTGACGTCAGGCAGGGCCTGGCGGGTGGCCACAGGCTGCTGCCGGGCAGGCGGAGGGAATGCACGCCTTCCCGGTCCCCACTGTAGTGGCCGCCTGCCCAGCTCGCAGCCCCGGGCTCCGGCTCTCCCGGCCTGGCCTCGGCTGGCCCGAGAGCGGACGGCCCTTGGTGGCCGCCTGGCCTGTGAGCCTGGGGCTGCCGGCGTCTCGTGTCTCCCCGCCTTCACCCAGACCCCACAGCCACACGAGACGGCTCCTGGCCCTGCTCGGTCCCAACCAGCATTCCTCTACGGAGGGGTGGGGGGAGGTTCGGCGGGGTGCACAGGGGTGGTTCTGGGTGACAGATGATGGGGTGGCCCAGCTGGGGTTTAGTGGCAAGGACTTGCCACGGGGGTGCGGCCAGGCACGATGAAGGAGCGCCCCACCTGAATACAAACAGTGCCCCTTGCTGAGTTGGTCTTAGGCCCCATCAGAGCTTGAGTAAGTGGTTAAAAAATGTAATCTTTCTTGTTTGGTTTGTTTGGTTTTCCCCCTCGGATTTTCAAAGCAATGCAATTTCCTTGAAGGACATTTTGAAGGGCACCTGAGCATCCTGGTTTAAAAACAGACTTTGGGGTTGGACAGACCTAGCTCAGATCCAGCTGGGGGACCTCGGGTCCGTGGCTTCTCCTTGAGACTCAGTGTCCTCATCTGTCAAATGGGGATAAGAAATGTACACGCCTTGGATGGTTGTGGTAGGGATGAAGCAAAAATCACGTTTCGAGAGCACAGTTGTCTTTTCTCTTGTCTCTTTTATTCTTCTCGTGTTAAATCGAGGAATGCAGAAAAGTACCGAGAAAAAAAACAAGGTTGCCCAGAGAGAACTGCTTGAAGATTTTCACGGCGATTTAGCTCAGTTAACGTTTTTATATTGAGATCCTACTGTTGCCGGCTTTGTCACTTTTCACGAAAGTGAAATCTGACTTGAAGTTTCATTTCAAAAGATCTTGGCTTATTTTACGGTCGTTTTGTGAGTACACGCACATTGGAAAGGTTCAAAGTGGGTCTAGCGAGGAGCGAGGCTCTTCCCCACCCCAGCCTCTGGCTCCCCTTCCCGGAAGCAAACACAGCTGGCGATGTCTTGTGTGTCCTTCCTTCTTTTCCTGGTGTTAAATCATCTTCAGATACATGATTTCTAACCCGTCTATTCATTTGGGCTTTGGTTGTGTTTTTTAATTCACTCCAGTGTAAAGCATGATATTACCAAAAAAATGAGAACGTACAGACACTCAAAAGGAAGGGGAACATAAGGAAAGCGAGTCACCTGAAATCCTATGACCCCTTCGACATTCTGGAGCACACCCTCATGGGCTTTTTCCATTCCTTGATGTCAGGGCACATTCTTGTAGCTCTGGTGTGTTTTCTTCTTAGCGCTGACCCGAGTTTGTGATGATATATTTGTGTACTGATCTGATCGTTATCTGCCTTCCCCACTGGGGACAGGGACAGTCATGCCTGTGTTGTCCCCCCACCCCCGCCCCTCGCAGCAGGATGCTGGCACACTGTAGGCCTGTAATGGATATTTTCCAAATGAGTGAAGGAGGGAGTGAATTTATGAAAGGCATTGTACGATATATTACACTACCCTGTACCTATTTATATATATATAAATTTATATTTATATATAATTTTTTTTTTTTGCTTAACATATCGGGTGCATCTTTCCACATCTCCAGCTAGACAGCAAATCTTCATTTTTCATGTCTACACGGAGGCACCACAATAAACATCTTTTTGATGCTGGCCAGAAGCTTCTGCCTCTAACTGGGAAATTCTTTTTCAAACGCAGATTTGTTAACGGATTCCATATGATCTACCCGTGCCTTTGGTGTTTACTTTCAGCCTGACACTTTACTGGTTTCTGTGGGCCCATTGTTTTCTGGGACAAGTCAAGATTTACTGTCTGTCCCTGACATCATGTTTTTCCAGAGAAGCTTAAGAGTAAAGAACTCATCCCACCCCCACCCCACTGTTTCCGACAGTTAAGGGTTCTGTGGATTTGCTGAAGTTGGGAAACCCAGTGTAACCCTTGCCTCTCTGGCTGCCTCATTGCAAAGAGCACACACCGAGCTCAGTCCTACCTCAGGGCCTTTGCACTGCCTGTCCCCCCTGCTTCCCACGGATATTTACTTGGCTAACCTACTTCAGGTCTCTCATCAAATGTTACCTTCTCAGAGAGCAGAAGTCTGCAATCATTTTTTTCTAAATTAGTATCTCTCAGTCACTTACCCAGTTGTGTACTTCTTCATAAAACATATACCAGTACCTGGTATCATGTTATATCATATTATATTATATCAATATTTTGGGGTTTTCGTATTTACCATTCATCTCCCCCACTGTGAGGGCAGGAAGTTAGTTTGTCTTCTTTCCTACAGTATCCCCAGTACCTAAAACAGGGCCTGGAGCATGGTAAGTGCTCAGGAAATATTGGCTGCATCGATAAATGTTCATTTCAGGATTCCAAGCTTCCTTCCAGGGCTAAGAACTGACTGCCATCATTCATTCATTCATTCATTCACTCATCTAAGATTTATGCATTGAGCACCTAGCGTGCGCCAGGGCCCGCCTGGGTGCTTGGAGTACTATAGTGGGTAAGGCGGACAGGTCCTCCTCTCCAAGGATGTGGCCTGAGAGACACATCTACATCAGATAATGACATCCAGGTTGACTTGCTGGTTGCAGGCGGGGGCGTGAGAACGGGACTCGCGCTCTGCCAGGAGTGGGTCCCCAGCTCCAACACGGCCCTGGCAGAGCTGGCTAAACTGCCAGGGTGACACCAGTGGGAATGACAGCCTTGTCCTCTTTACTTCTGCCTGCTGTTCTTTCAGGAGAAGTGGAGGACGAATTAAAAATGAGTCAGAAAGCCTTTCTGCATTCCTCCCCAGTCCAGCGGACCTTTGCTTGGGGAGCTAAGCTTTGCCCTGCTTTCTGGCTGCCCCACACCTTGCATGGCACCTTGCATACTGGCTTCAGGGAAGCTCCTTTCCTAGTGGCCGCTCTCCTGGAGGGAGATGCCCCAAACTCACTTACCCGCCCTCCCTTGCGGCTTGGTGCAGGCACGTGGTCTGGGCTTCACCAGGGGGCCATGCCTCCCAGAGACGTGTGATTAGAAGAGAAGGACAGGATTCAGGGGGAGGGGCCCTCAGCCACAAAGCAGGTTCCCTAGGGCAGCTTGTCCACAAAACCCGAGCCTCCTGGAGGGGTAGCCACTCACCCTGACTCTGTGGCCCCTCTGGGATGATGACTATTAAAAGGCATTAAGAAGGGGTGCCTGGGTGGCTCAGCTGGTTGGACAGCTGCCTTCAGCTCAGGTCATGATCTCAGGGTCCTGGGATCGAGCCCCGCATCAGGCTCTCTGCTCAGCGGGGAGCCTGCTTCCCCCCTCCCTCTGCCTGCCTCTCTGCCTACTTGTGATCTCTCTCTCTCTGTGTCAAATAAATAAGCAAAATCTTAAAAAAAAAAAAAAAAGGCATTAAAAAGGTTCGTGTTCTTTGACCTCCCCCCCAAATCTCTATTTTGGAATTATATACTGAGGAAATAACCACAAATAGTGAAAATGCACGGAGATGTTCATGACAGAATTATTTAGAGTAGTGGGGAGTCCGAAACTACCTAATTGTCCAATCACAGGGGAACAGTTGAGCTAATTAGGTGGTAATTTCTAAAAGAATGTTAGAGACAATTCCTCTGGCAAAATATTAGTGTAATACTCAGGATTAGGTTCATCTTTGAGTGGCTAAAAGCCCCAGATGCCAGGGTCTTAAATGAAACAGAAATTTGTTTCTCTCTTATCTAAAAGAAGTGTGGAGCTCGCTGTCTGGGGCTGGTAGGGTGTTTTTATAAATTCATCCAGATTCGGGTGCCTTTTCTCTTACTGCTCCACCGTGGTCCAAAATTGCCACTCCGATTCTGGCCATTATGCCTGCATTCCAGCCAGCAAGGAGGCTAGGAAGAAGAGCAGGCACCCTCTCTCTGAGGACACTACTTGGAAGTTACTTAATGTCTCATTGGCCAGAACTTAGTCACATGGACACATCTGGGAAATGTAGTTTTTTTCTGGGTGGCCACATGCCCAGCTAAAACTTGAGATTTCTATCATGAAAGAAGAGGGAGAGGTCGGAGAATGGAGGAGAAACTGGGGTCTCGGCCACAATAGGCAACAATTACAAATAATGTCCAAGAGGATTTTGTAATAAGATGGAAAAAAAAAAAAACACGGTTTTCTAGTTTGGGGAATTTGTAGCTATAGTGTGATTGCAACTGGGTGACAAAATTTCAAAGCAGAGAGAGCTTCTCAGAGGACAAGGCTGCTAGAAAGTGGGCCTTTGTGGGAAGTCCAAATTTTTTTTTAATTTTTTCTTTTTATTCCGTATTTTCCAAATTGTCGATAATTGAGCAAATTTAACTTTCTGAAAGAAAGAATCCTGTGCAGATTATGGAATCTTATCAAGCTATAATTCATACCCTGCAAGTCTGTTCTCGAACACGCCAAGGCAGCCAGATGGGAAAAGCAGAAATGAGATTACATCTAGTCACAGACAACACGATTGTGAATGGGGAAAAGTCCAAGGGACCCACAAACATCGACTAGCAAAAGGGGGACCTAAGACTCATCACAGGTTCAAACCACATCATGGCTGAAATGTCAGCTCCATGACCTCAGGCAAACGGCTAACCGGCTGTCTCTGCCTCTGTACAGTAGGACGAAAAGCATCCGTCTCCAGGTGTCCCAGGAGTCCCGTCTCCAGGGACTCCAGGAGGAGGTGGTTTCCGTAAAGTGTGTGCACCTGTGCCTTGCACAGAGCAAGCTCCAGACCACGGGTTCTCCGCTGGGGGACACTGGCCATGTCTGAAAACATTCCTGGTTGTCCCAACCGGGATGGAGGGAATGCTGCGGACACCAGGGAAGCTGCTAGCTTTCTACACGGCACAGGTCAGCCTCCTACTACAAGGACCGATCCCTCAAATGTCCATAATTCCCAGTGGAGAGAGCCTGCCCTGCACACACACCAGCAGGACCACTGTCAAACTGGTTTCCGGGCCTGCGCACACGGTAGCGGTTGGCCGGGCGCACACCTGTGCGTGGGAGGATGGGCGCAGGTTTCTGGGCAGGAGTGACGACAGCACCCCCGTTCTGCACTCACACGCTGAAGCCTCCGGGCTGCCCCCACGAGGTCTTCTGCCACGTGTCTCCAGCTCCCCTCCAGGAAGCCGGGAGCATGTCTGTACCCGGTGGGAGCCAGGAGAAGGAGCAGGGGGGCCACTGGCCCCCAGTCCCGGGACTAGCACGGCGGCCACTGCTGGTACCGGCAGGACCTGCAGGCTGTGTCCCCAGTGCACACCATCCAGCGGGGACTCTGCTTAGCTCCTTCTGGCCTCCGGAAACCCCGGGGGCCAGGCACTGCCGCTCGCTCCGTGTCAGAGAAGACGAGGCAGGCTGCGGGACGGTGCAGGAGTCAGCGGGCCCCAAAGCCAGCCCCCCTCCCAGAACTCAGCGCCCTGCTCAGGGGTTCGCCAGACAGCCGCTTATCAGAATCACCTGTGGAGCGCTAGGACCCAGTGAGGCCACGCTTGGCTCTGGAATCAGACAGATCTTGGCTTGAATCTTGGCTCCTCTACCTCCTGGCTGTGTGATCTCGGGTCAGTGACTAGCTCTCTGAGCCTCAGGTTTCTCCTCTAAAAAAAAAAAAAGATTAGTGGGACACCTGGGGGCTCAGGTAAGCATCTGCCTTTTGCTCAGGTCATGATCTTGGGGTCCAGGGGCTCCCTGCTCAGTGGGAAGTCTGCTTCTTCCTCTCCCTCTGCCACTCCCCTCGCTTGTGCTCTTTCTCTCTTTCTCAAATAAATAAATAAAATCTTTAAAAAAAAATTAGTATTAGTTACTAGCTCAGAGGGTGGCCATGAGATTCAGTGAAATGTCCTACCTCATAGGCTGCACATGGGGCCTGGTATACAGTAAGTACTCACTAAGTGTTGGCTTTTATTTTTAGAGCAGGGTTTGGGCATCTGTGTGTGTGTGTGTGTGTGTGTGTGTGTGTGTGCTGTCTAAGCTCTTTAATTGTTTCTGATGTGTCCAGCTAGTCATCTATCCATCCCTCCACCCATCCATCCATCCACCCATCCATCCACCCATCCATCCATCATCCATCCCTCCATCCATCCATCCCTCCATCATCCATCCAATGAATCATCCATCTATCTATCCATCTATCCATCCATCCATCCACCCAATCATCCATCCATCATTCACCTATGCATCCACCATCCATCCATCCCATCATCTATCCATCCATCCATCATCCACCCATCCATTCATCATCCACCCAACCATCTATCCACTGAATCATCCATCTATCCATCCATCCACCCAGTCATCCATCCATCATTCACCTATGCATCCACCATCCATCTGTCCCATCCTCTCTCCATCCATTCATCATCTACCTATCCATCCATCCATCCATCCATCCATCTGTCCATCCATCCATTCATCATCCACCCAACCATCTATCCACTGAATCATCCATCTATCCATCCATCCACCCAATCATCCATCCATCATTCACCTATGCATCCACCATCCATCTGTCCCATCATCTCTCCATCCATTCATCATCTACCTATCCATCCATCCATCCATCCATCTGTCCATCCAATCATCCTCCATTTTATTTATTCAACCATTTATTTAACACAAACTATGTGCCTGGCTGGGCTTTAGGCCCTGAGGACATAGAAATGATCAAGATAAAGACCCGCCCCTCGTGATGTTGACAATATCAGTGTTGGGAGAATAGATTAAAAAATAAGGGGATAAATAAGTTAGTAAAGTCATGTGGTCTAAACTTCTGGACACATAAACAGGTGGGATAGTGGAATAGCAAGGGATGAGCTTCTCTTCCAGATGGGGTGAGAAGCAGATACCCTCTGTTTGCCCTTCCGGACCCTCCTTCTGTGTCTCAGAACAAAGCTGGGTAGACAGCACGAACCTTAGGAGCCCTTGCCTCCCCAAGGTAGATGCCAGAAAACTCACTTTCTTAGCCTCTCTTACAGCCTGAGTGCAGCCATGACAGCCGTGTTGGAGAAACAGCAAGGAGGCCCGAGAGGTAGACGTGGGAACTGAGGTTCAGACAAGGCAAGGGGTTTGTATGGAACCAGGCAGCTGGGGAGGGGAGGAGGCTGGCTTTGAACCCAGGTGCACTGGATCTCTCAATCTGAGCCCCTCACTGGTTCATGGCCCTCACTGTGGGCGGCTGCAATGAGTTGACAGGAAGAGAAGGAAGAGTTGAGAGGTCAGCTGGTGTCACACCCTGAAGCTCAGCTTCACGTTCACCAGGCACCTGCTGTAATCCAGACCTGGCTCTGCCCATCATAAGCATGGGCTCACAACAACCCTACAAAGCCAGATGAGCGAATCAGGATCCAGAGAAGTCAAGCAAATTGCTTGAAGTCACACAGGAAAGGAGTCCGTATACCCCACTTCCGATAAGAAGACCAACCGAAGATGTGTGGGCCTATGCGTGACCTCTGCCCACGCCCTGAGCAAGCTGGGGTCAGTGAGGTCCACATCTGAAATTTCTTTCCATTTCCAGACCGAACCCAGGGCACTCCAGAGGACAGGCCCACAATAAATAACACAAACAAAGCAAGAAAGCGTGACCAATATACAGGGTTTTGCTTGAAAATTTTAGAGGCTCAGAGGTTCTTCCTTTTTATATTTTTTTCTCCTAAATATCTTCCACTTGAAAACCCTAGCTGAGTCATTCTTTGGATTATTTTAGTTCTAAAATGGTGGCTTTGTGTGTTGGGGGGGCAGGGTGTAGAAAGCAATATTTCCCACATTCTCAGCCTGGATTGTAGTATATATCTACTCAGGCTCCCATTTCTCCATTTATCTACCTGCCATTCAACCTATCCACACACTTCCATGCACCCATCCTATTCACTCACTCTGTGGAACTTTCCATTCATTCTTCCATTGATTGATAAATTCAATCATCATCTATCTGTCCATCCCTTCATCCACCAATCCATCCATCCATCCATCCATCCATCCTTCCATCCCCCATCTATCCATCTCTCCCTCCCTCCATCCACAAACACCTACCAAGCATCTCCTTTGTGCCAAGCCCTACGCTGGACTCAGAGGCACTAGAAACAAGTAAGACTTGGTCCTCGACCTCACAGAGCTCCCAGTACAATGGGAGAGACAGATATGATGGATGGTAGGAAGGACTGGTTCATTCATTTATTCCGAATATGTTCCATGCTGCCTCCTATGGGTCAAGCAGTGTTAGACCCTGGGGAGCAAAGATAAAGGAGACGAGGTCCTTGGGCTCCCATCCTACTAGGAGCGACAGTAAATATGAACCCAGGCAGGAAGTGAGCATTCAATAATAATTTCGTCCATCCGCACACGTTTGCTGATGCCCCCCACATGCCAGACCTGGGCTTTGGGGACACCGAGATATGAAAGATTTACTCTTATCCACCAGGAGCACAGTCCAGCAGAGAGTTTCCGCAGAATGTGGTGGAAGCTGCCATCCGGGTGTGAGCAGGGGCTCACAGAAGCAGGGAAAGTGGTCTGGGGAGCTTCCCGGGGGAGGTGAGTTCTGGTCTGAGCCTCAAGGACCCCCTGGGGTCTGCTCTTTAGCCCTGCTCCCTGGGCTCCCCTCAGCCTTCTTTCCTCCCTTCTGCAGAAGGCGAAGGTCAGACTCTGGGGCCCCCGGACGCCCCCTCCTTCCCACCCAACTAGCACTTTTGAGGCTAGGACTCAAACCCCGTCTCAGGCCAAGGCCCTGGAGAGCTAGCTGGCCGAACCCTGGAGACTGTCCCACAGGGACCAAGGTCCATTGGTGACATTGAGATTGTTTGTGCAAATGTGCTCCATTTTCCTATGCAGTCTTCTTTACAGAAAATACCAACTCTGCTGACATGACTTATGGTGGGGTGTGAAGGGGGTGGCTGAGAGTGTCTACCATGCACGGTGCCCTGGGGAACAGAGACATTGGGGCTGGGGGGAGGGGAGGGGCCGGCTGGAGGGGGCAACAGGGGCCGGGTCATGCAGGACCTCATAGGCCTTAGGGAGGGCTCAGGGTTTGCTGCGAATGGTAATGGAGGGATTTGAGCTGGACTCCACTGGGTTAAAACATAAAATTCAAAACCTCCAGATGGCTCATGATTAGCTTATCTGCTCATTCATTCATTCAACCAATATTTGAGTACCTACTCAGTTCCGAGCACTGTTCCAGGCACTGGGGATACAAGGGTGAACATAACCGCCACAGAACTTGCCTTCTTGGGACCAGTGGGGACACAGACCCTAAATCAAATAATCACACAGTGAAATACAGACAGTGACCAGTGCTATCAGGGAAGGCTTCTCCCGGGGGACACGTAGTAGCTGGTTTAATTCCTTCGGCCACTGTGTCAGGCACTGTGCTGAAGGAGCAGGGCCGGGATGCAGGTGAGCAAAGCAGACCCAGTTCCTGCCCTCAGGAGCTGCTGTTCCAGTGGGGGAGACACACCCATCAACAAACAACAGCACAGTGAGGTAAATGCGGTTGGGGTCCTGTAAAGGGGCTGTGGAAGCAGGGAGGGCTTCCTGGAGGAAGGGGAATGAACAGGAGTTAGCTAGGTGAGGGCCTGTGTATGGAGGTGAGGGAGGGGCAGGTGGGGTGTCTCTCCCGTGACCCGCTGGACTCGGGGGGCAGAGGCAGGCGGGAGAAGATGTCATAGCTTTGGGGGAAGGTCAAGACTCGGTGGAACGAGGGCCAAGGCTGTGGACACAGGAGGGCAGAGGGTATCTCTGCGGTGCCCTCTGTCTCTCCCTCTCTGTCTCTGTCTCCTCTCTCTGCTTCTCTCATTACCTCTGTCTCTGGCTTTCACTATCAGATACTAACAGGTCCTAGGCTTCTCTCCGGGTCTCTTGGCCCCTGTTTCTCTTTCTCTCTTTTTCTACACTCTGGTCATCTTCGCGAGATGTCAGTAAGAGACAAGGATACTGGGAAAAACCCGGGGCGGGTGGGCAGGAAGCGAGGTCAGGGGCACAAGGACAGCTGAGCACAGGGACAGGCGGTGACTGAATGTTCTGTTTTGGAAAGACAGCTCTGGTCAGGGGCGAAGGTGGCTGACCACGAAATCCGATAACCTGGCCTAACTCTGCTCCAGCCGGCCCTCTGGCCAGCAGCCCCGTGACCTGTGGATGCTGCACAGAATTTTCCCAGAGGGAGGGGACGAAGGGGGAAAATGGCCCACGGGCAGCTTTTCCTCTGCAAGTGGGACCAACAGGAAGGGACGGAAACAAGGGAAGAGCGAGTGCCCCGGTGAGACCTTAGCGTGGCCTGCTTGTCTCTACACGCTTTTCAAAGTTTTAACAACTTTGGAAGTGCTTACGTGCGCGCCAGCTACCACGTCCTCGCTAACCCTCCCACGCAGGGCATTTGGGTTTGAGACCGTGGACTCGAGAGCCAGGCCACCCGAGTCTGGATGCTGGTCTTGCAAATGCCCGCTTCCGTGACCCTGCATAAGTTACGGAGCCTCTTTCTTCACGTGTGAAATGGGGAAGAAAATAGCACCTGTCTCCTACATGGGAGGTCAAGTTTAATGTTAGCAAATACATGTAACAAAGTAAGTGCTCAACAAAATTCAAGAATTTTTATGTCAGCCTTGTGACTGAAGAGCTAATGCTAAGGAGGCAGAGGGAGTCACTTTCGAGTCCCTGCTCTGCCACTTCCTAGCTCTGTGACCTTGGCTAGGGCTCATAACCTCTCTGGCTGTCTTTTTTCTTACCTGCTGCAGTCTTCGCCTCAGTGATGGTTGAGAGGTTCTACGTATGTGTCAAGTAGGTAGAAAGCACTCACTTCGAGGGTGAAGATAAGTCCCAAAGAAGTTTATTCTTTTCCTCCACATGTCCCGCAGGCTCCCGGGCCTCAGAGCGCCTACGATGTACCGGGTCCTAGGCTCTTCCTGTTTGGGAAGACAGCAGGGAGCAGCTGGAGAGGGAGTGAGCCCCCAGGGTGCCCACATGAGACCCAGCAACAGCCTTCCCGTGCAGGCATTATCAACCCATTTCACAGAGGTGGAAACTGAGGTCTGGAGAGGTAGGTAGGCCGCCAAGGCCAAAGGCTTGTGAGCACCGGCTCCTCAGAGCTGTACTTGACCTGAACTTCTGGGACAACCCTACCCACCACTTCCTCTGTCATCAGAGGCGGCTAGGCCCTCGACCGCTCTCGTCCTTTGCAGACACCTTGGGCACGAGTGTTCCCCTTCCCTCCTCGCCCCAACAGTCCAATGCTCCGCACACAGCCAGAGCGATTCTTGCAGAACCTAGACCCTAGACCACGCCCGCCTCCGTGGGGGACCCTCCTTGGTTCCCATCTGCCTAGAGAAAGCCCGAGTCCCTCCAGTGACGTGCAAGGCTCTGGGCCAGCCAGCCCCTCGACCCTCCGCCCTCCCTGCTTCCCATGGAAGCCCCTCACTCGGGCTGCACCAGCCACACTGGCCTTCCCCTCATCCTCACACGCTCCAGACACAACCTCAGGGCCTCTGCACCCGCCCCTTCTCTGCAGGGAATGCTCTTCCTCCAGATAGCCCCCCGGGTCCATCCTGCTTCCGTTCAAGGGTCTGGAAGGACAGAGCTGAGTGGGAGGGGAAACTGGTGGGAGGAGCGGGTATTGATCCGGAACAGGTCCGCTGAGAGCAGACTCTTGGGGCTTTGCTGAGGCCTGGCCACTGTTCCAGGGGCTGGGGACCCAGCAGAGTGCAACACCGAGCCCCTGACTTCTTGGCACTTTCTCATGAACTTGAATGCCAGAGCTACCACAAGCTCACCAGGAAGCCTTGAACTAGCGCGTGCCATCTCTCCCCGGCCTCGGTTTCCCCATCTGTCAATGGGATGGCAAGCCCTCCCTCCCAAGGCTCTGGCGAGACTCCGTGATCTAATGTCTCTGAAGCGGCTGGCACCCGGTGGGCACTTGAGTGAGCTCATTTGTCCCCCGTCCAGCCCCCGCGCTGGCTGTCCCCCAGGGGACTGTGCTGTGAGCATTATTTTTAACTGTGGCTCCAGCAAGCTGGGCAGTGGCTCTGAAGGCCGCAGAAGACCACAGGGTGAGCAACAACCCCGCTCCCTCGATGCCAGGAGGCCGTGGCGTGGAGACATCGGGGGAGGCCGCCCTGGGCCCAGGCTCTGCCTGGTGACCCTTTGTGTGGAATTATGTCACATCACCCAGTGCTGTTTATAAACAGCGCTGACCTTGCCCAAGCAGGGTGCTGGGGGAGGGGGCTGCAGCCCGGGCTCCCGCCCCTCCCCCCACCCCAAGCTGGGGGGGGCCCTCCCATCGGCCCTCATTCACAGAGCAGACTTGGGGCGGCTGGCCTCGGGCCAGACTTTGCCTGCTTGTTTCAACACCTCTGAGCGCTTTACAGCTGACCAGCCCTGGGGTATTTTTAAACGTTGGCCTCGGCCAACCTCTTTGTCACATTCCAGTCGGGGCTTGGATTTAGTGCATGTCCCAGTTTAGGGTAGTCTGAGGGTGGTAGTGGGGTGGGGGGGGAGGGGCGGGACCCGTTGACAACAAACACTTAACAAAATTCCAGGACCTGTGGTCCTACTGTGTGCCAGGCCCTGTAGCAGGAATGGGGGCCCCAGGAGACCTAACTCGCAGAGCCTGTTCTCAAGGTGGGCCTGGTCTGGCGAGGACACTGTGACCGGCGCCAGAAGGGAGGCTGAGACAGCAACGACAACTCGGATTGTCTACAGGGCCCAGTGGGTTATGTACGTGAGTGAGGGAGGCCCAGCGTGAGGTGACAGGGAGGGGTGCGAGCTGTTGTGGTCCCATCGCAGTGGTGAGGCTCCTCCCCAGCCTTCTGTCAGCCTGAGAGGATCGGGACCAGCATGCCCAGACCTCCTGACTTTCCAGAAGAAGCTGCAAATCTAGGTTTCTGTGGAATTTCCTGCAAACATTTCTTGACTTTTAAATGGTGGCAACACTTTTTTTATTTTTAATGTTAAAAACATTCTGAGAGCCAAACGAAACCCATTCGTGGGCTGGACTCAGCCTACAGAGTCAAGTGGATGGAGGCAAACAGTTTCTGCTTTCTGATGCAAACAAACGCATCAGAGAGAGCTCAGCAAACCAGGCCAAGCACCTGCTCTGAGCTCCTTCGACTATTCCAGGCCCCAGGGAGACAGCGGCGAACGGGAGGGGCACCAGCCCTGTCCTCGCTTCTTTCTTTCTGGGCTGTGCGGGGAGCCGGCTTGTACAGGCTTGTGAATCCTGCAAGCTGGTTGTTAGACACGGCCATCATTAGAAATTAAATTATTCGAACTTACAATTAAATAAGCTCCAATCGAAAACAAAGGTAACAACGACGCAAACTTATCACTCTCTAATTGTTTCGCTATTGTCTACATTCTCAAGCTGATTCACATCTATTGCATCGTATTATATTAGACGATACCACGCTGTCTTATGATGGAAACAGTACAGAATGGCAGGCCCCGCGCATCTCTTCTCAACTCCAAGTTCAGTGAATTCATGTTGAAATTGGTCACGGAGGGAGTATCGACGCCACAAAAATTGGCAAAGGTAAAATCAGAGTTCCCCCTTGCCGAGAGTCGATTGTTAAACATTTAGCAGCAGACCAGATTAAGACAAATACACTGATCGTATGTAATATGTCAGAGAGTAATGCCTACAATGAAGGAAAATAAAGTAGGTAGAGGGTTTGGTGGTGATGGAGGTGACTATTTTAGATGGGCAGTCCAGGAGGAGATGATACTCAAGCAGAGACCTGAATAAAGTGAGAGAATGAGTCAGACAGATATCTGGCAGAAGGAGGTTCAGGCAAAAGGAACAGAAAGTTTCTGCCTGGGGACAGGTACAAGCTTGCTAGTTTGGGACAGGGAGGAGGCAAGTGTGGCAGGAGAAGAGTGAGGGAGGGAGGGTAGGGATGAAACTGGGGAGGTAGGCAAAGGTCAGATCATACAAGGTCTTATAGGCCTTAGTGAGGAGGAGGATTTTTACTTTAAGGGAGATAGGAGTCCTACAGGGTTTTGAGCAGGGGAATGACAGGACTTATGTATCTTTTAAATAGTTTCCTCTGACCGTGGTGGGTGGAGTGGAACACAGCTGGAAGCTGGGAGAGTAGGGAGGAGGCCACTATCACATTCCAGGCAGGTGAGGATGGTGGCTATAAAGGCGACAACAAGAATATGGATTCAGAATGTGTTTGGCAGTCAGGTCAATAGGACTTCTGATGAATGGATGTGTGGGGTGAGGGAACAGGGAATCAAATATGCTCCCTAGGTTTTGGCCTGAGCACCTGTGTGAGGGGGAGGGCACCATGTCCTGAGATGAGAGTAGAAGGTGGGACCAGGACCTGGGAGCAGAATCAGGGGGGCTCTGTTTTGCGATGTTTGAGGGGGGTGGTACGCATGTGGAGGTGTCAGCTGGTCAGTCGGGCACTGGAGTCCGGAGCACAAGGTAGTTCTAGCAGCAGTGTCTTTCTCTTGCTACGGCAACCCCAAGCCAGGGGCAATGCTGCTGGGGCTTGAGGAGGGTTCTGGGAAGGCCTCACACTGAAGAAGTTGTAAAGTTCGAGGAGAGGCATCTGGCAGGTAGAGAATGGAGAACAGCATTCTGCGGGAGGGAATAGCAGGGGCACAGACCTGGAAGTGGGGAAAAGTATAGCCTTTTTGTAGAATGGCGTGGGAGGGGAGGCCAGCGTGGGAGAGGAGGCTAGAGAGGCAGAAGAGCAGATCTGGGAAAGGGCTGCTTCTTTTGCTGAAGGAGGCTGGACGGCGCCCTCAGGGTGCCAGGCTGGATCGTGAGCAGGTGCAGGCCACAGAGAGCACCTTAGGAAGGAAACACTGCATCCCCTTCTGCCCTTACTTAGGCGGCATGGGGTTCAGAGCCCCCTGTGCCCCGCTCTCAGTATATGCAGCAAAACCCCCTCCAAGTCAGCCGGAGCCTTGGCCAACCCAGCCAGCTTCTTGGAGAATTTATGCCAACAAACCAGGAAAACAAAACGACCCTGAGGGGAGGGAGGAGGGTTGAGGGTTAAAAAATATTCTGCCGCCTTTGGTTTCTGGATTCCCATCATGTGGAAGGACCAGGAGGTCACATCCCGGGACTGAGGCATGACCCAGGTGACCAAGGCATGACAGGGAGCTCGGATGTTTACAGGACCCTTGTGACCATCCTCTGGGAAGAGGCAAGGGGACAAGGGGTCTGGCCCTGGGACTCGGGGCCCGCCCTGCCCCCAATTTGGGTCTGAGTTCAAGGTAGGCTTTTCTGCCACATACTTGCTGTGTGATCTTGGGCAAGTCATGGGTCTTTCTGAGCCTCAATTCCCTTATCCATACAAAGGGCTAATAATGGCATCCATAACCATGTCACTTGCCTGTCCCCAGCAATTACTAGGGATGAAGGGGAGATAACACAGGTCGACAACTGAGCCTGCTGCCTAGCTCGTGCTACTCTCCTGAAAAACGGCAGCTGCCAATCATTATTTGCAATGCTATTATTAATTATTGAGTGCTTACTTATGCCAGGCTCTGAGCTACCTCATTTAAGCCTCATTCCCTCCCTGGGAGTGAGGATTGTTATCAATTCCACTTTACACACAGGGACACAGAGCCTCGGAGAGTGGACCAGGCTTGCCCATGTTAAAACTGCTAGTGGGGACACAACTGGGATTTGAACTTACATCTGACCCCAAAACGTGTGTTCATTCTGGGTTCTGTCTCCTGCGAATCAAATCAGGCTCCAGAATTTGGGGAAAGAGTAGCCCGTGTGACCCTCGGCATCCACCCACAGCAGTGGGCCCTCCTGCCTTTCCCAGAGCCAGCCAGCTCAGACTACACGCTTGTCCTAGGGTGTAGACAGGACACGAATGATGGCCACCCCGGGGCAGCGAAGGGCCTGGAGAAGCAGAGCCCTAGGCCAGCCTGAGGCCTTCCTCTTGAATCAGGAGTCCAGCCGGGCACCCGCGTCCCATCAATAAACGTGCCCAAAAATAGCTTGCTGGGCCCAGCCAGGACAAGAGGACCAGGACGTCCTGTTCCCACTGGCTCTGGCCAGAGAGTGACCGTGTACTTGGCCTTCCCCATTGGAGGCTGTTGGGAGGGAGGGCAGAGCTCATCCTGCCTGAGGACTCACGGGAATAAAGCTGGGCACCACACCTCCTGACCTCGAGACCGCGGGGCTTCTGGAAGGCGCTGCCAGCGAGGGAGACAGCTGAGGGGGGAACGGGGCCTCTTCTCTTAGTAGGTGGCTAAGGGGGCTGCCGGGACGGTCATGGGACACCGGCCTCTCGAGCTGTCAGGGTGTGCTCTGTTCTCCACCCGCATCACCAACTTAGCGCTCACACACGGCCCGGAAGGGGCTCCCTGTCACCCCTTTTCAGACAGGGAAACCCTGGCTCACTCACACCCAGGCGCGCACAGCCAGTGACACGGCCACACCAGGGTTCAGACCCGGTTATGGGTCCCACCGCAACTACAACACGCTATGTGGAACTCAGCAGCTTAAAACAACACAAATGGTCAGAAATCCCAAATGGGTCTCATGTGGCTAAAATCTGCGTGTCAGCAGGGCTGTGTTCCTCCTGGGGGCTCTGCTCCTGGCCTTCTCCAGCTTCCAGAGGCCACAGTCCTTGGTTCCGACCTCTGTGCTGTGGACACATCAACTTCTCTGAGACCTTCCTGCGTCCCTCTTAAAAGGACCCTGTGATGACGTCAGCCCTACGAGATCACCCACATTAATCTCCCCATCCTGAGACCCTTAACTTTATCCCATCTGCGAAGTCCCCATTGCCGTGTATGATCACACGTTCTCGGGTCCTGGGGACCCAGACACGCACATCTTTGTGGGGCCCTCATTCCACCTCCCATGAACCTCGAACCCAGCCTTCTGGGCTTTGCCTGAGAGCACTCCAGGCTGCAGGACCAAGAATGGGCAGAGGAGATTAGCGCGGTGGTCAGAAGAGTGGGTGGCCTGGGTCTCTCCGAAGTAAGCTGGGGCCTTTATGGGAGAAGCTTCCTGGGTGAGAGAGGGCAGGTCCAGGAATGAAGAAGTGGGCCAGCCTGGAGACAGGGGACTGGGGGGCGGGGGGAACTCAGAACACCACTCCTGCTTACAGATGCCAAAGGAGAAGTATGCCCAGGTGGCCAGAGCTACTGACTTTCCCAAAGAATCTGGAAATCCTGGGTTTTAGGTGACATCTCCAATTTTTAAGTGTCAGCAAATGATACAAAATTACAGAGGGAAAGCCCCTGACTCACATGCACTGGGTGTGAGGTCACCCGGAACACGCCTGAGGCCAGACGAGGCCCACGGGCCATGATTCCTGACCTCAGACCTGCCAGGGGAGGGAAGGCATGTCCTCGCCGAGGGGAGAAGAGGCCGGAACATCTGCGAAGGAGTCAGAAGGAGCTCCCTGGCCAGTTCTGCCAGGCGGGGGAAGCCCGGACAGAGGGGAGTCAAGAAAGGGACAGCGGGCTTCAGCAAAGAGCAGGGGGAGACTGAAGCCAGAGGACCTGAGCCCCACTTCCGGCTGTGACTCCAGGCAGTCGGGTGGGCTGTATGGCCTGGGACAGGTCACCTGGCCTCTCGGGGCGCTCCCCAGGGTGTCCAGATTTACACATTCTGGCCTAAGCCAGGGGCCATTCCGGCCCTGGGGACTCAGCACTGCACAAAGCAGGCCAAGCACCTGCCTTCCGTGGCTGTGGATGGGCCACGGATGTGGCCATTCCACGGATGTGGAATGGAGCCTGGGGCTTACTAAGGAAGAACTCAAAACCGTCCCGTTCCTCCACCGATCCCTGCTCTCCTTGCCTTACCCTTAGCGTGAGGCTAATGAGAGACTTTCACTCATTCATGGAACACCAACTGAATGTCATCTATTCTACCCTCAAAACCTCTGAGGCTGGTGTTCCTGGCCCCATGTCACAGGTGGAGACACCGTGGCCAGGACACGTGGGCCACACTCGCTAGGGAGGGACAGACTTGGGAAGGAGCCTCTGCCCCAGAAACTATTCTCTTGGCCCCTGTGCCTTAGCGCTCACCTATTTATCAGTCCTGGGGAGGCTCTTAGGGTCACCGGCCGGGGTAACACGAGGTGTCCCGGGTCTGCCAAACTTTGTCCTGAATTCGCCTCTTTCCAACTTCAAACAGGCGCCAAGTCCTGACCTTGTTGACCAAAGGCTCGTGGTGCCTTTAGAGATCTCAAACAACTGATGCTCTTTCAGCCTTCTGGACTTGAGACCTGGGCAGTTTTCAGCCTCTCCACCTGAGGCTGTGCTGGGACTCCCTAAGCCATTTTTTTTTTTTTTTTTAAGATTTTATTTATTCATTTGAGAGAGAGAACAGGCCGAGGAGTAGAGGGAGAGGGAGAAGCAGACTCCCTGCTGAGCAGGGAGCCCAACGTGGGACTGGATCCCAGGACCCTGGGATCATGACCTGAGCCGAAGGCAGATGCTTAACCGACTGAGTCTCCCAGGCGCCCCTCCCTAAGCCATTTTAAAATAATAGTGCCTGCTGACTGGACCCACTGTGCGCCAGGCACCTGACTGACGCGGACTCAACTAACCCTTAACAATCCTGTGGGGTGGGGGCTAGAACAGATGAGGGAGCTGAGAGGCGGGATGGGATGAAGTCCTTGCCCAAAGTCACACAAGCATAAATAGGACAGGTTCAAAGCCACACTGGGAACCCCTGTGGCTCCTCTCTGACAGCCACTGGGTGGGGAGAGGTTTCTACTCTTCACCAAGAACTTCACCCTCCTTCTGCCCATTTCACCGCCAGGGTGAACACCTGAGAGTTGCAGTTTTCATTCGTCCCCAGTTTGAGGGCTGCTTCCTGGGACTGGGGGGCCGGGTTGCTAATGTGTTCAGGGGGTCCCTTTCCAAGTCCCTTCTCTCATCTTGTAAGTGGGGTTCCGTGGTGGGGAAATCTTGTTCATTTCTTCCCTCATGGAGTCTCCCTTGTGGGGGGAAGGCGAGAAGGGAATAGATGGGGACATCTACAGCAGACTTTGGGGTCCTCGATTCCAAATGCCCAGGGAAAGGCGGGTGGGGAGTTGCCCAATTCAAATTTGGCCGGTTCTCATCAGCTGCAGAGTTCCTCTAGCAGGCAGTGGAATTAAAGGAGCCCATGGCTGTTTGTTTATTTCTTCCCTCCTTTTTGGCACAAGGAGATCAAAGCAAATCCTCTGCTCTGCCCACCTCCTCCCTCCTTTTCCTTCTCTTTTCCTTCTCTCTCTCACAAGGCTGAGAACCCAGAATCCCAAGTTGAGACGGTTTCCGCCGCGCAGCTTTGCACGGAGCCCTAGGCTGAGCATTTCACGCGAACAATGGCATAGCTCTTACTATCCCCACTGGCAGAGACGAAACAAAGGCACTAAAGCCACTCTTCACGGGTGGCTCAAGCCTCTCTGACTCCCAGCTCCACACTCTTAACCACTCCTCGAGCCACATTCCTCCTCCCGATTTGTATTTCTGCCTCGAAAAGTGAGTGCCAAGGTAGCTAACGGCAGAAATCCAGCTTCAAATGTTCCCTGAACCTCTCTGCTGTGCCCAAACCAGAGTTCAGCGGCTACAAACTCCAGCGACCTCAGCGCCTGGCAAGACACACACAGATGACTGAAGGCGGCCAGGTGGGAGACAGCAGGGAGTGGTGGGGACTTGGGTGAATCAGAAAGCCCCTGGAGTTTCGACTCAGCACCAGCCCATGGCTGTTTCCGGAAAACGAGTGCCCCCTGTTGCCAAGGTTTTCAGGCAAGTCAGAACCCCAGATGTTTCGTGTGAAATCTCTGGATTTTTTAAATATGGTGTAAGATAGGATTCTATTTTATTTTAGTAATAAATAAAATAAATTGATAATGTACTATGCTGGCAACCTGGATTAAATATTCTATTTTTCCCAGCAAGTTGAAATAGCACCTTTGCCATAGTCCTTCCCACTGTTCTTCTATTTCATACTTTTCTTTGGAAGCCCCAACTTAGTTTATCCAATGAAAAGTTTATCCAATGAAAAGACCCTGTGGGCTGCTACTTAAAATTGCATTAATTTTATACGTGTTGGCACATTTGTCATTGTTAAGGATGTGGAGTCTTCCTGTCTTACTTCTCATCTTATTTTGTGTCCCCTGGGAAGATGCTTTAGTTTTCTTCCAAAGTTGATTTTCAAATGATGGCAAAATTCCAAGCTGTTGGAATTGCATTGGCCAAGGAACGCCTCCCGTGGGCTGCGTTTGGCCCGGTGGGGGGGGCTCCCTGTTGCCCCCCCTGAGATTTAGGGCGGCCTCACCCCATGCGGGAGACTCAGCATGCTGTCATTCAGAGATAACCCTGTCCCAGGCGGAGAGATCTCCAGGGCCCAGCAACTCTGGGCAGTCTGGGCCGAGAAAGTCTGGGATGTTCGCCGCTTGACCCACTCTCTGGAAAGGCAGCCACCCACTTCCTTCACTCACGGCCAGATAAGGCTGTAGGCTCTGCTCCCACTGGCTCATTTTTGACCAACACTTAAAATAATAAATCCAACCTAACCCAGATGGTTGGCTTTTTAAAAAGCAAATTTATTTATTTTTCAAAAGATTTTATTTATTTATTTTTCGAGAGAGAGAGAGAGAGAGAGTGTGTGAATGAGGGGACGGGCAGAGGGAGAAGCAGGCACCCCGCCAAGCAGGGAGCCCTACATGGGGCTCGATCCCAGAACCTGAGCCAAAGGCAGATGCTTAACCGACTGAGCCACCCAGGCACCCCTAAAAAGCAAATTTTAAAAAATATTAGAAAATACAGCTCTCAGTTGATCGAGGAATCTCTCTTGAGGCCAATGGGGGCCAGGCACTGCCCAAGAAGCTGCGGACGGGGCACATGGGACCTGCTCCTGCTTCGTGGGTCTTATGGTCTAGCGGGGAACACAAATGAGAAACCCAGAGCCACAAAAAGCTAAGGCACATTACAGTAATGCCTGATGCATGAGGAGACAAAGAAAGGTTATGAGAGCAAGAGAGACCAGAGGACCAGCATAGACAGCGGCTTGCAGACCCCTCTCAGCAGAGGTGACATTTTGCTAAGACCTGAATGATGGAAAGGAGGCAGCTGTGACACCCAGGAAAACCACTGTGACATTTGGGCATCTATCCTGCCAAGTTTCTCACCTAACTATATTTTTCTATCTCTATGATTTTTTTTAAATGTAATTAATTTCTATTTTACATGTTTACATGTTACATTTTCTAGAAAAACAAAAGTGGCCAGGTTATGTTCTATAACCACCTTCTTTTCCCACTTGGAGCCTCAGTTTCCCTGTCTGGAAACCAGAGAAGGTCTTCCTAACTACTCCTCATGAGGGTAAAGATAACCCCAAGAAAGTGGCCTCGACGCACACATGATGGATCCCAAGATAAGCCATTATTGGTATTTTTTAAAAATCCCTTTTCAGTGGCAGCTCTGACAGGTGGAGATTATCACTTCTGTTTTGCAGGGGAGAGTTTAAGGCTCGGAGGCCCCAAACGTGGAAGGCAGAAACGTGACCCCAGCACGTCATTCCCCAGTGCCCCCCCCGCCCCCTCACCTCGAGCAAAACCTCAACAGACATCGCCCCTTCCTCCCCAGAAAGGAAGTTGAGACTGAAACCAGGGGCTTCTTTTTGGTGGTTTTTTGTTTTTGTTTTTTTTCCTCTCCATGATGCTGTTCAATTTTATGAACATCACACTTATCTGATGTCGCAGGTTTTGGGAACCCAAACCGCAGACACAAATACGCCGTGTTATTCTTTGAAGGATTGTGCAGCGAGATAAGGGAGTGCAGTGCTGGGGGATACCACGCACGCTTGTTTCCGCAGAATTAGGAGTGGCAGGGTTTGCTCTCCGGTTCAAAGTCGTCAGCATCTTTGGGGGGAGCTCCGTCACTGGTCGCCCGGGGCCACACTGCGTGTGCTGAGCACACACACCTTGCCCAGCGCTGGCCAGAACAGCCAGGCGGCGGGCACAGAGGAAGCCCAGTGGCAGCACCGACATCAGCATTGGCATCTCCTGCAGATGCTGCAAAGAAGGCTAGTGGTCCGGGATGCCTGGGGCTCGAGCATGCTGCTGGTGCCCATCTTCTGGTAGATGCTGAGTTAACCTGAAGATCCTGTTTGATTTTCCTGTGCTTTTTGAGAATGACACTCACATACCTGAATCTCCTCTCTGACCTAAGTGTCACTAGGCCTGCAAAAACCCTGCTTTCTGCTTTTGCTCCGGCTCCTGGGCAGACTGTTATCCACAGGCAGCCAGAGGGATCCTGTGAAAAATCTAAGTCAGGCCATGTCCCTCCTCCGCTCAAAACCCTCCCATGGTTCCCTTTTCACTCAGGGTCAAAGCCAAGTCCTTCCTGTAGCCTACCAGGCCTCTATCTGCCTGGTCTTCCCTCCCTTCCTCTGCCTTCTCCTCCTTCATCTCTCCCGCACATTGCACTGGCCTGCACCAAGCCGCTTTGCCGCAGGGCCTTTGCACTCGCTGCCTTCCTGCTTCCTTCACCGCAGTACCTCTGGTCAGAGAGGCCACCCCTAACCCCCACCACAAGTGTCTTTCCCAAAATAACTGTTTTCTTATCTGCCTAATTTTTCTTCTTGGCTCTTTGTTACTGCCCAACACCTTAGATATTTATTCTTTTGTTTATTATCATTGGACCTACATTCCCGAGGACTTTTGTGTTTCTCTGGTGCCTGGAAACTGCCTGACACATTGAGTAAGTTTCATAATTTCTTTTTCTGTATGAATAAATGCAAAAATCTTGGGGCCGACTGCTTCACACCAAAGGGGTTTGCTCAGATCACCAGGACAATGAGAATCATAAAGGAATTTTAAACTGGGGACTTCCACGATTACTTGGTGTGGGAACGATCACTACAGCTTCGGAGAAAGGCCACATGCCCTGTGTGAGGCGTGCCCTGTGGGTGAGCCACCAGATAGGTCGTGTGGAATGCAGACAACTTAGTATCAGTGCCTCCCTGGTGGGGGTGTCTCAGGGATTAAACCAGATGCTTTGTGTGTGAGGCTTAGCCCCCCACGCCTGGCATGTGGTAAGTGCAAGCAAATGGTCACTAGAAATACCAGCTGGAGAGTGCCCGGGAGCATGGAGACAAGAGGATTAGCTAACATCCAGGTTCCTGGACTGAGCAATAGCCAGGAGGGGAATGCATGAGATTGGAAACAAAGGAGGAGGAAGTGTGGGGGTGGGCTTGAGGTCAGGGGTACCAGGGTCAGAGCAGGAGAAAGGGTGGGGGTTCTGTGAGGGGGTCTAAGGGAAGGCGTTCATTTGGCAGGGGTCTTGGCAGAGAGGCTTGGTGTCAGTGGCGATTTGGAGATTCTTGATGCAAAGGTGGGGACTGAAGGCTAGAGAATGGCCCTGAGTCAGAGACCGCGTGTGGAGAAGGAGCAGAGGTGGGGGGGAACCCTGAGGGACACCCACCGTCCCTCCTCTGCTCGGGGCTTCCATCCTGGGGCTGCACTGATCTCCTCAGGCTGGAGAGGGAGCCCCCCTCCTCCAGCACACGGGCTGACCAGCCCTCAAATAAAAGAGGCTCCTCTCAGCCCGGAGAAGAGCTCAGGAGAAGGGCTTGAGGACTCAGCAACAGCGGCCACACCTCTGGAACCAGAACCATTCTGTCCCGTCCTCTTCCCTCCTCAACAACCGGCGAGCTCATCTCCAGTCTCACTACACGTATCTGTCACGCACAGCTACAATCATGCTGCGTAACAAACCATCCCCGACCGTTTATTCTCTTGAATATGGGCTCGCTGTGGGTCCACTGACCCAGCGTGGGCTTGGCCGGGCGGCTCGGGGGTCTCGGCTGGACCCGTTCACAGAGCCCCCGTGGAGGTCAGCAGACCCGGGCTGCCCCGGCTGGTGTGGCTCTGCTCAGCTTCACACGTCTCTCATCTTCTTCTGGGACCCGTGGGCCATCCGGGTATGTCAGGTGACAGTGGTGGCAGAGGCACGGGAGCCCCCTGGGAGCATGCAAGTTCTCATGAAGCCTATCCGCCAGTGGACCCACGGTCACTTTCGTCTCATTCGATTGGCGAAAGCAAGTCACGTGGCTGAACTCAAGTCAGGGGAGGAGCTATGCTCCGCCCCTCTGTGGGAGGGGCCACAGGTCTCACATCATACCCGGAAGGGCCAAGAACAGGTTTCTCCTTTCTCTCCGTTCTCTCCCTCCGTATTCAAGAGAGTATTCGTGTTCAAGGTCCCCTCCCCAGCCCCATGAGATACAGTAAGCCTCAGGAAAGAAGCCCACATACTGCTGACGGTAGTGTAGAAAAAGAGAAAAAAAACATAAGTCCCTGAAAACGTCTTTGAGTCTTTGTGCTAACGTGCCTCGCACGGCTTGTGGCCGGCGCTGTTCGGTGCCTGCTCGAAACCCACTTTCCCTTGTGTCTTTGTTTATGGAATCCCGGTTGTATTTGGGGTGGCAGTGGGTCAGCTGAGAGCACCCACTCTTCCAGACTCCCTCACAGCTGGGAGTGGCCATGTGATCACGTTATGACCAAGGAAAAGTAAGCCAAATTTGCCAAGAGGGGTTCCTGGGAAAGCTTTGCAAAGAGAGACTAACATGGAGAGCATGCTGCTCGCCCCTTGCCCCTTCTTCCTGCCTGTAATGCAGCTATCAGCTGGAGGCAGAGTGGCCGTCTTGCAGCCATGACCAACCATGAGGACAAAAGTCACATGTTCAAGAGGGTCAGACAGAAAGTGGGAAAGAACTTGGGCCCCCCAGTGGCATCTCTGAGTTATCGTCTCAGCCCTGGGTGCCTACCCCTGGATTACCAATAACAGGAGACCGACTAATGGTCAGGTTTTGTGTTGCTTGCAGCTGAATGCACAGCTGATGGGCCCACCCCTCTGTCTCTGGTTTCTGACCAGATGAGAAGATGCATTTTCCTAATGATTAAGCAGGTTTGCTTTGGGTTTTCCTGTATTGCATTTGAATGCATCTTAATGATTACCTGAATTTTGCAGTGAGTTGACTTCTGATAAACTGAGATATGCCTGATCTTGGACTTGAGTCAAATACGGGGCAGGGGGCTCATTCTTGGTCTCTCTGGTTAATCAGATGGCAAGAGAGAGGCAGTATGATTTCCTGGGATCTTTCTCTTTCTTTCTTCCTTTCTTTCTTTCTTCCTTCCTTCCTTCCTTCCTTCCTTCCTTCCTTCCTTCTTTCCTTCCTTCCTTCCCTTCCTCCCTTCCTCCCTTCCTCCCTCCCTTCCTTCCTTCCTTCCTTCCTTCCTTCCTTCTTTCTAAAGATTTCATTTATTTATTTGTGAGAGAGAGCACAAGCAGGAGGAGCGGCAGGCAGAGGGAGAAGCAGGCTCCCTGCTGAGCAAGGAGCCCGATGTGGAACCGGATCCCAGGACCCTGGGATCATGACCTGAGCCGAAGGCAGATGAGTAATCAACTGAGCCATCCGGGCGTCCCAATTTCCTGGGATCTTTCTGCCAGGACCACAAGGACTAAGGACTGAGGGTCCACTTCCACATTAGATAGTAAAACTCTGTGAAGAGTTCTGACTAATGAAGGTAGTTGGATTTTTGTTTTGAAGAGGGAGGTTAAAGTTCCACGAGGCCAATTTACCACCTGAGGCTCTCGGCCAGAGCTAGGTCTGCCTGACTGTGGGACTGTCTTCTCTTTCTCCTTCCTGGGCTCCTGTCTTCTCATCAGTGGAATGGGATTACTCAAGATCAAAGCTCTGCAAATATTTCATTTCAAAGTAGGTAAAACCCTTTTACAGCCGAACCTTGACTTGTTGTCCAACCCATAAAAAAAGATAAAAGAGAAACTGCTCAGAGTGAGGCGGGTCAGGAAGCCTGCAGCCTCCTGCCCGGGGCCCCAGGGCCCACAGGCACCTCGTTGCAATCCTGGGCTCACCCCAAGGCTTTTAGGAAGCACCAGCCAAGGTTATCCCAAGGCCTTTGGAAAAGCCTGAATCAAAGAGGGGCGTCTCTGATCTTGCGAACATCACTCAACTATCTTGCAGAAGACAGGCGCACACTCAGCAAGAGAAAACCAAAAGCTTTTGCAAAAGGACAAGGAGCAGAAAGTTGCCTCCTTCCCATCTCTGACTCGCCTGTCCTCCCCGCACAGCGACAGCTCCCAGGGCCTCATGCCTCCCCCAGAGATAGTCTGTGCTCTCACAGCAAATATGGACGCGTATCGCCCCCTCGCTCCTTAATACTGTATTATTCTATAACCACCGTCTGCTTCTTGTGTTTCTCCAATAACATTACATCTTGGTGGTTTTGCCCAATTCGCACGCAGAGATCTGCTTCATTCACTTCACTGGTTTCATGATACTGGAATACTGGTTCATTTATTTGGCTAAAAGGCCCCATTCTCGAGTATCCAGGTTGCTTCCAGACTTTTGCCTCATCAAAGACCCCGCAATGAAGCTCCCTAGGGCTGTATATGTGCGTCCTGGTGCATCTGGGCCATTTTAGATGCTTGGTTTCTCTCTCTCTCTCTCTCCCTCTCTCTCTCTACTTTTTGCCCCTCCCCACTTTTTTTTTGCTTATTAGCATTTTCAAATTTTTATTCCATGAACATGTCCCATTTGTATAATAATTAAAAAGATATGTTTACAGGCCCAGGCCTCCAACTTCAGCCAAGTTAGATAAACAGCCCCACGCGTAAGCACAATTCAGAAAGAACAAAAATGGGCCTCTGCCACTGAGGCCTGTTTGGCTGGGAAGTTGCATTTCTAGAGAGTCGTGTGCCAAGGCCCAGCCCTGCCTGCCATGGCATGCCTGCAGACTAAGGTCTGGGTTCGAGACTGACTGTGCCATCAGCTTGCCAGGTGACTCCAGGCAAATTGCTAAGCCTGGCCAGGCCGTCGGAAGGGCGTTTACTGCATGCCGGCCTCCGAGTCAAGGTTAATATCGTGTCTGGGACATTGGTGTTATTATCCTTACTGCTCAGACAAAGAAACAAAGACTCAGGGGGGATGAAGCACTTGCCACTTTCTTCTAGGTCAGCCAGGGAATCACCATCCATCCAGCCCAGGGGTCGGTCCTGATTCCTCCCCACCTCCCCTGAAAATATCAATTCACCCTCAAGTGCCATTGGCTCTATCCTCAAAATATAGCCCTGTCTCTCACCAAATCCTCATCATGGCCTTCAAGGCCCTCTGTGATCTGCCCCCGCCAGCTTTACAATGCCATTCTCACCCCCGACGCTTCTCTTGGCTCTCTCTGCCCCATCACACCAGCCACATTCCCAACCACAGGGCCTTTGCACTTGCTGTGTTCCCCTCCTTGGATTCTTCTCCTTAGGGGCAGGGCCAGGCCAAGGTTGAGGCAAGTGAGATGCCCAGGGTGAAAAGTTTAAGGAGGCACTCACTCTAAAGTGCCAATCTGCCCTTGAACAAGACTGAGCAAGTGTCCCCTTCCATTCTGCTGACTGGATCACTCCCTGGCCTCATCCTCATCCAGCCCTGCTTCCCAGACATGGTTCCAGTCATCCATGGGGTCTTAGTTTAAGTAGCCTCCCTCCTCAGAGAGACCTCCCTGACCATCTTAGTGACTGCCCTCCCCATCACCATCCAGCCCACGGCATTGTCTTGTTTCCTTCATGGCTCATATTACGAAAGTGACTGTTTCTTGCCCATCTCTGTCTACCGGGTTAGAAGCTTTATGAGGGTAGGGACTGTGTCTGCCTCCTTCTCGGATATCACCCCAGTGGCCGGCATAGTGCCAGCATTCAGGAGATACTCAATATATGTGTGGGATGAACGAATGAATGAATGAGCTGGCCAGCAGCAGAATCAGGACTCGAACCCAGGTTGGCCTGACTCTAAATTCAGTCCTCCCATCCGTGACTGAGAAACCAGGAGTTTAGATCCAATCAGGGGACACTTGACTGTGGTCTGTATCACAGCCTGTCCTGTGTGTCCCAAGGACAGGCTGCCTGAGGAAACTTCTGGCAGGGAGGAGCTTGGCCGCAGTCGAGGGGGCTGCTCTCAGCCTCGGGCCTTCCTTCACGGGGCCAGCTGTGCCCCCCCCCGCCCCCTCTCTGACCCCGCCCTACCCCGTTCTAGTTTTTATTTTTAGCGGCAAGTTTTTGGGCACGGCGAACTCTCCTTAGGAAAAGTCCAACAAGAGGCTGAGGGAGGCGGTTTTGAAATCCGGTGGGAAAGTAGGTCAGGCCGGGTTCCTGGCCGGGGTCCAGACGATAAGGCCTCGGTGGAAGTTTAATAACGTGAGTGGCCGTATCCATGACATAATTCATAACTGAGAGGAAATGACAATTAAGGAGCAATTGTGCAACACGGGACAAGCCTCCTTCGCAGCTCATAAAAGCAGGGGAGGAAGCGGCAACACTCTCCTCCTGGGGCCACTGGGGGCCAGGCCGGCGGTCCGCAGGGACTGGGGGCTCAGCCTCTACATTGGGGGGTTCGCGCCCATCTACTCTCCCCTTCGGGCCTCAGGGAATGGGGAAGACATGGAAGGCAGAGACTCCCTGGGACAAGCACTTATTGTGTGCGCAGATAGGCTCAGGGCTGGGGTGAGAGCCACGAAGCTGGAATTTTGCTGTGGCTGAGGGAGTTGGACACAGCTGCACCATTTTGTTGTTACCTTGTCAAAACGGGAAATCGCTTTGATTATTGAATAAACTGTACAACAGACACCCCTGATCCGAATTCCATCTCCCTCCTCCCCACTCCAGTTACTATGGATTTTCATTTCTCCTTTATACATTCTCTACTTTTTTTATCTTTCCATGAGCACTCTTTGCTTTTATAACCAGTTACACACACGCGCACACACACACACACACACACACACACACACACACACACCAGGAAATCCATCTGGGAGTCTTCTTTCCTCCTTGAACAAATCAGGTATGTGCCCACCCCAGGGCCTTTGCACTTGCCATGCCCTCTGCTTAGAACGCTCTTTCCTCAAAACATCCACATGGCTCACCTCTCCACTCCTTTAAGTCTTTGCCCAAATGTCATCTTCCCATTGACGTCTTAGCTGACCCACCTTTTAAAAACAGCAAACCCATCTGGTGTTCTCTACCTCTCCTGTTTTATTTTTGTCTATAGCACATACTACCAATCAACCCTCTCCATCTGCTGTTCACTTATTTTATGGTCTGTTTGGTCCCCAGTATATTAGCACCATGAGCAAAGGGATTTTTATCTGTCTTGTTCTCTGCTGCATCCCCAGTGCCAGGAACCGTGCCTGGAACACTACAGGTGCTCAGGAAATACCAGTGAATGAATGAATGAATGAATGTTTGCTGTGATTACTGGCTGATAAAAAGGCTGACTGTGTGCTGGTTTGGTTTGGAGGCTACCTTAAAGTGGCCCCCAGGTCAAGCCTTCTTGGACACTGCTGGCGGCAGGAGAAGTTGAAGCAATCAGGGCTGGTTCTGCTGGCCCGGGGAACTGGCAGCTGACATTTGTCCTGAGCGGTCAGAGCTCCATGTGAAGATTTTATCTCCTCCCTCCTCCCCGGGAGCTCTTTGGCCGCTTCAGACAAGGTTCTAGATACATCGATCCACTGACCCTGCCCATCTATGAACACTGTCACGCAATGGAGCAAAGCTGTGTATGCAGAAGGGGTTCCATGCTGAGCGTGTCACGAGAGTGCACACGCACACACACTCAATGCTCTCCCACACACTCAGACACACCCGACCCGGAGGTCCAGACCCTGGGACACACGCTCACATGTGCAAGCAATTATACACTCCTTTTGTTATTCACACACGCAAACACATGCTCACATGCTCAAACGGGTTTGTATGCACAGCACACAGATACCCACTCACACCCACGTGAACACACATACACATGCTCACTAGCCCTCTTAAAGCTTTGCATTCACACTCTCGCACGTGCTTAGACATGCAGCCACCCCCATCCATATGCACGCGGTCTGGGACCCCTCCACCAGACGTCCCCGCCGTGTCCCCTGGGACAGCACCAGCCCTTCCTGAAGGCGGAGCCCCGGGGAGCCAATCGTCAGCTGTATTTTGAGAAGTGGGACAGACGGCCCGCCCTGACCCCAGTCCACCTTGGGTCTCCCCACTGTGACCCCGCACTGCCAGGAAGCCACCCCACATGGGCACACCGGGTCGAGCCAGCTCCATAAGCAGCGGGTGTGTGATGCCCACATCAGCCCTGACTGTGCCGCCTCGGGGCACGTCTGTCGGGCTCATCCGTGCCCAGGGCACCCGCCCACTTCCTCCCCATCAGAGGGCAGGCCGGCCCTGCTGACATCAGGCGGTTTCTGGGCCTGCCTGGCACCCAGAACAGAGGAAGGAAGCAATCTTTCCCAGCCGCTGGGGCCAACTGGAGGAGCCCGGGGTGCGCGGGCGCGGCGCTCTGAACCCCGCTGCGGCCGGGCTGCCCGACCCTGCCCCCGCGGGGGCCACGGTCTGGAGGACTGGGCTCTGTGAATTAGCCCCCAAAGGTTGCAGGTTGCGAGCACCTTCCCTGCCGTGCCTGAGAACAGCGACAACAGTGACTGATTCTCATGGAGTACCGTGTGCCAACCCCTGCTCTGACTCGCCGTGGCTTATCTCCGTAAATCCCCACCACAGCCTGCTGACAGCACCCTAGCTTACAGTAAAGCAATGAGGCACAGAGAGGGGAGGGGACTGGCCCGGAGCAGTATCTGATCCCCGTGGGTCTGGCTTCAGACCCCCACTCTCGATCACCACCATCCCCCGCCCCGGCTTGCGTGTGTTATTTCTTCGGTTTGCTTGTTTGTTTTTGTGACCTCCCATATCCATGGCCTTGCCCGGCGCATCTGTCTGAATCTTGGCAACGATCTCACGAGCCTGGGCACCAATATTAACCCCATTTAACAGAAGAGGAAACTGAGGCTTAAGTGACCCTCCTGGAGCAGACAGCAAGGAAGGGGCAGAGCCGGGTTTGTCCCTGGGTCTGGGGGCTCTCTGTGATGTCAGGTCACCCCTCTGCCAGGACGGGGGAGGGACATGGGGGCTAACGCGGGCCTTGGTGGCCATAGAACGTCAGAGAAATAACAATACATTTATGATGACACCTTTTAAGATAGTGGAAAATAATGAACCTGCCCTAAAATCCATAGACATTTACAGATTCTACAAATCAACCCCCTAAAACAAGATACAAACACTTCTATGACCAGGCTTCCCCAGGCTCCTTCCCAGGTGACCCTCGTCACCCACAGCCCCAGGCCACCACCGATCTCTGTGCTGCCAACCGCGGGGGGTTCTGTCTCATCCGAGTTTCAAATAGAGCGAACCATG
This sequence comes from Potos flavus, assembly GCA_028534135.1. Classification (NCBI taxonomy): domain Eukaryota; kingdom Metazoa; phylum Chordata; class Mammalia; order Carnivora; family Procyonidae; genus Potos; species Potos flavus. The sequence goes on along the minus strand of CM052885.1, from coordinate 112,581,929 downwards.
GGGTGTACGCTCTTTGTATCTGTCGTCTCCCACGCAACAGGACGCCCGCAAGGATCCTCCCAGCTGCTGTGGGGATCCACGGTTGGTTCCCTTTATGGCTGAGTGGCGATGCACCGGGAAAGCCTTCCCTGGCTTCCTTCCCCAGCCTGCAGGGGAGGGGGTCTGAGTTTCTGACTGTTGTGAACGTCCATACACACTGAGCACCTACTTTGGGCCAGACACAGTACCGACCCACCGTCCTTTGCAGGCACCGTGTCTGTTCATCTCCACGCCAGGTAGATGCCACCGTCCCTACTTGGGGGCAGGAGGAAATGTGGGCTCAGAGTGAGAAACCTAAAGACACACAACTCACCACAGCCAGGGCAGGATAGGATCACCGGGCAAGGGGCAGAAGCTGACAGGCAGGCACCCCCTGGGAACACACGTTTAGTGGAAAGTGGGCTGGAGCAACCACAGGGATACCAGCAGACTGCATTTATTAGGCACACGCTATGTTCCTGGGCATGGATCCACCCATTCAGTCCTCCCAACAGCCTCTGTTATCCTGTCTCACCACTGGAGAAACTAAGGCACAAGGAAGTTGAGTCACAGCTCCAGAGTCACATAGCTGGTAGGAGCAGAGCTGAATCACTCAGGCGATCAAGTCCTTTTACCAGAAGGCTACCGGGCCACAGTAGCCCTCCTGTTTGGTGAGTGCCCCTAGTGGGGCTGGCTCAGGTCCTGGGCAGTTCAGGATCCAGGAGCCTGGTGCTGGGAGTGCAAGCAGGAGAGTTGAAGGTCAAGAGCGGGACTCTCAAGTTAATTAACTAATTAATTAATCAATCAATCTCTATGCCTAATGTGGGGCTTGAACCTACGACCCTAATATTAAGAGTCACATGTTCCACGGACTGAGCCAGCCAGGCACCCCAAGAGCAAGACTCTAAGTACAGCCTCGGAATCAGGCTCTGCCATTTGCTGGCTGCGTGACCTTTGATCAGTCACTTAACCTCTCTGAGCTTCCATTTCCTTATCTATAAAATCAAAGACGATGGTGATGATAATGACCTCAGGAGAATGCAGCGAGTGGAGTATGGAATTATTAAAGCTGACATTTACGTGCATTTTCCTCCCTGCGTGGGGCTTGTCAATGCTTAATGAGCCTCACAGTAGCCTTGCAAAGCACATGCTGTTTAATCCCCACCTTACAGAGGAAGACACTGGGTCTCTAAATATCGTCTCCATGCCAAAAATCTCCACACATACATCTTCTGCCGGGATGTGTCACCTGAACTCAGGCTCGAAAATCCGGCTGCCACTCAACATGCCTAGTCAGCAACTCAGACCTCCAGGTAAAAAACAGAACTTCTTACCCTCCTGCACGACTCTGCCCTTCCCGCAGCCTTCCTGGCTCTGGAAAATGCCACTGCTATCTTTCCAGGGGCCTGGGCCAGCCACTTGAGTGTCCTCACCGACTCCTCTGTGTCTCTAACCCCCAACCCCCCTTCGTCCCATCCATCAGCCTTCAGAAGGCAGCCCCACCCGGGTGTGAGTCACCCAGTGCTTACGTGGAGTATGGCAGTGCCTTCCAAACTATCTCCCCCATTCTGCCATTTCTCCCTAACCAAAGGAAGTCAGATCGTGTCTCTTCTCTGCTCAACACCCTCCTGGGGCTCCCGTGTTACTCAGAATAAGAGATGAGGTCCTGACAGTGGCCCATAGGTCCTGCATGGCAGGCCCCCACCTTGCCTCTCTGACCACTCCCCTCAAGCCACACTGGCCTGCTCCCTGCCCCTGGAACTTACCAGGCAGGATGCAGCCCCAGGGCCTTTGTACTTGCTGTTCCTTTTGCCTGGGACTCTCTTCCTAGAGATAACTACATGGCTCCTCTCTCACCTTCTTCTGGTCTTTGCTCGGATGTGAATGTATCCAGGGGCTTCCCCGACAACCCCGTTTCAATGAATAAGCCTGCTTCACCAGCACTCCTTGCCCCCCTTCTCTCCAGGGCATCCATTACCAACTGACATGTGGAATTTTAAGTTTTGTTAATATCATCATCATGACCAGTTTTGAGGGTCTCCACCCGCTGTGCTGCACAAGGGTGGGATTGTCTCCAGAATGTCCACTAGCATCCTCGGAACCTCCATGCCTGGTTCAGAGCACCGGCTCAATAAATATTTGCCAAATGCATGAAGGAGGATCAGAAGGGCTTAACAGACTTCCCAGGCCATCAGGTTAGGACACGTTAGAGCCAAGACTGAACCCAGGGGTCCATGTTCCAAGCTGTGTCCTTAATCTCCCAAGGTCTGGTTCCAAGTCAGCACTCCAGAGATGGTGGCTGTCAGTGTCACGATTTTTAGGGTGACATGCCCATCCTTCCCCCCCTCCCAACAAGGGAAGACTAGGGTGCAAAAGAGAGAAGTCAGGCTAACTGGGGCCTCCAGCCAGTAGGAGGTGACTCATCAACCCCATGATGACAGGTGACATTCCATCCTCTTCCCCAGGGGACTTTGGCCCTAGATAAAGGGAGCCTGCTTCTGGGAAGAGGAGGACAAACAGGTGGAAGAGGCGGCCAGGCCACTGCCTGGGGGTTTCACGTCTCAGCAGGAGGGCAGGAGGGTCACAGCGTCCACTTTTGAAGTGGGGACAGTTTTGAAGTGGATTGGCCAGACGGAGCCCCGAGCCTCCCTTCTGAGGTCAGAGATGTGGAGTCCTCTCACCAGGAAAACGGAGCAAGATTTCCCCATGAAGTCAGCACCCCAGCCTCTACATCGGGCAGCCATGGGGAAAGCCTCTGGGTGCCCTTCCATTTAGCCCCTGGCATTTCTGCAGGGCTCAGAAGGACTTGAGCCAGTCGGCAAACACTTTCTGAAAAGGAATTTCAAGGGGCCCCAGACTCTAGCCAGATAGGCTATATTTGATATATATTTTAGCTTTTAAAAAGCCTAACCATACAAATAATATTTGAGTACAGTTCTGTTGCAAAAAGAAACGCAAGCAACACACTTCCTTCTGTAGGTTTCCTGCCTCTCTAGGATTGCCTTCGGCCTCAAGGAACGAGGAACAGTGGCTTTGCCAGCAGGAGAGCCCATGTTTCTTGTCTGGAAGGAAATCCAGAGGTGGACTCATTCAAGGATATTGCCAACGAGCAGCTTCCCAGTCTCCCACTTTGATACATGACTTTCAAGCCCATAGCTCAAGTGGGCTGCTTCCCCGTCTGGGGGAAGGGGCACTCAGCCCAGGCAAGAGGGCAGGGAAGGGGCAAGGGGTGTGCCAACCGAGTCCCCGCTTTGATCAAGATATGGTAGCTTTCCCGAAGTTTCACGTGGTAAATTTCCAGTCACTTCTCTTTGACCAGAATCGGGTCACCCCGTCGTACTCGTGTGCCTGCAAGAGGGGTTGGGGAGGTGATCTTTTGCTTGGACCCACTGCCATCCCCTTCAAAATCAGGGCCCTATTTGTGAGAAAACGGGGTGATGGAGGGTGGGCAAGCGCCATTGGCTCTGCCTCGGATTTGTTCCGTGCTGTGTGCACGGGAACAGACAGTAAATGTGCTCTTGTATCTTGCTTTTTTTTTTTTTTACCTAACGATAGGCATTTAGAGTTTTACCTTACCATAACTTTGATCTGCTGTGTAGTGTTCCATGGGATGGATGTCCCACAGTTGATCTACCTAATCCCACGTTCGTGGAAATTTACCTTTCCCCCCCAAAATGTTCCCTGTTCTAAGCAGTGCCTCCGTGAATGTCCTCACACAGCACTCTTGATGCCCAGATGTGTTGCTACAAAACTAGAATGCTCAGGGAGACAAGTGTGTCCGTTTAAAATCCTGGAAGCGTTCCCAAATCAACACTAGGGTTTTGCCAGTTCGCACTCCCTTTGACTGGGTACTGAGAGGACCTACTTCCTGCACACTCACCGGCCAGGATACTGTCGCTGAAATTCTTTTTTTTCCCCATTGAGATGGGGGGAAAAAATCATTCTTGTCACAATTTGCATCTCCATGATTAGTATGGAGGTACTCTCTGATTATAATATTATGTATTCATCATACTATCATTTATGTATTGGCTATCTGTATTTTTTGATGTATTAATTTGCCTTTTTTTTTTTTTTTAAGCGAGAGAGAAAGCAGGGGGAGGGTCAGAGGGGGAGGGAGAGAGAGAGAATCTTAAGCAGACTTCACACTGAGTGCAGAGTCCTACGTGGGGCTCGAACCCACGACCCTGAGATCATGACCTGAGCTGAAATCAAGAGTCAGATGTTTACCTGACTGAGCCACCCAGATGCCCTTTCTGTTAATTTGCCTTTTTAAATCATCTGGTCTTTGTTTTCTACCGAGCTGTTGTTTTCTTTCCTGACAGGCATGAGAACTTTTTTAATTCTAGGTATAAATACTTTTTTTAAAAAATTCAACTTTATTCAGGTGTAGTTTATGTACAGTAAACTGCATCCATTTAAGGCAGGCTTTCTCAGACTTGGTACAATGGACATTTTGGGTTCGAAACTCCCTGGGGGACTTGCTGTCCCCACAGCATCCTTGGCCTCTACCCCGAGATGCCGTTAGCACTTCCCTGCCTGTCATAACAACCACAAACATTTCAGGACATCAGCGAATCTCTCCTGGGGGACAAAGCCATCCCTGGCTGGAACCTCTCATTTCCAGCGCACAGCTGTTGAGCTCTGAGAGATACGTGCCCCCAAGAACCTACTACTACCTTCAGGATCTCTGTATTTAGGTTGCAAATATTTCCCCCCGCCTGTGGCTTGGCTTCCGATCCAAGACCTGCCCCTTCCTCTCGGAGTGACCCCCCATAGAGTTGCTTCCTGATTCTGAAACCTCAGTTTCTCCAGCTGTGAAATGGGGATGGTAATTCCGACCAGGCTGTGATTCATGATCGTTGAAGGACACAATGATGTGGCTGACACGTAGGAGCTGCTCCAAAACGCTAGTTCCCGTGTCCTTCGCAATAAATACGTATTCATTTAGCCGGTCCATACTTCCTGAGCACCTGCTCTGTGCCGGGCCCTTTGCTAGGCTCTGGATACAGTGGAGACCAAGACAGCCAGGGTCCCCGTGCTCAACCGGAGGAGAGAGACAGCAAAGGAGCAAACAAAGGATGTGTGTGATCAATGTTTGTAAAATGGTCTTAGGATGCTGCTGACCAGGGCTGAGCCGTCAGTCGGACGCTGCAGTGTGGGGGCCACCTGGGCGAGTCGTGGCTTTCTGGGGAGAATGAGAAGGTGACATCTAGGCGGAGAGTAGAGGGAAGAGCTGGAGCAGCAAGGAAGGGAGATCCAGGCAGAGGGAAGAGCAGCAGGAAGGCAGGGAAGCCGGAGCCAGCCGGACACATGTGAGAAGAGCAAGGAGCCAGGGTGGCTGGGACAGAGCGATCAGGGCGAGGAACAGACGGGAGACTCGAGGTCAGAGAGGCAAAGAGGTGGGGGCACAATATGCAGGGCCTTGGCCACCATGGATGGGCGTTCTAGTCTATTCTCACACGTGGTGAGAAGCCCCCACACAGCTGCTAGCGGGGGGGGGGGGGCGGGCGCGATTCCCTCATTCACCAAATGCTGAGCTCTCGCTCTGCCCCTTACCGGACCAGACACCCAGGCTCATGGTGCGCCAGTTCTCTGCCTGGGTCTCCTCGACGGTACCCTAGTAAGGACACAAATAACCAGCTTCTCTCTAGAGGATCCGAGGCCTCAAGGCCCCATTTCCCAGCCACGTCTTACACCAACCCTGAGAAGCCCCTCGGGGCTGCAGGTGCCCATGTGACAGATAGGAAAGCTGAGTTGAAGTCACGCAGAGGGGAAGCACCAAGATGGGCCTTGAACCCAAGGCTCTTGCAGCTAAACCTGCTTCTCCTTAATCCCAGGTCGCAGCCCTTAGGGTGGAGGGTGAGGGAAGCATGTTCTCCCCTTTCCTTAGATGCCCCATGGATCTGGGACTTGCGTCCGCAGTGCCCATATCAGGCGAGGCTCCCCGGCTGCCCTCAGGGGAGCAGAACCCTACCCAGCCCCTCAGGAAAGCAGGGAAGGGCAAGTACTCGGGGCTGGGCCCAAAGTCAGATAAAGCTGGGGCAGGGCAGGAAGTGCGGTGGGCCCAAAGCCAGGTGGGATCAGGATTTGGGACCTGCCCCACCTGTGGGGCACCCATGGGGGTTCCTCCTTCCGGCTGTGGACTCTGCCCTTTTTCTGAGCCAGCGCCTGGGATTCCTCGGCTCCCCCAGCAGGTGGGGTCTCACGGCCCCAGACCGAGTGTCTGTTGGGATTCTGCCAGGCCACGCTAGCCTCCCTGGCCCCCCGCCACCTGCGCCAGGCTGGGAGTCCCAGGATCTCAGGTGCTACAGGTGCCCAGAATACGTGTGTGGAACTGAACTGGGGCGTGCCTCAGTTTCTCCAGTTTGCACTTCTGGCCTCTGCCATTTCTTCTCATTTGCTGTGTGCCAGGGATGCTGCTCGTGGCTGGGGGTGAAAGAGTGACTGCCACGCACGGTCCCTGCCCCCAGGGTGCTGGCCGCCTCCGCCAAGCAGGTAACACTGTGCTCAGTGCTGACAGTGAGTGTGGCAGGGCGCGCCAGCGTCCACCGTCCTCCATCATCTTCCTCATTCCGAGAGGATTCTGGAGGGTCAGCAGGGCGCATGCTGCCCAGGGAGTGATTATACTTCTCAGCCTCCTTTGCAGTTCGCTGAAGTCCTATGACTAAGTTCTGGCCAATGGAATGTAAGTAGAAGTGATGTGAACCCACTTCTGGGTCCTGCCCTTGAAAGGAATGACCCTTTCTCTCTTCCTGCTGAGCAGAATGTGGATGGCAGAGAACTCGATCGAAGGAACCAGGGTTTCTAGAATGAACTTGCAGAACTAAAGCAACTCACCAACCTTGAACCTTCCACCTCCCTGCTGGAAATAACGTTCTGCCCCATCAAGCCAGTGTGGGTCTCCGTTAGAGCAGCTCAGAGGGTAGCCTGCCGGATACGGAGGAGCAAACATATGGCCTTGTGGGGATAGGAGTGGAGGGCTTCCTACAGGAGGCAACTCTTAAATGGCATCTTGACAATGAGGAGGAAGATTTTTCTAGACAACATTTCCAGGCAGAGACATAGCATCCGGGCAAATCTAGAGGGGTGAGGGAGAACACGGGGCTTTCAAGGCACCTAAAGAAGCTGATGGTGGCTGGAGTGTAGAGAGGAGGC
>CM052885.1:112523570-112574653 GCA_028534135.1 Potos flavus | reverse complement strand
GGAATTCCAGGCAGAGGGAACAGCGCGGAGTGCACCACGAGGAATAAGGAGGAGCAAGCGGAAGAGGATGGCAGAGGTGGAGACAGTCAAGCATAGATGGTGAGAGAAAGCAGGGAGTCTCGAGGGCTAGCCAGCTTCCGTCTTGAGCAACAGAGGCCAACAACAGAGGCTGAGGACAGGGAGGTGATTTGAAGAGAAGACCCTGAGTTCAAATATGGCACGTTGGACTTGACGTTCTTATGGGCCATCCAAAGTGGAGTTGGTGAGCGAGTGGTTGGATACAGGGGTCTGGCGCATCGAGGGGCTCCCTGGCCAGTTGTGCTGCCCTCCCAGGTGTGAACTCCCAGGCTGGAGCTTGCCAAATGCTAGCCTTTGGGGCACCCGATATATGCCAGGAACTATTCTTCTGGTGGACACAGCGATGGCCCACTCACATCCTCTTTGCTGGCAGGGTCCAGTTTTGCTAGATGTGCTTCTATCCAGGTGCTCGGGGTCAGTGACCATTCTCCTCCCCAGCCTCAGAGTGAGTTAGAATGGCTCTGAGCCAATTGTGGGAATTTTCACTTCCCTCACCAGTGATTGGTTTGGAACTGGGCACGTGATGCAATCTTGGCCAATGGGAAGTCTGCAAGGGGGCTTCTGGGAACGATTTTCTCCCTCATAAAAGGAGACCCGTGGCGGGAGGAGGAGATGCCCCTCCTCTTCTTTGCTTGATGTTACTAGGTCTTTATGTGATGCCTGGAGCTGCAGCAGCCACCTTGAAACCATAAGGACATACATCCATAAATTGCTAGGTAAGAAATGGAAAGAGTATGAGTTTTTGTTTACACCTTCCAATTAAACACTCTTATTAGATAAAATTACGAATCTTCCTTCCCCCCTTTTTTTTCTTTCTCTTTTTGCTTGTCTGAAGGTGACTGACTTAGTTATGCTGCTAATTTACCTCCAAAGGTCCATTTAGCACCTTAGAAATATCTTTTCTCTTAACATTTCTTTTTTGCCACCTTTAGTCAAGTGTTCTGTTCCTGTGGCTGAACCCATTCTGTTGGATAAAGTGCTTCATTATACATTCTCTCCTGTAACCCTCTCAATGACCCTCTGAGATGGATAATATTATTATAGCCTATTTTACAAATGGAAGAAACAGAAGCTCAGGGCAGGTAAGTGAGTTTCCCAAGATCATAAGTTACAGACCTGGCATTTGAGTCCAGTCAGGTCTGATTGGAGAGTGCAACCGGACTAATGCTACAATCTCCTTTTAAAAGTCTTTCCCTTAACACGTTTTAGTAGGAAACCATAGCCTTGTTCTTATTTTTCCCTGGAAAATGGTGATTATGGTTGGTGGGAAATTTAGAGTGGGCTGCGTTTCTCTGTACATAGTTAATGGCTCTGATTATATGTTTCTGGCTTCTTCGTTCTGAGAAAGGCCGCGATTGGTAGTACAATATAATCAAATCATTTCTTATGTAAACAGCTGTCTGGCACAGAGTCAGCGGCTGTTCCATCGGCGGGAAGGTGAAAATGAAACTGTGCTCCCAGCTCCGGAAAGCAATCTGCTATTCAGCAGGAAAAGATCAAGGGTTAATGACACGGAGTTGGACAAAGGCTGCTGCTGTGGCTCTGAGCATTATCAGGAGGCGGGAACAAAGAATGGTTGTTAAATGGGTTTGTTACAAAAGTTATTTCCTAATGTAATTCATGAAATGCTTGCCAGAACATTAGGCACATCCTTCGAAAGCATAAGGGAACAACAACAAAAAAAAAATTAAATTAAATTAAAAAAAAGAAAGAAAGAAAAGGATGTGTCTAATGTCAACAATTATGAATCTCTTAGAAAGGGTTAATATCTTTAATATACAAAGAGTTCTTGGAAAACAATAAGAAAAGATACGCATCTTATTATAAAATGGACTATTCACAAATAAAGAAATACAAAAGACAGGCAATCCTATGAAGACAAGATCCACTCTGTCAGTAATCAAGGAAAGGGAAATAAAAGCTGCAATGATAGGTCTTTTTCCACTTATCAAATTGGCTTAGAATGGCAGTGCGCACCATGATATTCAATGGGCAGAAATTTTAAAGCAACCCAGAAATTTAGCTTTGGGGCATTTACCCTAAGGATATGATAGGCCAAACAGTCTCCATGGGCAAGGGTGTTCCTGACGGCAATGTTTATAATAGTGAAAAGCTGGAGGAAGAAACCCAAAATGCTAAACCACGGAGGACTCACTAAGAAAACAATGGTAAACCTAATTAAATACTATATTAAAATTAAATTGCATTAAATACAAAAACTGTATTACATTATCATAAAGTACTAATAAAGTACTAATAAAAATGACAATCTAGAAAAAATGTTCATATGCGCGTTCTAATTTGTACTAAGTTGTGCATGCTTCGAGAGTGTTCTAAAGGAGGTTTACTGAAATGTCAGCATCGTTTATTTCTGGGTGGTAGGATTTTCAGTAATTTGTCCTTTAAGTCAGAGTTTCTCAACCTTGGCACTATTGACATTTGGAGCTAGATAATTTTTTGTTTCAAGGGACTGTCCAAGGCATTGTAGGAAGTTTAGCGGCATCTCAGGTCTCTCTCCACCAGATGCCAGCAGCACCCTCCCCCCCCAAATAACCCAAACTGCATCCAGACATTGCCATGTGTCTCCTGGGAGCAAAACCACTGTCCGTTGAAAACCACTGTTTTAAATACTTTTCTACGTTATTTAAATATTTTAGCAGCAAGCACATATTGTTATCATAATCAGAAAAACAAATATATTTAAAAAAATATTCAGTAAAGTCATTTGTGGCTTTGCGAATTGGCTGTGGGTTTAGCCGATGGAATTCCATCAGAGAGCAGAAAAATCTGTTATCGTCTTGCCTTTGATATAAGGTTCTGGTGAAATATCTAGATGTTTGGCAAAGTTTTCCCTGGACTGGTCTTCGCTCAAAGAACAAATTCTCCAGATTTTAATATAATTAAGCTCCTGGAGTGAGTGTTTTGACTCTCTTTGCCCTCTTCTCTTGGTGACTACTCTAATTTGAGAGAGTGGCCACACCTCTCATGAAGCCCTCCTTTTGAGGGGAGCTGACTCTCTCTGGCACCAAATGTAAGCTAATTTCCTAAATCTCACCCTCCAACTGTGGCTACTGGCTCAGGGATGGACATGGAATCAGTTTGGTCTATTAAGTCAAGAGGACACTCAGTGTTGTGGGCTTCTGGAAAAGATGCCTTCCAAGTAATTTTAAAAGCCACTCAAAGAGATCTTCATCTTAACAGAAATGAGGCCCGGAATTGCTGTACCCGTTTTAATACCATGAAGAAAACCAGCTAGAGGAAAAAAATCAACACACAGGATCACAGAGCTGGGTGAAACACAGAGGAAAAGAGCGAGAGTCCTGATCGAACCAAGCCTGAAGCTCGTCTTTTGCTAGGCTTTTGTTTATGGGAGCCAATACATTTCCTTCATAGTTAAGTTGGTCTGAGCTGAGTTTGCAGCCCCAAACAATCTGTTATGACCCCCTTTGCTGCCCACCCCCAAACTTATACTTTCACGTCATTTCAGCAAATGCTTTGGACACTTACAGGAGGCCAGGCCCAACGCCCTGATCCTGGAGGAGCAAAGACAACACAGTCCTACCCCCGCCGAACATGCTGGCTGGCTGGGGGGCAGGGATGGAGAGAAGAGAACAAATAGGCAAGGCAGCTTGTGCTGTGATGACAGGGACACAGGAACACGGTCCAGGCATGGGGTGGGGAGAGGAAACCCTGGCTGAGCCCGTCTTAAAGGGAGAGTGGAGAGAGGGAGCAGGATGTTTGGACAGAAGGAGCAGCAGGTTTGCCAGCCTGGACATTCAAGAGACTGTTGGGGCTCAGGGTAAGGAACCCCTTGAAGGAAGAAAAGAGCTGCTGGGGGAGGGGATGTAACCCCTGAAGACTGTAGGGGACCCGGTACAAAGAGGGCCCAGGTAGAAGAACCCTGCAGCTTTGGAGTGTGGACCCCTGCCTCCCCTATCCCTGGTGCAAACCTGCTCTTAGTGGAGAAGGTGGGAGCTTGGGGAGGCAGCACCTTACGAAACCCAGCTTTCCCATATTCCAAGGATGGAAAGACCAAGGAATCACTAAAGACGACACTTCATGCCTAATAGTCTTTCAACAGCATTCAGTCCACACAAGCACTACTAAGACGGAAGGCAAAAATTAACCTGGACTCATGGCCTGGTAGGAGACAGATAATCACCTAACAACTCTAAAAAATGTAAACTTCAGCCATGCTCTGGGGTGTCTGATAGGGGTGTTTGACATTCCGGGAAGGTCAGGGAAGGCTTTCTGGAAGAGGAAGCACTTGAGCTGAGAGCTGAAGGATAAGAAGGGGTTCTCTTGGCAAAGCCAGGGAAGGCGGGGTTTTAGGCAGAAGGAATGGCTAGTGCAAAGGCCCTGTGGCAGGATGGAGTATGCGAGGATGAAGGACTGATATTTGAATAAGCCCTTTGCATTTACCCTGTGCTTTTCATGTGTCCTGGCAGCAAGCATGTATGTTATCCCGCTGTCTGGTAGGCCTTGTTATTCCCATTTAACAGATGAGAAAACTGAGGTATAGAGAAGCAAAGTGACCCACCCAAGGACACACAGCTAGGAGGCAGTGGAAGTGGGAACTGAGCACAGATTCTCTTTCATTGGAGTCGACCAACAGCTTTCTGTCTGTTTTTCTTCTTTGGGAAACTCAGTTGTTTTCAAAATGTGGTCAAGGATCCCTGGGGGTTCCCAAGACCCTTTCAGGGAGTTCACAGGATGATTCGCCTTTTTCACTCTCATCTCACGTGAGGGTGAAGGGTTTGAAAAGTTCACTGATAGGTATTTAGATCCCATATTGAAGTGAACTTTCAGAAACTGCCACTGGTGAGTTTTGGTGTAGCATCAAAGAAGAATATCACAATATTATAGCGTTCCCCCTTTCCAACTGTGTGCCTCCGTGAGGCCGAGTTTTCTTCAGAAACTTCAAATAAAACAAAATATCACAACAGCTGAATGCAGAAGCAGCTATGGCAATCCAGGTGTCTTCTATTAGGCTGACCATTCGAGAAAGTTGCAAAATGTGAATGGGACCACTAAGGCCACTTTCCTCACTATGTTTTCTTTCGTTTCGTTTTGTTTTGTTTTGTTTTTTTGAACTGTATAGCTATTTACTATAAAAATCTGTTAATTATATTAACATGGACTGGATTTATTATTTCTGGAAGTGAATAAAATATTGTATAAATTGCCTAGTTTTAATTTCCAATGCGGGGATCGATTGATGTAATCCACTCAAACAAAAGCTCCTGGGTCTTTCCTCATTTGTTTACAATGTAAAGGGATCTTGAGACCAAAATGTTAGGGAATGCTGCATTAACTGATATTTTCCTCCCTGTCCTCTGTGCTCCCCGCCGCCCCCCCCCCAGCCCAGGCCCCTCCCCCACATAAGGCAGCTGAGCCAGTTTGGGTTCAGTGCCTCCTGGGAAGGGGTGGGACAGTAAGAGCAGGAATTCCAGGAGGCTTCCTGGCTTTGGAGTTTCAAAAGCCAAGGGGAGCAGGAAGAACTCATATTTGTGGAAAAAAACATCTTGCAGAGAGCAAGGCTCCTCCTTCCAGAACCAGAGGCAGATTCTGGGGCTGGGGCGGGGAGGAGAGAGGCAGGTGTGGCCAAGGCCTGATATTGAGCTCCAGGAGGCCATAACCTCAGTAGGAATGGCTTCTCTGGGATTCTGGAAAGGCAGCCTCCAGCCAGCCCTTAGCCAGGAAACCTTTGGCCAGGAAACAGCCAAAAGACCCTGAGGACACAAGCGATGGGGAAGGGACAGCCACAGCACCACGTGGGGCCTCAGAGGTGAGAACTAGCCCATCCCAGACCCATGTCCCTACCCTACTCCTGTCCCCAACACCTCCACCTCACAAAAGGACAGGAACCCAGAAGAAATAGGGAAGGGGTGGCAGGGAGGGGAAGAGGAAAGAATCAGCCCCCCCAATGAAGTATCCACCAGCCTGACAGAATGATGGCGCAAAATGGAAATTAAGTTCAATTTGCAAAAAACAACAAAATTCACACAGCTTCTCTTTGTGAACCGGGACTCATAACACCTCATAGGAAAAAGCCCTACTTGAGTGAAGTGTGGTATCTTGGCCAGAGGTCATTCTCTTTGGGCATCAGAGAGGTTGCGTTCCTTGCTTAAGCTGCACAGCAGGAAGGGGCCGAGCTGGGATTTGCACTCAGGCCTGTCTCTCCCGCCCCCATGCCCTTGACCACCAAGCTCTGCTGCTGAGGGAGGTGGTTCATCCCCCAGGCCTGGGCAGCCTCTGCCAGAGTGTGGGGCTCAGAGTCTGAGGCCAGGCCTGGGGTTGTGAGCCCTGGGATGGCAAGTTTGGACCCCACGGGACCCTCAGGTGGGGCCGGGGCTAGTGGTCAGCGGTGGGTGTGCAGGGGCGAGGCCAGGCCCTCTTGCCCAGACCTCGCTCTGGGGTGCCCCCTCTGCTTCCTGAGCAGCGGGAGGGGTGAGTGAGGCCAGCAGGACAGGTTCTTCAAGGTTCTCTGCCCGAGCTGGTAGTTTCCTGCACCCTCATGTTCTTTCTGGAGAGGAAGACACACAGATGCCCCAGAAATGGGCCCTGAGAGGTTAAGAATTGGCCAGGGGTCGCACAGAATGTTGTGGGAGAGCCAAGGCCTCGCCTGAGGGAGGCTGGAGGGGAAGCAGAGGCCCCGGGGAAGTGGAGGGGGGCAGAGCTCTGTCCCCAGGGGGATGCAGGGGCCAGATTCCAGGTGGGTTTCTGATCTAGGCTACTCGGCCATTGTCCTTAATGCTCCCCCTCTTGCCACCCATATCCAAACCCTCGTCACTGTCAGTTTTGGGCCCTAAATATCTCTCAGACTGGACCAGATCTCCTCACCTCCAGGCCCCCTCCCCCCACCCCACCTCCAGGCCAGGCCACCGTCCTCTCCCACAGGGACCATGGCAGTTGGCTCCTCTCTGCTCTCCCTGCTCCGATCCTCACCCAACGACCATCCCTTCACCTCATGCAGCCAGAAGGATCCTGATCGCACCCAAGTCATATCCAGTGCTTCCTCCCCCTACAACCTTCCATGGCCCTCAACTCACTCAGAAAAATACAAACTCTTCCCAGTGGCCACAGGCCCCTGCCCAGCCTCCCGTCTCAGAGCCACGGCCCACCAGCAGCAGCAGCAGCCCCCTCTGGGCTGTGGCTACAGCCACATGAAACAACCGGCAATTCTCCACGCCCTTCGCTCTGTCCAGCCTCCAGACTTTTGCTCATTCTGTTTCCTCAAACTGGAACCCTGTTTGCACTGTTTTTATTCTCTTTTTTCAAATCAAAGTGAAATTCACCTAACATGAAATGAAGCATTTTGAAGGGACAGTGACAGTAGTACCTTCACAACACTGTGCAATCATCACTCTGACACTTCATCTTTTTGAGTTTTCTAGATGTTACCTTCCAGAATGTTCCCTCCGCCAGGAAACCCATTCGGACTCCACCTTCCCATATTTTGGCTTCAATGCCTCCCTGGGTTTCCCCACTGCAGCTTTGACCTGAAAGGGTTGTGTTTGCCTCGATGTATCCGTGTCTCCCCCCCACCTCCCGAGTGCGAGCTAGCTGGACGCACCATGTCTGATTCTCTTCCATGTCTCTGGCCCCTGCACGTCGCGTGGACTTGGACTCGCTGGCTGCCAGGAGGAAAGGGGACCAAGAAGGGGCGAGGGAGTGTGAAATGTGGCTGAGCCGTATGCCAGGCCCTGGGGATAGGGCTGGGGGGCTGGGGACACAGTGACAAACAGATCAGACACTGTGCCCGTCCTTGTGGCGCTGACTCCAACCCCCCCAACCCCCCTGGGAACACAAGTAGAGACCTGACACCTTCAAGATAGCATCACCAGGTGTCCTACAGGCCTCCTGACCCGGCCTGGGGCTGGGAAGGCTCCCTGTGGGTGGCGTCTAAAGGGACCTGAGGTACAGAGAGGAGTGAACAGGATGAGGGGGGAGGGTCAGGAGGGAATATTCCCGAAAGAGGCAACAACAGGGACAGAAGCCGAGCTCACTGATTCCCAACCAGGCTGACTTTGCTCCCCCTGGGGAGTTCGGCAAAGTCTGGAGATATTATAGGTTATCGCCGCTGGAGATAGGGGTGGAGGCCAGGGGTGCTGCTCAACACTCCCCAGAGCACGGGGCAGACCCCCACCACAGAGAACAACCCTGCCCAAGGCCGAGCGACCCTGGCCTACCTGCTGGCCCCCGGGGGGAACTAGCCGAGTCTGGCGGGAGTGAGGGTACAAGGAGAGCTCAGAAAGAGGGAGGAAGGAGGGTCAGGCAACAGTGGCCTCATCCACGGCTTTGCATAGGGTGCCGGAGGCTTCAGGGGTGTGTGGGGGGAGGTGTTGGGGTGTTGGGATTCCAGGCAGAAGGGATTTAGGTGGGGGAGGACCTTGCTGAGATTCAGGGTTCAGAAAGCTCCCTCTGGCCACAGCATGGACTGGACTTTAGGGGTGACAATGTGGGATGTGGGAAAAACAGGTTTTCTTTAGTGCTGGGGTGTCAGGGAGGGCCTCCCCGAGAGGGCGACGTTTGAGCCAAGAATGAGGTAGTTGTGCGGTCTAGGGGCTGAGAAACCTAGGCAACGTGCACAGCAAGTGCAAAGGCCCTGAGGTGGGGACCAGCTGGGTGCGTTCTGGAAACAGGGTGGCTGAAGTGGAGAGATTAATGGGAAATACTATGTGGAGCCATGGGGGCCGTGACAAGGACTTGCGGGTTATTCTAAGCGTTGATGGGAACACTTGGCGACTTTTTCACCAGAGGTGGGACATACTCTGCCTTGGGTTCTGACAGGATCCCTCTGACTGCGTGGAGAATGGGTCATAGGGGTGATGGCGGAAGCAGGGACACCAAGGGGGGATCACTGACATGGTCCAGGGGAGCAGTGATGGGGCTGTGCCCAATGGAGGCAGGGAGACAGAACAAGTTATTTAGGAGGTGTGGCCTCAGGTCTGATAGTGGATGAGACACAGCGTAGTGGGAGCGGCTCAGAAGCTTCTAGCTTATTAAAGGGCCTGGATATGGATCCCCATGAGTGTTTCTGGATCCCCCGAAGGCCACACCTCCCACCCCTTCTTGGGCTGTTCCACCCTTTCCATGGTTGCCCATAACTCAGGCACCTGCCAGGAGCCAGCCCAGGGCACTTGCCTTTGGGATTTTCTCAATGCTCCGGCCCTAGGATGCACTGCCTCTAAGAGAAGAATCGGGCCCCTCACACTGGCTTCTTAAATAAAAGTCAGAAGAGGACGTCAGAAGAGGAAAAGGTCCATGTTCTAAAGCCAGCTCGCAGAAGCACGGGTTTCTGCTGTCTGAAGGCCTGGGTTCGAATCCTGCCTCTACTATCAGCCAGCCGTGTGGCCTTGGGCAGGTTCTTCATGGCTCAGAGCCTTGGGCTCCTCATCTGTCAAGAGGGCACAACAGATCCTGCCTCAGAAGGTTGGTGTGAATTCCAAAATAAGATAACGTGTGGAAAGTCCCTGGCACATAGGTATAGTGTTCAATAATTGTCAGTGCGCACTATTAGCACAATAGTATTATCTGGGCACAGAAAACCATTCTCTTCAAAAGCTCCCCTCTCCAGCTGGAAGGGCTGGTTTGCGCTTCAAATCACCAGAGACGTCAGAACTGCCGCGGACCCACAAATAGAGCCCAGTGCAAAGCTCCCAGGAGGACAAACCATGGGGATGTTACCGTCACCATCGACAGCTGGCGAAAAATTGTGGTTTGTGAGGTGCTGGTGCGGAAAGGGGAGGGCTTTGGAGCTGCAGGAGCCCAGCACCGAACCCCTCCCTCACGCAGATGCTGTGGGGCCTTGGGCACATCCCTGAGCTCCTCAGAGCCTCAGTCTCCCCATCTGCCAAGTGGGAACTCTAACCCCCTGCCGAGGTTGCTGGGAGGTGGAATTGTGCCCTCTCTGCTCTGCTCTCCAGACACAGGCAGTGACAAGGCTGCCTGCGGGGACAGCATCCCGGCCCCTCTGAGAACCGAAAGCTACTCTGTGTCAATGCTCGTCACTACCGTCTCATCGATGCTCGCATTGCCCCTTAATTCTCCTTCTCACTGCAGACGAGGACGTGCAACCCCAGCCCCGAGGCCATAACAAGCGTGGCACCCTCCCCGTCGACGTACCCCTCTCAGCCCTCAAAGACAGTCACCAGGACCAGTCATCCCACCCAGGAAGTGGGGCCAGATGGTGACAGATTCATAGGCGTCTGTTGCATAATTAAGTGAGGGTGAAAAACGTTTGTCATTAAACAAGGGAAGCAGGACATCATCAGCCCCCGCAACAGCTGGGATGGCTCAGGAAGAGGAGGCTGCCCCTCTAGCAGCCTGGACGATTCTGCCCGGCGTGCATCTATAGTGGTCCCAGCCCCTGTGTGCCTTCCCCACACGTCCCCCGCGCCACCTCTGCCAGCTGCGTGGCCTTGGGTCTGACCCTTCTTCTCTCTGTGCCTTGGCTTTCCAGGCAGCGGCAAGAGCAGCCTCTGCCCCAGTTCTGTCTCCCCAGTTCCCACCACAGGCCCTTTGCACTTGCCATTCTCCCTGCCAGAAAGGTGCTTCCCATACCTGGATCTTCCCAGGGAGACCCCATCTCCTCTTTCTGGACACACTTCAGGTGCTTCTCTTCCTAGATGCTTCCCAACTGCCCTGTCACTGTTCTGTCACCCGGTTCTGTTTTCTCCAGAGCATTCAGCATCCAAGATCAGCTTGTTCACCTCTGTGTTGACTCATCTGTTGCCTGTCCCAGCACTGGAATGTCAGTTCCAAGAGGACAGGGAGCTTGTTGCATTCACTGCTGTATCCACAATACCTAGTTCAGTGCCCGGCACATAATCGGCGCTCACTAAGTATATGCTAAATAACCAAAGGCCCCGATGTCACTTTGTCTCCTGTTTCACTCTGTGCCGCAACTGTGGGGCCATTTTACAGGTGAGAAAAACTGAGGCGGGTGGAAAGGGACACACCTTGCCAGGGACAGCCTCCACATAGAAAGCTACTGCACGACAGCCATTGAGCCTCATCTCATAATCCGCAGTTCGGGGGCTCTAAAGCCAGGCCGACTGGGTCAGATCTCAGCTCTGCCACTCCCTGGCTGGGTGACCTTAGACCAGTGACTGTTCCTCTCTGGACCTCAGTTTCCTCACCTGTAAAAATGGGACGGTTATACTTAACTCCCACGGTTATTTTTGCAAGGGTCAAATGAGTTAATACATAAAAAGTGTTGAGGCTAGTGGTACCCAATAAATGTCAGATATAGTGTCCCATAAAATATTTGTTGAATTAAGGAGGTGTGATAATTGTCCCATTTCACAGGTGGGGAAACTGAGACACGGGGAGGTGAAGCTAATTAGGCAATGGAACTGGGCATCAAGCCCACGCTTGTCTAACTCTAAAGGCCACCCTTGTGGAGAAGAAGGTAACTCTAGCCAGAAGCTGGCTTCAGGCCTCCCATGTGATAAAAGACCAGTGCTGCTGGGCCAGCCCCCATTTCCTGTAAGGAGCCCCTTTCCACCATTCCCAGTCCATGGAGTTTGAGTGGGGCTGACCACTTCTAGCCTCAAGGATAGTCACATGAACCTTGTCACAGAACCTCATGGTCACAGAACTTGGCCACGGGCCACAGGGTTTGGTTTGGAAATGGCCACATAACCCAACCCAAGCCAATAAGATCCAGTCCTGGGACTTTCGTAGGAATAGTTGAGAAAGAGCACTCACTTTATCTGGATAGTAGCAGTAATAGTAATAGTAGTAATAAAATAATAGCTAATATTATAGAGCGTTAGGTGTGTTAGGTGCTGTTTAGAACTTCACATATATTAATTAACTCAATCTTCCAGAGAGACAGAGAAAACTGATGATATCATTCAAACACCTGGATCCAGCTATGCCTGAAGCAAGAACACCCCTGGATTTTTTTTTTTTTTTACATGACCCAATAAATTCTCTTTTGCTTAAACCGGTTTGAGTTAGGTTTCTGTCCCTTAGAACCGAGAGAGCCCTGACTAATCCACCTGCCTTCCGGACATTATCTAAGCTTCTGTCTCTCCATCATTACTGAAGCCAAGGTGGCACGCCCATTAACTGTTTTATGCCCATAGCTGACTCACAGGTTTCCACTCTAGCACCTGGTCCATCCTGCCCATACAAAGGCTGCAGGTCTGCCCCCTTTCTCACGTGCCCCACGCCAGAGAGTGGGTGTGCGGGTGGGTTTGCACACCCTCGTTCCAGAAAGATGCTCTATGGAGTCTGCTTGGCCCCAAAACAGATCTCATTATTAGTAGTGTGATGACTAGTAATAAAGAGTCCCGGCTCCCGCGCCAGGCCGGCTGCTTTGCATACATGGTGATCTCACCCAGTCCTCCCGACAACCCTCCGAGGCAGGCCTTGTCATCCCCATTTTAAAGAAGAGGAAGATGAAGATCCGAGAAGGCAGGCCTGAATCACACAGCTCCTGAGCAGCAGAGTCTGCCCTCTCAAACGCTGGAGCTGAGCTCCCTCCAGGACCCGATGTCTGCTTACCCCGGCTGTTAGAGCTCAAGGTCAGCCGGGTGTATTAGACAAATGTTGCATCTACGTGAATGCAGAATACACACGTGTAGGTATTGTACAGGTGAGGAATCTAGATGTGTGTCATGTATGTGGAGACTCCATGCATGTGTGTGGTTATATGCAAACCTAAGTGAATGGGGAATGTACGTGCCTGTATGTGTAGCATCTGTATGTGTTGAGTGTGAGCGTGTGTGTGTGTGTGTGTGTGTCATATGTGTGCAGAATCTCCTTGGTTCGACCCGTACCATGTCCCTGGGCAGCAGGAGGTAGTCTGGGCACTCAGAGAAAATAGGGACCACGTCTTCCCACCTCTATCGTTACTGCCCCGGGCCAGCCACTGTCCCCTCCCCTCTGGACTCCTGCAGTTGCCTCCACCCTGGATTCCCTGCTCCTGCGCCTTCCCTGACCCCAGAGTCCATTCTCTGTCTTGGGCCAGAGGGATCCTATTAGAACCTAGGTCGGATCAGGGCCTCCTGTGCTCCGAACCCTCCACGGCTCCCACATCAGTCAGAGTAAAGCCAAAGTCCTCACAACGACACCTGAGGCCCCGCCTGGTCTGGCCCCCGGGATCTCCCTGACCGTATCAATCTCCCTTTTTGCGCCCAGCCTCAGGACCTTTGCACTTGCAGTTCCTCTGCCTCAGATATGACTTCACTCAAGTGTCAGCTGAAGTGTCACCACCCCAGAGAGGCCTTCTCCGATCGCCCATTTGCTCCAGCTTCTCATCCTGCTTTGATGTGCTCGAGATGGTCCCCACAGAGCATTCTGTGCTGGGGGTGTTGCTTACTGGCCCACTGCCGGGCCCTCCCCTAGGAGCTCACCTCCACGACTACAGAGACCTAGTCTCCCCCCACCCCCTGGCGCAGGAAGTCCCGGTGCCTGGTACAGGAGGTCCTCAGCTGGTGGGCAGTGGGTCACAAACCCAGCCAGGACTCAGATCAGGCTTTGCCTTGTCAAATCTTCCTTGCTGGCCATGCACCCAGGGTTTCAAGGTCCCCAGGCCTCTCCCCACCACCGTCTTCTCTCCTCAGCCCCTCCTTGAGCTGGAGGCCTCGTGTCTGGCTCCCAAAAAAGGCTCAGATTCCCTCGCGGGGCTCTCATTTCTCTCCTAACCCTACAGTCCTGGCCTGACCGGAGCGTTTTAGTCCTTCGGGCCCATGGGGTCAGAGAGCGATGGCTCAACTGGCTTCCCTACCTGACCTCTTCTTCTGGGGTCACCGCCACCTTCCTAACGCTCACAAAGGTCTCCGCTGTACCCACACAGGTGAGACAGAGAGAAGGCAAGGGGCAGGAGAGCGGCCCCCCGCCCTGCCACGCACCAGAGTCCAGAACCCTCACGGATGGACGCAGTGGAAGACGCTGGGCCTGGTCTTCGGAGCCGACCTGAACCACAGGCTTACCCCACTCCATTTCCTTGCTGTTTCGGGCTTGAAGTTAACAAACAGAAGCTTTCTCTGTTTGCATCTAATGGTTTATGTTTAAAAGGAGCAAAAAGGAAGGTGGCAGGACCCACCCCCCCATTCCAAGGCATTTATTAGTGCTGAGCCCCGGGGGGGATCTTCTGCCCTCTGGGGCCGTCCCTCAGGCTCTTTGGGACCCCGGTGTTCCGGATAGCTGAGTGTCCAGATAACAGAGGTCGGCCTCCTCAGCCAGGGAGCTGAGAAGTACGGCTTATGGTTGACTGACCCGCTGAGGACCTCTGTAAGGCCAACACTTTGTTTTTTGTTGTTTTTTCAGCTTAAAAAAAATTTTTTTTCCCTAAGTAATCTCTGCACCCAACGCAGGGCTCAAACTCATGACCCCGAGATCAAGAGTCACATGCTCTACTGACGGAGCCCACCAGGCGCCCCCAACACGTTCTTATTTTAACAGCTTTATGGAGATATAATTTGCACACCACACAATGCACCCCTTTAAAGGGTACAAGTCAATGGTTTTTAATATCTTCACAGAGTGGTGCAACTCTTACCACAATCCATTTCCCTCCGCAAAATACCCCGGGTCCGTTTGCAGTCACTTCCCAGTTCCCCTCGCTCCCGCCCCTGGTGACCACCACTCCGCTTTCTGTTTCTATAGATTGGCCTCCTCCGAACATTTCATCTGCACGGAAGCACACGTGATCCAGTCTTTTCTGTCTGCCTGCTTTCGCTTAACAGAAATCTTTCAAGGCTCAGCACGCCATAGCCTGAATCGGTACTTTACTCCTTTTTCCTGCTAAATAGTATTCTGTCCGACGGCGACGCACCTCTGACCCTTCATCCGTTGATGGACATTTGGGTTGTTTTCACCGTTCGGCTGCTGTGAGTAGTGCTGCCAAGGACATCCACGTGCACCTGTTTGCGTGGACGTAGGTTTTCTGGGTACACACCTGGAAGTGGAATTCTGGGTCACGTGGTAACCGTGTTTAACCCTCCGGGAAGCGGCCAGACTGTCTTCCCAAAGCGGCTGCACCGTTCACCCCGCCGCCTGCCGGTCCACAGGCTCGCCGACACGTGCTCCTGTCCGTCTTTTTAATGATAGCCATTCTAGAAGGGGTGGGGTGTGTGGCCATCGATTTTTCTCCATTAGCCAGAAACATTTAAAAACTGGGAGAGCTCGGGGGCGCCTGGGTGGCGCAGTCGGTTAAACGACTGACTCTTGGTTTCAGCTCAGGTTGTGATCTCAGGGTTATGAGATTGAGCCCCACGTGGGGCTCCATGCTCAGTGGGGAGTCTGCTTCTCTCCCTCCCCCCTTGCACACACACACACACACACACAGGCTTGCTCGCTCAAATAAATAAATAAATAAATAAATAAATAAATAAATAAATAAATAAATCTTTTAAAAATAATGGGAGAGTGGACGTAAAGATCTGGATTTCTGGCTTCTCTTGAGGGCAATGGCTCCTGGTGCGAGTGAGGCCCATTCACAGAGGGAGCTAGGTCGCCGTCACCCCCAGGCCACTACAAGCCCTCATCCAGCTGCCCGCCTTGCTGAGAGTGCCATGGGCTTCTCTGCCAGTGAGGTCTGTAACACTTCTTGAGCCTAGCTGAGGTTTGCAAAGATGATGAACTGTCATCGTTTGGCTTTTCTGGAATCACCTTCCCGCACGCCAACCAGGAGGTTGCCTATGAGCGTGGGTCATGGTATCCCACCCGGACAGGCCATATCCTCGCAATGGCTTTGGAAGGATTCATTGTACCTATTTCCGGATGAGGAGACAGGCTGCCAGGGGGGAGGGGACATGACTGCCCCGGGTCACATGCTGGTGGGGACCAGGGCTGTAATCTGGGGCCAGAGGCCTGACCCCACGGCCCTGTGTCTCCTGCGACGTCACAAGGTCCCTCAAAGTCCTCTGGCCCTTTTCCTCACACCCACCACCATCCCTTTGCAGGGGAGGGTGTGGGGAAGGTCTCTTTCTTGAAAGAATTCCATAAAAAAGCCTAGAAAGGCCACAGGGTTCCCAGCTCAGAGTCTCACCAGTTCTGATCTCTCGGGTATGAGGGGATCTCGGTTTCACATGTCAGGCCCTTGACTGACTGTCCTCACGGGACCGTGGGCTCCGGGTGGCAGGGCCCTTCCCCACGGGCCCGGTACAAAGTGCCGGCTAACACACAGACTCAGCTACAGAACTAGCTGTTTGATAGGAGTGAGTGAACCAATGACAGCTTTTAAATAGGAATTCCCTGGGTTTTTTTGCTCCCTATTTTTCTACAAAGGTGTTTTGTTAAATATCTAACTAAACGTGGTTGAATTTCTATACCGGACAGTTTGGGTTCAAATCATGACTCCTTCGCTTCTGAGCTAGCCAGCCTCTCTGGGTCTCGTTTTGCTCATCCAGAGAATGGGGAGAAGCACTGTACCCATCTCAACATTAGCGCACGTAAGTGCTCAGACGGACGCCGTTAGATCTGGTAGCTGACATCGCCCTCATCGTCAGTATTTCTGTTTTCATCTGTGAACCAGGCCAGGGGCTTATGGACCAAGGTCAAGGGAGGTTCGCTCTCAGGGTGACTCAGGTTCCGGGCTGCATCAGGGAAGGTTCACAGGAAGGGTCGTGGTGAAATGACCAGGAACCCAGTGTCCCATGGGCGTGAGGGGAAGTGAATGAATGGCAGTTAGTGTGAGCTGGAAAATGCACACTCACCTGAGTTGCTCAATCCATCTGGTGACCGCAAGGTCCCCCACCACCCCGGGGAAGTCGGGTGTGGGACCTGGGGCCAGAAGGTGCTCGGGGCACGGTGTGGAGGTGCTGGGCAGCCTGGCTAGGTGAGGAAGGAAGGCCCAGCCTGAGCATTGGAGGCTCTGGAGTGCGTGGGAAGACCCCCAAGGGGAAGGTCCCCACACTGCGGTGACACTGCGGGGTCTTTGGAAGAAGGAATGAATGCTGCCTTCCGCTGTTCATACCTTCACGCCAGGGTGTTCCTCAGCCTCCCGCCCTCCTGGAACCCCTCTCTCTTCACTTCTCCTTTCCTCTCAAGATGGGGACCCTGGAGTCTCCCCCACGTCAGGAGGGGAGGTGGCCCATGCTTCTCGCACCTTCGTTATCTGCTTTGGTTGAATCCTTTCTTTCCACCTTAGCCTCCCCTCTGGAGCCTGCCAGTCTCATTCTGCACCTGCCACCCGCGCCGGGTCAGCAGAGTTCCTCTGTCCCTTTCCCCGAGGAATAACAACAACAGCAGTAATAGTAACAGTTTATGCTGAGCACTTAC
Organism: Potos flavus; assembly: GCA_028534135.1. NCBI lineage: Eukaryota > Metazoa > Chordata > Mammalia > Carnivora > Procyonidae > Potos > Potos flavus. The sequence continues at coordinate 112,557,334 of CM052885.1, read as the reverse complement.
CATGCACCTGTTACTGTGATGGAAATAATTCATTTAATTTTCATAACACCCTGGGAAATAGGTGGTCCCATGACCATATCCAGTCCACAGATGGGGAAACTGAGGCCCAGAGAGGCAAAGTTTGAGTGTTATGGAGGAGCTGGCAGATGGTCTCCTGGGAGTCCTCCTGCCTGAGCCCTGCATACATTGCCAGGCCACAGAATACGTCTGACAGCCAGATGAGGATCTGTGTGTCCGATCACCCTGGCGGTGAAAGTGATTCCCTCTACATGACTCAGGAGGCAGGTGGGAAATGTAGAGAGCAATTTGGAAGCAACAGCTTATCTACAGGATTTGGCACATTGGTGCAATGCTCTCAGATGTAAGGAATAAAAACCCGACCTAAAGAGGCTTTAAGAATAAGGAAACTTATTATCTCATAGACCCTTGGAAGTGATGAGGAATCAGGGACTAATTAATTCAGCAGCTTAGTGACATCAGCAAAGATCCAGGTCTCGGAAATTAGGCTTTGCCTCCAACTGGTTTTCTTCATTCACTCAAGATGGCTGCCATTGCTCCAAACATCATGATGTCTTAACACTAGAGAGAGAAGAGCCTATTTCTTTTTTCCCCTTGTAAGAACTTTCACATATAATTTTTTTTTTTTTTTTTTTTTTTTTTAGAGAGAGCAAGACAGAGAGAGTCCACGCGAGCAAGGGGAGGAGCAGAGGGAGGGGGACAAGTAGACCCCATGATGAGTGCCATCCCCACTCCGGGCTCCATCTCACTACCCCAGGATCGTGACCTGCCCCAAGATCGTGACCTGAGCCAAAATCAAGAGTTAAGATGCTTAACCGACTGAGCCACCCGCGCACTACTAAAAAATTTTTTTAATGTTGGTATCACCAGAAACTCCACAAATGTTGTTTAATAAATGCTCTTTTCTGTGGGAGTAAGAGCATTTAACGTGAGATCGTTTTCACTGATTTTTAAGTGTGTAATACAATATTATTAACTATAGACACGATGTACAACAGGTCTCTAGATCTTAATTCATCTTGCATAACCAAAACTTTATTCTATCGAATAGCAATTCCTGTTTCCCCCTCCCCCCAGCCCCTGTGAACCACCATTCTACTCTCTTGCTTCTGTGAGTTTCACTATTTTAGATACTTCATATAAGTGGAATCGTGCAGTAATTGTCCTTCTGTGACTGGCTTATTTCACTTAGCATAATGATCCAGTGATCCCGCTTCTGGCTATTTATCTGAAAGAATTGAAAGCAGGATCTTGAAGAGACAGCTGCACTCCCCTGTTCACTGCAGGCACGAAGTAGAAACAGCCTAAGTGTCTACTGTCCATCGGCAGATGGATGGATAAAGAAAACGTGGTCTTTACATACAATGGAGTACTTTTCAACCTTAAAAAGGAAGGAATCTTGCATTATGGTAAGCGAAATAAGCCCCTATCTCTTTTGAAGAGCAAGGAACCCTTTCCCAGAAGACCCCAGCAGATTTCCCAGCAGGTATTCTAGAATTTCGTTCCATGTGCAGCAAGGCAAAGGGGCCACTGTGATTGACTTAAAACACCTGAGACCTGCCCCCTCCTCCCCCCAGTCCCGGAGGTTGGCCAAAGCCCACTTTCCCCGAGTCTACGGGATGGTGGGCGGGGAGGGCCTGAGCAAAATGCATCTGTGAGGAAGGAGGATTTGGGAGGAACGACTGAAACGAGGAGTAGTTCACCCCAGCATCAGCACACCAATTCGTGCTATCGGGACCCTCCACGCTGCCTTTGTTTCTGTGCCTTCTTTTTTTTTTTTACCTGATTCTCCCTCTCCTGGGAGAGGGAGAATTCGGCAAGCTCCCTGCTCCTCCAATAAATTCCCCTCCCAGTTAAGTTGGCCAGATCTGGTCCTCCCTGATCATGCTCAGCCTGTTATCACCACCTTCTGACTGCTGGTCTAGAGGGAGCACTCACCGCGTGCCAGGCCTGGCGCAAAGCACTCTCCTTCAACCAGACGATCTCAAGCGGCGGTGAGTTTACCCCACAGGAGCTGTGCGGTAACGTCCAAAGACATCTGTGCTTGTCACAGTTCCAGGCCTGGGGTGCTACTTGCATCCAGTGGGTAAAGAAACGAGGGTTCTGCTCAACTCCCATGCTGTGCACAGGACAGCCCCCCAAATGCCAGATGTGCAGAGGTTGAGAAATCGTCTCCTAACCAATTCTGGAGGAAGGACTCGTGATTAGGTACTTCACACAGAAGTTCTGCTCCAGAACGCTCTTTATGTCCAGGTTGGAAACCCTGGCCTGACATCATCAAGCAAAGAATGGTCGAGAAGCAACTTCTGTGTGCCAAGGCCCTTGCTGAGCAGCCACGGGGCTGAAGGCCCAGCCCTAGCCCCCAGGAGCTTGAGCCCATTTTACTTCTTTAGGTTATTCTATTTGCCCCCCTGCCTTGTTTCAGAAGTTGCTCAAGGCAGCAAGAACCAAGGATCATTACTTGTATCATCCCAGAGTGAGGAAAGAAACAAGCACATCAGCTCCATGGATAGAGATTCAGAGCAGTTCCTCGAGAGGGAATTTCACACAGGGCCCTGCATGGGCCCTCATGGGCAATGAGATGGCAAGAGAGAGATTCTGGAGAAAGCTCGTGTCTTTGTCAGGAATTCTTGCAATTCAAGCAATGAAAACCCAACCCAAAGAGGGTTTTAAAAGAGAGAATGAGAGAGAAAAATATCTTGGCTTATATAACTAAGAAGTTCAGGGTGATGTCTGTTTCAGATACAGCTGGATCCAGGAGCACCAATGATGTTTTTGGCCCTTGAGTGGTCTCCATCTCTCAGCTCTGCTTTGCCTTACGTTGGCTGTATTTTCAGACACTCTTTGCTGTCATAGTGGCACAGGGGCCACTGCTGCTCCGGGCTGGTATCACATTAGCTCAGCCGTCCCAAGGCAATAAAGTCTTCTCTTCTATTCCAGAGAATTGAGTTCTGTTGGCTTTGATTGGCTCATGTGTCCATCCGTGAACCAATCACTATGGCCAGGGACCTGGGAAGTTCTGATTGGCCAGGCCTGGGCCATGAGTCTACCCCTGGGGGGGAGGGGGCCAGCTCACCTGCTGCACACAAAGAGGGTAGTGATACCCCAGGGAAAATCAGAGCCTAATCTCCAGCAGAGGGAAAATGGGTGCTGGGTGGGCCCAAACCACAGCAAATGCAGCGTCAAACAGTCCGCTCGCCGAATCTAACAAGGATCTTCTCAGAGCCTGGCGTCAAGCCCAGAAATGAATCTGGCACTTTCTGCCCCCTGGGAGGAGGGCAAGATATAAATAAGTGTAATTCAACGCGCTGTGTGATATGTTCTAGGAGAAAGAAACAAACAAAAGGCTATAGACATTGGAGGCACGGCCTTTAAACGCATCCCTGAAGTGTGATGAGAAACGGCACCGGATGGCAGGAATGGCTTGAGCAAGGCTGAGGAGGTGGGAAGGGACCGGGCGTGTCAGAGGAACCATGGGTAGTCTGCTTCAGCCGCCAGGAGGGGGATGAGGCTGCAGAGGCCAGGGGAGATGGTTCAGGGCCGGGCTAACCCAGCCCAGGTGTTTGGACTTTATCCAGGTGGCAGCAGGGAGCCATCAATGGTTCTAGAGCAGAACAGAGATAGGAGCTCGACGGATGTGGAAGAGGAAGGGCTGGAACAGGGACGGGCTGGAAGGGCCATTGAGCAGCGGCTGCAGTTTTCCTGGGGCAGGTGCTGGGCATCTGGACCAGGACAAAGGCGGTGGGGAGTGCAGGCAGCGGCTTTCCTTTTCCACCCCAAAACACCTCAACTCAGCGCCCCCTGCACTGAGCACAGCCTCCACTCCCCAGGGCTGCGCCTTCCCCCATATCCCCATTACAGAAAAGGGTCCCACCAGCCTCCTGGTTATGTGACCAAAAGCCAGGAGAAACCCCAGACTCCTCTCTTTCCACCCTGACAGTGCCCCCGGCGGGCAACTCTGTCACTTCAACTTTCAAAATGGCCCTGGATGCCATTTCTCCCCATTTCCGCGCCACCACTCTGGGCTGGGTCACTTGTCCCTGGTCCCCATCCCTGCCCTCACTGCCCACCCCCCAACCCGTGTATTCTCCCCAGAGCAGCCAGAGGGGTCCTCTAAAAGGACAGTGCTTCTTTTGTGACACGAATTGAAAAGGCAGTTCCTGCGCTGTCCTGCTCAGAGCCCTCCAGGGGGTCTTCACCACATTTCAAAGGAACTCCCAGATTCCCTGGCCTGGAGGACCCTTGGTCCCTTTGACCTAACCCTTCCCTTCTCCTGCTCACTGAGCTCCAGCCACACTGGCCTCCTCAGCCTCTGCACGCAGGCCAAGCCATTCCCTTCTCAGAGACCTTTTCATTGTCTCCTGGGGCAGGGCACACAGTAGGTGCTCAATAAATGGTGGGAGACTAGAGGACCGGGAGACAGAGGCCCGAACCCTGGCAGTTGCATGAGGACAGAGTGCAGGTCTGTGGGCAGACACCAAGGTTACCCAGTCATGTGAGCAAGCCCCCCCCGCTGGTCCCCGAGGAAGGGAGCACAGCCACCCCAGTCCCACCGCCCGCATTTACGGAGCAGCCCCGGAGCCCGACGCACGTCCCCTGCTGGCCAGGGAGTCAGGAGCGGAGGAGGAGCGAAGCTAGACAACAGAGGAAGCTTGTGCTTTGCCTGGGCCCGGATCCCCTTCTCCGGCTCCTGTCTCCAGGAAGTCAGGGACACAGGGTGCAGAGGGGAGCCCAGAGCCCATGACCAGATGGCAGGAAGCCGGACACAGGAGCTTGGGGGACCACACCACCCAATTAGTCTCTAAGTCTCTACTTTTATCCTTTCTTAGAAAGATGAGGTCAGAAAGCCGCCTCTGCAACAAACAGGCTGGATTGACAAATACCCGCCCAGGTGGCCCCTCGTGCCACGGGCAGCACACTGCGGGCCATCAGCTGGCTTTGTCCCCTGCCCAGAGAGTTCTATTTGCTATTGTTGACAGAGGGGTGGGAATCCTGGGGGTGGTGCGATGGGGGTGGTCAGGCCCCAATACTGGGGGATGTCCTCAAAGAGCAGAGACCATTGAAGCCTCTGGATAAGTCATGGCCAGTTGGGGAAACTGAGTCACAGATCCCTCGCAGGGGCATGAAACCACCAGCTCCTAGCACCTGCCAGAGCGAACCTGTCTTCAAACCATGGAGACTGAAGACAGGAGACATCCGGCCCAGGGAAGGCTAAGCAGATCGAGAAAAGAAGAACAAAGTGCAGAAAATAGAATGGGGACCCCAAAGTGGGCTGACTGGGCTTTCACGCTTCCAAATCCCCACTCCTGGACCATTCCCCAGGGAACAGTAATTACACTCAGGTTCCACTTATTATAAGTCAGGCCCTGCTCCAGCATTTTACATGTATTACCTGGTTTCATTCACGCAGTAAAAATTCACTGGGCACCGACCACGTGCAGGACACTAGTCTAGACCTTAGCAGTGAGCAAAACACCCAAACTTCCTGCTTTCACGGAAGTGCCACTCCAGCGCCACAGCCAATAAATATAACAGCGGTGTGTCTGCGGGGGGTAAGCGTGTTGGAAAAAGAGAAAGTAGACATGGATAGGTTATCGACTGTACACTTTAGAGGTCAGTATGAACGCCGGCCCCTTTTGACAGATGAGGAAAGTGGAGCACAGAGAGACTCTGTGACTTGCTCAAGGTCACACAGCTTTTAAGTGGCAGAGACAGGATCTGGAGCCAAGCCCTCTGGCTCCAGAGTCCCCGTTCCCGAGAAGAGGAGGAGGCCAGGTCCTGTCTTTAGCACAGACACCCCCAGAGCTTCGGGACAGGAAGGGAGTTGGGGAGGGGCGGGCAGGTAAGGTGGAGGGGAATGAGAGCTGGCTCCGGCATTGGACTGGCTCCCAAACTTTGAGCCTTAGAAGGCATTTCTCCTTCCTGAGTCTCAGTTTCCACCTCTGCAAAATGGGGAGCTGGGCAATTCTTGCCGGAGTGGGGGCACCCTGAGGTCACGGCTGCGGGACTGCTTCATGAAACGCGCCATGGTAGCCGCCCCTCCCCACCGACAGCATTCACGCTTGCCCCCCATCCACTCTCCACCCACAGCTAGAGGCATCTCCATAAGACTCTGCCAGACCTTGTCACTCCCGCCGCAAGCCCTCCAACTCCATCTTACTCCAGAGGACCCGGCGGTCCTGCGGCGTCCTCCCCTCGCTCACTCCACTGCAGCGGCCCTGGTCCCCGGCAGCTCCTGCCTCCTGGCTCTGGCGCCAGCCATCTCCTCCACCTGAAAACCCTTGCCTCCTGGGCCCTCACCCAGAGCCAATGTGCTGCGGTCCCGTTGGTGTCGAGACCCTCCAGAAGACAGACCCAGACAGGCTGGCTCAACACACAGGACGCGCTCTGCGGAGATGGGGATAACACGGAGGCAGAGACACCAACAGCCGGCGACACCCAGGGAACTACCCCAGCAGACGCAGTGGACACCAGAAGCCACAGCCCTGATCGGACACACCACAGTGTGCAAGACATGCGTGGGCCCATTCAGAGACAGTGCGAGAAACACACACCCCTCTGCACGCGTGTACACACACACACACACACACACACACACATGCACACCTCCCTCGGGCGCCCGGAACAGTCCCATGCCAAGTGTCCTGGGACAGGGACCGCCCGCAGCCAGCCATGGCAGGAAGGTGTCTTGGAGAACAATGGCCCCCTCCCCCACCTGCTGCACAGACACAAGGAGCCATTGTCAGCCGGGGCTGTCCTGGCAGCTGTCCCTGCATGTGGGGCGGAAGGCAGGAGGCTGCCCAGGCCCACCTGCTCCCACCTCCCCACCTGGGGACTCTGCCTCCTCCAGAGCCTCCTGCCTGGTCCTGCAGACCTCGAGGGGCTTAGCCCCCTGGCCCACCTTCTTTCCCCTGGGGGTGGATAAACTCTCCTCAAGGGGCAGGATTCCAAGGGACAGGGCTTGGTGGTCAAAAGTGTGGAACGTAGATCCAAACCCACATGTCATGTGACGTTGGGCACATGACTTGCCTCTCTGAGCCTCGGTTTTCTCAACTGGAACATGAGATGATGCTACCGGCGACTTCCTGGGGTGGGGGGGATGACACGTGGGAGAGCGCACAATGTGCCAAGGCAGTGGGTGCCACCCGAGATCTCAGGGGCCTGGGCTCCAGGGCCTGCCCGGCTGCTTCCTTTCTCACGAGGCCTTGAGCACCGAACACCCCTCTCTGCACTGTGGTCTTGTCATCGTGGAAGGTGGGATGACCTCTGTCCCTCCCCCAAGGACGCCCGTTCTGGGAAACCCTCGCACAGGTGGGCCACAGTGGGTCTGGCACACGGTAGGCACTCAGACAGCGCTGGCCATGACCATCATTGTACGTGGACTTACTTGTTTATTCATTTATCCCTTCTTTTCGTTCACGTGACCAATATTTTCTGGATACCTCCTAGGGGCCGGGACTGGGGCTAAGTCACCCGGAAGTTGCTCAGTTTCTTTAGGCCGCAGTGGGGCCCCCCAGATGTGACTGAATGAGGGAAGGGAATTCAGTCCACCATCAGCACCGCCAAGGACCCCGAGTGTCCTGGGTCCGGTCACGTGGCCTGGGTCAGCCTCACAGGGGCTTGTGACATCGGACCAGAGCTCTTCGTCTGTAAAACGGGAACCAGATTGCTGAGCCCTGCTCCACAGGCACGCCTGTGCTGAGGTCAGAGCCGGGCAGAAAGAGGGCAAGTGCCCCTCCGTGAGCCACGAGGAGGCCAGGTCCCCATTCCTTGTCACCCTTAGGTCCTGCTCCCATGGAGCCTCCCGCAGGCTGCTGTCCCACCTGCTAATCCCTGTTGTCACCCTCGGGTCAGTTTCATCAGGACCCTCCCAGCACTGACTTCCGATTGTGCATTTATCGGCGGGTCCGGTTTATTATCTCCCCCTAAACCAGGGTTTCTCGATCTCAGACGCTGGGGCCAGATCATTCTTCATCGTGAAGCGCTGTCCTGTGCTCTTCAGGATTCGTCTAGCAGCCCCCCTGGCCTCGACCCACAAGATGTCCTCCCCCATACCGCCGTGACACCGAGGATGCCACTCAGCAGGGCCAGTGTCCCTGGGGAAGGGAGAGCGCCCTGCCGAGACGGGCTGACTGCGATCAAGAGCTTCAGGAGGGCAGGGATTGTGAGCTCTTTGGTTTCTGCTGTATTCTCCAGCGCGTACGGTAAGCATTCAACACATACTTGTCAAGTAAATCTTGAACAGATGAATCCCATGGACATGTGCTGTTCCCCTTTCCTGGAATGCTTTTCCATGCCTTTGGTGAACTCCTACTCATGCATCAAGATCCTAGTAGGCAGCATATGTGAGGAAAGTGAGCCAAGCAGGGACTGGGGTGAAGAGGAGAGGACACAGTATGTGCCACTCCGAAAGGGGCACCTGGCCTGCTCCCGCCTTCCTCTGCCCTGCAGGGAGGTGGCCCCAGTCTGGCTGGATCTTCCCATTTTTCAAGAGGCCAGAGAAAATGGATTTTATGTGAAATCTCCTTGTCCTTCAAATGTTGGCAACTGATTCACATTTTTTAAAATATTTCAAAGGCCAAACCAAACATACCCCTGGACTGGATTTGGCCTATGGGCAGCCTGTCAGGAAGGTCTGCTCTAGGTGGCGTAATGGGTACTGTCACCTTCGAGCATGATAAAGCGCTAGCAGACTGTTCTCCTGAGACTCTCACTCGCATCCCCTTTGCTGCAGCCGTCGTGGGAGGGGCCCTCAGACAGCCGAGGCAACTCTGATGGGCAGAGAGGAGAAACCTCTAGCTCCAGGTGAGACCCACTGGCAAAGCCCAGCCCACCCTAGACCAGACTTTGTGGCTCCCAAATTCCCATATGCCAGGCCTAGGGAAGACCACACTCGTGTCAGGCCTGTTCCTCCCCAGACTATTAGCCTCTCTCTGAAGTTAAAGCAGGGACATCAAGGCAGGGCTGGGCTTCACGGGGACCTTGGCTGATCGCCTGTTGGGCAGGCTCCGAGGGAGCCAGAAGACAGACTTCTCTGGAAAGTCCCTCTTCTCCAGGAACTGGCTGGGTGCCGGGGAGAGAGGACACCCGAGTCCCCTGGTCTCTGAGGCTCCAGCAGCATGTTGAGTGTCTGCCCTTCCTGGGACAGAACTTCCCAGAAACAGGACATTGAAAAAGCCCCTCTCTGGGAACCCTGGGCCCCCTTGATGGGAACTGGGAGACTGCAGGGCAGGGACATGAAGTTGATCCCAAGGATCAATGTTGCCTGGAGACCCTTGATGCCACAGCCAATTCCCCACTGCCCACAGCCCTCTCAAGGGTCCGAAGGGCCCCATCAGCCATTTCCCTCAGCCGGACCCTAACCGGCCAGGCCCGGGTCATATCGGATACCACAATCATCATCCAGGAAGCCGGGAGCCTCACAGACAAGACTTCAGAGCCTCACCCTGCTGTGTGAGCTGAGGCAGGTCACTTGGGCTCTCTGGCCTTGGTTCCTTCTATGGCAGGAAGTCAGAGCACATGGCACAGGATTGGTGCCAGGAAGGGAAAAAAGGAAGTAATGTTTAATGCTCAAGTACTCGGTGCCGGTGCTGAACCATCTACATCCATCTCTCTTCATCCTCTCCACATGACCCTGCACTTGTTCAGTCAGCAAACATTTGGGGAGCATCTACTATGTGTCAGGCTCCAAAGAGTACATGGGGAATAACACAGAGCTGAACTCTGTCCCGTTGGAGCTCAGAGTGTGGAGGGTGGGGAGTAACAAACTTCTAAAATTATAATGGTTACGTAGTGGGGAGAATCAATGCAGGGTAAAAGGATAAAGAGTAATGGGGAGCAGTTTAAAAGAGGAGGTCAGAGCAGGCCTCCCGGGGGCATTTAAACAAGACCTGAATAGGGTAAAGGGGGGATTACCTGGGGGAAGGGTATTACAGAAAGATAGAACAGCAAGTGCAAAGGTCCTGAGGCAGGGGTGTGTTTAGCATGTTTGGTAGAACAACAAGGAGCTCAGTGTAGCCAGAGGGGAGGGAATAAAAGAGAAGAGAAGGAGATGAGATTGTAAGGGGGAGATGAGTACAGATCATGTGGGCCTAAGTAGGCTACAGGGAAGATTGGTTTTTCTGCCAAGTGATGTGAGAGCCACCTGAGAATCCTGAGGAGAGGAGGGCCATGACCTGACTTGCTCCTATTATCCCCATCTTAGAGATGAAAAAACTGAGGCTCAGAGAGGTGAATTTACTTGCCCAAGGTCACACAGCCAGGGAATGGTAAAGGTGGTATTTCAACCCTTCTCTGTGTGACACCCGGAGTCTTTCCACTTCCTTGACTGGCTCTGGTTCTGGCACGAGTCAGGGGGCCGGATCAGGTGGGGAGGGAGAGACCCTCTTAGGGCCACTCTTTGTAGCCTCCTGCCTCTGCCTGCCGCACCCATCTCTTCACCACTTGTGCCTTCTCCTTCGCCCTCAGCCATCCCGTAGCTCTCCGGGGCCTGGGTGAGCTCCTGACATTTAAGGCCATCCCCTCCCATGTGCACAGTGAATTTTCAGTGATGGACAAAAGGGCCATTCAAAGGATCCCAGCATGAATGGAGGGGTGGCAGGCAAGGGCCCGGAGCCTGTGGAGTGGTTGTGACACTGCCTCTAATTTGCAAAGTGGCCAGGGCAAGTCCCTGGCCCCCAAAGTCACCCTTGCTTGAAGGACAATCACTTTCTTTTTCTTGTAAAAGGAAGAGAAATTGTCAGCTCTTGGGTTTCACTCTGAGCTTGCCGATGTCTTTCCAGTAACTGAAGAACAAGGGGCTGGGCCGCTGCCTGGAGGCTGCCTGCGGAGGCTTTGGGGGCTGTGGTCGATGCCACCTGGCCCCCCGGCTTCACCCTGCTCTCTGCACCCCTCCCGCCTCCTCCAATAATTGCGGTATTTGGTTTCCCTTCAACACCAAATGCGAAACTGGGCCGGAGGTAAGGCAGAAGGGAATCTGTGTGAATCTCTGAACTGTGGTTGAAGGAAGGTATTCTTGGGCGCCTGCCTGTGAGGGTGATGAACTTCTGGTGCTAAAAGCAGAATTGCTTTTCAGTAAATGCTATTACTCAAAAGGAAGTTGTCACCGCCACCGCCACCTCAAGCCTCTTCCAACGGCCACACTGTCTGTCGGCGTGAGGGGTCCTGCGGGGCTCCCAGGGACCCCAGCCAGCCCCCAGGGGAAGCTCTGGCTGTCTCCCGCGGACTCCGGCCGGCTGCAGCTGAAGTTCAAATGCCCACAGCCCGCCTCAGCGTCGCATCCCAAGGTGGCCCCTGTTTTCTGACTCAGCGTTTCAGTTTCCAGGCTCACATAGTCTCCACGGGGCTGAGCCCAAACGGAAGGTGGGGTCAAGGGCCCAAGCAAGAGCCGTCAGTTGACTGGGTTTTGGTTTTTGTTGTTTTTTTTTCCGAGCTCTATTGTCCATCTTGGCTACTCACCTCACTTAACACCCGTTTCCTCTTCTCTAAAATGGGAGGGGGTGATGATACCCCAATGTACAGAGTCAAATATAGTAATTGACCCTGGCAGATGCTTAAGAAATGGTAAGGTTATTATGAATAGTGTAAATGACTCTGGATTCAAATCACACAGACCAGGATTTCAGATCTCAGCTCCACTCTTGACGATGTGCCTGATCCCGGGCAAGTCCATTTGCCCCTCTGAGTCTCAGTTTCCTCCTGTATAAAGTAGGGATAAGAGCAATGCCTCCCGAGCAAGACTGTCAGTCATCAGGCACACCGTCGGTACGCAGCGCCAGCCCCGTGCTTTCTCTTGATCGCCTTAGAGAGGCCAGCCCTTGCGAGGTCCCTGTGACAGGTCCCAGCTGCCACAGCCCGGAAAGGTAGCAGCTCCTCTATCCTTGAGCTCCTCGTCCCCCGCAGCAACCCCTCGTGGGAGGGCCTCTCCGTGCTCAGCCTCTCGCAGGTGTGGAAGCCGAGGCTCAGGTAGGTGAAAGGGCTGCGAGGCTGAGATTTGAAGCCAGGCTGTCCCACTGAGAAGCCACACGCTTAACCACCACACCACGTCCGATGTTGGAGAGCCGGCTGGGGCCTCCATGTTACCACAGACACAGTTATATTCGGAAGTGCACGGGTGCAGGGGCGCCCGGGTGGCTCAGTCAGTTAAGCATCCGACTCTCGATTTTTAGCTCAGGTCGGAATCTTGGGGTCGTGATCTCAGGGTTGTGATCTCAGGGTCTTGAGATCGAGCCCCGCATCAGGCTCCGCACTCAGCGGGGAGTCGGCTTGGGATTCTTTGCCTCTTCCTCTCCCTCTGCCCCTCCCCACCTAAAACAAATAAATAAATCCTTAAAAAAAAAAAAAAGTGTATGGGTATAAAACATTGTATTTGTGTTCTTTATTAAATTTCTTATGTCGAGACTATTGTAGATTCACAGGCAGTCGTAAGAAACAAGCAGAGGGATCCCATGTACCCTCTCCTGGTTTCCGCCAATGATAACATCCTTCCCAAATTATAGAACCGTAGCACCAGGAGGTGGGCATCGATGCAGCCAAGATGCAGAATATTCCCATCATACAAGGATCCCTCATGCTGCGTTTTCATAGCCAAACCCAGGTCTGCCCCCTACCCCCGCCCAGACCGCTGGCGACCCCTTATCTAGTCTCCATCTCTAGAATGGTGTGAGTTCAAGAGTGGACACGTGAATGGCATCATGTGGTATGGATTGACTCTTTGGGATTGACTTTTTGCGCTCAGCATAATTCCCTAGAGATTTAGCCTCACCAGTGCGTGATCAACCTTTTGCTCCTTTTTGTTGCTGAGTGGCATTCCAACGTGTGGATGTACCACCATCCTCGTAGCTACTCACTATGAAGGGTATCAGGGTGGCTTCCCGTTTTTGCTTATCAGGGATTGACCTGCTATGAACACTTGTGTACCTAAGTTTCATTTCTACATCCAGGAGGGTAACTGCTGAGTCATACGGTAGATTTTAAGAAATTGCCTGTTTTCTAGAACACGATACCATTTTACACTCTCACCAGGAAGGCAGGAGTGACCCCGTTTCGCCAACCCTCGCCAACATTTTGCATTCTCATCATTTTTTGGTGTTGTTATTGGAACAGGTGTGTAGTAGTATGTCACTGTGGTCTTCAGCTGCATTTCTGCGACAGCTACTGACGCTGAGTGCCTTCGCTTGTGCTCACGCCCATCTGGGTATCCTCCGCAACGAAATGTCTGCTCCTGTCTTTTGCTCATGTTCTAACTGGATTCTTTTACTTGCTGAGTTTTGACAGTTCTGGATACCTTCTAAATACCAGTCCTTGGTCAGATATGTGGTCCAAAAATATTTTTCCCCATCCTGCAGCCTGTCTTTTCATCCTTAAGAGGGTCTTTCATGGAGCAAAACTTTTGATTTTGATGAGGTACCATTTATTAATTTTTCCTTTTATGAATTGTGCTTTTGGCATTCAGATCTAATAACGCCTTGCCTAGACTTAGATCCTGAGATTGATTTTCTCCAACTTTTTAAAAAAATAAATGTTGGGGACGCCTGGGAGGCTCAGTTGGTTAAGCAGCTGCCTTCAGCTCAGGTCATGATCCCAGGGTCCTGGGATCGAGTCCCACATCGGGCTCCTTGCTCAGCAGGGAACCTGCTTCTCCCTCTGCCTCTGCCTGCCACTCTGCCTGCTTGTGCTCTCTCTCTCTCTGACAAATAAATAAAATCTTAAAAAAAAAATAAAAAAATAAATGTATAGTTTTATGGGTTTTTTTCCTATAGTTTTATGTTTTATATTTCAGGCCATGCTCCACTTTGAGTTAATTTTTGTATAAGGCATGAGGGGCCTTCATTGGACCAAGCTTCTTTTCTCTCTGCCAACAGATGTTCAGTTGCTCCAGCACTGTTTAAGGAAAAGGTTATCCTTTTCCCAGTGAATTGCTTTTGCACATATTGGTGTGGGTCTATTTCTGTGCCCTCTATTCTATTCCCCTGACTGCGTGTCTATCCCTCTGTCAATACCACACTGTCTTGATTGCGGCAGCTGTGTAGTTAAGTCTTAATGTTGGGTAGAATGAGTCCTCCCACTGTGTAGAAAATTGTAAATCCTATTTTAATTCATTGATAAGTGGTGTGGCAAAGCTCTGTTCTTCAACTTATTCATTTAAAAAGAGAATACTGAAGCAGAGATGGCCAAGTGTCTACCAAGGATTCATGTTCCTCCTCTAAAGTGCAGAGGGGTAGGGAAGTAGTCACCCAGCCAGGGGACTACGTTTCCCAGTTGGCTTTGCACCTGGGTGGAACCATGAGACTAGTTCTGGCCAATAGAATGTGAGGGGAAATATTATGTATGTGTGTCACTCTGGGCTGATGCACACCTTCTCCATCCTCTCTCTCCTCTCTGGCTGGATGTTGATCCCCCAGGGTAACCTTAGGAGCTACCAGATCAGCCCCCATCAGTCAAGATACCTGAGTAACTAGGTGAAACAGAGCTCCTCCTCCCTGTGACCATTCCGATGACCAAAAATGTCTGCATTTATGAATGAAATGTTATAACACTCCTAAATTTTAAAGTTTAAACAATACAACTTATAAAATGCCCATCCATGTACAACTTAAAACCATTTCATATTTCCCCAGTACATTCACAGTTTGGGAAACATATATATATATATATATATATATATATATATTTTTTTTTTTTTTTAAGATTTATTTATTTATTCTTAGAGAGAGAACGCTCACACAAGCACAGTGGGAGTGGAGGGTGCGGGCAGAGGGAGAGAGAGAATCTCAAGTAGACTGCCCACTGAGTGCAAAGCCCCACATTGGACTCGATCTCATGACCCTGAGATCATGACCTGAGCCAAAATCAAGAGTCAGACACTCAACCAACTGAGCCACCCAGGCGCCCCCAGGGAAATATATATTCTAAACCCCGTGTTAGATGTTAGTTCACAGTCCTTGTACAACTAGAAAACAGAGGCCCAGACAGGGAAGGGATGTACCCACCGTCACACAGCAAGTTCAGGACGGAGCCCAAGTAATTCCACTAGTTAAGTATAACTGATTTCCACGAAACTTTGATTCCTTCTTTTAAAGGACAGACAAGTCTGAGCATATGCCAACCCAGACTCCAAGTGGATGGTTATAAAAACAAATCATAATTAATAATTCCTTGTGAGGCAGGTCAGAGAGCTTGCAGGGCAGGGTGGCACCTCCAAGCACTGTTTTTGGGCAGTAGTTTTAAGACTTCCCGCCTTTCAGAGGGGGTGGGGGAGCAACCTAAAATAAGCCTAATAAACATGGCTTATGCAGCTATGATCCCTGGACTGAAGCTCTCACATCCAGAAACCGCTCAGCCTTTATGATATGTGGTTTGTCTGTGTGCTGAGGTTATAGGGGAAAAAAAGACCACGAGGGATTTATGGGGAGAAACAACATCAGCAACAAGAATTCCTTGCGGAACTGGGTGGGTCAATTCTTTGCAGTCGTGGAACTAAGGGGGTCAAAAGGCATCAAAGAGAGTGACTGTGGAGGAGGCAGGATGGGGGCAGCCCAGGGCTCTGGTGTCAGACTCGCAGACCCTGATACAAGCCTGTTCTGCTGCTGAACAGCTGTTGAGTTCTCAGCCATTGACTTTGCCACCTTGTGCCTCAGTTTCCCCATCTATGAAATGGGGATTATAAAAGCACCTACCACCTAAGGGCTATTTGAAACTAAAGCGAGGGAATGCAAGTAAAGCTCTTCACACAGGGCCTGGCACACAGTAGGCCCTCAGCATAGGCTTGCCCTTATAACATCATTACTGGAGAAATTACCCTTTGGGGATGAAGAATTGAGACAATTGTACCCCTGTGTTCTGTGGTCTGCCGCCCCGGCTTTGTATTTTTAAACATACTGGTTCCTAGGACCCAACCCCTCAATGGCGCTGAGTGGCCTGGGGCGGGGGTGGGCCGCGGCTCACTGGGTGACCCTGGCTGGCGTGAGAGGTGTGAGAACCCCCACCTCAGGCACAGCACCGTCTTGCGGTGGGGCTTGGTCCATTTACATCATAAGGTGACAAAACATTGGTCTGCTTTTTTCCGTTTTTCACTCAGTGTGGTTTGTTTTTTAAGCTCTAACCATGTGGCCGGAGATGTCTTAGTTCACCGCATACAGTTGCTAATTTTTGCATCCTCGAAGTTTCCCTCAGCCCCTCCCCCAGCGCCGACCCTCGCTCGTCCCCTCCCCCACCACCTTCAGCCTAGGATCTCGTGACCAACTCTCTCCCGTGACTGCCCCTGGCCTGGGGGAATTTCCCTGAGACTTCATACTATCAGGAAGGTTTAACTCGGCTCCAACAGCAGAATCTGAATCTCAGGGGTGGGGCCCCAGCCTCGGAGGTTTTCAAATGCTCTCCAAGTGATTTGGGGGAGGAGTTATAAGGATTGAGACCCTCTGGCTCAACCAAAATCTCCACGGCGGGCGGCGGAGATAGCAAGAAGCTGCGAGGGAAAGGATGCCGGGGAGCTGAAAATGTAACTTCAGTCCCTCTGCCTGTACATTTCTGATAACAGCCAGGCCCATGGAGACACAGATGTGATGACCAGCGTCCATTTCAGAGAGGCCAAGAGAGTAGAACTCAGGACTTTGCAACACCAACCTGTATGTGCTTAATCCCCAAGATATACTCCCTGCCTTCAAGCTGTTCCCTCCTCAGTGGGGCAGGCAGGGGTATAAGAGGGTAATTACAATCCGCTATGATAAAGGCAAATATTAAAGTGCATGGGAGCAATGGAGTGAAGTGGTTGGCTGATTTGGGGGGAGGGGCAGGGTGGAAGATGGGTTTTGAAGGATCAATAGGAGTCTGCTAGAAAAAGATCAGGGACTAGCAAACATCTGTAGCAGATGCTGTTGATGCCCACCCACATTCCCTAGATGCTCACTCCTACTTGCTGCAGATAGCTACAACTCTGCTTGAGAGATTTGGTCTGGCTGTGGCCATGTGCATGGTCACAAGTTCCAGCAAGTTAATGTCCCAGGAATTGGCCTTTAGTTGATAATTAACAGGGAGCTGGAGGACACGTAGCTAGTTTCCCCACCCCTTGTTTGGAATAAGTCTGGGGTGTATGTTCTACACTGGCTCCTAGAGGCCTCCAGTGGGTTGGAGGACCAGTTGCCCACAGTGGTAACTGGTTGGAAAACACATGTTTTATGTGCTTCTTCCCTGTCCCCCTTATCCACCTTGCTATTATGGGTGCTTCCTGGGATTACTTCCCAAATATACTCCTTGTTCTTGAATCCTGTCTCAGGGTCTGTTTGGGGGAGAACTCAGACCAAGACATCATCCTTGGTGGAAAAGACAGCCTATGCAAAGGCAGACAGAGGCAGGAAACCACATGATATGGGCAGAAAATTACTAATAGCTCAGGGAATGGGGTGAAATTAGGAGAAGAGGCTGAAGAAGCCAGAGACACAGGCAGGAAGCAGCCGCGTGGGCCTCAGCAGCCACACCCAGGTCCCAGACTTCTTCCACGTTCCCCGCTCCAGCTGCGGGAACTGGGCTCCGGAGCACACAGGGCAACACGCTGATGGCAGAGTTTCCTCAAGGATGTCCTGGTGAGGCTGGCAGGCTTGAGGGTACCAAATTCTCCAGTCATTGCTGCAGTGAGCCACTAGCCTTTGCGTTTATTTGACTAAGATCCAATTCTGCCCTGGACAAAGGCAACAGGGAAACTGACAAAAGGCCACTGTCTTTGATTGGCAGAGACAGGCCAGCTGGGTAAGAGCTGCCCATCCAGTTTGGTTTCCAACTGGGAGTGCTAACTAGGCTTAGTTTCCTCCTCTGTGCAAGGGGGACTGTGACAGCAGCACCCTCACGGGACCGCTGCAGCACCAAGCGAGGGCCCCTTCTCTCGTCTCCTGCCCGGTGGGGACAATCTGGGGGACAAGAAGAAACACTGTCCCAGGTTGTCTGCAGAGAGCCCAGAGCCAACTTCATCTTGTAGCTACCCACCACCTCCAAAGTTGCACACTTTCCAGAAGACTCTGGGGTTTGCCCAGGTCAGAATCATCTCTGTGCCTTGGCCACAGTGCCTCCATCACACCCCCATCATGCCCAGCTCCACTGTGGACCCCCAAGAGCCCCAGGGCCCAATTTGACAGGTTAAGCCTCAAAGTTAAGTTGCAGCAACTCACTTGCCAGCTGACTTGCCAGCAACTTCCTGCCCTGGGCTGTAAAGGAACTAGGCAGGGGAGGGAGAACAAAGGCTTTTGTTTACCCACTCTCAGAGGAAGGCAAGAAACAGGGACTCCTGCCCAATCCTGTGGAAGCCCCCAGAGCTGTCTGCTCAGGACTAGAGCCAGAGGAGGCAAGTCAGAACAGTCAAGTGGGAGACCCAGAGCCCAGGGGTGAGAAATAATGCCGGAAGAAATGTCCACTCATTCACCCACCCATTCATCCATCCATCACCCATCCATCCATCTCTTATCCATCTATCCATCCATCACCTATCCATCCACCCATCACTCATCTATTCGTCCATCACCCATCCATCCATTATCCGTCTATCCAACATTCATCTATCCATCACCCATCCATCCATCAATTATCCATCTATCCATCCATCACCTATCCATCCACCCATTACCCATCTATTCATCCATCCATCACCCATCTATTCATCCATCTATCCATCTGTCCATCCATCCATTCCACAAGCACATATTGAGCATTATGGGGGGCTGGGCTCTGGGGAGGGGCACTGGGGAAAGAGCTACAAATAAAGTCCCTGCTCTCAAGGGGCTGATATTCCAGGCAGGGAGATGGACAATAAACATTATACACATACTATAATGACAGAGAAGGTGAGAAGTGCTAGGCAGAGAAATAAATCAAGATAGGAAGAGTTATTGCAGGGCTACTGTCAATGGAGTGGTCGAGGAAGTGACGGACCAGATCTGGTAGGAAACATCAAGTGCAGAGGCCCCAGGAACCAGGACTGACATGTTGGAGCAACAGCCGAGAGGCCAGTCAGGCCTTCGTGAAGGGAGGGAAGCGGGCGGAGGGGAATAGGAGGATAAATCTGGACAGGTACTGGGAGCAGGGAGACCTAGCTCCAGCTCTGGCTCTGCACAATCAGGGAATGGCTCCTTTCCCCCTCCAGACCTCGGAGTTCCCTTCTATATAATGAAGGCCTAGGTAGGATCATCTTTCCCATCTGGGGCTCTGTCATTTCAAAAAGATGTCCTTCTTCTTGCCTTGAAAAGTAGAGGAACAGGATCTAGACTCTTCGCCAAGGGTAAAGAACACGGGCTCTGGAGTCAGGTATTGAATCTTTTTGAGCCCCAGTGCTCCCAGTCATAAAATGGGTATAATAATAGCCTCTCACAGGCTCTTACCAGGAGTTGATGGGATGGTGCAGGGAAAGTGTCTACTCTGGGCGCCTTCCCTAGATGCCGTTATAATTTGGTAAGACGGTGGCAGTCAATTTTGCTGACCCTCCAACTCAGAGACAAAGAGTGTGAGGCCCTCAGATGGCCCTCTGCAGTGCTGCTGGCCTTGGCTTACAGAGCGAATGAGGGTCTTCACTGCTCAGTTCAAATCACAGGGACATTGCTGGAGAAGAGTATGGATAAGCCCTTCAAGCAGCTCAGAGGCCTCCGTCCTGGACAGGCAGCTCAGCACCAGCACAAAGCTCTGCTTGGGACAGGCAGCAGAGGTTCCCATCTAGCTCTGCCATGTCTATGCTGTGGCCTTGGGCTGTCCTTTTCCCTCTCCAGGCCTCAGTTTCCAAGTCAGAATCATTGCTCAGGTTCTCATCCCACCCCATTTGATCTGTTCCAACCTCAGGGCCTTTGCACTTGCTGAGTTGCCCCCCTCTTTCCAAAGCCAGCTCCTTCTCCTCCTTCAGGACTCAGCTCAAATGTCACCTCAGAGAGGGTTTCTTTGACCATCCAATCCAACATAACCGCATGTCCACATTCATTCTTTGTCTCTAAACCTGGTTTACCTAGCTTTAGAATACTCCTTAAAACTCTCTGAAATTATCTGTTCATTTATTTACTTCCTTTTTGCCTGACTCCTCCCACAATAGTGTCAGCTCCACAACGACAGAGATTGCAGAGACTGCCCATCTTATCCACTGTATGTCCAGCAACTAGCACAGAGCAGGTGCTCAGGAAATATTTGGTGAATGAATAACGGGGATTTAATGATTCCTTTGTTTTTCTTTAAAAGTTTTCCCACTTAAAATTGATTTCAATGACAGGATTAACACTTTAATAACACTCTCCAAGTTTTTCTTTACTATTATAACTTATGGTTAAAATTCCCTCTGACCTCCATCCTGGATACTCCCCAGGGCGGCCATATAACCAGTTTGGTCTGGATCCTTCCAGACTTCTCTCTGTGCATTTACACACCTAGAAATGCGTAATACTGTTATTGACATTGGGGGTGTCTGTGTGTGTGTGTGTACACATGTGTGTGTGCACATGTGTGTGTGCATGCATGTGGATAAATGGTGGATCAGACAGGGCTCAGAGCAAGACTCAAAATAAACAACTCTGAGTAATTGGGGTGGTTCAGTTTTATGTGTCCACCTAACTAGGCTATGGTTGCTTGGTCATAGGTTAGGCTAGTGTTCAGCCAAAACACTAGTCTAAATGTTGCTGGGAAGGGGTTCTGTAGATGTAATTAACATTTATACTCCACTGACTTAAATAAAAGAAATTACCAACAGTAATGTGGGTGAGCTTCATCCAAACATTTGACAGCCTCGAGAGCAAAAACTGAGGTTTCCTGGAGAAGGAATTCTGCCTCTAGAATCTAACCTAGAAATTCTGCCTGAGTTTGCAGCCTGCTGGCCCGCCCTACAAATTTCAGACTTGCCAGCTTCCACAACTGCTTGAGCCAGTTCCTTAATTCCTTCTTTGATTTTGTTTCCCTGGAGAACCCTGGCTGATATGGTCATTTACATAGAGAAATAATCTATTAAAAGGAGTTTTGGGGGGGAAGGACAATCAATACAATAGACCCAAAGGGCAAAGACTTGAACATTTCACCAAAAGACTTAATGAATGACCAATAAACAGGCAAAGGTTCTTAATTAACATCATTAATCATCAGAGAAATGCCAGTCAAAGCCCCAATGGGATACCACCATACACTCACTAGGAGGGTTAAAATGAAAAAGGTGGAAAAATACCAAGAGCTGATGATGATGTGGAGCATCCAGAAGGAACTCTTATGCATGACCGGGAAGAATGCAAAATGGTAGCAGGACTTCAGAAAACAGGCAGTTTCCAATAAAGTGAGACATGCATTTACCATGTAAGCCAGCAACTGGGCTACACTCAACGGTAATGCAGACAGATGTTCACCAAAAGACACGCACAAGAATGTTCATAGCATCTCTCTTCATAAATAGCCCCAAACGAGAAATACCCCTCAGTAGGAGACTGCATGGAAGAACTGAGTCACATCCAGACACTGGAATATTGCCCAGCAATGAGAATGAATGGTCTGTAACTATATGCAAACACATGAATGGATCTCAAAGACATTAACATGAAGAGATAGGGGCCAGACCCAAACACATACTGCTTGATTCCGCTTATGTTAATTAAGTACTGGAAGTAGACCCACCACCCTTGGTTACCTTCGCAGAAGTCATGACTGGAAGAAGACACAAGGGGACAGGAATGTCCTATTTCTTGACATGGGGTTGGTCACACAGTTATGCTCGCTTAGGAAGATCCGCCAAGTTATCACTTATGACCTGGGCATTCTTCTGTATTTATGCTATACTTGAGGGAAAGTTCAAATTAAAATAGGAGATTGGAGGAGGCCAGGAGGGTGGGAGAACCAGGTTTCAAGATCAGCAGGGACAGTGCCCCATATCATAAATTGTGGGTGAGGTAAGACATCTCCGCTGCCACTGGACTCTCCCTGCTTCCAAGTCTGGGTGGGCGTGTCAGATTGATGGAACCTGGGTCACGTGACCACCCTTAAGCTACAAGGAAGGCTGGGAAAAGTGAGCCTCTTGCAGTTTTAGCATCGGTGGTAGAGGTGGGTGGGCTCTGCCTCAAAAGATAGGGAGTCCTCAGACCACTGCCAGGTGCTTCACCCTCCCCCAACCAATGGATATTTAGGTTGTTTCCAACAACCATCTTGACACATGCTCCTTGTGCCTGATGTTCCTCTAAGGGGGATGCCAAATGATGGAATTGCTGAGTTCTAGAAAATACGACTTTATAGTTTTACTGGATGTTGTAGAATTGTCTTCTTGAGAGGCCCTTTGTACTCCTCCCACCAGCAGTATGTGAGTGTGGCCATTTCCCCCACCGTCCCCTGAACACTTTACATTATCAAATCTTTTATTTTTTGTCAGCCTAAGGGGTGGAAAATGTTATCTAATAATTTTTAAATTTGCATTTGCCTGATTATTATCAAAGTTGAACGTCTTGCATGTTTATTTGCCATGTATATTTCATTTTCTATAAATTGCCTGTTTCCCTCTACCACCCCATTCATTATTCTAGTGGATTGGGGTTTTTTTTCTTATTGTTCTGCAGGGACTCTTTATATATCATGAAAATAAATTATTTGTCAACATTTATGTTGCAAATATTTTTACCCAGGTTGTCATTTGTCTTTTAACTTTGGAGTCACCACAGGCTGTTCCCCCAGGCTGACAACTTTTCTGAGTCTGGGAAATAGACGTTGAGAGGAAGGAGGTGGGGATAAAGAGGAAAGAGGATCTTTCTGTCCTTACCCCATTTTGTTCCCACTAGCCCTGAGTACATTTTGTAATATCTCCACCAGTTATCCTTTCATTTCCTTGTTCTTGTCACCAATAGGAAATAGTATTTGAGCCCTAGCCATAGGACTTCCTAACTTTCACTTTATGATTTTTTTTTTCCTAGTGAGATTATAGAACTTGGTGTAGAGAAGAATCATTTTCAGGGCCCTCAGCATTCTCAGTGTCCCTGGTGGGGAGGCAGCGAGGCTGAACACCACTCACAGGTGTCATTCATTTATCGACCTTATGAATAAAAGAATTAGATTAATCTCAGGAATTTGCAAACTGCTTCAGAAGCTGCCAAGAGTGGGTAAATGGGTAAATGGCGTCTAGGGCATGTGGTGAGCAAATGGCCTGGAGGTGAAACTGGGCGATGATTGAAATTATCCTTGAAAATCTTTATGTTGCTCATAAAAGGGCAAGAGAACATGGTTTGGTGAATAGAAATACATGTATAATGCACAAAGTCAGGGGTCAGCAAACTATGGCCCTTGGGCCAAATCTCGCCCTCCACCTGCTTTTGTATATAAAGTTTTATTGGCACACCACCGCCCCATTAGTTTCATATTATCTGTGGCTGCTTTCCAGTTTCCACTGCCGAGCTGAGCCATTGCAACACAGACCACATAGCCTACAAAACCTAAAACGTGTATTATCTGGTCCTTTACAGAAAAAGTTTACCAACCTCTCAACTAAGTAACACAAAAGCCATAATCAAGTTAAAATTTTATAGTATTTTTAGATACACAGAGAGATTAAAAAAAGATTAAAATAATACTTGGTCAACCATGTACAGCTGAGTCTTCCTGAGTTAAATGCTACTGTCTAGCTCAGTAATCTTATTAGCGAGTTATGCCTATCAACCTCAGTTTTCTCATCTGCAAAATGGAGGCGATGAGAGTACAGCCCTCACAGGGTTGTATGAGTATTAAGTGAGTAAAGAAGATTCTTACAACAGTGCCTGGCACATAGTGAGTGCTATGTAATTATTTGCTATTATTATCCTCATTGCTGCACACAGACAAGTCTAGGTCGGTATTGTGACACTGGTACCTCCCAGCTGTGTGACCAAGAGCATATGGTGTGCTTTCCCTGGGACTCAGCTCCCTGTCCATAAATGGGATCATAATGGTTCCTGTCATCTGGGATTGCTGTAAGGGCTGTGCTTAGCATAACATCTGGCACACAGTAGGCATTCAGCATGGTAGCTATTATTGCCACCGTTCTCATTATTCTGACTTCCTTTCTGGCCCCAAAACCTCTGCACTGTCTGGAACTCAGCCCTCCTCCCACTGTCAAAGGCAGGTCATGACTCTGGACCCGCTGTGTACCAATACTGACTGTTCCACCCAGCGGTTGTTTATTTAACTGTCCTCTTAAGTAACTCCCCAGCCATCAAAGGGCTGTTTACAAACCCCACAATTAGCTTTCCTGGAATAACAAATAAACAGAAACCTAATTAGGCGTGTTTCTCCTGGCTCAAGAGACAGTGATCTGAAGGCTTGGGCATAGCGGCCATCAGTTAAATAAACATTTGTGGGATGTATGGATGAATGGTATGTGGAGGGATAGATGGATGTGTGGATGAATGTATGGGTGGATGGGTGAGCAGGTAGGTGGATGCATGGATGAATCGAAGGATGAATAGATAAAAGGATAGGATATGGGAGGGATAGAAAAATGGGTAGGCAGATGAATAGCAGGATGAGTGGATGGAAGTGTGGATGGACAAATGGAAGGGTGAATGGAAGAGCTAGATAGAATAATGGAAGGATGGGTGGATAGATGTCTGGATGGTGGGTGAGTAGGTGGATGAGCAGATGGATGAATAAATGAATGGATGGGTGGGGGGCTGGCATTAGTAGGATGCTGGAGAGAAGGGGTGATGAGAACTGAAGTTCTAGGCTCTTTCTGACCTCTGGGTCCTGCCCTGTTCTTCACTGAGGTGCTATGTCATCACCCAGAAGAAGGGACTCTGGCCTTGTGATGTCAGAATAATCCTGGGTTAGAATTCAGCCTCTGCCACATCCTGGCTCTGTGAACTTGAGCAAATCCTGCTACTCCCTGGGCCATAGTCTCCTCCTCTGTAAAATGGATGTTGGTAACTCTTGCTCCAGTGCCCAGACCATGGCCCCTGCTTCGTATGTGTCAATTCCCTTTCAGGGGCTGTTGGTGGATGGCCCAGCCCCTGTGTTCTGAGGATTCACCTGGACGGAGGAACTGAGGGCCAGCCTGTGGTGGTGGCAGGAAGGGGCACTGACACAGAGCCCAGGGCCCGCATCGCCTCCCTCCCCCGTTCCCTGGATTCCAGCCTCAGGGTCCCCAACTCTGTTCTCCTGATCTGGTGGGTGAGTTTGCCATCCAGACTGCCTAGATTCAAATCCTTCTTCTGCTTACCAGCTGGAAACCTTGGGCTAGTTACTAACCACTCCATGCCTCAGGGAAATGAAAGTCTCTACCTCGTAAGATGACTGTGATGGTTGAATAAGTGAATACAATAAAGTTTGTAGGACAGTGCCTGGCCCACAGTACCCACAGCGACTCTGCTATTATTGGTGCATAATAGCTATTATTAGTGGGGTAATAGTATTATTCGTATATTAGTATTAGTCCTCCCACTACCCCCTTTACCCTTCTGGCCCAAGCAATCGCTAACGTTTCCCAGCAGGAGAAAGCCCTCAGGCTGGGCTGGAAAGGAACAGAAGGACTCCCGGCAGAAGGCCGCTGCCGGCCAAGGTGCAGTTTGGGCAAAGGCGCAGAGTGGGAAAGCTCCCCGGGAGGAAAGGGCTGGAGCGTCTCTGGCCAGAAGGAGGTGCGACTTCCAGTGGCAGAGGCTGGGCGGGGTGAGGTGAGTCAGTGTTTGGCCCAGCCAGGCCCTAGCAGTGCTGTTTCCCATCAAGGGGCCGGGCGGGGCGGCTACGGCTCCCTCTGGCCAGGGGTGAGGGTCTGAGTCAGCCCAAGTCAGGTAAGTGGAGGAGGACATGGGGCTTTCCCATCAGCACCCTGGAAGCCCGTGCGAGCAGGTCAGGGCCACCTCCTGTGGCAAGTAAGCAGAGGCCTTGGCACGAGAGAAAGCCCGGGTGCGGCCTACCTCCACAGCTGACCCCAGACCCCCGAGTCCAGAAAGAGGCCTAGGAGCCTCTCCTCTGCCCGAGACGGGGGGCAGGGCCCAGAGACCCAGCCACGGTCCTTTCCTCAGAAGAGAGCTTTGGAGTCCAACAAGCTCTGGGCAGCCAGGGAAAGCCTCCCTGGACAGGGGGCATTTGAACAAGGCCTGAAGGAGGTGAGGAAGTGAGCAGTGGGGGACATGCGGGGAAGAGTGTCCTCAGCGAAGGGAACAGCAGGTACAACGGCCCGGAGGAGGAGGCCTGGAGTCTTAGAGCAACAGCAAGGACACTATCATGGCTGGAGCCAAGACGAGGGAGACTAGGGGTTGGTGAGGGGTGGGGGACTTACAGGACATGAGCAGACAAAGCCGGGCCTTCTGGGTCATGGGGACAACTTTGGTTTTTACCCTGAACGAGGTGGGGGCCCTGGCAATGTCCTGAGCCAAGGAAGGACAGGATCTGACTTAGGTTCTACTGAGATCTGTCTGGCTGTGTACGGAGAATGGACTGGAGGTGGGGGGTACAGGACAGAAGCCAGGAGACCAGGGAGGAGGTGACCGCAAGAGTCCAGCTGAGCCGTGAAAGGGGATGGACCAGGGTAAGGGCAGTGGAGATTGAGAGAACAGGCAGGATTCTAGGAATTCCTTTGGGCATCAGTCAACACGCCGCTCTGGGGAACCTACTGTTGGTGAGCCCCACGGGTGAACCAGGGATACAGAGCTCCTGAAGGCTGAGCCCTTGCTTATGGTTCCAGAAACAGGAGGCAAATAAATGCAATTATGGTGTGGTCAGCGCTTGACCGACTCGGCCCCAGGCCCTGTCCACAGACTTTCTATGTATGGAGTTACTCAATCTTGTGAAATAAGAACAATCACGAACACCCATTTTAAAGATGAGGAAGCCGAGACCCTCTTGGAGAGGTTACACAACGTGCCCAAAGTTAGGAGCCTCCGCCCTGCAGGGAAGTAGCTGGTCTGGGTGTCCTGCCTGCGGCTGAAGGGCTGCAGGGCTGGGCCCACCTGACTGCTCCGGGCACCCCCTGGGCCTCTGGAATCGGGAGGGCTTCCTACAGAGCTGAGGCTTGGCCTGAGTTCCCAGGGATGGGCAGGTTCCGTCAGTGAGCAAAGAGGGCATTCCAGGCCTGGGCACGGCACGAACCTAGGCCAGGAGGTGAGACCGATCCTCTTAGCCCGGGACTTCCACACCTCACTTAAAAGGCATCTTTAAAGACATGAGTACGTTGTATTAAGTAAACTCGATTTTTTTTTTTTTTTTTTGGCTTGGTTGGTTTTTTAAAAACAATTTACTGAGGTAAAATCCATGTAACGTCAAACCAACCCTTTCGAACTGAACGATTCGGAGGCATTTGGTACGTTCGAGATGTGGTGCAACCACCACCTCTAACTAGTTGCAAAACATTTTCATCGCCCTAAAAGGAGACCCCGCACCCATCATGCAACTGCTCCCCATTCTGTGAGCCCCCCACCCCAGGCTGCTTTCTGTCGCCATGGAGTCATCGACTCTGAATGCTTCATTCTTCTTATAGCGTGTGTTAGTAAAATGATTTTTATTTTTATTTATTTGAGAGAGAGAGAGAGAGAGCACGAGCAGGGGAGAGGCAGAGGGAGAAGCAGGCTCCCTGCTGAGCAGGGAGCCCAACCTGGGGCCGATTCTGGGACTCCAGGATCATGACCTGAGCCAAAGGCAGACGCTTAACCGACTGAGCCACCCAGGCGCCCCGGTAAAATGATTTTTAAATGATTTGTGTTACAACCCGAAAGGAAAAACAAGGCTTCATTTGTACAGATGGAAAGGAACCTTAAAAACAATGATCACAAAACAGCATGACTAAATTCGAGCGGGATCCTGTGGCTGCCGAGGGCTCTGGGTGGAGGTCTGCTCTGCCTCCTAAAGGCAGGTGAGCGAACTGGGAGGCAGACTTAAGGCCCGGCAGCACCCGCACGAGGCTCTTCCGTGGGCTACTCAGAAGAATCAAAGATAACTGCAAAGGGAAGGACATCCTCGAGGCCACCTGTTACCTAACTCATCTTGAATTGGGACTTCTGACATTTCCAGGGTAGACATGGGGTGTGTGGGGTCCCCGAGGGTGAGTCTCCCGAGTGCCCCTGCAGGTGGATCAGGGGGAGGGCCAATGACAGGGACCCTAATGGGAAGCCAGTGCCAGCCCAGACGTGATCCGAAGATCCATGATCATGAATGTCTTCCTCTTTCCGAAGCCTTTCGCATCCGTTAGGCGACCCAGGGGACACCTGGGTCAATTTTTGGACTCTTGATGCATTTACTCACGGCTACGCCCATGCCATCTATGCCTTTGTCGTATGGTCTAATGTCTGCACCGACAACTCCTCCTCTTAGGTTTTCTTTTTCAGAACTGTCTTGCCCATTTTGGCAAATTTACTCCTTCCTGGGACTTGAGAACATACCCTTTGAACAGACAGCCCTAGAGATGACAGACCCTGTGTCACAAAGGGCTTCATGCCTCTTGGTCCATTTCCAAGACTCCCAGAGGCACGGGGCAATGTCGGGGTGGGTGCGAGGCAGGCAGGCGGGGAGGAGTTGCGGGGGTCTCTTCACCACCCCGGACATGCCCATGTTGGTGGGTCCCGAAGGAGACGAGACTCAATCTCTTCCAGAGATTCCAGAGATTGAGACTTCCAGAGGGAAGAACACATGCTCCCCAAAACAGCGTTTGCCAAGTTCAGCATTTCCCCTGGGCCCCACTTACAGACTCCTTTTAAGTCAATTTGCCTTCAGAATTTTTATTTAAACCTCGTTTTAAAGGAAACATGTTTGCCTCTGCTTTAAATGAGCCACGGGTCTCCAGGGTGAGGTATTTGCTGCGGGGGCTCCGCCCATCTCCCCTCCCACAGACCAAATTCCAGCAGCCAGCACCTGCCCTTCACCTGTGGGCTCTGCCCACCTGCGGCAGGCTGGAGGAGCTGGGAATGAATACCAGGGAGGAGGCGCCCTCAACCATGGACTGGCAGGAGAGGATGCCTACATTCCTCGTCTCCGTCTCCACCCTGTCCCCCACCGCCAGGTGGGAGAGCCCAGAGGTGCACGGTCTCCACCAGAGGTCCCCAGCAAAGAGCCCCGGGTGTACCCTCGGCATTGGCCGCCCTCCTCCCTCACATCCCTACTTCCCCACCAGGGTTTCCAGATGTCACTTCCCAAATAAAGTATCTGCCTTCCACGGATCCTCTTCGGGATCTGCTTCTAGGGGAACCCAACTGAAGGCACTTGCTGGAAATCAAAGTCGTTTAGGAGATTCTACAAAGAAGTGAGACAAAGCCGGACCCCATGGCTGCTGCGGGCCTGGCACTGGCTCTGCCTCTGTTTCTTAAAAAGAAAGAATGGAGGGTAGAAAGGTGGAAAAGACATGCTGGCCACATGTGGAGCCTTTCCTTCCCATGGCAGAACCAGGAGGACAGAAAGGGAGCGGAAGTGACTCTCATGGTGAGATGATGGGATTCCACACGAGGTCCCTGAACCCCACCTTGCTCTCTCCAGGCCCTTCCATGGTCCATGGCTCAGGAGGTCCTGGAACAACAGGCCTCCTCCGAGGATGGTGGAACACACCCCCTCGGCTTGACAGCTGGCAGAACACAAGCCTGGGGGACCCAGTGGACAGCACCCGGCACGGGGCTGGGCACAGGGGCCAGATGGGGGGCCGGGAAAAGGACCTGTGGTCCCACTCTGAAAGAGCCCAGAGGGCAGTTAGCCTGACACATGAGCTGATGGCCTCAACTCTGCTTAGAGTGCACCTTGAGAAAGGAGAGCTCATGCACTCATTCGTTCACACACTCATTCATTCTCCAAATGTTTATTGAGTACCTACTATGTGTGGGCACTGTGCCAAGCACTGCAGAGATAGATGGCCAGACCAAAATTCTTTATGGTACTGACCCTCTAGTTAGGGAGACAGGGAAAAAAAAAAAGTGAACATAGAAATAAATTCTGAAATCAGAGTCTTTGGTGCTACAAAGAAAAAACAGAATGATACAATAAAAAGTAGATGGGGAGAAGGCTTTTGATGGTATGATCCAGGAGGATCTCTGAGGAGGGGTCATTTAAGCTCAGAACTGAAAGTGGAGAAGTAGCCATTCATGCAAAGAGAGAAAGAGGGTTCAAGAGAGGGAAGAGCATGTGCAAAGGCCCAGGGATAGGAATGAGTTTGGGGTGTCGGAGGAACAGAAGCAGATTGATATGCTGGAGTGGCGACAGGAGGAAGAGTTGTGGGAGGTCAGGGGGAGCGGTCATTGGGGTCAGGTCAGAGCAAAGAATTGCCTGGCAAGTATTTGTGGGATCAATGAGTCACCCAGAGATGGCATCCATGGGCACTAGATGGGGAGCAAAGAGGGGTTTGGGAGGGTTTTTTTCTCTTGCTGTTTTTGTCGGTGGGAGAAAAGGCCAAGGAAGATGACCTTGGTTTGCATGGGGCCAGCCCAGAATGCAGCATGGAGGGGCTAGCTCACCAGGCGGACCTGGCTGATTTCAACCAATCAAATCAACAAACTCATCTTTGGACTCTCATAACAGTGTCTACTTGATGAGGCACTATTTATCGGGAACCTATGCACCAGGGTCTGTGCAACCCCATCAGAAGCTCCCAGATAGAGTCCTTCCCAAGAAGACGCCCACAAAAATAGAAAAGTTCAACGCAACGTGGAAAGGCAAGGGCCAGACAGAGGAAGGGTTATATGTTGGCTTTTGAAGGATAAAGAGAAACCCGCTGGACAGAAATCATCACCAAAGGGCAACGAGGATTCCCCTTGCTCATCACTGTGTCCCAGGAACTAAGTAAGACACGGCCGGGCACATGGAGGGTGCTCAGTCCATATTTGCTGGTGGAATGAATTGGAGCTGACCACACTTCAGTTGTTCAAGTAACTTCCTTTGTGATTTTTTTTAAGATTCATTTATTTATTTTAGGGACAGAGAGAACACAAGTGGGAGGGGCAGAGGTAGAGAGAGAGAATCTCAAGCAGACTCCACACTGAGCGCTGAGCCCGACACAGGGCTCGATCTCACGACCCTGAGATCATGACCTGAGCTGAAACCAAGAGTCGGATGCTTAACTGACTGCGCCACCCAGGCGCCCCTGCCCTCATGATTTCCGTGCAGTCTGCCTTCCAATTCTGCCATTACTTAATATTTTTCTTCGCGTTGACTTTCTTTTTTATTTAAATACGTTTATTTTAAAAGGAAATACTTGGGGCACCTGGGTGGCTCAGTTAGTTAAGTGTCTGCCTTTGGCGCAGGTCACGATCCCAGGGTCCTGGGGTCGAGTCCCGCATCAGGCTCCCTGCTCAACGAGAGCCTGCTTTGCCCTCTCCCTCTTCTGCTCCCCCTGCTTGTGCTCTCTCTCTCTCTGTGTCAAATAAAGAAAATCTTAAAAAAAAAAAGATGCTCAACGTCATTCATGATTAGGGAAATTCAAGTTAATAGTACAATGACATGCCAGTATACACTTACTAGAATGGCTAAAATTTAAAAAACAAATGAACAAAAACCCCCCAAACCCTGACAATACCAAGTGCCAGTGAGGATGGGAAGCAACTGAACCTTTCCTACATTGCTGGTAGGAACGTGGTCTGTCGCTCTGCCCGGGTGCCCTCTACAACAATGACATGGGGACCGACATGTCCCTGGCCAGTGAGGAGAGGACTCGAGTGTCGGAGGCAGCATGCCAGCAGGGCACAGCAGAGACAAAAGCATGGACGTGGGAAGGCTCAGCTCCAAAAGCACAGGAGGCCCACATTTAGCTGGATTCGATTTTGTCTTTTCTGTCTCTGGGTTCCTTGGCCCCCAGCACGGAGCAAGTCACCCCTGCGGGCTTCTGTATAGGTTGTTCCCTCTGCAGGGGATACCCCTTCTCCCGCCTTGACCACCGACCAACTCCTACACTTACCTCAGGGGTGCCTCCCCCGTCTCCTCCCTGTCTCTTGAGGGATGCCTGCTCTGCGGTCACCATGCATGCTCTATTTTTTTCTGCTTGGAGTCACTTCCTTTCCCTCCATCCTCTGGGTCAGTCAGAAACTTTTGTATGCAAGTGACAGAAAACCAGCCCAAATTTTTTCAGCCAAAAGTGGGAAATGTAGTGGCTCTTAAAACTAAAAAGCCCAAGGGTGTCCAGTTTCAGGTATGGCTGGCTCTAGGGCCTCAAACCCTAGCCGGCTCTATATTGATCTCTCTCTGGCAGCCTCTTCCCTATAATGTCCTCTGATGCCCTGGGCTGTCACTCCCTCACTCTCAATCCAATGGGAAAATTGTGTCTCCTTCACAAAGAGTTCCCAGCAACCCAAGTTCCAGTTTCCACTTTCACAGAGCCAAGCCTGGTCACGGACCCACTCCTGGAAACGGGGTCCTGGGGTACCTCACCCAAACCTCAGCCACTGAGGTGGGGGAAAAGGAGGTTCTCCAGCAGGAGACTGGGATGCTATTACCTGAAAATGACCTGTTCGCAAACTTCCCAGCTTTTCCCGGCAAACCCTAACTCATCCCAGCATGCTGTGTGACCTCGGGCCAACCCCTTCCCCTCTCTGGGCCTCATGTTCCTCCTCTGGAAAATGGGCAGGAGGCCGTATAAATTCCAACATTCCAGAATTCTGGGACAGCTTCCAGAACTGGCGGCTGCTCCCAAAATCCCAGGAACCTTCCGGTACTTCTGGGGACGGAAGTGGAGTGTCAGCCTGAGCCAGCCCTGGCCCCCTGGCCTGGGAACATGCTTAGAAGATGACAATTGGGCTCCCTTCGGCCGAAATTCCACTCCTGTGGCGGCCTTGCCAAGGAAAACAAGCCCAAGAACCAGGCATTAAAGGTGAGCATATTTGATGAGTTTTAAGATGACAAATTATTTACACAGGTGTGGGAACCATCCCCAGCACCCTGGTTTCTTTCCTCTCTCTTCCTCCCCTTTCCAAATTCTTTCCCCCAAGGGTGCTGACAGATGTGCCAAGGGAGGGGACTGGCTGGTTGTGGGGATCTGCCCAGAGAGAGCCCAGTAACCCGAGGCAACAGGGGAGGGGGCAGAGCGGCGGCAGAGAAGACTTGCTCGCCCTCGCCCTCCCTCTTTTTTTTTTTTTTTCTGTCCTCCCTCTTGCTCTCAAGCCCCGTGACCTGGGGAGATAGGAAGCTGAGGTCCCAGGAATGTCAAAACTACCTGAGTCCTGGGAATGTCAAAACTACCTGCCCAGTCCATCCTTAGTTAATAGGAGGGAGTGGGGAGGGGGTGCCTGGCTGGCTCAGTCAGTAGAGCACGCGACTCTTCATCTCGGGGTTATGAGTTCAAGACCCACATTGGATGTAGGGATTACTTAAAATCTTAAAAAAAAAAAAAAAAACTAAAACAGAAAAACAAAATGGGGGGAGGGTGTGAGGGAACAAAGCTCACAGGGCCACACAGCCAGTTAGCAGCTGACCTTGGAGTCAGCAAAGAGAGAAGTAGAGAAAGCATTCGTTGGTTTCTTAAGCACCTGCTCTGTGCCTGACAGTGAGCTGAGCCACAGGAATACGGGGTGAAGGAGCAGACAAAAGTCCCTGCCCTGGTGGGGCTGAGAAGGAAACAAACAATGTAAATAATGAGTTGCCTTCATAGATGCTTTAAGAAAATAAAAGAGGGTTTTAACAAAACAAACGAAACAAACAGAACAAAACAAACAGGCAACCCACGGAATGGGAGAAGATATTCGCAAATGACACTACAGACAAAGGTCTGATATCTAAGATCCATAAAGAACTCCTCAAACTCAACACTCAAAAACAGATAATCACGTCGAAAAATGGGCAGAAGACATGAACAGACACTTCTCCAAAGAAGACATACAAATAGCTAACAGACACATGAAAAAATG
>CM052885.1:112482359-112523070 GCA_028534135.1 Potos flavus | reverse complement strand
GAGGAAATCGGAGGGGCGATGAACCATGAGAGACTGTGAACTCTGAGCAACAGACTGAGGGTTTTGGAGGGGAGGGGGTGGGGGGTTGGGCGAGCCTGGTGGTGGGTATTGAGGAGGGCACATATTGCATGGAGCACTGGGTGTGGTGCATGAACAATGAATCTTGTAACACTGAAAAAATAAAATAAAAGTATTTGGGAAAAATAAAAATAAAAATTTTTAAAAATCCAAAAACAAATAAAGTATCATTCAGTATTACAAAAACAAAACCAAAAACAGGGTGAAGGGTTGGGGTTGGGGGGAGGGCACTCTAGGTTGAGGAGGTGACATCTGAGCTGAGAAAGATGAGCAGGAGCCAGCCACGGGGAGACTGAGGGAAGGACACTCCAGGCAGACAGCATTGCACATGCAAAGGCCCTGAGGTTGGAAGAGGCTTGAGTGTTCGAGGAACAGAGAGGCTAGTGTGGCCAGAGCAAGGGGAGGGAGAGAAGATGGATCAGAGGGAGGCTGCACGCTTTTTGCTTCAGACAAACCCACAGAGGGAGGAGGAGCACTCCCTTTTTACTGAGGAGGAACTGGGCCCAGAGAAAGGCAGCGACTTGCCCAGGGTCACGCAACACAGCCAGATCCCAGCTCCTTCCATCTGGCCCCGTGCCCATGCGCCTGTGCTTCTGAGAGGTGAGAGGACAGGAATAAGGAGTGTCCAGGACCTACAGGCTTCTCGGCTAAAGCTCAGCCCTCAGGAGGAGAGGCACTCGGGGGCAGGCCCTCTGCTTAACTGTGGGAAGAGAGTGGAGACTGATTGGGGCTGCTGAGTAATGAGGGTACAACAGGCTCCCAGGGCTCAATGAGCTCTGCCTCAGTTTACCCACTTGTAAAAAAAAAATGGGTTTAATAACATGTCTGCCTCCAGTGCCAACTTCAGAGAGGTGCTCTGAGGGTTAATTACTGCCTGGCAATTCCGGAGCCTTGATGAAAGGCGAGGGGAAGTGGGCACTATTAACCCGGGCAGGTAATTACTGCCAGTGGCGGGGGGCGGGGGGGGGGGACGAGAGGGGTCGCACCTGGTTCTGATTCAACCCCAGGCTCCTTTCCAGATGTGCAGGAGCCCGACATGCCCCAGGCATCTGCCTTTGACCCCCTCCTGCACTGGCGGCTGGGGGGTGGAGGGGGGTTGGCGCTGTGAGCAGTCACGAGGCACACAGGCTGGGGTTCAATCACATCTCTGCCAATCCCCAATCCCCTGGCGGGGAGACGCGGGCAATGCTACTCCCCTCTCGGGGCCTCAGCTTCTTCATCTGTACAATGGGTTAAGAACCTGGCCTGCCCCACGGGGCTGTGTTATCTCTCACACATGCCCAGATGCCATGCGATCTGCCCATTTCATCTCCCCCGGCTGCCTCAATTGGAGAGAAGAAGTGACACGTCAGGCCACAGCCACCCAGGCTGTCAACCAACCTGGTCCCCAAGACCTGATGGGAAACAGCGAGGAACTTTTCTAGAAATAAATGTTTTTTTTTAAAACACCCTTGGAGATATTAATCAGGCCTCATGTTGCCATCCCCACACTTGGATCCCTGAATCAGGTTCTAAGTGCCCCCGGCCCTGGAAGCCCACCCCTTCTCTCTTCCCCCTTGGGTGGCGCCGGAGTCTTGATCTATGCCCCCACCACACACACATACATGCAGGCATGCATGCACACATGCACACACATGCACACACACACACATGCGTGCACGTCCTAGCTCGTGGTGCAGCTATAAACACAGAGCCTATTCCTCCGTGACCCCTGGAGGTTTCTTCTCTTGCAGGGTTCAGCCCTGCGCTGGGGAGGGGGAGCGAGGACAGATACTGAAGCTGGAGCCCCCTCTCCCTCCTTTTAATCCCTCCGAGGGGCAGCATCATGCCCACGGCACAGGTGCGGACCCTGAGGCCCTGAGATGCAAATGGCAAGCCTGAGCCAGCAAGAGCGGGGAGGCTCACACTCGGGTCTAACCCAGGTCCGCGGCTTCCCTCTGGGCTTCGCCCCCCACCTAGGGGAGGGAATCAGAGTCCCAGCTGCGGCCTCAGCACAGGGGCCTGCCCCTCCATGGTGATCCTGGGCCTAGGGCCCCCAGATGGGAAGAGGCCTGGTCCTTGCTAGAAGCTGGCTCGGCAGTCACCTGGGCAGGTACAAGTCAGGCCCTGGGAAGCATCACGTTTACCAAGAGCCTTGGGTTCTGAGAGCCAGGTCAGGGGGAAGGGCTGGCGCCCACCCTACCAAGCCCCCCTTGTACCCTTCCTCCCACTCCCTGTCCTCCAGCCCCACAGGCCTAGCCGATCCCCAAACACACCTGGATTCCCGTCGCCTAGCCTTTGCACCTGGAATACTGTCCCTTTAGACCTTTGCACACTGGCTTCTTCTCTTTGCTCAAGTCTCTGGTCAAACGTCACCTCCTCAGAGGGCCCTTCCCTGCCTCTGTCCTTCACACTCTCGGCTTTACTTCCTTCAGAGCCCTGACCATTCGGAAGGACTTGCAAACTCCTCATTCCCTCAACTACAATACGGATCCCGGGAGAACAGAGGGGTTTTTCTCTGTTTAGTTCACTGTTGGAGCTCCAGGACCCAGCAGAGTGCCTGGCATACAGCGGTGTTCAATAAATATTTATTGAGGTCATGAAGAAGTTTTTATTTTTTTTTTTAAGATTTTGTTTATTTATTTGACAGAGAGAGGCACAGCGAGAGAGGGAACACAAGCAGGGGGAGTGGGAGAGGGAGAAGCAGGCTCCCCGCCAAGCAGGGAGCCCGATGCGGGGCTCCATCCGAGAACCCCAGGATCGTGACCTGAGCCGAAGGCAGACGCTTAACGACTGAGCCACCCAGGTGCCCCCATGAAGAAGTTTTTAAAAGGTAAGAATAGGGGTGCCTGGGTGGCTCAGTCCATTAAGCATCTGCCTTCAGCTCAGGTCACCATCTCGGGGTCCTGGGATTGAGCCCCACGTCAGGCTCCTGCTCAGTGGGGAGCCTGCTTCTCCCTTTTCTCCCCGCTTCTGCCTCTCTCTCCCTATCTCTGTCTCTCTGAAATAAATAAATAAAATCTTTTTAAAAATTTAAAAATAAATCAAATATAAAAACAAAAGGTAAGAGTAATACATATCATGAGAGGAGGGGTGGAGGCTCCAGGGGAGACGTCTCCAGAAGGGCTGACCAATCCCTCCAGGGTCTTAGAGTGTCACCGGGAGAATCGCCTCAAGGGTCCTGCCCTGTACCCAGACCTCAGCCAGTCCTCACGGAGTCCCCATGAGGCCAGTCCTACCATCACCGCCGTTCTCCAGAATGCAGCTTTGGCGGGTAGAGGGACTCCGTCAGGCCACCGGCGACCACCACACCCCCTAGCCCTCCCCGAGTCACGATTCCTGGCCTAGCCCAGAGAGATCGTGTGTCCTGTCCGATGCTCCCCAGCTGGGCAGCAGCCTGGAGTGATAACCCCACCCCCACCGCACCGCTCACTGGCAGCAGCTCGCCCTGCCCCCGGGAGGAAGGGCAGGCTTGGCGGTTGTCCTGTCCCGGGGACGCCGGGCAGACAGGAGCTTCTCTCCATGGACTTACTGTACATGATTCAGAGCCAGCCCCAGTTGTGAAATCTGGGAATCTTGTGGGCAAGGCCAGACCCGGGGGACGGCTGTCTGGGAAAAAGAGGCCGGGAAGGGGTTAAGGGGGGCAGCCGGCCCTTCCCTGGGCAGGCACGGGGCCAGGCCAGCAGAGAGCATGCCATTAGCACTGGGCTGGCCACCTCCTGCGGCCAGTCCCTGACATCACAGCTGCGTCAGCACAGCCTGCCCTGGCCCCCCCCCCCACTTCCTTCCCTCCCTCAGCCCTCATCCCCAGCCTCCCCCCACCCCAGCCTCGCTGTCCTCTGGAAAAAACAGACAGCATCCAACCTTCCCTCCTGGGAGGAAGGGAGACTGCCGGGGAGCGGGAGGTGTCAAACATTACTTTGCATAAAGAGGCACTTAATAAGTGATAGGTGGGATGGGTTTGAGCCCAACCCTGATCCCGGGAGCCAGAGAGAGCAGGCAGGAAGGTGTCATTTCCGCAGGCGGAGGGCTCGCGAGGGCCGGGGGGCTGGCCCATGTTCACCCAGTCGCAGGGTCACAGTCACTGGCAAGCTCGCGCGGCGCGACCGACCGTGTCAGCCTTCCTCGGCTTTTCATTGAAAGCACGTGCACCTCTCATCACCCCGCCGGGTTGCCGTGAACGTCCCGGGGCTGGAACTTTCTTGCTCATCTCGTTTATTTTGTTAAGTTGGATTAAACCGAATGGGCATTTGTTTGACTGGAGGGACAACAGAACGATTTCAGAGGGACTATTCATAGAGCCGTGGTGACCTACGGTATTGAATTAAATAAATTCTACATTTGAAATCTTTTGACAAGTCCCAGTGCATTCCCTGTCCCGGGCACTGTTGACACATATGAGACTCAGTCCTCAAAAAAACGCCACGATGGCAGCGGTGTTATTATGCCACCTCGCAGAGGGGGAAACTGAGGCACGGGGAGGTAAGTGACAGGCCTGAGGCCACACAGCTGGTACGCGGCAGTAATGATAATAGTAATAGATAGTACCAGCCAGCCCTGATGAGGGGCTAACGCCGTGAGCTATTAGTGTATGTCTCCTCCCCAGCTTCACACTAGGACGTAAATATTCTCCCCTTTCACAGAAGAGGAAACCGACGGGTTCACTTGCCCGGATAGCACAGCTGCTAAGAGGTAGAGCGGGGATTTGAACCCAAGCCTTCCGGCCTCTGTCCCCACCGAGGCACAGAGCTGGACACACAGTGAGGGCTTAGGGAACTCCCGAGCAACCAGGTTAGAGATGCCCAGGGCTGCCAAGGGCATCGCTCCCCCAAGACATCCCTGGCATGGGCTCAGGGCCGTCCTGTGTGGGCCTGCATGGCTGGTTAGAGACATGAGGTCACATCTTTTCCAGGATGCCAGGACTCCCGTTGCAACGGCCCCCAGATTCATAGATACCATCATCTGAACCACCTGTGAGAAGGTTCGTTATCCTCCCCATTTTATAGGGCAGAAAAAACAAAGCCCAGAGACTTGCTCAAAGTCACACAGCAGATGCGCGGGCTACAGCCCTGTTTTTACCTCCTGCACCTGCCCTTAGCTGGCAGAGGCCCCGAAGTGTGTTTAAGGAGGAGGGAGGCGAGACCTGGCCTGCCCCGGCCCTCCTTGGGAATAGGACTTCCTCTCTCCCTCCCATTTTCTGAATGAGACTGAGCTGTCCATGAGCTAGGTCGCAAAGTGGAGCAAGAAGGGCATTCCTGGCAGCGCTAACAGCTGGGAAAGGGGAGACCGCTCACGGAGCAGTGGAGGCAGAATATCTAGTTAGGATGGGGTAGAAAGATTGAGGGGTTGGGGGTGGGGAGTGACGAGGCCAGGGTCGAGTAATAGGGGGCTTGAATGTCATGCTAAGGAGCGTGGGCTTTGTGCAGGGGCAATGGGAAGCCATGAAGCCTTTAGAGCAGGGGAGAAATATGATCACTAAGCAGAGCCGACTACTATAGTCATTTCCTCTCTGCTTTTCCCGCTTCTGCCCTGGCCTCTACTGTCAATTCTCCACTGGCAGCCAGGGGGATCCTGGGAAAACCCAAGTCAGGCATGTCCCTCCTCTACTCAGAACCTTCCATGGCTCCCACCTCATGCACAGAAAAAGCCGAAGTTCTTACAATGACCCACAAGGCCCAAGTGTTCTGCCCCCCATCCCCTTCCTGCCCTTACCTCCTCCTACTCTCCCTCCCTGTGCTCCAAACATACCAAACCTCCTCCCTGCTGCACCCCACCTCAGGACCTTTGCACTGGCTGTTCCCACTGCCTGGAAAACTCATCCCCCGATGGCACCCTTCCGCACCTCCTACAGATTATTGCCCAGATGTCACCCGCTTAGTGAGGCTGTCCCTGACCTACTTATTTAAATCCCCAGCATTCCCTATCTCCTTTTCTGGCTTTATTTCTTTCTGTAGCACTGATTATTTCAAATATAATACACAACTTATTTATCTTGTTTATTGTTTGCTAACCCCAAAGAAGTGTGAACTCCATGGGGACAGAGACCTTTGACTGTCTCGTGTCTTGCTATGTCCCAGTGCCTGACATTAGGAAGTGCTCAATAAATATTGGTTGAATGAATGGATTCTTTTTTCCCTCAGAATAATTTGGTGAGGGTTCAGCTGGACCAGAGCTTATGACCTTCGCTTTAGGATCCAGATAGAGAAGTGACTTGCCCAAGGTCATCCAGCTCACAAGTGGCAGGTCAATATGGCCCCAAAGTCTATGATATTTTTTCCTCCATTCTAGCTGCCCCTCTGGCATTTAGGCCCCTCCATTAGCCACATTACCACTACTGGGCCTCTCCTTGGCTCCCACTTAATCCGGAGGCTCAGAGAGGTAAAATGACTTGCCCAAGGTCACACAGCAGCTAAAGGTGTGAATTCAGGTGTTTCCACCTCTGTGTTTTGGCTACTTTCTGCTAAAGCAGCCCTGTCTCTCTCCCTTCCTCCTTCCCTCTTCTCGGCCAACGCATTTACAGCTGAAATCTGAGGGCTGCTGTGTGCAGCCCTGACATACACCACATCCCCGGGCTTGGCCCCGCCACCACCCTGGCTGGGTCGAAAGCACAGCGCCTGGTCCCACATGCCTCAGGGATGAGCTACAGAGAGTGTGACCAGGCCCAGCTGACACATCTCAGAGCAGATGTGGGTCTGCCTCCCACGGGTCCAGCTGGCCCCAGCCAAGTCTCAATCCATCCCCCACCCCCGGGGCGTGGTGCTGGGCCTTGTGGGGCAAGGGGGAGAAGAGAACAGTGG
Organism: Potos flavus; assembly: GCA_028534135.1. Lineage (NCBI taxonomy): Eukaryota > Metazoa > Chordata > Mammalia > Carnivora > Procyonidae > Potos > Potos flavus. Next base: position 112,516,216 of record CM052885.1, on the reverse strand, counting down.
TGACAGAGGTGTCACGTGGGGCACAGATTAAGGGGCTCAGGGCTCAAACCCTGGTGTAGAAGAACAAGAGACTGGCTCCGGGGTTGAAAACACAAGGCCCCTGGGGGCCAGGCAGGGATTTTAAATAAATAAAGCAGGCTAGGGTCCGACAATAAGGAATTATTCTTCCTTGCCCGCAGTTTTGGAGAGACGAGAGGGAGTGGTGGGGACTGGGGCACATGCCCTGTCTCAGCTGAGTTGGCCCCCCCGGGAATGAGGACCCCACACGATCAGATCTTCAGATTCTCTGTTTTTCCAAGGGGAGCTGGAAACAGGTTTTTACAAAACATGTACAGATTTTTTTAATGTTGGCTCCATTCATTAAAAAATTCTGTGTGGGCCAAACGAAGCCCACCCGAGGGCCAGGTTCAGTCCCTTGGGCCCGGCCTCATAGAGTGGCCAGAGAAGCAACCAGTCACAGCCCAATCCTGACTCAGGATCTGAGGGTCGGACTGCGGCCAGGACCTGGCGCCAGCTGCTCCGAGGGACTTCGGAGAAGGTTCCTGTCATCTGGCCCCCTCCTCCACGCCACGGGGATGAGCCTCCCTCTTCCACCCCACCCTCTCCAGCTGGCTGTGGGGGAAGGGGGCCTGGGCGGGACTGAGGTCTCCCTTCCCACATGGGACACAGCTGTGGATGTGGATTAGGCAGATCCTAACTTCTCTCTCCCGTCCCCCATGTCCCTGCAACGCCACGAAGGAGCTGATTCCTTCTGTGCTCTGGATCAGCCCCCAAAGCCCTGCCTTCAGCAGCCTGCTCACGGCCCCTCTCCCCCGCCTTGTGCTCCAAGCTGCATGTTTCCACAGGCACCTCTGAATATTTACCACGTCTCTCAGTGGCCGATTTCCAGATGAGGAAACTGAGGCTCAGGGAGGGAAAACGTCTGCCCCACGGCCCTCCAACAAGCACGCGGAGGAGCTGCACTCCAACCCAGGCCTCACGCACTTGACCATGGGAGCCTCACCCCATCTCTTCCTGCTAGAACTCAGCCCGTGCTCATGGCTTGGCCCCCGTGCTTCCTCCTGGTCTATCTGACCGGCATATCCAGGCCCCAGGCCAGGTGCTAGATATTCAGAAATGAACAAATAGGGTTTGTCTCAGGATCCCCCAGTGTTTGTTGAATGAATATTTCATTCATTCCCTGGGAATCTCATTTTCCCGTAAGTCGTGGATCCCCGTCCATGTCCAATCTGTTTGTCTCAGCCCTGGCATCTCATTTCTCTGACCACAGGGCCGCGTGCTTCCCAGATGCCTACTCCTGGAAGGCCCCCAGGACTTCCCAATCAATGCACCCAAAGTGAACTCAGCAGCATCCCCCAGCTGCTCTCCTGCCTCCGTCTCCCTTCTCATAGGAGGCCCCACCATCTGCCCAATGGCCAAAGCCAGAAGCCCAAGCATAATCCAAAATGCCTCCCCCACCACACTCTCAACCCATGGTCCCCAAGACCAGGGAGTCTCAGCCTCAGTGTCCTTCAAATCTGCCTCTCACCTCCTCCCAGGTGAAAACACCTGCCTCCTCTCTGGTCACTCTCTGTTGGAACTCTCTCATCCCCCAATCCAGCTATCAGATGTGGCGCCCATCACCTTCAGAAGGAGGCCCACACACCATGGTCAGCCTTAAAACCCCAGCTTGGTCTAGCAACCTCTCCTCTGTGCCCTAGCCATCTCAACCAGCCGGAACTACGTCTCCAATGCACTGTGCACTTTCTCATCGAGGCTTTGCACAGGCTCTTCCTTCTGCTTGGAGTATTCTTCCCTCCCCCACCCCATCTCTTGTCTGCCTATTCCACAAATGCCCTTCAGGATTCGGCTCAGGTGTCATGGACTTCATAAACTTTCCCTGATCCCCTAAGTCTAGGTTTCCCTCGGGGTCTGACAGCCCTCTCCTTCTCCCCCCACCGAATCGTGTGTGAGCCAGACTCCAGCTGCAGGAACCAGAAACCCCTCTAGTCATGGAATTCAGGGGGCACCTGGGTGTCTCAGTTGGTTAAGCGTCCAACTCTTGGTTTTGGCTAGGTCATGATCTCAGGGTCATGAGATCGAATCCCGCATCAGGCTCTGTGCTCAGCAGGGAGTCAGCTTAAGAAGAGAGAGAGGATGGAATCCAGGGAGTTGGGCACTCGCAAAGCTACCAGAAGGGCTGGAGGGGCTCCAGAACCACACGGCAGAGCCGGCCCTGCAGGGAACTGCCCCCTCAGCCCGTCAGGATGGCGGGGAATCAGGAGGCAAACAGGGGAACTGCTGGTTTGGGGACTACACCACGGAGCAGCGATCCGGAGATCAAGAGGCCACCAACACCACCTCCAGACTCCCCCAAACTGGTAACCAGGCAGGGTATGTTGCTGCAAGAGAATGCCACCCATGACCATGCTCGCCAGCAGAGAGAGAGCCAAGGCAAATGGCGTGCACTTCTTGAATCCCACAGGAGAGCGTCTGGCGGGTGGGACCCAAGGAGCGTGCGGAATTGAGCTGCAAAGGAGGCTGCAAAATGAGGCCCGCAGCTTTGCAGTCTCTGCAGCCTCCAGCCAGAGGGCCATGCCCATGTAAGTGGATGCTGAGAACCAACGCCCTCTCAATGTGATGTCTCAGGACTGCCCACTGCAGCCCGGGCACTGTGCTGAGTGTATCCCCTGTTCACTCGTCTGTCTTTCCTACCAGATGGTGAGCATGTCTTCCCTACCAGATGGTGAGCACGTTAAGGGACAAGATGGTGCCTCAGATACCCCAAGCCCACCGGCATTTTTTTTGAGGATTTACTATGCGCTGAAACCTGAGCTATGTGCTTTATATACTTATTCACATTTTACAACCCAAGAGGGTGGGGATTATTGCTGTCCCTGTTTTATACATGAAGAGGAAGCCCAGAGATGTGAAGTGATTTTCCTAAGATTACTCGGTAATGATTGGAGATGAAATTAAAAACGCAATCTGTCTGATTTCAAGCTCCAAACACTTGCCACTATGAAAGGCGGATTTGTCTTCTCACAAGCACCCAGAAAAGTCACAGAAATGCTGTGCAATGAACAAATGAATGCATAAGTGGCCCTCCACTGGGACACCGGCTGGCTGCATCCCTCTGGGTCCCGGTTCCTCTCCAAGGTCAGGACTCATGGAATAGAAAGAAACAAATTGTATGGCACTGAGACTCCTCACCTAGGGTCTAGAGGTGATGACTAGGCTTGATGACCACTGTCTTCTTCAAATTTCCGACAACGCTTTGGGTCTATATACAATTTTCTGGAGCTAGGGTTTGTTGCTTTCATTAAACTTTCAAACTCCAAAACCTTGATCAACTACTGCATCAGGGAGAGATACAGGATCTTTCTGATATTCTGACCTCAGTTCAGACCTTATGACATTGCAGGCATTCACTCTATGCATGCATCCACTCTCCCATCCACCCATTCATCCCTTCTTCCATCCACTCACTCATCTATCCACACATCCATCCATCCATCCACTCACTCATCTACCCATCCATCCATATAATCCATCCATCCATCCACTAACCCATCCATCCATCCATCCATCCACCCACCCATTCACTAACCCATCCATCCAATCATCCATCAATCCACCCATCCATTCACTCATGGAATCACCAATCCATCTATTCACTTATGGCTTTATGTGTTTACTCACCTAGCCATCTATTGACTTATCCAACATTTCATTTATTAGTTTATTTACTCATTAATTATATGTTTATCTATTCATTCACCATCAATAATTCACAGTATTCAACCACGAAATCATCCACACCAGCCGTGTCATAACTTATCATCCATCATTCATTTATTTATTCAACCACCCACCCATCATCCATCTATCCATTTACCCATGATTTCTTTATTCATCCATCCTTCCCCCATCCCTCCATCCATCTACCCTTCCATTACTTCAATTGTTTATCATTTCATTCATCGAATCATCTACCTTCCATTTATCTGTCTCTTCATCCATTTTGTCCACCCATAAACAGTTCCCTCATCCATCCACCCATGTACCCAGCCATCATATCACGCATTCGACCAGCCACCCATCCAGCAAATCATCACCCATCCTTCCACCCATTAAATTCCCCATCCACTCATTCTGTTTCCTATACCGGAACCAAGAGATGAATCACAGCTGGCCCCTCCCAAGAGAACCTCACAGTCTAGCAATGGGAACAGATAGTTGCAACTCAAGGTGGAAAATCTTAAGAGGTCAAAGGGAGCTCTAGGCAGGTGTCCCCACAGGAAGCGACTTAGGTACATTTGGGATTCAGAAGTCTCCTTGGGGGAGATGGCATCCAAACAAGGATTCATGGAAACAGCAAAACAATGGAGAGGAAAGACAGAAACAGTGAACAAGTTCTCTTAGATATCTCAAAGGATGACTCAGAACACCTATCTACCTAGATGTTCACTGAGCTTAAGGCATTAAAGACTCTGATAAGTCCTGCAGCAAACATTAACATTGTTAAACTCGATAATTCCCAGACTCACTGGACCGTGGAACTCTGTCCCTACATCAATCCTATTAATATCTCAGAGAATCCGTGTCCTTTAGAACCCCAGTTGAGAAACGCTAGCCTGGTCAAAACTCTTTGTTTTCATAAACAAGAAAACAAAATTCCACAGAACAGTCTCTGCCCTCCAAAACTGTTCCATCTGGAGGTAAGATGTAATACATGATATTTGTGCCCAGGACTCTTTTTTAATCCCCAGGGCTGGCTGAGCACAGTCCCCGGCACACAGTAGGTGTTCAATAAGCATCTGTCAAAAGAATGTTGTTAAAGCAGTCATTCCAAAATGACCCCTGGTTCTTTTTTTTTTTTTTGACCCCTGGTTCTTAAGCTCTCCCTGTTCCTCGATGACCCCTGTGTGACCTCAGCCAACTCCACAGTCCCCAGCCTCAGTTTTGCAGTCTAGGAATGGGCAATGAGATCTCCTTGGGCAGGATGGACGAAGGAAGTGCATGTGCGGGCTCGGCGTGTGCTTCAGGCTCTGTCCCACGGTGTAGCTCTGTCCAGCCTGCTACTTTCTCACCTTGGCTAGCTGTTTCCAGCCAATAATGGAGATGAGACCTAGAGGCCTCCAGGCCGTGCTGAGCCTTTGTGGCAGAGGCTGGTACCTGGAAACTGCCTGAGTAATCCCACAGCATCCCTGCCCAGCCTGATGGGGCGTGAACTGGAAATTCCCTATAATATTCGCTAATTAAATGATTTCTCCCTCCTCCTCCTCCTCCCTTTACCGCGGCCTCCTGCTCTCCCTTACTCAGCTCCCAGAGCACCTCCAGAAACCTCTGCAAAGGAGTCCGACTGGTTTGGGGAGGACCTGCTGGCCACTTCCCCTTCCCGCCACCTACCTGCCCACCCACTGTCGCTGCCGGAGCCCAGGACGTGTGGCCTGCTGGGAGGTGTGGGCTGTGCAGTTCTAGAACATCGAGCCGGATGCCCACGCCAGATAAAGGGGCCAGTAAGTGCCTCTTCAGCCCAAGCCCAACTTGTGCAATTCACATCCTTGTTCCACAGAGACAGCCACAGGGATGAGCGGATGTGCTTATCTGATGGGGCCGTGAAGCTTCCAGATCATTCCAGGGGCAGTTTTGATAGTCCTTGGGCTCCTCGTTGCCATGCAACTGTGCCTACCCTTTCCCACTTGGACGTATCCCCATCCTCCTGCCAGCTAGCCAGTCAACATTTATTAGGCATTTCCTCTGTGCCCAGACCTGTGCTGGGTGCTGGGGACAAAGAGACAAGCAAGTCTCTTACCCTGTGGATCTCACAGTCTGATGGGGAGAGGGGCAGATACCAAAAAAAAAAAAAAAAAAAAAAGTTTGCAACAACACGGGTAAACCTCATAATCATTATGCTGAGGGAAAGAAGCACAACAAAGGTTAAACATGCTATATGATTCCACTAACAGAAAATTCTAGAGAACACAGACTGATCTATAGCAACCAAAAGCCTACTGCAGTTGCCTGGCGATGGGAGCAGGGAGGTGGGGAGGCAGGAGGAATGAGTGACAAAAGGACACAAGGAAACCCGTGGAGGTGATGGATCTGTTGGCCCCCTTGGCTGTGCTGGTGGATTCATGAGGGCACACGTGTGTCAAAACACACCAAAGTGCACACTAGGATATGTGCCAGTTACGGTACGTCTGTCTCTGTTATACCTCAATAAAGCTGTTGAGAAAAAAGAAAGATGATCAGGAGGGGATGTGATCAGTGAAGCAATGGGGAAACTCAGGAAGGGCATGGGAGAAGGACTGGGAAGGCAATCAGCGAAGGCTTCCTGGAGAAGGAGACTAATGAGCAAAATCCTGAAGATGAAAATAAGTTACATAAGGGAAGAAGAAAAGAGAGTGGTGTGAAGTTCCAGATGGCCTAAGTTCAAATCCTGACTCCTCTGTTTTCAGGCTGTGCAGCTCTGGGCAAGAGACGGCACGTCTCTGAGACTCAGCTTCTCTACCTGTAAAATGGACCCCACAATAGTATTTATCCCATCGGGCTGTTGGAGGATTTAAATTATGGAAAGCACTCAGCCTGGTAGCCAACGGTCACAGCATCAACACTGCAAGAAGGGGCAGTGATGTGAACAAGTGAGGGAGTCAGAGTGGCTTCATCAGAGAGGGAGGGAGAGGCTTCAGGGGCCAGGGCTATGGGATGCCTGGGTCAAGGTGAGGGCTGGAGCTGTCTCCAGAGACCTGGGATGTCAAGGAAGAACTGAAAGCAGGGGAGTTTCATTATCAAGGCTGTTCTCCTATCATGGTCACGTTAATTAATTAATTAATTGACTAATTAATTAATTAAATTTACAGTGGGGAAACTGAGGTTCCAACAGAGGATTATGCCAAGATCCTGTGAAATCGCAGAGCTTGAAGGGAAGTGGTCTCTTCTTCATCTAAACCCCTACAACCCTGTAAGCGGATGAAGGACTGCTAGCTGGGTCTGCTTGCATGCCTCCAGTGATGGGAAACTCACTATCTCAGCTGTCGGGCAGTTCTATCTAGAGGGCTCAATTAAGAGGCCTCTCAAATTGGCTCCAGCTCTTTTCTCTGGCCCTGCCCAGACACCAACTGCTCTCCTGGCCACAGTCACACTGAGAGGAGCCCAGCGGACAGGGGAGGAAGTGGAGAGAGAGACGAGCAATGACCAAGGCATCCTGGGTGCTACCGCCAACTCTCCGCCACGAGGCTCTGGGACATACCCTCTCCTTCCCTGCGCTTCAGTTTCCTTATGTGGAACTCGGAGATTTTAAGGGCTCCACAGTCTCCCTCCAGCTCTCAGAAGTAGATCTGGCCCTGCCAAGGCGCCTGGTGGGGGCCGGGGCGGGCACAGGGGTTCACCGGTCCTGCCCATCCACTCCCATCTGGGGGCCAGGGTCGACCTCAGGGCAGGCGGGCTGGGCTCTGTCTGGGGATGAAGGCAGGCGCCCCAGGGTGCAGCCGGCTTAATGACAGGCTGCAGGAGCCAGGGGGTTTGAACCCGGGAGAAGAGGTTCAAACACAAATTGGGCTGCCCACGTTCCTGTCCGTGGTTCTAAAAGCTGATCATTCCCACACCCAGCGGGCCTGGCCCCTACTCTCTTCCAACCCGCTCACCCCAGGGGTGCCCCATCTCTCTGTCTGCCAGGTGCCAGACTTCCCGTACTCAGAATAAGATCCGCGCTGCTGACCCCAGTCCGTGAGTTCTGGCTCTGCCCATACTTGACCCTGCCTCCTCTCCGCTCTCTTCAGTCACTCCTCTACCTAGGGCATGCTCTGCAAACACGCCAGGCTGATGCTGCCTCAGGGCCTTTGCACTTGCTATTCCTCCCGCCTAGAACTCTCTTCCTCCAGATCTTGCCATGGCTGCCCATCTCTGAGGCCTCAGCTCTAAGGTTACCTTCTCAGAGGTGCCCTTCCTGCCCCCATCCTGTTGCTCTCTCTATCCTCATCCTGCCTTATTCTCCTCCACAAAAGGCTTCATTGGGATTCCCTATGCCCCTGGTTTGGCATCTGTCTCTCCGTGGATTTGGAGCCTTAGATGGTAGAGCCTAGGGCTGGCCCAGCACTGGGTCAGACGTCGCCCAGCACAGCCTGGCGCCCCCCTATCGGTGTCAGTTAAGCGAACAAGTGAAATGGGGGTGGGAGATTTTGACCCAGTCTGGGGGCCATCAGGGCTTTGTCTACATGGATCCTCTCACCTCCCCATGGATGGGCGGGAGTGATGCCTGGACTGATTGTGCCCCTGTGCACACCTGCACATGTGAGCGTGCACACACGCACCCACACCACCACTACCCAGCACCCTCTACCCCGTCCTCCACATCAGCCCTTGGCACCCAAACTTCTCAACTTTCCCTCCTTTCACCAAGCGCCAGCTGGCTCTGTGCCAACTCCTCTCCCCCGACCTGCCTGCCCGCCCCAGGCACCAGACTCATAAAGGATGAGGAAGGGCCTGGGGTGGGCTGGCTGGGAGCCATGTGAACATAGCCCCTCGGGCCCTCGCCTCCCCCTGTGCTGCCAGACACCTGTGTAATGAGTGTCATTACTGGGGACCCGCCAGGCAGGCCCCGGCTTGCCCCAGCCACCCAGGCTGCGATCATTGCTGGGGACGGGGTGCAGGGAGTAGGGGTGGGGCGGGCAAAGGGGTGGTGGGGATGGCTCTGCCCTCCCTGGCCCCAAAGCTCAGCCCTGGGCTTGGATCAGCACAGAGCTTCCCAGCTTCCATACAGACTCCCAGGCCTCAGGTCCCTATCGTGGTCCAAGCTGGGCTCAGAAGGGGACAAGGAAGGAGAGACACTTCGGTACCTACCGTATACCTGCTAGGTGCTAAGAGCTGGTATGGTCACTTCCCACATCAGACACCATCTTGTCCTCTCACCTGCCATCTGCCTGCTTATTGTCTCTCTACCCCAGTTGAGCCCAAGCATGGAGAACACTTCCTGGGGCACCTACTGTGCCCCAGACTCCGTGCTAAACACGGCACAGGTATCAACTCATATGTCCTTACAGCAGCCCTACGAGGTGCGTACTGTAATTATGCCATTTGACAGACAAGGCTCAGAGAGGTAAAGTAACTCATCCAAGGTCACACAGTTGATGAGTGGTGGGCCAGGAGCTCCCCCAGGCCATCTGGCTCCAGAGTCATGTCCTTAACTTAAATAACACCCCTCCCCTCAGAGCAAAGGTTTTCGGCACTGCTGCCTTCCCAGCACCGAGTCTAATGCCTGGCACGTAGCAGGTGCTCAAAAAATAGTGAATGAATGAATGAGTGAACGATCTCACGGAGTTCTGACAATATCTTTCCAGGTGGCATTTGCAGAGAAGGAAACCAAGGCTCAGAGAGGTACAGTGACTTGGCCCAGGTCACAGTGAAGATGTCACAGAACTGAGATTTGGATCTCGGGAGTTTTATAAAAGCCAGGGCGGGAGCTCACTCCCCTCTGCCCTCCTGCCCCCGTGGCCCTGACCCCTCTCCAGGCTGCCGCTGGCTCTGGACTGTGGGACCCCGGAGGGTGAACAGGTGCCCGTCTTGGTCTCCGCAGGGTCCAGCCCCGGCCTGGCACACAGGAGGCCTCTGGAGCGAAATTCCAGCTCCTCCCCCTTGGCTCCAAGGCCTCCTGGGATCCGGATCCTCACCACATCCCCCATCACCTCTCCCCTCTACATGTTGTTCCCACTACCCAGACTACCCTTCCAGCACCTTGGTGCCCCACCCCACCGCCTCAGCTTGGAGGGCACTCCTCTGCCAGGAAGCTTGCAGTGCTCTGGGCCGCAGTGCCCCATTCTGCTGACCCATGGGCCCTCTACTCCTCAGCTCATGGTCTTACTTCCCTCTCCTTTGGGGCGGCTGTCCTGCCCTGGCCATCCAACCACCCTATGTTTCATCCCACCCTGTTGCTGACCTTCTCGGTGAACTTCACCTGGGCCATAGTTAGCTCATCTGTCAGATGGGTAGAAAATTTGAATGTCAGAGTAAGTGAAGGCTTGTTGTCCATCAAATTGGGTCACATCAGTGCCCTCCCGACTCAGATCCTGCCAGAGGCCCACAAATCCCTACATGATCTCAGCCTTGCTGACCTCTCCGGCATCATCTCCTGTCACTCGCTCCCACCCCCAGGTCCGTCCAGCCACCCGGCCTCCTACATTTCCTGGAACATTCCAAGCCCAAACCCACCCCAGGGCCTTTGCCCTTGCTGTTCCCCCTGCTGAAAATCCCTTCCCCCGGGATCCATTCTTTCTTCTTTAGATGTCTCTCCACACTACCTCCTCAGAGAAGCCCTCTCTGATCCATGCAGCTCCAAAACACCCCTACTTATCTCTGTCATGGCCTTCTCCCTGCCTGAAACTGTCTTATCTGTTCATGGGTTTGTTTGCCGATCGCTGTCTCCTCCACCAGAATGCAGGCAGAGACCTTGTTCGCCGCTTTGTTCCCTACAGTCTGGTATACAGTAGGTGCTCAAGCAGTGGTTGTAACATGAAGGGAAGATCACTGAAGTGCTGCCCTTCCCCTGCCTACCCCCACCCCCAGCCCAAAGTTCAGGGACTGGGAACCAGGTGACTCCCTCTGAGCCCCAGAGCCTGTCTGGTTCCCAGCCCCATAAAAAGCGCCACTCTTGCTTGGCCCTGGGGCAGCAAAGAGTGAAGGAGGTAGGCGTGGGGCCCAGAGACTGACCCCAACATGGCTTCCGAGACCCGGGCCCAGAGAAGTTGCAGACCATTACCGTCAGTGTTCATGGGAACACTTTCTGCAGGCCCGGGAGCTATTGGAACACCACACACAGCGCTCACGGCCACGCTACAAGGTCAGGACCATGACAATGACCGAGGCGTAGCAGGGTGCATCAGCATACTGCCCGCCGACCAGCCAGAGAAAGGCACAGTCAGGATTCGAACCCAGCTCTTCCGGGCACCAAAGCCTGTGTGTGCACTCACCCACCCTTGTCAGCCCACAGACATCGTGTGAGCACTGTGTGCCAGGCACCAGTTCTGAGCACTGGTCCTTGAAGCCGACCAGTACTGAGACCGCAGTCAGGGTGTTCAGCCCCATCGGCCTCAGTTTCCCCAGCCGTGAAACAGACCGCGCAGCCCCTCCCTGTCGAGTTGCTGAAGGATTGAAAGGAGATCGCCTGAGGCCAAAAAGAGGTGCTGGGATTCAGTGTGGCCCTGCAGGGCTGCGTGCCCTTGCTCCCCTCTGAGCCTCAATTTCCCCATCTGGCATTCATTGTTTCATAGGGTTATCGTAAGACTAGGATGAGCTATTTGCCTAGTGCTTCGAATGCCGTAAGTGCTTAATAAGTGCTTACAGTTATTTACTCCAGTTCTCTGGGCCTTGCTTTCCCCCTCTGTAACCCCAGAGGGCAGCCCTGATCACCCAAGATCTCTTCTAGGTCACTGGGGCAGAAGTCCCGGGGTCCTGGGGTGGCCCTGCCGAGGAGAGGAGGTCCTGGGGGTAGGGGGAGGGCGGCAGGGTGGCTGGGATCAGGAAGCTGCAGGAGGCCGGGTTGACTCACCGGCCAGCCAGGCTTGGGGGCTGGGCCGCGGCCCCCCACGCGCCCCTCTGGGCCCTGCCCTGCGCCCAAAAGTGCTGTGTCATGCTCTGTCATGTGGCTCCGGGTCATTAATACCCGAGTTCTGGGAAGCTTGGGCCGAGTTCCCGGAAGGGGTCAGTCAGTTCAGTAAACAGATTGGCTGGTTGGTCGTCACAGCTAAGCCGGGCGGGCCTGCAGCTCAGGAGGCAGGAGGTGGGGACTGGTGGCCACAGGGGACACAGGAACTGCCCCCATCCCTGTGCAGGGCGAGCACCTCCCAAGGCAGCCTGGCCCCGGCTCTCCAGAGGAAAGGGGAAACTGAGGCTCAGAGAGGGCAAGGCACTTGCCAGAGGCCACACAGGGAGTCCAGGGTTCAAACCCAGATTTTTGGACTCATCATCCAGTGCTTCCAACATCTGTCTTACTGAAGGGCAGGAGGCTTGGTATCCTCCTAACCCCCAAATCCTAACCTAGACTGAGGCCAGTTTGTTGGAGGCAGAAACACAGGGAAGGCCATTTGGGAAGGAAACAGATTTGGAAGGGTATCAGACTGTCCCCTGGGGTAGGTCCTAGAATAAGAACACGTAGCATTTCTTGAGCACCTACTATGTGTCTGCAGGCACGTCGGTGCCACTGAGGGCACCACTCTAAGTGTCTGACATTGAGTCACTCATTTAATATGCAGCCACTTTCACACAAATAATCCCAGCCATCATTTTTAAAGCACCTACTAAGTGCCACGCACAGAGCTGGGTGATTGATATGCGCCACCTCTGATCTTCGCATGTACTCCATCAGGTACACATTGTCCTCACCCCCATTTATCTGACGAGGAAACAGAGGCCTGGGAAGGCAAGCAGCTGTGTCATCTGGTGGGAAGAGAGTGGGCTCCAGAGCCAACTGGCCCTGGGGACGCAGATCCTGGTTCTACCCGCTCTGCTTGTGCGATGTCACAGAAGTGACTCCACCACTCAGAGCCTTGGTTTACCGCCCCCATAAATAGGGATGACTCTGGTACTCAGGTCACAGGGAGCTAGACCTGGCAGGAGCCCATGAGGGTCATTACAGAGCAGAGGTGAGAACGTGGACTTGGGGCTCAGGCACATGTGGGTTCCAATCCTACTGTGGGACCTCAGGTGGGGAGCATAACCTCTCTGGGCCTCCATGTCCTCGGTAAAATGGGCATCATAACACCTCCTTCATGCTGCTGATGGGAGGGAGTGCTGGGCATTCCGCAGGCACTCAACACAAGTGACTTGTTCTGATATTTCACCTAAGAAGACTCCGCTGGCGTGAGGGGAAGAGGCCCGAGGCCACGGATAGAAGGACAAGGCAGCCACACTCTGCCACCCTTCTGGACCCATGAGCAATTTAACAAGAGGTCAGCTCCTCATTCTTCTTCATACTCTCTGCTTGGGCCTGGCTATGCTCCTGACAGGTCTCAGCTTTGCCCTTTGGTTCTTGTAGTGCCTCTTGATGGTGAGCCCCAGCCCCAGCTCCCTTGGCCCAGACCCTAACCCCATGATTCCCACCTTCGCACCTGCACCCACAGGACCCGCCACCTGGCATGCCCTCACTTACTCTAACCCACCTGCCTGGTTTGTATTTCACTCATCCTTTGCCACTTGGGTTCCAAACCGCCTCCTCCAGGGAGCCTGCCCTGATCCTCCCTGCTGAAAGCACACGCTCTAAACCTCACTTACCCCTCTATCATTACACATCAGCTATTTTTGCACACATCACCTCAAATTTTGGCTGCTGTGAGGTGGAAAATATGCAAGGGAGATTTGGAAAAGAAATGTTTTTGCCTCTAAAATACTTACAGAAACCTGCTAAATTGAAATTAATAAATCTTTCATTAATCCACTCAAACTTCACAATTCAGTATTAAATTCCTAATTTAGTATTTACGAAAATTTTCGTGCCATTTGAAAACAATCTGCAAACGAGAATGTTCCTTGTTGGGCAAACACTCCCTGGTGTACGTGGGAATTGCCAAGAACCCAAAGTCAGTGGTAAAATAAATGAGCTGCTTGTTGCCAAACAATTTCGGAAGTGCAATTATTAATATTATTAAAGTCCTTTTGTGATTTTTCCAGTCCTGCTTTTGGTCTGGCCTCTTCGTGTATTTCCCGGTAACCACCCCCCTCCCCCCATTATCTCCTTCTCTTCCCTCCTGGTTCCATCTCTTCTTATCTCCCTCCTTCCCAAAAACAGTCTTCCATATTCCCACCTCCACACCCTTGCTCGCACTCCCCCACCTCCTGGAATGCCCTCTCCTCTTTTTGAGTCCGCAGCTGACCCTTCTTCAGAGCGGAGTCCAAGCCCCGCCTCCCTCCCTGAGGGCTGCCAGCCCCGCCCGACCCAGGGGAAGCCGCCCTCCTCTCCTCCGCAGCAGCGACCCCTCCGATTCTCCTCTGCGGCGCCCCCCAGCTGTAAGATGAGAGGGCTGGAGGGGGACAGGGATGTCAAACACAGGGCCCTCAGGACAAATCTGGCCTGTCTGTTGGTAGATTTCCCCAACATTGAAAACTCCAGAAAAGTCAATCCAGATTTATAGCTTCTTGTGGAAAACTGGAAATCCTGGCCTTCCCACATGGCGCCGTTGGGCTGACGCTGAGCTGTGCCCACCCTTGAGACAGGCCTGCCCCTCTTGCCGGCCACATCACCATCTGCCCCGGAGTTGGCAATCCTTGCACTGGCGCGGGGGTCCCAAGCCGGCCTTCAGTCTCAGACTCCCTTCTTGAAACACCCTAGGTGGACTTTCTCTCCCTCTCGCTCTCTGGGTGCAATCTCGCCTTCAAAATAGGCTCAGAATCCAAGGGCTTCTCCTCCCTCCCCTCCCTCCACTCCCTCGCCCTCCCTGGAATGCCTATGGCCTGCTCTCCCCATCCTAAGCGAGAGGGATCCTGTTAGACCAGTAGTTCCCAACAGGGCCGATTTTGTCCCCCAGGGCACATTTGACAATGTCTGGAGGTATTTTCAATTGTCACAACTGGGTGTGGGGGAGAAGGGCTCCCGGCTTCCAGTGGGGAGAGGTGCTGCTCGGCTGCCCGGCCTCCTGCAACACCCAGGACAGCCCCCCACAAAAGCACCAGCCGGCCAAATGTCCAGAGCGCCCAAGGTGGGAAAGCTTGTGTCGGAACCTAAGTCAGACCCTGCGCCTCCTGGGTCACAACTCTCCGGGGGCTCCCACTACACTTGCAAGAAAATCCAAACTCCTCCTCCCAGGCCCCAACAGCCGTGAGTGATCTGGGCTCCACTGCCACCCCCCCCCAACTCTTGCTCCCTCGGCCAGATTGCTTCCTTATCTTTCCCCAACAATGCAAAATTTTTCCCACCTCAGGGCGTTTGCATCTGCTCTTCCCACCATGTGGAACACTCTGCCCCAGATGTCTGCAGGGCCGGCACCCTCACTTTCCTCCAGCCTCCCATTCCTTCTGTGATGAGCCACGTGACACTGCAGCCCCTATACTCCTTGCCCCCCTTCACTGCTGATTTCACCATCAGATATGCTCTTTTACTCATTTGTTTCTTGATTGTCTCCCCTTCTAAACTGTAAGTGCCACAAAGGCAGGGAGTTCGCTTGTTTTGTTCCCTGATGTGCTTGGCACATAATAGATGCTCAGTAAATATCTACTGAGGGGTCTGGGTCTACCAGGACTCCCATGCATTAGCCTGTTAGAATTGTGGGGGCTTGGTCGACTGAAAGCCAGGATTCCTTTGTCCTGGAGAAAAGAATGCTCTGTTTCCAGGACTCCATGACCTTGAGCATCCACGGAGTTTCTATTCCAGGCTGGAACACTGCTGAGGGTCACCCAGGTCCTGGCTTGGAAAGAGAAAAGCCAGAGGGCAAGACAGAAGGGAACTCAGGGGCTGGGCCTGAAGGTTGGAAGGTTGAGGCCACCAGTGGGGGTGATGGATGATGGGCCCCAGCTTGGGAGACATCCCAGGGCTTCTGAGCATTAGAGATCCTGGGAGCCCCTCACAGAACATAAGCTGTGCTTGGCAGTGTAGGGGAGGGAATTTCTGGAGAACTCACACAGAAGCTCAGGAAACAAAGGTAGAAAATTTGGCCCAGGAAAAAGCCACATAAAGTGAATTCATCCAGAATCAGTGCCAAAATTTCAAAATAAAGATCCAGCTTAAAGAAATTTGACAAGGACCCTATTTTGCAATGTTAAAAAAAAAGTGAAAATATATTGATTTTCTCTTCTCCTCACATATAATTAGGCAAATTCTTAGGATGCACGAAGTCAATCGAGTGTTGCTATATTTAAATATATTTAAACAAAACTACATGACAGCAGAGTGCAATGTCCTTTTCATTGCATTTGACCAACCCTAAATAATCATGGAGAGAGGCATTTCTGCAAAATTATTCAGTCTGCACTGTGGCTACCACTGGGCCCTAGTCGCTGCCCCTAGAATTGGTCCGCCCACGGCAGCCTCTGGAAAGTAGAGGAAGCTGTGGCCCCCACCCACCCCAGAATGGACTCCTGCACCCCACCCCCAACATTTCCAACTTCTGATTCATAAAAGTGGCATGGATACGCCTGATTGGTGCACACCAGTCACATGGCCTTACTCAAGCTTGGAGGAGCAGCCCTCAACCCCTCCTTCTCTGGCCAGGGTCCTGCCTTCCCCCTGAGCCCCCATTCCTTAGCCCCTCACGGGCTCCTGCTGTCGTCCTCCTGAGCTCATTGTCAGTGGAAGAAATGCCTGAAAGGGTAATCCCCTGCCCCACAGTGACCAGGGGCACCCAGGGGGAGGCAGGAAAGCAGCAACACACACATCATCCAGAACCACGAGGTGAGGAAAAGGGGAGAGTGTTCCAGGCAGAGGAAGCTGCTTGGCAAAGGTGTGGAAGAGAAGGAACTCCAGCCCCAGCTGGAGTATGGGCAGGGCTGACTCTTCTAGAACCTTCTAAACCAGACGCATCCACAGAGTTGGGTTGTTTGTTGTTTTTCATTTGATTTGTTGGCCAACATTTAAAAATCAGGACTTTTCACATGCAACCTCGGATTTCTGGCTTCTCTTGGTAAATTGAAAGGTCTGGGCCGAGTGCCGGCCAAGAGGCAGCTGTCCCCTGAGAAGGGCCTATTCTCTCCAGTTTGTGGCAGCCGCCACCCAGCCCACCTCACTCGTCATGTCACCTCCCGATCCCGAGATGTCTGAGTGTCTAACTCCCTTTTCCAAAGCTAGCCAAGGAGGAATCCGGCCCAGAGAGCTTAAACACTTCCAGGGCCACACAGCACATGCATCAGGGTTACTGCCCCAGACTCCAGACCCCCAGCCCTGCACAGCACACTGAGCGCCTACCCCCCCCAAGAAGCCCCCCGGACCCCACCTCAGGCCTCCAGGAGCCGCCGACCCTGGCCCCGAGCCCCAGAGGCCCGGGAGGCCGCGCCGTGGGTGCTGGGCAGCAAGCTGGGGAAGGCCCTGTCCTGTTTAGGTTTTGTGGTCTCGTGAGTAACTGAGTGGAAAAAAACAAGCTTGAAAAGATAACAGTTACAACGAAATTAAATCAAATCAGGCTCGTGACTCATTTATGGAGCCGTAAAAACAGAAAACAAAAACAAGCTGGCTCTGGAGAAGGGAGGCCAGGATGAGGAGGGGAGAAGTCAGGGAGGGAAAAACTAAAGCGGCAGCGGCAGCGGCCTCCTGGGGCCGTGGATTACCCCAACCGTGAGGCCCGGCGCCAGGCCCCAGAGTGGCCAGAGCCCGGGGGTTCCCCAGGAGCCGGGACACCTGAGGCCCAGGGGAGGGGTCAAAGACCCGAGATGCCGGCCAGAAGGCTGGTCTTGTCCTCCCAAACACCCCCGTGAGCTGAAAACCATTAGCGCGCCATTCTACAGACAAGGAAACTGTCACTCAGCGGGACCGAGGGACAAGCCTCAGATCCCACGGCCAGGAAGTGGGAGGATGAGATTCAAACCTGGTCTCAAAGCCTCTACGAGAGTCAGTCTTGCCATCTGGAAGACAGGCACCTGAGTCCCAGGCCTGTTCCGGGAGCTGCCCCGAACGCTCCAGGAGCCCGGCTGCCCCAGTCTAGTCTCACTGTCCCATTTGTGCAATAGCAGGGTCACATCAGGCAACGTCGAAGGAAGGCCCAGGAGCTCGGTGGGTCTGAACCAGGGGAGCTTCAAAGCATGGCTCTGCCCATTTCCCAGAAGCCTCTACCCCCCGGGGATGTAAGAGGAGCCAGAGGCAGAGCCTGGGGGAGCCCGCCCCACAGCCCTGTGACTCCCCAGAGGTCGCCCTGACCCAGGGACGAGACGGTGCCGGCAGCGGGGAGCTGGGCCGGGCGGACAAAGCAGGAGCGCAGGGCTGGTGAGAGCCTGGTTTAAGGCATCTGGGAGTGAAGGAGCACTGGGAAGCCGCTGCCGAGAATAACACCATTCACCACTTTGGGGATGGAATGCTTAGTATGGGCCGAGCACGGTGCTGAGCGCTTGACATTCGTTCATTCATTCATTCAGCCATTCTGCAAGTCTTCAGTGAGCACCTTCCTGTGCTATGTGCCATGCTGGGGGATAGGAACGTAACAGTGATCGTGAGGGACAAAAATGGAGCTGCGGTCCTTGGAGAAGTAGACAGACAAATAAGCAAAACCATAATGCGTCAGGTAGTGGTAAGAGCTACAGAGACAAACTAAGAGAGGAAGGGGGTGTCTGGGGTCAGAGGAAGCCTCGCTGAGCTGTGACGTTTGAGCAGAGACCTGAGGGAGGAGTGAGAGCAAGCCACCTTTGGGAAAGGGGTAGCAGGCACTGAGAACAGGAAATGCAAAGGCCCTGGGGTAGGAGCATGCCTGGCACGTTTGAGGGATAGCAAGTGGTCAGTGTGGCAGGGGTGGGGTGAAGCCTCCCAACAACCAGCAGGGCAGGTACTTCCATTATCTCCCCTGACAGAAGAGGAAATTGAGGCTCAGAGAGGGGAAGTGACTTGCCCAGAGTCACACAGTCAGGAAATGGCAGCTCAGGGAGCAGAGTACAAGTCAGACTGTGCATGGAGGGGGAAGTTTATGTGACAAAGCTGTGTGGCCCAGGGGTGACTCCCAGACAGCATGTGTCCCCCGTGTCATCACCACGGATGTGGTGACTGTGTACCCCAGCAAACTTACATCCTATCCTCACTGGCCTGGCACTCCTCCTTTTTCTGCCCAGCCCCAGGAGCCTCAGCCCCATGCTCACCCTCCCTCCAGGCCTTCTGAGGTCTCGAGGGCACTGGGTAAACCCAGGGAACTCATTCACACTAAGTTGTGAGTGACTGCTAACAATCTCTGGTTTTTTCCTATACCTGGGTTGACCTTTAACCGGGTCATAGAAGTTTTGTAGTCTCAGTTTCCCCATCTGTCAAATAATGGGTCCACTTAGGTAGTCTCCACCAGGAGTTGAAGATTCTTGGGTGCACACAGGGACAGGGTTTCCTGAGGTCACATAGCCAGGGAGTAAAAGAACCAGGATGACCCCAGCCTACTGACTGCTGGACAATGCTTTATCCTGGAGCTCAGCCCACCGTCCTGTCTTCGCCAACCTCTCCTCTGCCACCACCCTGAACCCCTCACTGCTCACAGTCCCAGGTCTTCTTGCATGCTAGCCCCTTCTTGGGGGTACCTTTCCCCTGGGCAATCTCCTCCACTCATAAAGGACAAATAGAGCAGAATCAGGGTACAGAGAGAGACAGTAAAAAGGAGGTGGAAGATATTGATGCTGGTAAGGGAAGGGGGCTCAGGGAAGGCTGCTCTGAGGGGTGGCATCCAAGCTGAGACCAGAGCGGGTGAGGGAGTGAGTCATGTGAATACATGGTGGGTGAGGTTTCCAAGCACAGGGAACAGCATGTGCAAAGGCCCCGGGGTAGAAAAGTCTGAGGCTTATTAGAGGAACAGCAAGGAGGCCACTGGGTTGGGAAGGAGTAGCAAGGGGGAGGGTGGAGGAGATGGAGTCGTCGGAGAGGTATAGGGTTTGCTGGGGGAGGGGATTGCACAGGGCCCTGAGGGCCAGTGGGATGACTTCGGCTTTTACTCTGAGCAAGGTAGGAGCCCTGGGAGGTCTCTGAGCAGGGGAGGGACAGGATCTGACTTAGGTCTAAGGGAATCTCTCTGGCTGTGTGTGGAGAACCAACTGTAGGCATGAGGCCCCCAGGTGGCTCATGCTGGTGGCCTGGACCAGTGCAGGGCACTGGAGATGGGGGGGGCCAATAGCACGTGGTGAGCAATCAGATGTGTGGGCAAGTGAGAAAAAGGGTCAAGGAAAACTCACAGGTCTGGGGGTGCACCTGGAGGATGAAGGAGCCAGTAACTGAGACAGGGATCATTTGGGGAGAGGATCGGGGGTTGGGTGGTAGCTGTGCTGAATTTTGGGCATCCCAGCAGCAATGGGGAGGAGGGGTGGGTGAGACTTGGGTCTGGAGTCAGAGGAGATGTCTAGGTTGGAGAGAAGCATTTGAAAGTCTCCAGCATTTAGACGAGGACAAGGACGGTGTCTTTGGCCCCTGTGCCCCCACCCCACCCCGCCTTCCCTCACCCCAGCACTAGGCTAGCCTTGGGCAGGCCTCAGGGAGCATCTAGGGGACCCTTGAATGACTCCACGAGCACCTGCCATGCTTGGGGCCAAGCCAAGCTCTTCTTTCATGGACTCATTTCTTCTCACAACATCCTAAAGGAGTAGACACCCCTAGGCCCTGTGCACAGAGCTGAGAGTGAAGGAAGTTGCCCAAGATGTCCCAGCATTGAGGAAATAAACCATTGAATTGATTAATTTGGGAAGGCTGCCCTCAAAGAGTTACAGCAGGCGGTGGGCGGAGCTGCCAGGGGAGAGCCCCCTCCATGCTTAGCAGCCCCTGCTCATGACCCTGGGGCTGGGGGAAGCCAGAGGTTCCCGTGTCACCCACATCTCCACCCCCAAGCCAGGGGTCTGCTGCAGTGAGTCAAATACACAAGACGGAGAGAGACACAGAGTCAAAGAGAGATGGGACAAAGACAGGGATAAAGGGATCCAGGGAGACACAAAGACAGACGGAACTCACGGGAGGGGCTGACTCATTTCCCATCCCTCCTTCCACCAGGACCTCGTCACTGACCCCACCATCCTCTCCATCACCACCAATTCCCTCCAGGGAAAGCCTGCGCCACCCCACAGACAGTCCTGGGCTGGAATCCTGGCTCAGGAGCTGCCCACTGGGTGACATCAGACAGATGATGCCCCCTCCGCCTCATTCTCCCCACCTGGGAGACAAGGCTGATGCTATTCGCACAGTGCCCTTGGCTGCCCGATGAGACGGAGTGGGGGGAGGGGCTGGTAGCTGGTACCAATGAGCACCCAAGAACACTAGAGGTGCCCCCCTCCCTGGGCTGAGGAGGGGACTGAGGACACACTTTCCGAGGTCAGGGCCTGTGTTCCCCAAGGGGTCATTATTTATGTCTTTGTTCTTTCAGCAAATATTTATTGAGCACTTACGGTGTGCCAGGTGCTGTGATGGGCACAGGGGACAGAGCAGCGACAAATGCAAACAAAAGTCCCTCCCCTGGTGGAGTGGACCCTCTAGGGGGGAGAGAAACAAGCAACCAACAATCAACGTACATGCACCAGGTGAGAGAAGGGCAGTGGTGGAAAGACATCAGGGCACCCCCGCAGAAGGGAGCTCGTTATCACATCCTTGCTGAGGATAGGGCACTTTCACCAGATTTATCACACAGAATGTCCCCAGCTATCCAAGAGATAGGTCCTCTTCTTGTCCCCCATTTCCTAGGTGAGGAAATAGACTCAGAGAGGGGAAGTGACTTGCCCAAGGTCACTTCTTGAAAGCAGCAGAGCCAGAATTTGAATGGGCCCCAAAGTCCTGGGGACGAACAGAAGTATACACTTAGTCAACAGCACTCCAGCGAGATACCAGGGCGGGGGCTTGAAGGCGGGACCACCAGGCAAAGAACGAGGCTTGTGCCAGAGGCCTCGGCAGACAACAGGCTGAGCTTCAGGGGATCTGGGTGCTTGGGCTCCCCGGCAGGGGCCCAGCTCCAGCACCCACCCGGGAGGCCCCAGTTACGGCGACAGCCACACCCAGGCTCAGCCTCTGGCCCGCGCCGCCTGCTGGGAACACACAGTCCTCAGGACTAGGAGGCTCAAAATAGAAAGCTCGGAACCTGGGTCAGAGCCTGGAAGGCCTGGGCGGGCAGGCCAGGACTCCTGGATCAGCCCGCACACTGCCTGGCCCTGGGGCTGGCAGGGCGACAGAATCGTCAGGATCCACGGCGAGGGCCTCGGTCCCATCTGCTCTCTCCTGAAACAGTTTCCGAGATGCCAGCTCCAGGATTTCATGAACCCAAGCGCATCTCCTCTCCTGGCTCAATCGAGGACTAGCTGTGTGGCCTTGGGCCAGTCACCTACCCCGAGGGACCTCAGGGTCCTTATCTGCCAAGAACTCATAGAGTTGTTTGTTCGGTCATTCAGCAAACGTTTGCTGAGCGCGGATTACGTTCTGGGCACAGTCCTGGGCGCTGGAACTACAACCGAGAACAAAGCAAACTCCTCTTTTTTTTTTTTTTACTTTTAAGATTTATTTATTTATTTGAGAAGAAAGAGAGAGGCGCGAGCAGGGGGAGGGGCAGAGGCAGAGGGAGAGAGAATCTCAAGCAGCTTCCCCGCTGGGCACGGAGCCTGACCAGGGCTCGATCTCACGACCACAAGATCATGACCTGAGCCAAAATCAAGAGTCAGACGCTTAACCAACCGAGCCGCCCAGGCGCCCCAAAGCAGACAAAGGTCCTCGTGTCCTTGTGGATACGTAAAATCTGTAGTTGTTAGATGGCAATGAGCACCCCAAGGGAACAAAAAGCAGGAAAGGGGAGGTGGAATGCTGGGTGGGGGATGGAAGTGGGGGGTCAGAGGAGGCTTCATATGAAGAAGACACTTGAGCAGAAACCTGAAGAAAGGGACAGAGGGGGCCCTGTGGACACTTGGGTGAAGTGCGTTCCAGACAGAGGGAACAGCCAGTGCAAAGGCCATGGGGCAGCATGAGCTTGGACTGTTTCAGAGACCCAGAAGAGGTCAGTATAACCGGAAGGGTGAGTGCAGAGGAGGAGGAAGAAGAGGAGGTCAGATGACGGAGGGCCTTGTGAGTTAAGGGAAGAACTTGAGGACCAATTCTCGAGGCACTGGAGGTACAACCCAGCAGGAGAATAACACGCACTGAGTCATAGTTTTAAAGGGCCCCTCTAGCTGAGTGTGAGGAGGGAATTTCAGGGGGGGGTCTCGATGGAAGCTTCCATGCCACAGTGGACAGGCGGCGATGGTGGCACTGGAAGCAGAAGGAAAGACATGGAGGCCCCTCTGGGCCTCAGGAGGCCCAGCAGGAAGTTGGTGGTCAGGCAGCCCAGCCCGGGAGGCTGACTGGTTTGTCCAGCCTGAAGCCCACGACCCCCACCCCCACCCCGTGTGGGCCTGTGGCAGCCCCAGGGCTGGGAAACGTGCCTGGAATGTCAGCCATGAGGCCCAGGGTCGGACAGTGCCCGTGGGACCCGCCAGTGGCTGGGAGAGCACCCCGGCCACAGCCCTGCCCACACATGGAATCTCCTGGGCCCACTGACCAGGGAAAGTGGTAATTACAGGCGCTGGAGCAGAGGGGGAGGGGACCACAGGCCAGAGCCTCTCCCACAGCCACCCCATTTACTGAGCACCTATTTCGTGCCGAGCCCTCACCACACACCATCCCATCACCCCGACCGTGTGCCACTGGGACCTCCGCGTGACCCTTCCTGCAGGTGAGGAAGCGGACTTGCCGACAGTCCCACAGCACGAGGCACACAGGAGTCGAGATTAGACCCCAAATCAGGCTGCCAATGAACTGCTCCAGAGACCACGGTGAGTCAGGAGAAAGCTCTGGAATGTGAGTCCCCTGGGGCTTTCTCTGGACCTCGGCCCCCTCATCTGTCACTCATTCATTCATTCATTCACAAGTGTTTACTGGGACCTGCTCTGCACAGGCGCCGTGCTGGGAGCTGGGCATATAGCAATGAACAACAGAGGCAAAACTCCCCGCCTGAGTGATGGTGACATGCCAGTGGGAGGAACCAGTCAAGAAGTCAGATAAATAAGCAGAGAAATTTTCTAGAGTAAGCTCTAAGTCCTAGAAGAAAATGAAACCACATGAGCTGATGGAAGGGAGGGCTAGCCAGGGAGGGCCTCTCTAAGGGCTGACTTTGGAGCCGAGGCCCAACTCACCTCATGGGGAGAGTGTTCTCCAGGCTGGAGGGGAAAGCAAGTGCAAAGGCCCTGAGGCAGCAGCATACGGGGCATGTTCAGCCATAGGCAAGAGGCCAGTGTAGCTGCAGCTGAGCAAAAAAGAGGAGAGAATGGGTGGGCTGGAGTAGGAGGAGGGAGTGAAGTTAGAAAAGGCTTCAGGACAGGAGAAACGATCCCCCAGAGCTTTGTGGGGGATTTACCGCTGTAGACTCTGGCTTCTGCTCTGAATGCAGTGGGAACCATGGAAGGTTCTGAGCGGGGGAGGGACAGGACCTGTTTTGGGTTCTAAGGGAACCCCTCTGGTTTAGGAGGGTACGAGTGGAGGCAGGGAGATGAAGAGAGCACTGCAAAGGTCCCAGTGGAGAAGGCAGTGCTGGCCCAAGTGGGGGCAGTGGAGGGGGACCCTTAGTACAAGAGGGGCACCAGTCCCCCCACCCCTGCCTCAAGCACAGTATCAGTGAAGGGGGTCCCATGGTCAGATGGCCCCAGAATCTTTGACCCCAGAAACGAGGTGCTGTTGACCTGTGAGAGTCCTGCAGACAGAGCTCCCTCGAGCAGCCCGACCTCACCCCAGAGTGGGCAACCTCACTGTTCTTTGCTCTGCCCTGAGCACCCCGCCAGGCTCCCTAGAACCCTAGAGGGTGGGGGGCTGGGAGAGGAACAAGGTTCTATGTCCTCCCTACCCGTCTGCCTCCCTGGCTAGCCAAACAGGGCTGAGGGGGGCTCATGGCCAGTTCTTCCTCCACATCTTCATCCAGCCCGTTCCCTTTTGCCCTCTTCCCCTGCCTACCTACCACTGGACTCCTGGTGCTCGACCTGCCCCTAAAGCCTTCAGAGATGGCACCCAGAGTCCCTCATGGGACTCCTGGCTGGGAACTCGGCTCTGGTCCCCGTGACGCCAAAGTCCCCGTCCATCTCATCATCACTTGGTTCTCCGATTCTAAGTTCCCGTTTCATAGATGGAGGAACTGAGGTTCTAAGAGAGGGGGCAAGTTCCCAAGGTCACAGACAAGGCAGTGGCAGCACCAGGATTTAAACTCAAGTCTGTCTAATTGCAAAGCTCTTCCCCACGCGGTACAGCTGCTAGCTTAGGTGGGCAAAGACCAGGCTTGGGGTGCAAGCATTTGATTTGGGACGTGATCCCAGAAGCACCAGTAGGGAATGAGGAAGTGAGACAGGAAGGGAGGTGAATAGGTCGCCTCTGTGGCCTCAGCATCCAGGAACCTCTGGGAGAAGGACGAGAACATGCGTCTGCATTGTCCCAACCCAGGGTGAGGATGCCGGTGCTTCTACGCGCCCATTCCCAACCCCCCCCCTCCACCCGGCTACTGTCTCTCATGTCTGCCCCACACTCTGCAGCCAGGACCGTGGCCACAAGTGTGCCCTCCCAGGTGGACACGGAGAGGACCCGATATGGTGACCATCCCA
This sequence comes from Potos flavus, assembly GCA_028534135.1. NCBI lineage: Eukaryota > Metazoa > Chordata > Mammalia > Carnivora > Procyonidae > Potos > Potos flavus. The sequence goes on along the minus strand of CM052885.1, from coordinate 112,491,007 downwards.
GAGATGTCTTCCATCCCTCTCTCTTCCCACACTGCGTCTGAGAAACTGAGCTGGTACAGATGGGGAAACTGAGGCCCAGAGGAGCTGCCCGCATGCCACCGGCTGCTCAGTGGGAGAGTGGCTGAATGGACCTCCCTTCTGGGCCGCCTGACTTCTGGAACAGTACTGGCCCTGGGTCACAGACGATGACCCACAGGACGCCGCTAAGCTGTGTGGCCAGGGGCCAGCCTCTCCACTCCTCAGAGCCTCGGTGTCCTCATCTGAAGAAAGGGATCATTAAAACAAAACAACAAAAGACTACCTCCCGAGATTGTCGTGGAGATTCGGTGGGACACCAGCTCTGAAGGGCTTAGAAGAGCATATGGCAAACAGTAGGTGCTTACGGAAATATTTGTGTTTTAAGGAGGTCGTGCCTGGCACACAGAAGCCACACAGTAAATGGGAGCCATTATCATCACAGTTGTCATTGTTGCTTAGGGCCTTTTCCATAACGGCCTGAGCCCAGGCCGTCCCCCCAACAGGGACAAGATGCTGGCTGAGTGACTACCCCAATTTCCTGGGTCCCCCAGCCTCTTGCTTAAAGCTGCCCGAACTTCAGAGAAAAAGAGGAGGCGGAGGAAGGGGCCGGGGCCTAGGCCAGGCCTGCGAGCGGTAACTGCGGGCAGTGACCCCTCCTGAGAGGCCCCTATTCACCCGTCCACCCATCCGCCGGAGCCGCCTGCCCATTCCACGCAGGGGATGCCTCGTCTTGCACAAGACAGGAAGAGGGAGGCCCGGGGTGGTGGCGGGTGACGCCAGGACCCCATGTCCACCCGCTGCAGACAGGATGGGCAAGGGAGGCCCCCGCCAGGCTTCCTGTGTGCTGAGTACACTGGGCAGAAAGGAGAAGTGGTGTCCGGGGTCACAGGGAGATCTGGGCAGCACCTTCCGCTCCCCGGCCCAACAGTTCCACCCACTGTCCCTGATTCAGGGGCCCGGAGTTCAAATCCCACCTCTGCCATCTCCCAGCTGCGTGACTTTGGACGATGTAGCTCAGGGCCTCTGTGTCCAGGCGCCGCTGGAGAACAGGGAAGCCTTTCCTCCAAGCCTCCCAGCCCCAGGGGGGTATGTCATCACCATGTCCATGTGACTGATGAAGAACCCAAAGCCATAGGCCGTTTTCAAGCAGCATCTATTATACTCGAAGATTTAGGGGTACAATGGGGGAGGACAGCCCTGAGGACCCAGTGCATGCTGGAGACACAACGATGAAGTCAGGTGACCCCCTCTCCTCAGTCCTGGGCCCACAGCAGGCATTACTAATCAATTATGATTCTCCCTCCAGGGAGCCCAGAACCCTGCTCAAGAGAGCTCTCCAGCCACTGTCCAATCAAGCACCCGAGACCCAAGTAAGTAAGGAGAGCATGTCTGCCTGCTCCGTCCCACCGCCAGGCTGGATCAGAGGGACACCCCCAAGAAAGAGGCTGCCTTCTGGCAAGCTACCTTCGGATAGTTCTCTAGAATCAGAGACCCCAATACAAATCTACTCCTGCCGGCCCAGACTCTCAGGGCCCCTGCCTTGGGGACAAACCTGATCTGAAGAAGGCATCTGCGGAATAAGCATCTCCCCGGCAAGGTTGCCAAGTGGTTGATGAACAGCCCATCGGGCTGGAGCAGCATACCGGGGAGCAGCAGAGAAACTAAGTAACTGAGAAGAGGCTGGGTCCAGGCTGGGGCGCAGAGGGGGCTGGGTGGGGGAGAGGCCAGATCACCGGCATCCTGGGGGCTCTGCCAGCAGCGCCAGGGAAAATCCAGTGACCCGGAGCCCCACAGGGGGGATTGTGTGAAAGGAAAAATGAAACCGAATGCAGAGCCCTGGGCCTCCCGCCAGCCCCGCCATCCAGCTCTGGTTCACCGCCCCACCCCGGCTCAGGCCACCATCACCGCTCACCTGGAAACCCGCTCTCCCTGCCTCACCCTTGCCCCCTGCACAAACTTCCCCCGTGGCAGCCAGAGGGATTGACCGCGTAACCTTGACCAAGTCGCTCCCCTGATTCAACCCCCCAGTGACCGCCCATCACATTTAGGATAAAATCCACATGACCGTCCCTGGCCTCCAGCCCCGGACATCTGGCTCCTGCCCCCACCAACACCACCTCCTTCTTTTCCCATCACTCACCTCCCCAGAAATACGAACGTCTTCCTGTTCCTAAAATGAGTCAACCCTGATTCTCACCTCCAGACCTTTGCTTGCTGTTCCCTCCACCTGTAACACTGTTCCCCCCTATTTTTCCTTGGTGGCTGCACCTCCATTAGGACTCCGTAAATGCCACTTCCTCTCAGAGTCCCCCCAGCCCCTGTCAGGGAGGTTCTCCTGTCACCCCCACACACACACACTGCACCCCCCTGCTTATATCTCCGTAGCATGGACCCACATCCGGAAGGACCTCCTTATTTGTATGTTTGTCTCTCTCTCCCACCGGAATGCCAACTCCACAAGGACAAGCATCATATCCACCCTGGTCACGGCTATGTCCCCAGCACCTGGCACACCGTAGGTGCTCAATAGATGTTTGTTGAAAGGGACTGAGAGGAAACGGCTTCAATCACATAGGGGGTTCTCACTGGAATCTTCAGAGACCATATTCACAGTCCCTCTCCAGGAATGACAGGGCGGTCCCCCTCAGGTGCCAGGCCCCAGCCGGCGCACGCAGCTGGCAAGGATTCTGATTTCAGTGGGGAAGAGGATCGACTCACAATGTCTGCCACAGGGCAAGCGGGGTGGGGGGCGCCTGCCGGCATGTGTGTCTGCTTTGCTCATCGCTGTCTCCACAACACCCAGGACAAGGCCTGGAACACAGTGGGTGCTCAATAAATATTTGTTGAATGTCAAATACATGGGTTCTTTACCTAATTGGCTACTCCTCTCAGGAAGAAAAACACCTTCAGCTCATTCAACCAACACCCTTTGGCCAGACATTCAGTGAGGCCCACCGTGTGCTAATCCTGAGAACAGGCGAGGGAGAGGTTCTGATCCTCTAGTTGGAAGGAAGAGGAGGAGGAAGCCCAGCTAATGAGGCTCGATCACAAGGTTACCCAACTGGGTTCAGCTGACCAGAAAGTTCTTCAAGATCCCAGTCTGTCATGCCCTGCCGCGGGCATCCCTAGCCCCCTCCCTGGGGTTCAGGGGATGAGGACACGCAGCCTCTGCTTCCCTTTTGGGGCATGCCACAGGGCTGTGGTTCAACGGAAGCAGGGCCCTGGCCCATCCCAGGCGCTGGCCTCTGAGGGCCTCACCCTCCCCATTCCCAACCCAGACTTTTCCCAGCTGACTATGGGGCGTCGGTTCCCTGTTCCTCTTTTCTCTGGGCAGGAGGAAGAGGGTGGGGCCATGGGAAGATCCAGAGACTCAGTTTCCTCATCTGATAAGTGGGCTCAACCCCTGGCACCTTCAGAAGCTGGTCTGCAGAAATAGGGGAGATTCAAAGAGAACATTCATGAAAGATGCTGAGCCAGGGCAAGCCAAGTAGTCAGGTGAGAAGACAGAGGTAGGCAGAGGTGCCTCGTGACCCATGTCCCTGCTCAGACTTTCCCAAGGCTCTCCGTTGCTCTCAGCATAAGACCAGGCTGCTCTCCCTCTGTGGAGCCTGTCCAGCCCAGCCCTCAGCCTTCCCTACTCCCCCTCATCCCGCACCTCACAGCTCCAGCTACAGGGTCTTTTAGCTTTACCTGCTCCTCTCTTCTGTCCCACCTTTGCACTTGCTGTGCCCACTTACTGGAACATAGGTTCCTCCCTTTCTCATCTACTTGGCCTCTATCACCCTTCAGTTCTCAGCTCAGCAGCTCCTAGGAATTATTTCTGACCTCCCCAATCACATCAACCCTCCTGCCCATTGTAGGCTCTCATCGCTTTGTACTTCTCAGTCACAAATTGACATTTCTGAGAGTGATTTGGCTATGTCCATCTCCCACAGCGGACTATGAGCAACGTGTGGCCAGGGATCATCATCTCCCCAGCACCTGGCACAGAGTAGGTACGTCATTAATATTTGCTGAATGAATGAATGATAAACAGAATGAATCGCGCAGAGGACAAGTCACGCCCCCAGATGCCCCCTCTCACATCCTGCTCTGGCCTTGGGCCCTGTGCTCCCCCTGCCTGCCCAGACCCCCTCCCCCAGGATGGCTGCTTTCAGCTTCCCTGTTCCTTGTCCCCAAAGCACGACCTCCCTCACCTCTCACAGCCTTATTTTCCTGGATGGAAACCAGAGACATGGACCTCGATCATGGGCTGGGTTCCCCTGAGCCGGGTATTCTAAGGATGGGCCTTGGAGTCACCCTGGAGAAGACGTCAAGGTTAGGAGGCCCCCATCCCCAATATCAACCAGAATAGCAGCCCCCCCCCTTAATTATGTTATACTCAGGGCAGCCATAACTAGGTACTTTGACAGGAATTTGATTACACATGCTCAGCAAAAACTAACAAGACAGTCTCGGAGAGAAAAGAGCCGATTGATGGTGGATATGCCAGGAGGGGGAGGTATGGGTTAGCGGTTCCCCCACAGCCTAAGTCTGCTCAGATGCAACCCTGTTTCCACACCACGGCCCCCGGAACACAGGCCAGGCCTCCCCTGGGTGGGACCCAACGCAGGGGGGATTGGCGGGCTGAAGTTATGGAAATCGTACATCCGCCTCGGTTGGGGAGGGCTGTGTCCTTCCTGTGGAATCCCCAAGGGGAACTTGGCTGTGGTCGATTTCCACCTTACAAGCCAGCTTTACAGCCTGCACTTGGGAGACGTGGGCTACTACACTGGGATCTTCTGTTGAACAATGGGTACCACCGCTCAGAGAAAAAAAAATTAAACCATCGGTCAAGTTGTCCCCACAGGGAGCACTGAAGGTGGACTGAAAATTCCTACAGTCCATTCCTGCCCAGTGTCACCTCCGGGCTCCCGAAGGCTCCGTTGCCCTCTGCTCTGGACGAGGTGGAGGCTCGGAGATCCTCTCCCCACTGCCTGGGACCCTCCCCTGCCCCGGGGTCCAGGCAGCACCCCTGGAGTTGGGGGGGGGCTGTCAACCCTCAGCTGGGAGTTACCTCCAGACCCAGAGTCCCCACGGCCATCCCTGGGAGGTGATCTTGCCAAGACTGCCGCCAAGCCCAGTGTTTTGTGCACCACCTGTGTGCCAGGCCCTGTGCTGAATAAGACTCTAGCTCCTTGCTTCGGGGTGGGCACAAGACACCGAACAAATGAACACATAAATAGAGGATGATAAGTGCGCAGCAGAAAAATGAATGAGGGCCGGGATGGAGAATGAGGGAAGGGCTGCAGTAGGGGCTGGTCTGGGAGGCCTCTCTGAGGAGCACAGGCCCAAGTGAGGAGAGGGACCAGGTCATGGAAAGATCCAGAAGAACAGTGTTCCAAGCAGAGGAACAATAAGGACAAAGGTGGGGAAAGTGCGGGGGGAAATCTTGGGGTGTTGTTTGAGATGGAGTGAAAGTCGGCATGAACAGAAAGGAGGGTGGAGGGGCAGGGAAGAGAAGGGCCCATCCTGCAGGGACCCCTGAGATGGGGAGGACTTGGCTTTCCTGGAGGCAGGTGGGAGCCACGGGAGGGCTCTGAGCAGGGCAGCAGTATGAATGACTGAGGCTCTAACAGGACCCCTCAGGAGGCAGGGAGGGTGGACACAGGGAGGGGTGAGGATGGCGGCAGAGGAGGAGAACCAGGTCAGATTCTGGGCCCAGTTGGAAGGTAAGGCCGATGGGGTTGGAGAGAGTGGAGTGGAAAACAACTCCAGGGTCTGAGACCTGATGGCTGGGTGGGCGGCAGTGCCATTCTCTGAGCCCAGGAGCAGAGGGGGACATGGCCAGTTAAGTGACACCCACGACTCTCATTGGGAAACTGAGCAAGACAGAGACAGAGATGAAGGAGGAAGAGGCTGGGCTCAGGCAGTCCAGGAACAAGGGACGCCATGCGGCTGAGCTCACTGGGGATGGGCAGGTGAAGGCTGGAGAAGGCTCCACCTCACCTCAAGGGCAATTTGTGAGGCTCGAGGAGGACCAGGCAGGGAGGAAGAGCAGAACCAGAGAGCTGGCATCTGGAGGCCTGGGAAGACGGTGCTCACCACCAAGAGAACAAGCCAGAGAAGGTCCGGCACATCCAAGCCCACTGGCGCAATCTAGAGGGAGCACTAACTCCCCACTGTGACCCCACTGTGTTCCCTCCACCTCTGCTTGCATGCCTCCTGGGACAGGAAGCTCACTATTCCTCAGAGAGTCCAGGGCTCTCCCCTGACAAAACTTTTTGTCCCTGTGTGGCCCTAGGCAAGTGCCAAGGGCCTCTCTGGGCCTCCCTTTCCATGTGTGTAAAAGGGCATTCACGAGAGTCCCGCCTCCTGGGCTGGTGGTGAGGCTCCGGGAAGGCCTTGCTCCTGCAGTCCTGGAGCAGCATGAAGTCTGGTGGTTAGCCATTACTGGTGGTTAGCGGCCAATCCTGCCTCCTGCCTGCCGCCAGAGTCCTGGGTCTGTCAAGCTTGGGAGCCGAGGTGTCAGGCGTGTCCCTAGGTCCTGCCCCAGGAGCTGGAGGAAAGGGAAGGAGTGCTGAGTCTCCCGGCCCACAGCCTAGCCCCACAGCCCCTGGCTCCAACTCATACCCCACCCGGGGCTGCCACCGTCTCTGAGGACCCATTGTTCCTGTCTGGCTTCACTCCAGGGTCCCGGCCCTGCCCAGGCTCCCGGCCCTGCCCAGGCTCCCACTTCCCTCTAGTACCCCCCACCATCCCCAAGGCTCAGGCCTCCCTACAAGAGGGTGCCAGGTGTGGCAACGACCAAGCCATGGGAATGCAAGTTCGAATCCCTGCTCTGCCATGTCCCATCTGTGTGACCTTAGGCACGTCACCTCCCCGTGCCTCAGTTTCCTCGTTTGTGAAATGGGGTGACAGGACCTCACAGAGCTGTACTGAGGATTCTATGAGTTTGGGGATGGCAGAGTGCCCAGCATGTAGGAAGCCTCAGGGAGCATTAGTCCCACTTCCACTGCTCCCCCAGGCCTAAAGGACAGAGCCAAGATGCAGGGGTAGGGAGGGTACACAACTGGCCTTGGAGCTGGGGTGCCATGAGCAGAGCACTGGATGAGGAGCCCTCGGCTAGCGTCCTGGCTTTGACCCTGCTGTGTAACCTCTGGCAAGCTGTAGACATCTCTGGGCCCCAGAATGGGGGAAAAAAGAGGCTGGGATCTTCCTCTCTCTGTAGGAAGCAGGGGAAGGGGCGGGGGGCTTGAAGCCAAGTTTTCTTTTCATTTTTTTCTTTTCAGCACAAAGGGCTTGAATGAAAACCAGCTGCAAGGACAGAGAATCCTATTGTGAAGGCACCTGAGATTCCTGGGCAAGCGGAAGGGGCAGCATTCTGGGTGTTGGGCTGGGTAAGCAGAAGCCAGGCTAGCAGCCAGAGACAGGCAGGGGACAGCTTGGTTGGGGGTCTCCTACCCCTCCCTCAGTGTGCTCGCCAGGGCATCTAGGGCCCTCCTTGGGCATCTCCTGCTCAGCCACAGTTTCTATGTGCAGACATGGGTAGACCATTTTGCCTCTGTTTCCCCATCTGCAAAATGGGTACAGTAATAGTACTTCCCCTCTAGGTAGGAGCAGGTATGTTGTGGCAATCTCAGGGCGGGCTCCTCCGTCAGACTTGGGTCTAATCCTGGCTCTGCCACTCACTGGCTCTGTCACTTGTTGTGTGACTTAGGGTAAGCCACTTTAACCTCCCTGTGCCTCAGTTTCCCCAGCTGGGAGATGGAAACACTAACAGTACTAGCCTGCTGGGCAGATGAACCAAAATGACTCAGCACAGAGCCTGGAGCATGGCAAATAATAATAGTTATTACTGCTGTTTTTCTTCTTCTTATTGTCACATGAGCTCGACCTGCTGAGCCCCCCCACCCCCCGTCTCAGAAAGGCCTCGATCTTCTGAGTACTCGTTCGTCTCAACAATTCCATTATGTGTTTCTTGGGCACCTACTATGGGCCAGGCTTGGTGAAGCCAACATTCTGGGAGAAGAAAGACGTTAAAGTCAGAACTGTACATGAAAGGCTTGGCACATAATCTAGGAGCCCAGAGATACCAGCCACCCAATACCTGGCCTCCCAAGGCTCCACGCTGGGTTCTTGCTGGGCTCTGGGGGGGCAGCCCACATCTGGGTGAGGGTGGGAGACTGGCATGTGGAAGAGGCAACAGCCTGTGATGGAGGGGTCCCCAGGCAGCCTCAGGATCCAGAGGAGGTCAGGGTGGGCTTCCTGTAGGAAGCAGTTATGAATAACAACATATATTGAGTATTATCATGTGTCAGGCACTGTTCTCTTCACAATAACCCTTTGCAGGTTTTTTTCTCACACACTCATTCTGTGGGTAAGAGTCTAAGACCAGAGAGGTCAAGTAGCCTGCCTGAGGTCACACAGCAAAGACATGATGGAGCTGAAATTCAAACCCCATAGTCTAACTGAATCCCTGCACTGCTCTCCAGGCAGTGCTCTCCAGCCTCTAGGCCTCTGGACTCAGTTGTGCCCCCTGCTCATCTCCCCTGGCAGAAATTATCTGAAGCCTCCCCCTCCCACCCCCAGGGGCCCTGAAGGCCGGACTTTGACACAGGGAGGAAGAGGTAGGAGTAGACAACAGGTGT
>CM052885.1:112421997-112473664 GCA_028534135.1 Potos flavus | reverse complement strand
ACAGGAGATTATCTGGGTCAAAATGCCAGTAGTGGCACCAAGAAGTTCTTCAGGAAAGTCAGGGGGTGGGCCCCAAATCTCCAGACCCCTGTCCCAGGCCTCCTCCCTGGCCCAGAGGGCAGCTGACCATGTCTGGGAGGAAAGAACAAAGGGGAAGCACATGGCAAGACACCCATTTCTCAGAAAGTCTGGGTTGGAAGTCGGGGGCCTGGGTTCAAGTCCTACATCTGCCTCTGACTCATTGTGTCACCTTTGGCCACTCACTTCCCCTCGTCTGGACCTCAGGTTCCTCATCTGGGAGTCAGGGGGTTGGACCAGCTGATCTCCCAAGGCTTCTCCAGTTGACACGGTGCTGTTGAAATCAGGGCTGGTGATGTTTGCACCCCCCCCGCCCCCGCCCCCCGCCGACAGGCACCGGAGGCCAGACACTGTGGCCACGTTTGCAACTAACAAACACATTCGCAGCCTACACACTGTGTCTGCCCCTCACAGATGGCAGCGACCTGTTCCCTCTGCATTTCCTTACATAAGAGAGTTGGCAGGGGAGGGGCGTGCAGGTGATTTTCTTTCAGGACCCCGATCCAGAGCGCCCAAGCTCTGGGCTGGAAGGGAATCACCAAGAGTTTGCACTTTGTATATTGTAGTCATTCACAACTTTGGTCTTTGTTTATAATCGCCACCGTCGGAATGAAATTCCAAGCCCTCACCCCTGCCTCCCTCTCTTTCCACCCCTCTCCCTCTCCCTCACTCTGCGCCCCCCACAGTGGTGGCCCTACTGTTCTGTGAACCCACCTCCCTTGTTCCTACCTCAGAGCCTTTGCCTCTGCTGTTCCCGGCACATTCAATACCCTTCTTTTAGGCTGCAGCAGCTTCTCAGGGAGGCCCTCTCCGGCCCCCTTCCTAAAGAAGTCCTCGGTCACTCTCTATCCCACCTCCCTGCTTCATTTCCTTCGAAGCCTTTACTGACATCGGATATGATGCCGTTCGCTTCCTTGTTCACTTGTTCACTGTCCCTCTGTCCAAAGGCAGAGGTTTGTCTGCTTTGTTCTGTGATGGGCCCCAAACACTCTACCCAGAGCTTGACACATAGTAGGGTCTCAGGAAATACTGCTGAAATGAATGAGCGAACAAAGACTCAGAAATCCTCAGCAGTGGCCCTGATCTGTAGCTACAAGAGCCGGCATCTATTGAGCACCTACTGTGTGCCGGCCGTGGTGCTATTGCTTCATCCCCGGGGCGGGTGGTTTTATGGTCTCCATTTTGCAGATAAGACCAAGTTTTCAGACTTCAGAGCCTCAAAAGATAGAGCAGCTTTGAACCCAGCCTGAGAACTCCATGTCCGGGCTCCTTCCATCCTGCCAGGTTCCTCAGTGACAGATCCGGGGAGAGGGCCCTGCCCTCATGCACCTGCATCCCTCCTCTAAGGCAAAACCTTCTGAACATCTTGTCCCTACCGCCTGGTGGAGCCCCTGGGGCCAGAATGGGAACTAGGTGTGCAAGTAGTCTGCCCGTGTGCCAGGGGGTTCCAGGAACATGCTTGGAGAGCAAAGGGTCCAAACCAGCCCAGTGTGAGGGTGACATAGGCCACTCGTCCCAAGTCGGTTCTCAATGTTCACTGGGGCATAGAGGGTGCCAGTGGGCACCGGGTCCCTCCGGATGCCCTGGGGCTTGAGTCCCCACCTGCCTTCCCCTGGGGGTAGGGCCACCCCCCAAGGCTCGGGCCTAGCTAGCTGTTGCTCAGATTCATGCTCTTGGCCTGGCAAAGGTCACATCATTCCACACGCCTTCTCCAAGCAGCCCAGAATGCCGGGCACCGAGCTAACTCGGGCTCCCAGCACCTGCCCTCAAAAGGCCCCCAGCCAGGGTGGGCAGGGAGGTGGCAGGTAAATAACAACCAAAAGGCAGCCTGGAAGTCTTGAGTGCGGACCCCTCCCCTCCTTAAATACTTGCTAGCTGTGTGCCCTTGGGCAAGTCTCTTCACCTCTCTGGACCTTCATTTCCTTCCTAGGAGATAATCCTGCCTCCCACTCCAGGAGAGACCCCAGCATAATGGCCGGCAGGTGGGCGTTCCTGCCGATTCGATGGAGGCCCCCACATTCAGGGCCTGCCCCAGGAACAGAGAGGAGAGAGAAGACCGGGGAGAACAGGTTTCCCCTCCGGCTGGGGAAGCCCCCCAATCCACCTCCCACCACCAGGAGAAGTGCCTGCCCAGCTGGGCCTGGAACAGTGAGTGGGAGTTTGGCACAGAGATGCAGAGGGAAGGGCGCTCCCGGCAGAAGGCACAGCCGGGGCAAAGGGAGGGCATTCTGCCCGGTGAGCCTCCTTTGCTCCCTTAGACCCCCCGCTCAAAAGCACCTCCTCAGATGGGCCCTCCTGCTACTTGATCTGAGGGAGACCCTGCCCCCTTCCCCTTCAAAGCAGCAGGCTCATTTTCCTCCTTAAACTCCCAATAATCTTACTCGTTTATTATTTGTCTCCCCTGCCAAGTTCTCCAAGGGCAGGGGCAGTGTCTGTCCTGGCTGCTGCTCTAACCCAGAGTCTAGCACAGTACCTGGCAGGCAGCAGGCCCCTAATGAGGCACTGAGCACGATTTGAATAAGTTACTCCGCCCCCATGCCTCAGTTTCCCCATCTGTGAAACGAGCACCACAACGACGCCCAAGTTATAGGGTTGTTGTTAAGAATTACATAAGTTAATATTTACAGAACCTCTGGAATAGCTCCTGGCCTACAGCAGGGAACCTGAACACCATATAGATAAAAACCATGATGAAATCAAGAGAGATACAGATGCAGAAATCATGAAGTCACTCCATTACAGATCACCCAGGTGTAGCACCTGTCACACCACATCTCATGTTTACCTTTCATTTCCTATTTCACTTTTCCCTAATGTTTCCTTTTGGCAAATTTCAAAACCAGAGAAATTTCAAAAGAAAAACCCAGCACAACGAACGTCTCGATTCACCAGTTGTCAACGCTCAACTTCGTGTGCTTTCCCTCTCGCTGGATAGAACAAGATGAATATTTATACTTTCATTCCCTTTTCTTATTTCTTCTTTCTGACCAATGTGGAAGCAAGCTGAAGACACCAAGATAATTTATTCCGAAATTCTTCAGCTGCTGTGATTTAAAAAAAAAAAATCTCTCCCTCGATGGATGTATGAATTCTCTGGAACCAACTGGAACCAATTCCCTGATTTTATAAATCTGTAACTCTGTGAATCTGATAATCCACAAATCCTTGAACCTGGAGGTATTGGTTCTAGAAACCCGCACCTGCTGGTCCTTGGAGTCCACACATGTCGCTAATCTGGGATTCCCGCACCCTGCCCCTGTGGTTCAGTAAATCTGCAAGGCCACGAGCCTGCTGCTCTCATTGCGTCCCACTGTCTGGCGCCTCTGAGCCCTGATTCCCACTTCCCAGAAGTGATGCCCAGAGGGAGCGAGGGGAAAACCCAGGCGCCCAGATCCCGACACAAAGCCAAGCCCCAAGGATGCCAAGAGGCACAAGGCCCTAGTCACAGGCCCAGGGCTGAGCCCCTGGCCTGGCCGTACCCAGTGGTCCCGAAGGGCCTTTTGGATGCCCAGGCCTTCCTCAGGCCAGCTGGGTGAGGGGCAGACGGGCGGGCGGCCCCACCCCCGCTCCACTCGTGGAGCAATCCTCTGAGTCACCCCCACCTCATGACTCGCCTCCCGCCACCACTGAGGCCTGTAATTATGGCCGCCACCTCCTTCTCCGAGCTGGGCCTTATCGGTCCATCGGGGCAGGCCAAGGAAGGGGACGCCCGGAGGTCCCCCACAGACACGGCGGTCCTGGAGCTCAGTGGCACACGATCCAGGCACGCCTTTGCCATGGGGGGCAGCTAGCCACAAGCCCAGAGGTTGGCTTTCGGCTCCCAGAATCTCCACCATTCTTTCCCTGAAGGGCCTCGGCTTGCACCATTCAAGCTAGAGTGTGAACTAATCACTCACAAGACGTTTCAGAGTGAGTTTTCCTAGGGAACCCGCTCTGTAGGTCCCCCAGGGGCCAAGGAAGACCCAGTGGAGAGCTGCCTGTGGTCGTCGCTAAGAGGCTGAGCTCGCAGTGGGTGCTGGAGAAAGGAGGAAAGAAAGGACACTGGTAGAGTGATGGTTGCCAGGGACTGGCACCGGAGGGGAGGAGATAGCAGACAAGTGGTAAACCCGGCCTTTACCTCCGTACTTCCTCCCCTTGTCACCCAACCCTGACCCAGGAGGCAAGAACTCTAGTTCCCCATCCTACAGATGAAGAGACTGAGGTTCAGAGAAGCCCGGGACCAACTCCCATCCTCCGGGGTATGACACTGGTGATTGTGCTGATGCTGGGGGGAGAGGGGCCTTTCCCGCGACGCTAAGTAGAGTGTGGAGACACCAGCAAGGGCAGTCTAGGTGCAATCAAACATCCTGAGTTCAAATCCCAACTGAACCTCTCTGTGCCTCAGTTTCCCCGACTGTCAACTGAAGACAATGCCAGCCTCATCTGGGTATAGTGAGACACCTTCTAAAGGCATACAATAGGCTCTTTCCTGCCTCCTGCTCATTGGCAGAGCCCTCCTAATGAGGGTTGATGGGAGGCAGGGAGGCCGAGATGTGTCTCAAATCAGAGGCTGACTCTGTGCCCCCAATCGCCTCCTCCACACACACGGGCCCCCAAGTAGCCGCAGGGTGCCCCTCACTCCAGGGCAGGGTCCCAAGATTAGCGCCCCCAATCCCACACCTCATCTCAAGGCCTGCAGCAAGGCCGGTTGCTTTGCAATTATTAATAATTTCCTCCCTCCGTCCCTCCCCCAGACCTGCTCAACCAGTCTCCCCACGGGCAGCCGAGCAGGCCTGACATTTGAACCGACTATTATTCTCTCACTGCTGGAGAAGCAAGGAGGCCTGTCTTAATGCTGGCAGAGGGCTGGGGGGAGCGGCACGGGCCATCTCCAGGTTCCCCCTTGATCCTGAGTTCCTGGGCACAGCAGTCAAGCGCCCCAGGACATTAGGCTCGTTGCTCCTTTCCAGAACCCCAGGTGAGAGAGAGAGAGATGAAGCCATGCCCAGGGGCAGACTGGAAAACCCTCCCGAACGGAGGCAGCAGTGTCGGGTGGGTAAGAGTCAAACTCGGAGTCTGGATTCATGTCCCGGCTCTGCCCTTTCCTCACTGTGTGGCCTTAGACAAGTCACTTCACCTCTCTGAACCTCCATTTTCTCATCGGCAAAATGGGGTGATGAATTTCCACACTGCGGAATCAGTGGGATTTCAAAAGCTTCAGGCCCAATATCCACCAAAGCACATGGGAAGCAGATCTAGGGGGCTAGGGTCTGGTCACACTCTGCCCCTTGGAGCCCAGGGGCCACAGTGATGACCAGAGCTCTACCGCAGACAGCCCGGATGCCTCGAAGCACCAAGACCTTGGAATCCAGTCCAATCTCCAGCCGCGTCTGAAACCCGCCAGTGGGGACAGGCCAGGGTCGTATGGCCCGAGTACTCTCTGGTGGTTAGGCAGTGCCTGCAGCACCCAGCTCACCGGAAAGGCCTCGTACTGCCCGCAGCACCCATCCTGGCTGTGGGAGTGGAGGGTGGCTCAAACCAGGGGGTCCTGGGGTCATGGGCAACTGCTGGGGGCCTCTGAGCAGGGGCAGGCCCTGAGCTGGGAAGGTCAGAGGTTGGAAGTCTAACATTCAGAGCCTTGGCAGCTATCCCTTTGCCTTTGTGAAATATTAGAAAGGCCAAGAGCTCAGGCTGCCTGGTTCAAATCCAGGCTCCGATACCTACAGCTGTGTGGCCATGAGCAAGTGACTATGCTTCTTTGCACCCCGGTTTTCACCTGTAAAATGAGGGTGATAATAGCCTAGAATTCTGGGGAGTTTAAATGCAGCAATGACTTTAAAGCACTGAGCACAGTACCCGGCACACAGTAGGTACTCAATAAATTAAAGCTGGTAGTCGGTTCTGCACCCACCAAGATGTTTCGCTCTTCCTGCTGTCCCCTCTGCCTGGTAGGCCCATCTCCACGCTTCTCATGTGAACTCCTGTGCATCCCTTAAAGCCCCACCTAACTTGTCTTATCGTTGACCCCTCGCACATGTGCGCATGTGCATACCACACACACACACACACACACACACACACACACACACACGGGAAGTCCTCTCCTCTGGGCTCCCTGGGACCGCACATGGGCCCCTCCTCCCACAGCCTAACCACAATGCAGACAGATGAGCTGGGGCCTGAGCGGTTCACCATTAGATCATCAGTGCCTGGCACGGAGGCGTGTAGGGGAAAGGTTCTCTCTTGCTCTTGGCTCTCTCTCTTTTACTTCTTGTATAATTTCAACCAAAAACAGACCCCCCCCTCCCCCCACCAAAACATCCCTGCAGATGTGGAAAGAGCTTACACTTTCCAGTCTAACTTTGAACATTTCCTCAGGCCGTCAGAGTGAAGGAGGGCACCAACCCCAAAATGCAGAATTCAGGATTGAAAACCCTTTCATTAAATGAGCTATATAGATTATTTAGAAGGTGGAATGGGGCGGGGGGAGGGAGGAATGCCATGTGGCAGGGTAAGAAGTGTAAGGCGGCACACTGTGTGTGCTATCTGGAACAGCCTTCAAGATAAGGGGTCAAGTAAAACAGAAATAAAATGAGGGGCAGAATGGAATATAACCAGTAGGCTATCATCTGTGTGTGAAGGAAGGAGGGAGGAACGGACAATGTGCATATTTGTTTGTATGTACATAAATTAGCTGGGGGGGGGGCGGAATCAGTTAATGGTGGCTGCTTCTGGGGAGGAAAAGTTGGAGGCTGGAAGTCAGGGAGGGTGGACACGTACTTTTCACTCTTTATACTTTTGTGCTTTTTGGATTTTAGACCATTTGCTCACAGTAGCGATGCAAAAATAAGTACATGAACAAAGTATAGGGCTTTGGAAGTCACATACTCCAACGCCAGGCCCAATCTGATACAGCAATCCTCCTCGGCTCCCTGACGGGCTTTCCTTCCTTGAATGCTCCCAGGGACAGGGAGCTCAGTAACTCACCAGCCAGCTAATGCATCTTGGGATAACTCGGAACCGTGAGTTTGGGCTGAATGAGACAAGGCAGAAATGTGCTTCTGGGGCTGCAAGCAGGTGCCTCTCTCTTGTTCCTGACTGGACACAAGTGTGAGCTCCTACCTAGGGATCTGCTTCTAGGGCCTATCTGTCCCCAGGCCCAGGCGGGAGGTGGGCAGGGTGGCAGGGTGTGCTCTGCTGTGACTCAGGCCCCACGAGTGCCCGAGGCACAGCCAGCTTCCCAGGACATAGGCCTGTGACTCAGGGCCACAGTAGGGCCAACCCAGGTGGCAGCTGGCGGGCCACCAGCACACCCGCACCCTTCCCAGCCTCGAACCCCAGCAGGGCCTCTGTCCCGAGCACACACCACCTGGCTCACCACTGCCCCCCTTGGCAGACAGTAGGTTGAGGAGATTAAGACTCTGGCACCAGACAGCCTGGGTTGAAATCCTGCCTCTGCCATTAACTGACTTGAGCCTCAGTTTCCCCATCTGTATAGAAGGGAACCATACTGCCTTGCCTCCTCATAGGGCTGTTACAAAGATGATCTGCGTTAACTGGGAAAAGCGTCTGGATCAGCCCCGGCATGGAGTCTGCACTCAGTAAATGTCAGCCATTACTCCTGAGGGGGCCCAGCCTGATGCGGGGTCACTCACACAAAGCCTCAATGGGAGGCTGGGGTGCCCCAGCTCACCCTGCAACCCTGGCCCACAGGCCCTGGAGGAGCAGGCCTCCAGGGGCACCTGGCTTCAGAAAGATCTACAGGCACCCCCTCAAGGAAGCCCTGGTCCCCCTGACAGACTGTCGGCCCCACGAGGACACGAGCTTGCCTCTGTTACGAGCTGTGTCCCCAAGCCCAGAATAGCACCCGGCCCAGTCAGGGTGGGCTTCATGGGCAGGCAGCCCATGCTGTCACACAGAGTCCCCTGCCTAGAAGCTGCCATGTTTGGTTTAAAGCTGCTGCCATCGTGGAGCTCTTATTTTGAATAAGAGGCGCTGTACTTCATCTTGCACCCAAATTCTCGAAACAATCCTGTACATGGTTGACAGCCGGGATATATTTTTGAATGAGTGACCGCATAAATGTCACCTGTGGCACCTTTTCTCATTTTACCCTGAGGGGCATGGATCCCAAGTCTCCTTTTACAGATAAAGAAACTAAAGGTCGGGACGCCTGGGTGGCTCAGTTGGTTAAGCAGCTGCCTTCAGCTCAGGTCATGATCCCTGGGTTCCGGGATCAAGTCCCACATCGGGCTCTCTGCTCAGCAGGGAGCCTGCTTCCCCCTCTCTCTCTGCCTGCCTCTCTGCCTACTTGTGATCTCTCTCTGACAAATAAATAAATAAAATCTTTAAAAAAAAAAAAAAAAAAGAAACTAAAGGTCATGGAGGTGAACAGACTCACCCCAAATCATCCAGAATTTGAGCCCAGGCCTGTTGGGCCCTGAAGCTCTCACGCCAGTGGCTTCCTCAGGTGAGGCGGGAGCCGTGTCTCCGGCCGGGGGAAGCCACAGCCCCTTGGGTACGGCTCTCAGGGCGGCGAGGTCAAAGAGCAAGCTCTGCCCGCCCCACCAGAGCCACTCCACTGCCCTCTTCTCTGCTGGGGAAACTGAGGCCCAGCTCAGAGGAGGAGCTGCCAGCTTGGCAAGGAAGCCTGCCCGGGAGGCGGCCTGGACGGGTGCCCGGTCAGGGGGCGGGGGCCTCTGTGAATCGCTCCTCAGTCCCCGCCGACCACAAGCGGGTTGGGTGAAAGGCGGCTGCTCCCCGCCCGCTTCCCCGCCAACGTGGACCCAAACAATGGGCCTTTGTGCCTGACGTGGGCGGGTTGTCAAGGTGCGCGGCCCTGGCCCTGAGCCCTGGCCTCAGCCTCCACGCCGGCAAGGGGGCCGGGCCAAGGGGTCTGCGGGGGCCGGGAAATCCAGCAGATGAGGGAGTGAAGCCTACCTGAGACACTCACGGCAAAGGAAACTGAGGCACAGAGAAGGTATACCCGGCACCCAGGGCCACACAGCCCACAGACATCAGAGACAGGTGGGGAACTGGGCCGCCAGCCTCCCTCTCACTGTGGCCTAAGTGTCCCCACCCTGTAGCAAGGTGCTTGGACATCCCTGCTGCTCAAACCTTCCCTCAGGGGGTCAGCAGAGCCACAATGTCCTTCCTCTCTCTCCTCTTGACCCCCAGGGCCCCTTTCCAAAGGGGCTCAGTCAGAAGTGCTCCCACCCGCCCCATCTCTAGGAGGTCCCCCAAGATTGCATCCAGAGCTTTGCTAGGAAAATGTCGCCCCCTCACAAGGCCTCACCTACCCACTCTAGAGCTCTTTCCCTTTTCTAGATCATAGGCCCAGCAGGAACCTCCTGGTCAGGCAGGCCCTGCCACGAGCCCCATATTACAGGAGAAGACTGAGGCTCTGGCAGGGGTTGGGCTCACCCTGTCACCCACCCAGGATGCAGCCGTGGTGCGTAGTGAGACTCCACAGGTTTCTGATGACCCCCGGGAGGAAGAGGGAGGCTAAAGGCCAGGCTGTGCCCTCCCGGCACCCACCTTCTGAGGGAAGGAAAAAGAAGGCAGTGACAACAGTAATGATAACGTGTAGCTCTCCGTTACCGAGTGTGCAATAAATGCTTTACATACAGATCTCATTTCGTTGTCACACATCCACCAAGAGGCCGGTAGTAGTGTTCACCCCATTTTACAGATGAGGCTCAGAGGAGGCAACCTCCCTAAGTCAGCCAGCTAACAAATGGATTCAAACCCTGCCAAGTCCACTGAATGTCCCTACTCGCTCAACCCTCACAACCACCCTGCCAGGCCAGGGGGGTGATCCCAAAGTACCGATCAGAAAACCGAGGCTGTGACAACAAAATTGAGGGCCCAAGGTCACCCGGCCAGAAAGTGGGACAAGGGATTTAACCCCAGGCTTCTGGCCCTGCGTGTCCCAGTCTTGGGTCTTGTTTCCTTCCTCCTCCCCCCACAATCGGGTTCCCTAAATGTCCCTCAAATCTGTGCCAGCAGCCCCTCGACCTCATCAATGCGTCTGAGCTGCCCCACCACCGGGCGCGGAGCTCCAGAACAGAACTTGGAGTGGGAAAAAGAAAGCAAATTGCAAAAGCGAATGTACTAGAGACACTGTCTGTGCCATCGCACCCACAACTGAAGCAGGGCCCCCGAACCTTCAGGGATGTGTGTGTGTAAACGTATAAAGATGTGGCACAACCACTTTGGGAAACTGGCCACAGCTATAAAAACTAAATACGCACATACCCCATCATCTCGCCATTCCCTTCTGGAACAGAGACTAAAAGAAGTGTGTTCTTATGCCCACCAAAAAATATGCACAAGAATGTTCACAGCAGCACTACTCAAAATACTGGAAACTGGAAGGAACGTCCACCTCCATAGACAGTTGGGTGATGAAGCCAACTGTGGTCTGTTTAAACGGCGGACTACAACAGAGCAGGGAAAAGGAAATGAACCACGGGCACAAGACAGAGACAGAGCTCATGGGCATGATATTGAGTGAAAGTGGCAGATACCCAACAGTACACATGGAATGACTCCACACATCTATAAAGTTCAAGCACAGCAAGGCCAGATGCAACAACTGGTCTTATAACTGGATGCAGGTGGTGATCCCCTGAGCTATCAAACTGGGTAAGTAAGATTTTTTGCGTTTGACTGTGTGTACTTTATACCTCCAGCAAACAAACAACCAAGAGATGCATGGGATCCTGAACACCAAAGCTGGGGCCGCAGCAACTTTTAGGAGAGAGAGAACTGGGAGGGGCTTCTGGGGTTGTCAACTATACTGGAGTGTTTTCTTCTTAAGCTGAATGATGGTGGCACAGAAACTTATTTTATTAGCCTTCCTGTCTTTTTTGAAGGTCTAAAATATTTCATTGAAAACCAAACCAAAACCAAAAACCATTTCCGTGGCTTCTCCTGCTCTAGAACGAACAATGGCTCCCCACTGCCTACAAGCTAAGGCCCACCCTCCTTCTGCATGCCATTCAAGGTCTCAACCTGGGCCTCAACCTGTCTTTCCAGCCTCCTCTCTCACCCCTCCCCACCAGCCAAGCTGGTCTCCTCACTCTTCCCTAACACGCCTTAAACATTCCCATCTCCACGCCTTTCCTCCCACCTGGAATGCCCTCCCCATTCCTGTCTACTTGCTCTGTGCCAGGCATTATGCCGAGTGCTTCAGGCTATTAACTCCTGAAATCAGGGGCTGAGCCATGGGGAGACTGGGGCATTGCTTTCAGCCCCAAATAATCTCTATTGTCACCCCCTAAAAGCCACCCCAAATAATCCAAGTACAAAGAGTGGTCCTGCTGTGCCCAGTTTCAAGACAAATCCTCCCAAACCCCAATCATTCCCTGATATAGAGAGATTCTGGCCCACTACTGGATTTAATCTTTTTACACAAGGGGAAGAGAGGCTCAGAGAGGGCAAGTGACTTGTTTGAAACACTTAGCAAAGACAGTCTTGCTCCTGAGATCTTTTCCTTCTCTGAAAGCTTCCAATCACGACTGGCCCCCAAGCTTGTTCCTGCCTCAGGGTCTTTGCCCTTGCTGTTCCCTCTTCTGGAATGCCCTTCTTCCAGAACTTTCTATGCCCAGATCCTTTTCATTATTCTGGTCTGTGAATTAAGGTCAGAGCATCCTTCCCAGACCCCTACCCCCAGGGCGAAGTAACTCCACCCCTAACTTCCCCTATTATATAACCATAGTTTATTGTAGTCAGATAACTTAGCACTCTCTAAAATTGTCCTGCGTATTTGTTCGCTCACGTCTACATCAGCTGCCATGTGCACACCCCTGTGCTCTCCGTGCCACGAAGCAGGGCTTTTGAATATCTTGTACACGGCTGCATCCTGGGGCCTGACGTGGCAGGTGCTCCGTAAATGAGCTGAGAGAACACAAGTCACTAATCGGTTCCGCCTACCCAGGGTCCCGCAGCGAGGATACAACAGAGAGGAAGGCACTCCGTGACCATCTGGGGCCAGAATCTTTGCTCTTCATTATTCAGCTCTCCCCTGGTCCAAGGCTGCCCTGGGTCCAAAGAAATAGGAAAGAGAGGCAACCACGGGCCAGACTCTCCATCCTGGCAGGCCCCCAGCACAGCCCAGCACACAGGTTGAAAGGAAAGGTGCATTTTTTGCCATTAATATTTCTGAGCTCGTGTAATGGTGTGGTTTTGCCCTCATGGTACTATTCTTTTTAGCTTGCATTTTCCTCTTTGTAGTCTAGCTTCGTTTTCCCAGACTTTTAGCATTTTCACAGATGCTTCTAAAGCTCATATGGCTGCACGAGAGAAAGAGAAAAACAGAGAGTCAGAGATAGCGAGAGACAGGGAGACAGAGTCCCAAACAGAAGGAGAGACAGATGGGGACAGAGAGAGACAGAGGGAGTGGTGATGGCGGAGACGGCGAGATCCGAATCCCACATCTTACCTAACATGCACCTCCCCAACAATGACAGCATTTAGTGAGCACTTACTATGCAAAACACTTCTCTGGGAGTGAGCGCCTATGAGTCCCACAAGCACCCGGGAGGTGAGGGCTACTTTTGTTCCTATTTAAATGAGGAGATTGAGGCAGAGAGGTTACCCAGCTCAGCCCCAGTCACACAGCCAGGGGGTGGGGAAGCCAGGTTTGGCCTCAGATCTGCCCCAGAGCCAAGCTAGACCATTTCCTCTAGGAACAGGTGTTGGGGTCTCTGGGTTTGTTTTAGGGCATTTCTCCAAACTGTCTGTACCGACCAAATGGAGGTCCTGTCCCAACAGGGCTAGGGTGAGGCCCGAGACTCAGCATTTCTAACTGCCTCCCAGGCTGGCCCCAAGCGGAGGGTCCTGGACCACACTCCGCTAACAGGGTTTAGAGGAGTCTGTTACTATGAGATTCCCACCAGCAGCCGCTCCTACCAGCAGCCATACCCACAGGCCCCTTTGGTCCAATTCTCTTTTCTCAGCACTTCCTGTTGATCCATCCCCAGATTCCTGGGAATTCCCCGTAAGCCGGCCGCTCCCGCACACAAAGGCAGCGGCACAAAGATGTCCATTGTGGCATTGTTTATAGGAAAGACAACTTGGAACCATCTAAGTGTGCATCAAGAGGGACAGTTACCTACGTTGGGATCCATGCAGACATTACCGAGGTTGGCAGAGCAAAGCTCAAAATCCACATGACGCCTGACCCAGCAGTTCCACTTCTAGGGATGTATGCTACAGACTTGCACATGGACACAAAGACGTTTGCACAAGGCTATCTGTTGCAATTTCTGGTGGCGAAAGCTTGCAAGCACCTCAATGGCCATCAATAAGAACCGGGTCATTAAATCCTGGTCTGTTTCCACAAGGGACTGTTTAAAAAAAAAGGGGGAAGGGCATTCCTTATGCACTGATGTGAACCATCTCCAAGATCTACTGTTATGTGAAAAAACAAGGCCCAGAAACATGGGTACTGTCGTCTACTATCTGCAGGCATAGAAAAAGAAAGAAAGTCTATGTTTTTGTTTGTATATGCGTAGAACCATTCTGGAAAGCCAAACAAAATGTCCCAGGAGGAACTGAGGAGACAGAGGCAGGAGGAAGACAGACTTTTAACTGTAGACTTCTGGTACCTGTGTATTTGGTGCCCTATGTAGGTATAATCTGTGAGCAAACATTAACAAAAGTTAAAATTTGTTCGATGATGGAAGGGTGCTACATTTTTGAATGTGGGAAAATGCTTATGATAAACTATTGAGGGAAAAAGGAGGTGACCCAACTTATATGCTATAACATTCCCACATTTCCAGGCAGGTAGATAGGTATAGAGAAAAATGTCTGGGAAGACCATCACCAAACTGTTAACAACCAGACTTGCTGTTATTTATATGCTACGTGAGTTCATTCATTGAATTCTCAAGACAGTGGGAGGGAGGCGTGCAGACTGGTACTGTCCCCATTTCACAGACAGGGAAACTGAGGCCCAAAAGGGGAAGTCTTCTGCCCGAGGCCTCACAGCCCAGGGAGGAGGACTGGCAGAGCTGGGATGTGAGCCACAACCGTGACACCACAGAGCCCCCTAAACTCAAACTGGGTGATTCATACTTTTTCTTTGAATTCTTCAGCATCGTTGGAAGTTGAAACAATGAACCCAAGTCTATCCGTCTCTCTCTCCCTCCTACCCCCTCCTTCTAAACAAAGTTTTAAAGAAAAGACCCTTAGGATACCTCACGTCCCCAAGTCAGCAGCCCTCCTCGCTAGCACTCTGTCCCCCTGGTACTTGCCCGTCAGCTCTATGTATGGAGAATCATGAGGGCAGATTTAGGAAAGAGTGAGTTATGTCAACCAAGGGCAGGGAGAATGTTCCAGATAAGAGAATGCCAAAGAGACTGGCCACCAAATGCAGAGCCTGATCCTCGATTGGAATCCGGACCAGGAAGAAACAAAAACCAAAAAAATCTCAAACGTTGAGGGACACTTTGGAGCAATCTCAGTAACTTGGACACAGGCTGGATACTGGGTGACAAGAACAGGTCAAAGCTAAATCTCTCAGGTATGATAATAGCATTGGGGCTGTGCACTGTGCCGGAGAAGGCCCTATTCTTCAGAGATGCTCCCTGAAGTGTTTAGGGTAAAGTGTCAGGATGTCTGCAACTTACAAATAGTTCAGCAGAAATCATGCAGACAGAGAGAGAGAGCGAGGCCGAGAATGCACATGGGGCCAAGTGCTGACAGTTGGAGAATATGGGTGAAAGGACTACCAAGGTTCATGGTAAGGTTTTTGCACTTTTCCGTAAGTTTGAAAACCTCTAAAATAAAAAGTTGGGCCGTGGGCAGCCCTGGTTGTTAGCAGCTGGTGGTGGGGAAAGGGATTAACTACAAATGGGCACGGGGAACTTTCTGGAGTGAGGGAAGTACTCTGTATCTTGTTCGTGGTAGTGGTTATATAACTGTGTGAGTTTGTAAAACTTCACAGAACTGTACACCAAAAAAAAGGTGAATTCTACTGTATTTAAATTATACTTCCAATAAGGTGATTAAAAAAAACAGTAATAACAGTTGTGGGACACAAGGAGCCAGTAGGGCCCCATACCCCCATGGGCTCTGGGAGCACAGTGGGTCCTGCTTTGAGCCAGCCTTGCCTGAGCCTGTCCCACGGTGGACCCTGGGGGATGTTCAGCAATGCAGAGCGGCTGGCCCTCCAGGTCCTGGGACCCACAGCCCAGCCTCGGGGAGTGTCCAGGCACCACATGGGAGCTTCCTTCCAAACCTCCTTGGTCTGAGTCCAGGGTCTCAGGTTCCCCTGGGCCAACAAAGACATCCTGAATAACCTCTTTGTGTGGCCCAGAGAAAGGGGTCCGGGCGCCCCGCAGGAGGTATTCTCAGCCTCACCAGAGACAGAGGGACAGCAGGAACGACCATTTGTCATCACTCTGTCCACCCATCACCACCGGTACAGCCAGAGCTACAGGGCCCCAGAGGAGGAAAGCAACTTGCTCAAAGTCACACGGCAAGTCAGACAGCTCTGTTTGGGAGGGATCACTCCTAAACGAAAGCTTTGAGCCTGAGACTGTCACATCCAAGCCCCCCCTCCATTTCTCAGACAGGAAGACCGGGGCGCAAGTCTGTTATCAGAGTGCATTTTAGCAATGGCTCAGGACCCCCAGCCCCTGTTGCTGTGGTCCTATTTGGTGTGGTTCCCACAGGCTTGTGGTGGAGCAGGGGAGTCCCAACCACCGTCCTCTGTCATCTTCACTGTCCCCTCCCAAGCTTCCTCTGCTCCCACCCCATAGGCGCAGAGGGAGGGTAGGGAGGAGGAAGGGGTCCCACGCCTGCCCCCCACTGCCCCAGGGAGCGCCCGCATGGCAAAGAGCCACAGATTTTGCCCAGCCCACGAAACTCACCTCACCCAGAACCTGTTTCAACTCCTCCAGCTCTCCTTGGCAGCTGTGGAGGCCTCATTAAGTGATGCCAGCACCTCCCACACACCACCCAAAGACGGGGAGGGGGCACACGCCAACAATGGAGTCCTATGGAACCTTCCCCAGAGACCCCCAGGCCCCGGGGAGGGCAGAGGCAGCACAGTGCCCTGTCAGGCCTGGGGAGTGGGGGCCTCGCTGCAAGACAGCCGTGCCACCTTCTCCCGGGGCAGGCCCGCATGGGCCCCACAGAGTTGTTTAACCTCCTTAATTAACCGGCAGTGATTAAGAGGCCACCTTGGAAGGCCCCCGGGGCTTCAAGGAAGGCTGGGGGCCGGGAACTGGGGGCAGGGCCCCCCAGCCATGGCAGGCTCAGAGGCTCCTCCCAAGTGGAATGAAGGAGACCCTATCCCACACCAGAGGGTTGGGGGCAAAACAGCCCATCCTCCTATTGGCTGTGTGATGCTGGGAAAGTGGCCTCACCTCTCTGTGCCTCGGTTTCCACCGGGAGGGAGGGCAGGGTGGCAGCGAGACTTGATTAATGACTGTTTGTGAAAAGGTCCAGGAGATGCTGCTGATAACAGGCCCGGCTATTATTCCGAGAAGGCATCGAGGAGTGTCTGAGCCCATAATTACCGACAGGATGAAAACAGTAAGGAGCGAGGAGGCCTCGCCCGGCCCTGCCCGCTGCCCCCACGCCCACCCTCCCTCCCTGGCAGGGGCCCCTCTCCAGGGCAGGGAGACCCAGGGAAAAGAGGTCTCAGACCCCAGTTTGGGCCCCGAGCCTTCTACTCCTCCTCTCGCACCTAGATTCTTCAATGGCTTCCATCCATCCTTCATGCATTCATTCATTCCACACATGTTTATGGAGCACGTACTATATGCCAAGCAGCACAGCAGTGAACAAGGCAAACACGGCCCCTGCCCACAAGAGCTCAGCCCACTAGAGGAGGGAGATGATAAACAAATAAAATTCCAGGGAGGGAGCAAGATACTAAAAGAAAAGAAAAGTGATGTGATAGGTAACACTAAGGGGGGGGGGGGGACTTGAGCTCAAATGATCAAGAAAGACTTCTCTAAGGAGGTGACATTAGAGCTGAAAACCAAAGGGTAAGATGGAGTCGCCCTAGAAAGAGAGTTCCAGGCCGGGGGAGCTGCATATGCAAAGGCCCTGGGGTGGGAAACATGTGTTGGAGGAGACTGGAGCAGAAAGCAAGAAGGGGAGAATGTGGGAGGGGAGGTCAGAGAGGCGGGCAGGGTGGGGAGCAGATCAGGCATGGCCTTGGGGGAGCAAGAAGCCTGGATTGCATCCTCAGGACCGTGGGCAGCCCTGAGGGAATTCTGAGCAGAGAAGGGACAAGGGCAGGATCCTCTCCCCAGTGCAGTATGCAGGGCCCACTCAGTGCATATGTGAAGGTTGAATAAAATTCAAATGGCTAAAGATCCAAATGAGGACCACCCTGCCTGTTTGTAGAACACTTTCCTACCTGAGGTTCAAATCCCGGCCTCACTGCTTCCTGCCTCTGTGACCTTGGGCCTCAATTTCCTCTGCTGTGAAATGACAAGGATCACAGAGTCTTCCTTTGAAAGGGGGTGGGGCACTCCCAAATCAAATGACAGCAATGATACAAGTCCCATAAACTCCTGCAACAAGAGTTTCCTGAGCACCTGTTATGTGGAGTGGAGACCTGTAGGCAGCAGCTGCCATGGGAATTTGGAAGGGAACACACAGCTGCTCCTGAGGTCTCTGGAGCATCAACGCCTGAGTTCAGATCCCAGCTCTGCCCCTTATGAGCTGAGTGCCATGGGCAAATGTCTTGGCCTCTTTGAGCCTATTTCTTCATCTATAAAATAGGGTGATTAGTAATATCTACCTCGTGAATTGCTGTGAGGATTAAATTAGTTCATATATCTTTTAAAAGACTTTATTTATTTATTTGAGAAAGAGAAAGAGCGCGTGTGCACATGAACACAGCGGGAGGGGCAGAGGGAGAGGGAGAAGCAGGCTCCCCACTGAGCAGGGAGCCCGACATGGGCTCCATCCCAGCACCCTGGGATCATGACCTGAGTTGAAGGCAGACGCTTAACCGACTGAGCCACCCAGACACCACGTTAGCCAAATATTTAAGGCAAGTAGACAAGGCCTGCTCCAGAGTAAGCTTGATCCCGGGTCATTTTTGTATGATTCACTTCCTAAATTCTTTCTTTAAGCTCCCCACCTTCTTGTATCCCACCAACACCCAGGGCTGGATTTCTCAGCTCGGGCACTCCCACCTCTCGTCTCTGTTTCTTCCTAGCAACCAGAAGCATATTTTCAACCACATCTCTGTTCTGCTCAATACCGTGGTGGCTGCCCACTGTCCCCAGGCCAGCATTCCCACGAGGGAACTGCACCTGCCCAAGCCACCTCTTAGGTCACCCTCATCCTCCCACTCTGCCCTCTAGCTGGAGCCACTTCCAGTCCTCTGAATGTTCTGGCCATCTTGCCTCAGGCCCTTTGCACACACTGTTCTTCTGCCCAGAATGTCCGTCATCCCACTCTTCTGCCCAAGCTAGATCCTCCTCCTGTGGGAAGTCATCTGGGGCTCCCTAGGGCCACCCCATGCTGCTCACTTAGCACCCTGTTCTTCTCCCATGACAGTGCCTACTGAAGGGATGGAGCTGTCAGAGTTCCCAGCTAGACTGGGAGCATGTTGGGGGCAGGAACAAGGTCTGAGTCATCCCTCTCCTGCAAGACCCGGGGGGTGTTTGGGGAGGGGAGGTGACAACCAGAATGAATGCTTCAGGTGGGGTGAGGAGGCAAAGTGGAGTCAAGTCGAGCTGAGTGGAGTTAACTCAAGTTTAGTTAGGGTGGGTTAAGGACAGGAGGTGAGCTAGGCTGGGTTGAGCATAAAACTGAGTGGGACTGACTCGAGCTGAATTGACGTGGGTGGGATTGAGGTGAGTTGAGGTGAATTCAGCTGAGCTGAACTGAGGTGAACAACTAGTTGAGGTAAGGTGAGTCAAGTTGAGTTAGGCTGACTTGAGTTCAATCAGCTCGCATTCTCTACTGGATTGCGCTATATACTGAATTGAGGGGCACAGAGCTGTGGTAAACTGAGGGAGCCACACCCAGCTGAGGGACACCGAACTGAGCGAGTTGAGTTTGGTTGAGTTGAGTTGACTTGAGGAGTTGAGTCAAATCAAGTTCAGGTGGTTTTAGGTTGAGTTGAGTTCAACTAATGTTTCTCAACTGGATGTTGCTGGGGCTGCTGCCCCCCCTAGGAAGCATTCTTAGATACCTGTTTCCTGACTGCCCCAAGAAATTTTCATGTCACAGACACACTGCATATCTGTTTATGGCTTGTGTGTGTGTGTGTGTGTGTGTGCTCTATACATAAACGAGTGTTTTTCCCCTCCACAAGAGTCAGTTTCCACCCTCTTGGGGGCAATATGGCCCCCCAGGCCCACTCCACTCCCCCAGAGGATGCAGCAGTTAGGCTGAGCTGAGGCGAGCAGAGAGGCCCCTCTTCCCAGGGGAGTGGCTCTTCCGGGAGGAAGGGGCTTCTGCCTGGGCGGAGGCAGCTGTGGGGCCGACGCAGAGGCCAGGCCAACCTGAGTTCTAGTTCCCCTTGCACCCTGCACAGTTCCCTTCAGCCCCATCTCCTCACCTGTGCAACAGAGAAAGAACAGAAGAAGAACAAACACACAGGCCCTGCAGCAGGTATGAGCTCAGCGCGTTGAGTTTAGCTCAGGGAGGCCCATGTGGCGGGAGGAGTGAGGAGGAGACAGACCGAGGGAGGTGAGGTCCTTATGGGACATGAGGGGGAGTTTGAGTCTTATCCTAAGGGCAATGGGGAGACATGGAGGATTCTGAGCAGGAAGCCACGTGACCCGCGCGGAACCAAAACCTCTGGATGGAGCGAGAGTGGACGCCCCACAGGACAGAGCCTCTGATTGGCTGCGCCAAGTCACGTGTCAAGAGAGGCTGGAAAACGAGTCTCATCGTCTCAGCATCCTTTGTGGGAAGTGGAAAACGCTCGTACAGCAGGGAATTCTCCAAACATCAGAAGGAGATTCCGATTTGGGACAGAAAAGAATAGTCCAAGGTACCCAATAGTAACAAAAAAGAAAGAAAGAAAAGAAAAAGAAAGAGAGAGAGGAAGGAAGGAAGGAAGGAAGGAAGGAAGGAAGGAAGGAAGGAAGGAAGGAAGGAAGGAAGGAAGGAAGGAAGGAAGGAAGGAAGGAAGGAAGGAAGGAAGAGGCAGCGGGCTACAGAGCTGGTTGGATAGAAGGAGAAAGGTGCAGGCTGCAGAGGCTGCCCCCTGCCCCAAGAGCAAAGCCACCCCCCAGTCCCTAGCCTAGGACAGGGGCCCTGGGAACACACGGCTGGATCCTGGAAGCTCGCACCAAGAGTCACTGCCTTCACTGCTTGCTTTAGTCATTAAAAAGCTGTTATCTCAGCATCCATGGTGGACCTAAGAGGCCCTGGGTGGGATATGTCCCCAGCAATGCACACACCGAAAAACCTCCCCCATCCTTAAAAAAAGGCTCTAGAGCCAAGCAGACTGGGGTCCCACCATGGGCCAGTGGCTTTACCTCTCTGAGCCTCAGTTTCCTTATTGTGAAAGTGGCAGAACCACACCTACTGCGTGCAGGGTCCAGAATGGGTACGTTATACCATCGGTCCTAATCCCCACAGCAAGCTGGGGCAGCAGAGCTAGGACTCAGATCCAGCCAGTACGCCAACCCTGCTTTTAACCACACATCCATAAGGCCAGGGATGGCTGATCGCTGTTTTTTGAGCGCCTACTCTGTGCCAGCCACTGTGCTAAGCACCTGCATGGCTTCATAGGCTTCGTGCTCATGAGAAACCCCGTGAAGTGCAAGTGTCTCCATCTCTGTGTGAGGAAACCAAGGCTGTGGTGAGGAGGTCTCCTCCAAAATATGGAGATGTGGAAAAGTGAGATTTGCGTCCAGGCCTATGGAGGCTGCAATTTTAGTACTTTCCACTATGCTGATAGGAAGAATAAAAATAATAGCTCTCATGTATTGAGCATTAGCTATATTCCCGGCCCTGCTCTGGACATTTTATCTGCATCATCTCACTTAGTCCTAAGCACACTGTGAGGGGAGGTGCTACGATTAGCTCTTTTTCCAAATGAGGAAACCCAGACATGGAGAGAGACGTGAAATTGACCAGTTTATGTAAGGGGAAAGGGGCAAAGTTGAGATTCAAGCCCAAGTGAGCTGGCCCCAGAGCCCATGCCCTCCGCCTCCCCTCTGCATACCTGGCTCCAGACACACCTCCTCCATGAAGCCTACTCCGAGACCCCCCGCCCACCTCTGCCACCCCTGCCCCCCGTAAGTCCCTGCCCCCTTAGCACTCAGGTGGGTTCTTCCATGTATTTGTCCACCATGGGCTGTGAGCCCCATCTTTCCTAGACTTTTTCCTTTGACACCCCCTCCCCCATCTCCCCACCAGCACGGCCCTCCCACAGGGGACCCTGGACCAGCCAGAGCCCCACCTCCCCATCATGGTTAATTAAGCCTCCGACTGTGACCTGTGTCCCTGGTTCAGGCCTCGTGCCTGGTGACCTCAGCTGGGTGTGGTGAGGGTGGGAGGGATGCGGAAGCAGCAGAGACATTCTGTGGGATGATGGGGACCCCCCACGGCCTGCCTGCTCCCTGAGAGAAGCTTTGGTAATCACAGAAGGCAGTGGGTTTACCAAGAAAAGGAGGAAGAAAACACAGGCAGAGGGCAAGAAGCTCATGGGTGAATCAACACCCAGTGGGCGGGTAGAGGCTGGAGAGTGGGCTCCACGGAGCTGCTGGCCTAAAGGAGGTCAATGGCCCAGGAGGGGGACCAAAGGCCGAAGGACCCCAGCAGAGAGAGGAGGGGTGCACATGTTTCGAACGCCCATGTGCCAACCTTTATCCACTCAGACCCATTTAGTGTAGGTATCCACATCCCCATTTCATGTAGCAAAACACTAAAGATCAGAAAAAGTAAAGCGACTTGCCCAAGGTCTGCACACAGCATCTAAGTGGTGGAGCAGGGATTTAAATCAAAGTCTATGGCTCAGAAAAAGAGTTAAAAGTACAGTCTTTATAGTCAGACCTAGATTCGGTCCTGGGCTTCCCCACTTGTAATCAGGTGCCCTTGTTACAACTTGTTACAATCAGGTGCAATGTTACAACTCCTTTCTGGGCCTCCCTTTCTCCATATGCAGGATGGCTATAACAACATGCTAACCTCATGAATTGTCAGGTGGCATCTATGAGCCAGCACAGAGTTTGTCTCAAATCAGAGAGGGGTACTGTAAGGCTGCTAGTGTGGTCTCTAGTTGAATGCCCCCACTGCTGGGGAGCTCAGTCCCTCACAAAATAGATTTTTCAACCATAAAATTTCTCCTTATTTTGAACTAAATAAAACCTGCCTTTTCCTAGGACCATCCCAAGGTGGCCATGGAGAACTCCCTGCCCTCCGCTCCTCCTCTATAAAATGGAATGAGGCCACTGACCTTGCAGAGAGGGTGTAGTCACTTGACATTTAGTGTGCTCCCACTGTGTGCCAAGCAGTGGCCTCAGCACTGGGGACGCAGAAGTAAATAAGACCAACAAAGTCTGATATCATGGGGCTGACGCTCTACGGAGAGGAGACAGACATTAAACATATAAACCTCTGAGAAATATAACCACTAAATAATCATTTACTTGGAAAATCTAAATGCCAGAAGCACCCAAACAACAGAGAACATTTAGAGTTTCTTTTTCTCTTCATCAGTTTTGAAAATGACATCAATGTATAAATCAGATAATGTTCTTTCTTAGCTCAAACCCCTTCACGGCTCCCACCGTCTTCGGGATCAAATCTAGATGCCTTCAAACAGCCTACCCAGCTCTGTGCAATCTGGCCCTTGCAGACCTCTCTGGCCTCAGCCCTCTGTCCACTCTACTTGAGTCACATGGGTCTCCTCACTGTTCCTCCAACATGACAAGCTCTTTCGGTTTTCAAGGCCACCGCACATGCCATTCCCTTCACCTGAGGCTCTTCCTCTCACTCTCTAACTGGCCAACTCCTCAACACCCTCCACCCCAGGTAGGCACATGTGGGCCTGTCTTGCCTGTCAGCTCAGCTCACTTGGCATCCTTCCCCTGGCCCCTGCGAAAATCCACGCAAAACGGAAAGAAAAATAGCCAAGAACGAGTGTGAGTCATTTGTTTACAGGCTAATTAATTACTAAGCTCGAAAACCTGATTTCCATTCTTCCTTTTTTTCCCCTCTCTGCCCTTTGAGAATGTTTGGAATCTACATTGTTTCCCAACGCAAAAGTATGTCAAGTTTATTTTTAGCAAACGCACATGATGGCTGGGACTGTTATTCATCTACCCCCCCCCCCCCGCGTCAGTGGGGAGCCAGCCACAGAGCACGCGGGCTGCTTAATGCTCTTCAGATGTGGATCCTTTGAGGCCAGCAGGTCTGGAACAACCCTTGTGGCCCTGGAGTCAGTGGGACCCTACCTGGGTCCAATGCCCAGGGACTGGGGATAGAGGTTCCAGGCTGCAGTTTCTCCTCCTGACCAGAGGTGGTGCTGTGGGGTGGGGAGCAATTTGTCCTACACTGGCTGAGCAAACCCCTTTTCTCTGGACTAGCAAGTGGGGAACTTGGGGATTCCCGCAACTTGTCCCTCCACTTCCTGCCTTTACAAGGGCAGTGGGAGAAGCCCATTTGATTAACCTTCAGTTCAAGCAGGACAGAAAAGTGCTCATGCTCTGTCTGGCTGAAACTATGCCTACTCTGTTCACTCCCCACCCCCATCCCCACTCCTACCCTCCCCACTCCCTCCCCTCACCCCTCCAGGAGGGGGAGTAGTGGAAGCCTTTGCGGGAGCCCTTGCCAAGGGCTTCCTTCCAAGATGGCTGCCTCCGGTCCCTGTCCTGGGTTGGCGGCCAGCAGCTACCCCAAGGGGATAAGAAAGGACCCATCTCCAACAGACAGTTTCCCAGCAATAGAGGTGACAATATGGCTGTGATGTGGAAGACTGTCACCCCAGAGGGTAGGACTCTGCCAGTTGTGGTCCCTCTGTGTCTCCACTGCCTGGTATACAGTGGGTGCTCAGTAAAGACTTGTTAAAGGTCTTTTAACAAGTGGTGACCTGAGTTCCAGCCTCACTGTGCAATATCGGTTAAGTCACTTGCCTCTTCCAAACCTGTTTCCCATCTTGCAAATGGGTAACTGACCTCTAACCCTAGAGCAGGGGTTGCAAACTCAGCTGCCTACAGGAGTCAGGCAGGGACATAAAAAGGAAGCAGGTGGGGGAGGGGGGGCAACTGTGGCCATTTCCTGCCTGTGGAGACCGCCTCTCCACTCCAGCGCACAGTTCATGAGAGCCCATGAACTTCCGAGCCCATGAACATGCGAGTTCCCGGATCTTCCCATCTCTCAAGAGAAGCCAGAGATCTGGATGCTGTATACAATGTCCTAATTTTTCAGTGTTGGCCACTCATTTGACTTTCAGCAAAAGCACCGGCCAGGCCAGGCCCAGTGCACCTCAAGGCTGACCCGGCCCATGGACCACCAGTTTGAGTCCTTGGTGGTTCACGTTTGTGGCTCACTAGGCCTTGAACAGGCCCGTCACACCCCAGCCTGGGACAGGGGGTTGGGATGGAGAAGGCAGCACAAGCCTCGCCCCATGTGGGAGTAGCTATTATCCCGGCTTATGGGAGGGCCAGGCCGGACTCGTTGGTGCTGGGGCTGTGGGCATCGCCTGCAGAGCTTTGCCTTCCACTTAATTAAGGAAGCTGATAATAATCTAGGTGGAGCGTGGAGATAGGTCGAGAATGAGTTAGCAAACTGTGGCCGGTTGATTGTATCTATTGTAAAAAGCCCAGATATAATATCAGATTAGTACACTTTGTGTGCCTATTATAACACCATGTCATTATGGGATGTGTTATAATTAAGGCCTGAGTGGGCCCCCTTCTCTCCCTGACTTTGCAGGTCCAGGCACCGAGGCTCATCTTAACTCCCTCCTGGCCGTGACCGACCCTGTCAATGGGGCCTGTGAGGTGAACGCAGATCAGCCAGCCACTGACCTGTCCCACAGGGTGCCAGGCCCGGTGCTGGGCCCTGGGGACAGCAATGCCACCGAGGCAGATGAGGTCCCATCCTCAGAGAGCTCAGAGTCTGGGCAGAGGAAGGCTAATAATTATGGAAGCAAAACAGCCCTCATGGCGAGTGCCATCATGGAGCTGGGGAGAGGGCCTGGGGAGGGGGGGGGTTGGGCCAGCAGGGAGCCCCCTCCAGCTTCGACCTGCAGGAGGGAGGAGCGCGCTCTGGGAGCCAGCCTCAAGCCACCGGTCAGCATGATCTGGGCTGCTGTGGCCCCTCCTGCCCACCCATCCACAGATTCAGCCACTCTCTGGGGAGCACCTACAAGATGCCAGGCCCAGGCTGAGCGCCAAGGGAGCACGGTGAACAAAACAGACAGCCATCCCTGCCCTGAGGAAGAGGACGATCGAAGGAAGAAGACAGACATTAAACAAATAAACAAATGTATAATGATGGCAGGTCAGGAAGAAGGATTACGGGGATGAAGGTGACAGTGCAGGGTGACACTTTAACAGGGTAGCCATGGAAGGCCTCCCCGAGGTGGTGACATTGAGATGAGACTGGAGTAAAGTGGGAGATCCAGCTGTGTGAAAGAAATGGGGAAGAGTATTCCAGGCAGAGGGAGAAGAAGTGCAAAGGCCCCGGGGTGAGATCAGACCTGGTGTGTTAGAGGAACAGCAAAGATGCCACTGTGGCTGGAGCGCAGCGAGCAAGGGTGAGAGAATGGTGGGCATGAGGCCAGAAAGGCAACGGGGCCAGATGAGGCCGGGGCGTGTGGCCCTTGGAAGGACTTCAGCATTGCTCTGAGACGGGAGCCGTGGAGACTTCTAAGCAGAGACAAAATCTGACTTAGGATCCACTTGGCTCGAACAGAATCCCTTTGGCTATGCGTGGAGAATGGACTGAGTCAAGGCGGGAGCAGCGAGACCAGGGGGGATGTGCTCTGAATCCCGTGTGCAAGTGGAAGGGGGGAACCTGGCTGGAGTCTGGGTGCGTTTTAAAGGTAGAGCTGACACGCTTTCCTGACCAATTATTGGTGTGGGGCAAGACATGAACAACTCACCCCAAGGCTTGGGCCCGAGCACCCGAAAGGACGGATGGAGCTGCCATTTCCAAAGAGTGGGGGGCTATGGGTGGACTCAGTAGCTGGGTCTGTCCTCTGCCCACACCCCGAAAGCCCCACGCTGACCCCCACCCCAGCCTCTCCCGGGGTCAGGGTTGTGAAGGGAGAGAGTGAGGCGTCGGCCCCACCCAGGCCTCTGGGCAGGAAAGGGGCACCCGGGGCCTGGCCACAGGATGACACAACCCTTAATAATTTCTCCGCTGAGTTTTGCAATGGGCACCCTTTATCGGCTAGTGAAGGGAGTGGGGTTTTGCAATCGCCCCAGTGGGTGATCATGGCTGGTGCCAGGCTGGAGGGATATCAGGCCAGGCCACAGGCATCTTCTTCTTGACCCACAAGGATTGAATCCCAAACGGGCCATCCAGGGCTGACCTATCATGGTGGCACGGAGGGCTGGGAGCGAGCACTGGCCCCAGACCCACCGGGTTAAAATCTATCTCCTCCACTCAGTTGGTGACGTTGGGCAAGTCACTTCCCCCTCTGAACCTCAGCTCTTCCTCTGAAAAAAGGGGAGCAATTAAAGGAATTATTTTTAAATCACTCTAATACTGTTATCCAACATACCTTGTAATAAGTACTGAGCACTTACTCCGTACTTGGCCTTGTGCTGAGCACTTTCTGTATATCATCTCATTTAATCCTTGTATCAACCGGGGCACCTGGGGGACTCAGTAGGTTGAGCATCTGACTCTTGGTTTCAGCTCAGGACCTGATCGCGGACTTGTGAGATCAAGCCCTGTGTAGGGCTCTGTGCTCAGCGCCGAGTCTGCCTGAAGGACTCTCTCTTCCTCTCCCTCTGCCCCTCCTCCTGCTTGTGCTCTCTCTCTCTCAAATAAATGAATAAATCTTTTTTAAAAATCATTGTATCAACCTTTAAATTGTTATTTTCCTATTTTACGATGTGAAAAGTGAGGCGCAGAGAGAGGGAGTGACTGCCCCAGGTCGCGCAGCCTGTCGGGTGTGGGGCAGGGACTCGAGCCCCGGCCTGCAGACTGCAAAGCCCAGTTCGATGGTTAGGAAGTTACTGAGGCTCTCCGAGGCTGTTTCCTCACCTGTAAAATGGGAATTACAAGCTAAATGGAATTAAGTAGTGCTTCCCTCATGGGGTTGGTATCTGTCTGGCACCCGGAAAGCACTTAGAACATGGCGGCCATTGTAGTTACCGGCCAGCATTACTCCAGGGGTGCCCGGCCGCCAGGACACGCCCCTCCTTCCCCTCACTGCCCAAGCTGGCTATGTGGGGCACAGACAGGACAGGGGCTTTAGAATCACACCCATGGCCTGGATCCTTCCTGCCTTCCTGCTGTGATCCTGGGCCCATCACTGGGGTGACAATTCCCACCACTCCAGGCCATTTACAGGCCAAAGAAGGCCACTGGCCAATGGTAATCCCAGTGTGTTGAGCAGCTCAGGACAGTCCTGTGAAAGAGGATCATTTACTCCATCCAGGAGAGGAGGACACCAAAGCTCAGGCTGGACCCATGACTTGTCCCGGACATCAAGCCAAAGAGAAGGGGACGGGGATGTTGCTTTCACCATGACATACCCTCCAACCACTCAAGGTGCTGATGGCAAAAGACTTCCTGGCAAAGTCTCTCTCTCTCTCTCTTTCTTTCTCCCCTCTTTACCTCCCTGTCTCTCTTCTTCCTTGTGTCTCTCAGACCAACCCTCAAAGCGTGGCTCCCTTTGTCTCTCCGCTTTGTCTCTGTCTCTCCCTCAGTGTCTCTCCATCTCTCCATCATGTCTCTTGGTCTCTCCCCTACACACTCAGCCTCTGGGCCCAACCACCTCCTCTCCATTACTGGCCATAAACATGTACTGAAGCAAGGTGTCTGACCACCTAATTTGCCTGAAACACTCACCCAACCCCACCTCCCTTCTCACACCACCACCCAAGGGCTCCCCAGGGAAGGATCCACATGAAAAAGGCCCCCAGTTCAAGGGTCCATAGCTCATGGCTAGACCTGGCCCCAGATGGATTCAGGCTTCCCCTGGCAAGGGCGAACTCCACCCACCACCCTGTGGGTGAATGCTGATTGGCTCAAGTCAAACATGGCCCTGTCTCTCCCCTTGCAGTGATTGGCTGAGCCGAGATCTGGAATGCGTCTGTGGCCAGTGAGATGGGGAAGTCTGCCAAGGGACTTCTGGGAATAGTTTCTTCATTCTTAAGAGGACACGTGAGGGCCTTTCCTGCCTGGGCCCTGGCTGTGTGACACAGGGATGGCAGGAGCTTTGGCACCATCATGAAGCTGTGAGGAGCTGTGCTGGGAGGAGATGGGAAGAAGCTGGGGCCTCGATGATGCCCAGGCCCCCTAACCTCCAGCTCACCCACCCATTGTGCATTCAGTCATTCAGCAAATATTTATTGAGCACCTACTGTGTGGCAGGCCCTGTAACAGGCACTGGGGATGCAGCAGAGGACAGGGTCAACGTGATCTCTACCTTGCATTCTGGGGAAGGGGACAGACCTCAATCAAATAAACATCTGAGAAAGTGTAAAAATATGCCCATAATGAGGGCTGCCAAGAGAGATCTATGGAGATGAGACCAGAAAGGGGGATCAAGAAAGGCTTCCCTGAGGAAGTGTCTTCGGTCAGATTGCCCAGAAGCAGAGCCCGAAACAGAGACCGGAATGCATGTGATTCATTAAGGAATGCTTTGGGGAGAAAAGGAGAGAATGAAACAGGACATGCGGGTAGAGCAAAGCTAGGATGTGGTCTCAACCGAAGTCTAGCTTCAACCTAATCTCCTGGGGAGCTCTGGAGCTTGAACAGTGCTACAGAGAGGATCCCACCTTGAACTAAGGAGGCTGAGCTTTGGTTGTCTGATTTAATGTCATTGGTTGTGTCCACCTACCTCTCTGGGGGTGAGAGAACCACATAGGTGGGGGCAGCTCCTGTTCGGTGAAAGCTCCAGAAAGCAGCTCTAGCTAGGTGCCCATAGCTGCCAACATTGCATGGCAGCTGAGAGATGAGTGCAGGGTCCAGTGTAAGGGTATCTGGGTGGGTCATCACAGTGCCCACTTCAGGAGGTCCCCCTGATGTGAGATCTGGGCACCACCTAAGTGAGGAGCAGTGAGGAAAGCATTTCAGTAGTGGGTGCAGCACGTGCAAAGGCCCTGAGGCAGGCGGTAGCCAGATTTACTAAAAGGAAACCAAGGTAGCTCTCTAGCAGAGTGAATGAGAGTGAGAGTAATAGGAGATTAGGAGACACGGGTCAGCCATCATGCAGCAAGTGCAGGTGGTGATTAGGAGGTTAATCCTTATTCTGAGGGCAGCAGGAGTCATGGGAGTCTCTGAGCAAGAGAGGATGGTGATCCAGCTTACGTTTTTAAGGCTCTGTCTGGCAGCGCACAAAGAATAGACCTAGGGCTGAGACTGGGAGCAGAGATCATTTGGAGGCTATTGTAATCACTCAGGTGAATCACCCAAGCCTGAATGGCGGGGGGAGGGTTGGGTAGAGAGCACAGAGAGGTGGGGACAGGGTGAGGCAAGACTCTAGGAGGTGACAGTAATGGTAGTTATTGATCAGTTCCTACGAGTCAGGCGCTGTTCCAAGCACTTCACAGAGAGGCTCTCACTTAAGCACATCCCTGTGAAGTATGAACCCTTATTGGCCCTGCTTCACAATGAGGAAACTGAAGCATGGTGGGATCAATGCCCCCAAAATGGCTCACACCCTCATGTGCCAGTACTTTCTGTCCCACCTCAGTGGGCGCAGGACACTCGTAAATCTCAGGCATCCAGGGGATCTTGGGGCAGGATTCCCCTGCCCCCTCCAAAAAAAAATCCCAGTTGGGAACACATGGGAATCTCACCCTATGTCGCCACTTTCTCATTTCAGCCTCCTTGAGAAGTCGGTGTAATTATTACATCCATAGACTCCCAGCCATGGACCCCATTTCTACCAAGTTCCTCACTCTTTCCTATGGGGCAAGACACCACCCTGTGTGACCTCGCAACCCAGAGAGAGGCAGGGGCTTCCCTGAGGCCACTCAGCAGGTCCCCGGTGCAGGCACCTAGGTTTGGCCACAGGCCCTGTGCTGTTATCTGTGGCCAGAGGCAAGAGGCCCAGTGGGATACCTGGGGCCCCTGATACAGTGGCCTGTGTTCCCAGCCCCCATGGGGACAGGCAAGCCATGCCCAGCCTAGAGATAATCAAGACCAGATTCTGGCCAGTGATTCATTACAACACCATGGCCAGGGCCGCCCCGTGGAGTCTCAAGACTCAGAGGTAGGATTTCCTGGGGCTGGGGCTGGGGCTGGGGCTGGAAAAGGGACGGGGATGGAGAGGGGACATCCAAGGGTCACCAGGGTCCCTTTCCAGGAGGAATCCACACAGAAAAAAAAAAAAAAAATGTCGAGGCTGCTTCTTGGCGTTCAGGGGCTTGCTTTGGAATGCCTGCTGTGTGTCAGGTCCTGTGGGACACAGTGGTGACCAAGCAGACCTGGCACCTGTCCTCAGGGAGCCTCACTTGCACGGAGGAAGCAGGCATCAAATAAGGAATACCATTAAGAGAATGAGTAGTGCTGAGTGTTGGAAGGAGAGATGTGGGGGACTTCCCGGGAATGCAGCAGGGAGGCCTCCCCAGTGAGGTGACTTTGAGCTAAGGCTTGAAGGATGTGTAGGGAGAGCTCTGAGAAGAGGTGGAGAAAGAGGTGGTAGAAGGCAATATAGCATATGCAAAGGTCCTCAGGTGGGCCAAGTATGGAATGTTGAGGGTAAGAGAGCAGAAAAGGGAGGCCACAGTGATGAGGCAGGAGCATGAACAGATGGGCAGGTGGGTGGTGAGGAGGTGAGGCCAAGGTGAGGAGCTCGGATTATAGCTTACGCCATGGGAGCCATAAAAGCCTTCAGGTAGGAGTTGTGGCAGAGGTGATGAGACTGGAGTCCAGTGGATCTGCTGTACAGGATAGCATGGAGGGACCTGAGCAACTACAGGTGCTAAAACCTGAGGATCCAGGCCTCCTGGGTCTCCTCGCTTCCAATAGACAGGGCTCTAATAGCCCTCAGGCAGAGGCCTGGCTGGGCCAATCCCAGGCACCCTGTGGCCCCTGGCTCTCTGCCCCCACCTGGACCTCCTAGGGAACATTCCAGACAGCGATTATCTCAGTTCTGAGCACTAATTAGCCCGGTTTCACCTCAGGCCTTCCCAGGGCTGCTCTGAGAGGGCCCCCTGGGGAGGCAGCCTCCAGGTACAAGGTCCCAAGGAAGGACTGGAGGGCCAAGAAACAAGGGGGCCTGAGCTGCCTCCTAGGACAAGTCAGGCCTGCAGCCTCAACCCAGAGGTGTGGAAAATGCTGGGGACGTGGCTTCAGCACCCTGGGCCCCTGGCCCACACCCTCCCTCCCTGGCACTCTGCACCTTGGCCAGCCCCAGGCACCCGGCCAGTGCGCCCAGCCCCCACTCCCACCCAGATTCAGACCCAGAGAGCTCCACTGTCTCCTTCCTCCTCACTGATTTCTTTGCTTCTCTCACCTGAATCTGACTCGCTGCGTGCGTGTGTATATGTGTGTGTGCCCATGTACGTGTGTGTGCCTTTCTCTTTCACTCTCTCCTGCCCTTTCTCTTTCTCTCCCTCTCTGTGTTTCCTTCTTTTCTCTTTCTCTCTTTCCTGTCTCTCTCTTTTCCACTTCCTACCTGTCTCTCTGTCTCCCTCCCTCTCTCTCTCTCTGTCTCCCTGTTTCTCTGTCTCCTTGTCCCCCAACCCTGGCCCAATGCCAGTCATTCTCCCCTCTCCCCTGGTCTCCAGCCTAAAGCTTGGTGGAAGGGGTGGGGGACTGCTTTTCTGGTCCCAGCCCCTCAGGGGCACCAGATGGGGGTGAGAGTGGCCCTGGGCAGCCTCCAGGCAGAGGAGCGAAGATGGTGCCTGCACAAATGGCTCCAACCCTGCCGGTTTTTCCAGCTCAGCCCCGCCCTGGACTGGGCCGCCCCCTCCCCGGGGACCCCCCCTCCCTGGACCCAGTGAGGCTGCTAGAAGGTGAGGCCCAACCAGGAGTGTCCCAGGAAATGGAAGCCAAAGCAGGATCAAGTTGCCTAGGCCCTTCATGCTGGCTAGGCCCAGGCTAGAAGCTTTACGGCCCTTTTACGCAAGGGGAAACTGAGTCTCAGAGAGGAGCTTCAGGTCACACAGCCAGTTAGGGTCCAAATTCCAGCCCCGGACTCAGGAAGGGACTCAGACATAACCAAGGGTATTCTTCCTGCTCCTGGTCCCCCAAGTCCTTCCCCAGAGGCCACCCCTGGCCCATTTTTTGTGTGTCCTTCTAGAACTGTCCACACATATCCACATTTCTCTGCTTTTATGAATGTTTTAACACAAGCGCTGAAACAACAAGCACGATTCTGCACCTGCTTTTCCACTGAACCGTATCTTGGAGATCTCTCCTTATCAGGACCTTCTTCCTTATTTCTAATGCCCGCTGGGTCCTCCAAGGAGTGGGCCAGTGGCAACGTACTTAATGAGCTCCACCAACATCCCTGTTGTTTCCAGCCTGTTTTTGTTTTTGTTTTTAAGAAAATGTCACAGCTACCCCCCACCCCCACAGCACACACACACGCGCACACATAAACACCCCGGGCTGCTGACCCGTAGGATCTAGTCATCCTGGAAGGTGGCAGTGAGCCTTACCCAGAAATGAGCTCGAAATCCTGGAGAGGGGCTTGTTAAAACTGCAGATGTCTGGCTCTGTTCCAAAGCACCTTAAGTGGAAGCAAACACCCCTGGAGCAGAGGGGCTCCCAGAGCCGGGGCCTGTGGACTGCCTGGCTGGGTTTTCATGCTCTGTTCCTGGCTCACTGGGCTCCTGGGGGGAGGCCCTGCCCTCCTGCTCAGCTGCTCCCTCTTGTTCTGTTCATGTGGTGCGGCTCCAGAAAAATTGGGCGGAGGGGGGGGACAGAAAGGGTTCTATGCAGTGAAATAAAAGCAGCAACGAAGGAGAAAAACCGAAAGACAGGGAAACAGGCAAAGAGAGGCAACAGGACATACCCGTGACTCCACCGGCCTTGGTGTTAATATGCAGCAAGGCTGAACTTGAACCAGGTCTCTTGACTCTTAGGCCAGGAGTTTTTGGTTGCATTCCACCCACCTTGGTCCAGTCTCCTGTCACCTGGCCATCACTTACCCACGCACCCACCTACTCATGTCTCCTCCACCTGTGCCCTGCTCAGACCGTCACCTAGCCCACGCCTACCTGTCCAAGTCCATCCACCTGTTTGTCCACCCATCGCTCTGTCCGCACCACCAACCACCCATCCTCCATCCTACTACGAGCCAGTGTTGTTCCATGCTGAGAACACAGCAATACGACAGACCTGGTCCAGCCCCAGGAGCTCGGCGCCCCTGGGAGAGACTGACCATAAGTAGATAATCACACACATACAGACCCCAAACAGGGGTCCCGGCTGTGCACAGGAATGGAGGGGAGAAGTGGGGGACCAGGGAAGGCCTCCCTGAGGCCCCTCTCCTCTGAGAATTAAGCAGTGTGTAGGCATGAACCTGGTAAGAAGGGAAAGGAAAGAGTAGAAGGACACCGGCAAGTTGGAGGGATGGGGGAGGCCGAGAAGAGGTATAGGCGGGAGGTAAGAAGTGGCCAGGGTGTAGGTGTGAGCAGGGCACAGTGGACATGGTGAGGATGTCCGACTAGAGCCCCAGCTGTGGGGGGGTGGGGGGGAGGGAGGCAGTGAGAGGACGGGAGAGGCCAGGATGGAAGCCCCAGAGCAGGAACAAACAAGGCAGGAATTGGGT
Source organism: Potos flavus (assembly GCA_028534135.1). NCBI lineage: Eukaryota > Metazoa > Chordata > Mammalia > Carnivora > Procyonidae > Potos > Potos flavus. Next base: position 112,439,748 of record CM052885.1, on the reverse strand, counting down.
TTCCAGGAAGTCCCTATGGGAGAGGGAATGGGAAGCAAGGAAGCTCCACTCTGGGCTGGGTCCTGCCTCCTGCCTCTCTCCCCAGGAGGACCAGCCCCAGCCTGTCCTTCCAGTCTGAGCACTGGCCCCCTGGCTCCCTGCCAGCTCCCAGCTCCCTGCCAGCCCTGACCTGGCCTCCCCCTCCCACTCTCCTGCCGATCTTGTCCCACTGTATTGGGCTGGGGGGGTCTTCCTTCCCCACCCCCAGCTCATCCAGGGGCACCAAGCCCTCCACAGTGGGAGGGGGTGGTAGACGGGACCCCCCAGGCATCACCCATTAAAGCTCGGTGGGTCACTCCATCCATAGCCTGCGCTACTCTCTATAGTAACACGATGTTTATTGAGTATCTACTGTGTGCCAGACCCTGGGCTCAGCATTTTCTGCCAATTCTGTCCCCGCACTCCCTCCTCTCCCCGGCTGCCACCACCTCCTAACCCTGAAAGAAAGTCAAATCATATCCCACCATATGAGCAGATATCCCATATCTGCTCAGAAGCCCCCCTACCTGCCCACTACGCCGCCCTCCAGCAACCTCCCCGCCCTCGCTCTCACTTACATCAGCCTCCCTGCTGCTCCCTGAACAGAGAAGCATGGTCCCACCTCTGGGCCATACACTTGCCAGTCCCTCTTTCCCCAGACACGCCCATGGCGCTCTCCCTTCCCTCCTTCAGGACTTTGCTTCACTATCACCTTCTCTCAGTCGGCACTCCCCCAGTGTCAGCCCACTGCCCCTCCCGAGGGCTCTGGGACAGCCACAGTGTCACTATTCCTTTCCAGAAAACGCGGGGCTCGGTTCCTGCTGATACCAAATGGTCTGTGCTTTTACAAGTTTCACAAGAAACTCCCATCACCCCAAAGCCACCTTGACAACAGACCCCTCGATTACACAGACCTGGGTGCTGTTGTGGTTGTCGTTTGCCATTTTTTCCTCTTGTTTCCATCCGTTCATTTACCAACCACTTCCTTCCTGGGCACCAAGCGTGTGGCCGTTGTGGGGTATCATGGATGCCTACTTGCAGATAGGCCTGACGGGCACAGACTCAGGAACGAGGGGCCAGAGATGGGCCAGAAAACACGGAGTGGTGGGAGGCCATGAGAAGATGTGCTCCGTGAGTGGGCACGGGGTGGACTGGGTTGCTTAAAATGTACCAGCTCCTCTGGGCCTAGGTTAGGTTCCACAGAAAGTTTACGTTTTAAGAAGTATAACAGAGGGGCACCTGATCTCATGGCTGTGAGTTCGAGCCCCAAGTCGGGCATAGAGATCACTTAAAAAATGAAATATAATCTTTAAAAATAATAATAATAAAATAATAAAAAGTAGAAAGTATTAATAGAAAAAAAAAGGAAGGACAGCATTAAGGTATAAGTGACTACTGCAAGTTTGCACCTTCAAATCATAGAACTATGAGGAAGGGGCTGGCCCCAGGGTGTGTGGTTCAAGACTGACTCCAGCCTGATCGGAAATGTTTTCATGTTTTAAGAAAATGGATGTGTGTATTACTAGCATTGTTTTTTTTTTTTAAGATTTTATTTATTTATTTGTTTATTTATTTATTTATTTATTTGCGATAGAGATAGCACGAGCTGGGTGTGGCTGGAGGGGAGTAGGAGCAGAGGGAGAGGGAGAAGCAGGCTCCCCACTGAGCAGGGAGCCCAGTGCGGGGCTCGATCCCAGGACCCTGGGATCATGACCTGAGACGAAGGAAGACACTTAACCGACTTAGCCACCCAGGTGCCCCACTAGCATTGTTTTAAATCAAAATTTAATCATGCAAAAGGCAAAAATACAGGGCAGCCTGAGGATCAAAGAGTAGCTTGTACCTACTAAGCACCTACTATGTGCTCCAGGGGCACATGCTAAGGCCTGCCAAGTCCCTATTTCCCCAAATTTCATCTTTGCTCAGCCACCAATGGTAGCTGGGTACCAGGAGACCTGGGTTCTCATCTCCCTATGGCCTGGCAAAAAGCACTTCTTCCCACTTCCCAGATGTAAGAACTGAGGCCCGCAAGGTTAAAGAATGTTCCTGAACGTCCAAGGACACAACCGAGGTGAAAGTGCTGAGTGACCTCGCCAGACGCCACAGTCCTGCCCAGGACCAGCCACGAGAAATGCCGAGGCCCTCGTCCTGAAATCATGAAGAATTTCAAGATGCAGCAGCAGACCATTAAACCACACGCGGGCCCCATCTGAGCACGGAGTGCTGTGTGCGTGACCATCCAGGAAGCCCGCCCCAGCCCTGCTTTAGCTTACCAAGAACTTTTTCAAAACCTAGAATGGAAATTACGAGTGTTTTCTAAGTAACCTCCAGGCAGTCTGAAAGCTCCTTTCTCCAGAACTTTCCATCCCATGCCAGCTGTCTTAACATGTAGGTGTTTGCGAGGCCTGAGGGCGACAGCGGCTCCCCCCTTCCCCCATGTAGCAATAAATAACAATAGCAGGTACCCTTTTGGAGTACTTAAGTGTGTGAAGGCATTATGTCAAGTTCTGAGCACACTGTCCACCAATGCTATTAGGTATGCTCTCGTGGGCAGGCTCTGGAAGTGGAAACTGAGGCACACAGTGGAGAGCCACTCACCCCAGATCACACAGCCAGATGGAGGAAGAGCTGAGATTCCCACCCAAGGCCGTGGAGCTCCAGAGCCCACACACTGGCCCAGGAGGGAAGGCAAAGGACCATAGGAGGCGGGCAAGGTTGGCAGGGCTGCTCCAGCCTGGGGAGCGAGGCTCTGATGATGCGAGCTGCCGCCCGGGCCAACCTCTGTCCTACTGCCTGCTCGCCCCACTTGGAGTCTCGAGCACTGGGCTGGAATGGCCTTCGCCAGGCAGTGGTTTCGCCATCCCTGCCAGGCCCCAGGGAAGCCTCTGGGAGCCAAACAGGGTTGTCCAGCCCAGTGAGTCCAGGCCAGAGCACTGGGTAAGGAGCACACCCCAGGGTCACCCAGCCCCAAGTTCAAATCCTGCCTCTGCGACCCACCAGCTGTGTGACCTCAGGCACAGTAATCCCCCTCTCTGAGCCCTTTTGTCCTTTTCGGTTTTTCCTTTTGAACTCAGGTATGAAGGGCCAAGTTGTTCAACTCCTCAATTCCTTTTTCTTTTTTTAAGATTTTATTTATTTATTTGAGAGCGTGGAGAGAGAGAGAGAAAGAAAGGGGGGGCAGAGGGAGAGGGAGAAGCAGACTCCCCGCTGAGCAGGGAGCCTGACGCGGGGCTCCAACCCAGTACCCTGGGATCATGACGTGAGCCCAAGGCAGATGCTTAACTCACTGAGCCCCCCCAGGCGCCCCTCCAACTTCTCAGTTCCTGACATGCCGTCTGCATTGTCATGCAAGCCCCCTCCCTGGTTTTATTTATTCCCTTCAACCCCACTCCCCCTCCCTGTCCACCTCATTCCCCTGCGTCTGATGTGTATCTTCAATTATTTTTCTTTTTTTACTCTGATTTTGAGTTTAACGTATGTAAAGTACAGAAAGTGAATCTGTCTCACTGAGTTTTTATCTCAATGAATATTTACTCACATGTGTATAAATCCGTATCGCCACCACCCAGGTCAAGACAGAACCTCTGCAGCAGCCCAGAAGGTTCCCGCAGGCCCCTTCCCCGAGCAGTGAAACTCCTCCACCCACAGAAGGAACCACTGTTGTGACTTCTGGATTCATCGGACCTGGCCCGGAACTTCCTATCAGAGCAATCACACAGTGCGTGGTCTTTTGTGTCTGGCTTCTGTCCCCCAGCCGATATGCTCTCGATTCGGCCATCGTGTGTGGGAATCCATAGGTCGCCCCACGACACCGCTGAGTAGTTGTCCATTTATAGATGTCCTACAATTTGTTGATCTTCTCACGTGCTGAAAGCCATCTGGGCTGTGTCCAGCTTGGGGCTATTATAAACAAAACTGCCATGAACATGCCTGCAGGTCTCTTTTGTGGACATATATTTTCGTTTCTCTTGGGTTTCTTGGAGGTCAGATGTTTTGATTTACTTTTCAACTGACTGTCGCACAACTTCTGAATTTACAGAAAAATTACGGGAATTATAAGGAACTCCGGGATCTCCTTTGCCCAGATTATTTACATTCTGTCCCACTTCATCATTTCCCTCTCTGTTTATGTTTCTCTCTTGTCCTGAATGATGGAGAGTCAGTTGGTAGATGTGATGTCCTTTGATCCCCGAACCCTCCGGCACGGATCCCCCGGCCCCCGGCCCCCACTACATGCACACGATACACAAACTCGCAACACTTATCATCGATACAACACCATCGTCAAACCCACACATCACATTCGACATTCCATAATGGTCCCCAAAAAGGTCCTTATGATTTCTTTCCGGTCCAGGACCACACCTCACTTCCTTCGGTTGTATTAGGCTCTTCCAACAGCTCCTCAGTCTTTCGTGGACTTTCTCTTGTCCTTAGCACTTTTGAGGATGACAGGCCAGCCTCTTTGTAGCTTGCCCTTCACTTTGGATTTGCCTGAGGCTTCCTCATCGTTAGCTTCAGGTCATGCCTCTCTGCACAGACCTCACAGAAGTGATGGTGTATTCTAGTGCGCCGAGTCGGGTGGCACACGGTTGTGATTTGTCCCGCTGCTGGAAAATGGAGAAAATAAAAGCTCCCACCTCCCAGAGCTGTTACAAGGATTCAATGAGACAGACCCCAAGGCCCAGATTTGAATTTATTATCTCTCCTGCATTTGGAGGGAGGGCCAGGCATGGGATAAAGAACAAACACGGGGCTGGCCCCATCCAGACCTGTCCCCCAGGGCCCCAATCCTTGCCCTGCCTCCTAGAACTTGCAACCAGGATGCCAAGAGAGAGACAGAGATGCAGAAGAGTGAGAATTCTCAGCAAACCAGGCTGAAGGCCCCCTGATGCTGGCTCGGCCTGATCCCCTAACTAAGTGATGGGGACTTGAGGCCCTGAGAGTGCAGAGGGCTCAATGTAGAGGTCCCCAATGTCCCAGGGCAAGCCACTCAGCTCTGCCCAGCTGTTGGATCCTCCACATCAGGGATTTCCAACTGAGGGTGACTTTGCACCCCCAGGAGACCCCCGACAATGTCTGGAGACATATTTGGTTGTTACAACTAGGGGTTGGGTGAGGGGGTGCTGCTGACATCTGGTGCATAAAGGCAGGGAACCTGCAAATGCACAAGACAGTGTCCCACAACAAAGACTGCTCCTGTCCTGGGCCACCTAGGTGGTGCAGTCGGTCAGGCATCCGACTCTTGGTTTCAGCTCAGGTCATGATCTCAGGGTATCGAGCCCCGCTGAGTGCAGAGTCTGCTTGAGACTCTCTCTCCTTCTTCCCCTGCACCCTCCCCCAAATAAATACATCCCCAAAAAAGAATGATCCTGTCCTAAATGCCAATGGTGCCGAGGTTGAGAAGCCCTGGTTCCCACTAACCTAATGAAAGCAGGCAGTGGTGAGCCCCTGGCCAGCTCACCCTGCCAACTTCCATAGATGCTATTTATTTATTTATCAGAGAGAGAGCAATCGAGAGAGAGAGAGAGAGAGAGCATGAGCAAGGTCGAGGAGGCAGCGGCAGAGGGAGAAGCAGGGTCCCTGCCCAGCAGAGAGCCTGACTCGAAACTTGATCCCAGGACCCTGGGATCGTGACCTGAGCCGAGGCAGATGCTTCACCGACTGAGCCACCCAGGTGTCCCAATGCCAACTTTCTCCCAGAGCCCAGCTGGCTGCAAAGGAAAGGCCGCTTGGACCTTCAGCAGCATCTGGATCTTAAGAAGGAGAGTCCTTCTTGTACAAAAAGGATTTTGCTACCCAAGTATGTTTTTGTTCTGAGTCCGCGAGGGTTCGAATCAGCACTGCTGGAGAAGGTCTGAGGCTCTCCCAAGCTTCAGGTGAGGGGCGGGGCTTACAGGGGTGTCAGGATCCCTGGCCGGAAAACACAGGGAGTGGGGGATCTTAGACCATCCCCTGCAGCTAGATGGCTGGTGGGGGTAGTTACACCCTGAGGTCCTGTCATCTTTTCTGGGCTCTGGTTTTTCAGAATCTGAGGCTCCACATGCTTCTAGTTCCAGGTAGAGAGAGAGACAACAAAGCCTGGGATGTAGCAGATTCCCAATAAATTATTTGTTGAAAAAAGAACAAATTGTGGGGTGTCTGGGTGGCTCAGTCATTAAGCGTCTGCCTTTGGCTCAGGTCATGATCCCAGGTTCCTGGGATTAAGCTCCGCATCAGGCTCCCTGCCCGGCAAGAAGCCTGCTTCTCCCTCTCCCACTCCCCCTGATTGTGTCTCTTGCTGTCTCTCTCTGTCAAATAAATAAATAAAATCTTAACAACAACAACAACAACAAAAAGAATGAACTGTGAGGATAATTGATATTATTGAGCATTTACTACGTGCTAGGCAACATTCAAGCACTGTGTATGCGGCATCTTATTTAATCTATCCCTGTGTTGCAGAAGAGGGAGCACAGGCACGGAAAAGTGAAGTTACTTGCCTAAAGTCACAAGCTGTGAAGATGAACATGAATGGATGGATGGATGGATAGATGAATAATGAAGGAACAAAAACCAGTTCCCACCTACATTAGCATTTTTCCTTCAAATATTATTGAATCAAAAGCCTGGTTACCACTCTTCTTGGGACCTAAGAACCTCAACTCGAGCGCCCTGACCCCCTGGTCCCCTCCGGGCCGGCCCCCTCCCTCTCACTGAGCACAACCGTGTCCCTAACCCTAAGCCTGAGATGAAAACTTATGCCACAAAAGCCTAGGGACCCTAATGGAACGGGACCCTTTTGTTTATCAAGGGCTTCCTTTCCACCAAGCCCCACACCGCATGACAGTCAGGGATGGGACAAGACGCATCGCACAGATGATGTGAACACTTGCCCATCGGCCTCGGGAGCCCGACAGGAAGACGGTGAGGCAGCAAAGGGCAGTAAGGGAGACTGTGGGACACTGGCAGGGGGGCCGTGGAGAGTGAGCCTCAGTTCATCCATCGGCAACACTCTCCCCAAACTTCCTCTCAGTGTCCAGACCAGCTAATGACGACAGAGGCACATCTGATGGTGTTCGTCATAGCGGTGGCTATGGCCGTGGCAGCATCCATGTCCGTCACAAGGGGGAACAGTTCATGACCGTGCGGCAGCTACACACAGACGGCAAGAAGCCGTCAGTTAGAGGGTCAGAGAGTGAGGTGGAGATGTCTCTAACATGGTCTCCCAGGAATCTACGTCGCCGTCACACCGAAGGGGACCTGTTTGATATGGTTGTCCAACGGAGCGTTGCGTGAGCTGGAAAAGGGCTGGCAGCCACCTCAGTGTCCATCAAAAGGAGACTGATTAAATAATTCTGGGGCCTCCGTGCAATGGAATATTGTGTGGTCATGAAAAAGGATGAGTTGAGGGGCACCTGGGCGGCGCAGTCGGTTAAGCGTCTGACTCTTGGTTTCAGCTCAGGTCATGATCTCAGGGACAGGGAGCCCCATGTTGGGCTCTGTGCTCAGCGGGGAGTCTGCTTGAGTTTCTCTCTCCCTCTCCCTCCTCCCTTCCCCTGCCCCGCTCCCCCTCTCTCGCTCTCTCTCAAATAAATAAATCTTTGAACAAAATTAAAATGAGGCAAAAAATTTTAAAAATAAAATAAAAACAAAAAAGAGTGAGGCAGCTCTACAGTACCAACATGAGCAACCTCCAAGGTACATTGTTGAATGAAGAAGGCCAAGTGGAGACCAGTGTGGACAGTGTGGGACACGTGTGACCGTCATGTGTGGGCCCACACCTGCATGCTAGCACAGACCGCCTGCAACAAGAAAAACCCTCGGGAAGGGAAGGGAAATGGGAGGGGGCCAGGGGGAAGGAAGACCAGCTTTTCACCGTAAACCCTTTCCTACCGTTTGAATTTCGGACAATGAGCAGGGACTATATACTCAAATTAAATAAAACATTAAAATAAAAATATGTAAATTCCATGGAGTCGGTGAACTGAGATCATCCACAAGAAACATGGCACAGTTTGGGGCCCAGAGCAGGGCGAAGAGAGCATCTCACAGGAGCGGGCAGGAGTGGGCGGAGCAGGGAGTGCGATGCAGAAACAGGAAATTGGTGACATATAGGGATTAAGAGATAAGTATATACATTAAGAATAATGAAAGCTGGGGCGGCTGGGTGGCTCAGTCGGTTAAGCATCTACCTTTGGCTCGGGTCATGATCCCGGGGTCCTGGGACCGCGCCCTGCATTAGGCTCCCTGCCCAGTGGGGAGTCTGCTTCTCCCCCCCGCCCCTCTCCCCTACCCCGGCTTGTGCTCACACTCAGTCTCTCTCCCGCTCTCTCTCAAAAATAAATAAATAAATAAAAATTAAGAGTAATGAAAAGTAACATTCTTCTCACTGGTGGGAAAGATAGTTCCAAACATGGAAAGAGAGAAAATTAGAATCAACTCTGGGGTGCTGGATGGGAAGCAGAATTATCCATGTCAACTCATAGTTTTCTAAATAGATACACAGAAGATAGAAGACAGATAATCGGATACAGAAATGCTACAGATGTAAGCGTAGGTCCATGTACATACACACACATAGTCTTGGAGAGGGAGCAGTGACACTCTGGCAGCCACGAGGACACTTTGTGCTGAGACCATTCAGCACCAGAAGGAGCCAGGTCTCCCTGGAGAAATGGCCAATTCCGGGGCTGGGGCCGGGAAGACAAGAGATGAGCTGAAGCGCCTAGAGGACCTCATGCCAGAAAATAAGGAAGTACTCAGAGAATGAGGGGGATATGTCAGAAAAGCACAGAAGACAGCTAGAAGGGGCTCCCAACCTCTCCTCACTTATTATTGCAAAGGGGGGAAGTAATTTTACAGATGTGAAGTCTGGCAGATCTGTCTTCAGTCAAGTAAAGTGAACACCATCATTGTCATCACAAAGGGAAAAACTATAACCACGTGAGGTGATGGATGTTAACCAGACTTATTGCAGTGGTTGTTGCCTAATATATACATCTATGAAGTCGTGATGTTGTACTCCTTAACCTTATATGATGTTATATGTCAATTATTTTTCGATAAAACTGGCGGAGGGGGCGGGGGGAAAGTGAACGCCATGGATAACTGAATGAAGAGAAGAACACCGCATCAAGTCTGTGATTTACCTGCCGAGGATGCATAACCTGAGTCTAATCATGAGGAAACAACAGACAAACCCAAAAGGAGGGACATGCCACAAAAGAGCTGGCCGGTCGTTCTCAAAAATGTCAAGGTCACAAACATCAAGGAAAGACAGAGGAGCTGTTCTGGATCAAAGGAGACTAAAGAGACATGGCAACAAAATGCAACACGTGATTCTGAACTGGACCCTTTCGGCAAACATGGTGAGGGCAGCTGATGAAAGCTAAATGGGTTCAAGGAGGTGGCGGTAATGTGCCGTGTTAATTTCCTGATTCTGATGGTTATATTGTGGTTATATAGAAAATGGCCCTGTTTGTAGGATATATATATCAAAGTACTAGGGGGTTTGTAAGGCAACAGGTCAGCAATTTATTTATTTATTTATTTAGGAGAGGGCGAGGTGGGGGAGGGGCAGAGGGAGAGGGAGAGAGAGAGAATGCCAAGCAGACTCCCCGCTGAGCACGGAGCCCGGAGCAGGGCTCGATCTCACCACCCTGAGATCATGACCTGAGGCAAAATCAAGAGTCAGATGCTTAACGGACTGAGCCACCCAGATGCCCCTATTCTTAAATAATTCAGGGGAAAGGTGTTCCTTGTGCTGTTTTTATAACATTTCTGTATATGTGACATCTTTTTCAAAACAAAAAGTGCTGGAGACTGAATGTTTGTGTCCTCCAAATTCATACGTTGAAATAACCCAATGTGAGGGTTACTTCATGAATGGATTTAGCGCCCCGATAAAAGGGGCCCCAGAGAGCTCTCTCACCCCTCCCACCATGTGAGGACCCAGTGTCTATGAATCAGAAAGCAGGTCCTCACCAGACATCAAATCTGCCACCAAGTGATCTTGGACATCTCAGCATTCAGAAGTGTGAGAGATAAAATTCTGTTGTTTATAAGCCACCCAGCTTACAGCACTCAAAACTAGGAAAAAAATTCTAAGTCAAATTTTAAATTTTAAATAAAAAAAGAGAATAAGACCCAGGGTTAAATACCATTGACAGGAATTAAAACACATCCTCACAGCATTTCCTATGTGTTCCTATGTGTACCTATATTCACCAAAAGACATGTATTCTAGAATGTTCATCACAGTCCAAAAGCTAGAAACAACCTAAGTGTCTCTCAGTAATAAAATGGGTAAACAAATTGTGGTACATCATGCAGTAGGATTCTAGTCAGTAACAAAAAGGAACAAATCTTGATACATGCAATTTGGATAAATGTTACAGTTACAATACTGAGTAAAAGAAATCAGATACAAATAAATGCATATCCTGCCTATCCATCTTGTAAAGTGTAGAAACAGGCAAAACTGGGGATGCCTGGGCAGCTCAGTCAGTTAAGTGTCTGACTTTTGATTTTGGCTCAGGTCATGATCTCAGGGTTGTGGGATCGAGCCTCGAGTCTGGCTTTGTGCTGGGTGTGGGGCCTGTTTAAGATTCTCTCTCTGCCCCTCCCTCTACCCCTCTCTCTCTCCCTCTCTAGAAAAGAAACAGGCAAAACTAATGGTCACTGTTAGAAATCAGGATAGTGATTTCTCCTTGATAGGAGTGGTGATAGGAGTGGCTGTAACTAGAAGGGGCACAAGGGGTTTCTGGGGTGCTGGCCTGTTTCTTGATCTGGGTGCTGGTTCCATCCGTGGGTCTACGCAGGGAAAAACCACTGAGCCATCTGCCTATGTCGCATGCACTTTCTTATGTGTGCATATTTCAGTGAAGAGACGTAAAACAATAAGATGCACGCATATAAGGACAGATATCAACCCCAGTGGGGTGGGGGCTGTGAGAAGTGGGGGGAATGGATGTGGGGAGCTGAGAGGAAGGGGAAAATAAAACAAATATGCAATGCAGGCTTTGCAAGGACTGGTAGCAATCGCATCTTCAGAACTGAAAGGAGGGGTTAGCTAATGCTCTGCACCTGAGTTTTAAGACTAAAGAAAGGAAAGGGTCCCCATTATCTGTATATCCCTCACTAGCCCCCAGGAGCATGAGCAAGGCGCGCTCAATGACCAGCCCCATTTTAGCGTGTGGACTGAGGCCTGGCTTGAGTCAGCCAGTCCGGGCGGTACAGACTCCTGCCCCAGTGTTCTCTCTTCCAGGCCCGACTGATCCCCACCCACCAGTTTCTCTGAGGAGCCTTCCTTCTCCCTGACCTCCTCCGTCCTCACCAGGGCTCCAGGGCTAGGGCCTGTGAGGCAGGGATCTGATGACAGCTATAAAAATAAAAGCTCCCCCAGCCTGGCTCCCTAGCCTCCAGACTCACCCCCTAGAGACCCCAGCTGCGCCAGCCCCAGACAGGCTAGCAAAGGTGCCTCCCAGGCCTGGCAGGGTAAGGACTCGGTGGAGCAGGTGGCGGCGGCGGCAGCATGAGGCGGAGGGGTTATTCGGGGTGGCGTGGGGTGTCGGGTCCCAGTGCCGCTCCCCCGTGTTCTGTGAGCTCTGCAGCAGGGACCGACGCCCTCCGCCTCCAAATTGAGGACCTCCTTGGTGGTTTGCATATAGAGAGTGCGGGGCCAGGATTTGACCTTGCTGGGCTTAGCAGAAGAGAGTCTGTCCATTCCATACAGGTTGATTCCACTTGGGCAAATGTATCAGTTAGAAGTAGCTTCAGCTGCCAGTAACACGGAACCAAAATGACAGAGACCTCTGTAAGATTGTTTTTATTTTTATTTGTTATATCATATAAATAAGTCCAGAGCAAGGCAGGCAAAGACCGGTGTGGCTGCTGCACTACCATCAAGAACCCAAGTGCCTTTTCTCTTCCAGATTCATCACCCTCAGTAGGTGGTTTCCATGCTTCCATGTTTGCCACATGGTTCAAGGTGGCCCCTGAAGCTCCAGCCATCCTATCTGAGCTCCGGGCAGAAAGCAGGAAGAAGTTTGGGGGGGGGGAGGGTGCAGAGGAAGGAGGCAAAAGGCAACGTACCTCATAGCTGAATCAGCCCCCCCCCCAGAGCTTTCCTGGAAACCTCACCTACAACTTCTATTTATATTCATTAGTCATACCTAGCTGCAAGAGAATCTGGGAAATGTAGTCTCTTACTAGGGCACCTGCCCCCAACAATGACAATCCCATTGCCAAGGAAGAAGGAGGGGCGCGACTATCAAATAGGCAACATTAGGCAACGTTAGCTACAATGAAGAAAAAAAACCCACGAAGTGAAAATTGTGGAAAGAAAGAACTGCATACAGAACTCACTCTACTACTGCCCTGCATGCATTCACCTGTCAAATCTTTACAAACACCACGAGGAACTTCATTAGCTTCTTAGCACAGAGAGGGAGAACAGAGGGACACCAAGTTGCAGTCACCTGCCCTGAATCACACAGCCAGGAAATGCGGGGTTCAGAACTAGAATGCAGGGAGCCAAACTCCAGCGCTGGAGCTCTTAACCCACCAAAACGGTAATGAGATTGTTAATAACAATGATGACGGCTGATACTCACGGCGTGCTCGCACTGCTCGAAATACGTTGCATGGGTTCACGCGTGTAACCCTCACAACCACCTCTTGAGACAGGGGCTACCGTTCCATTTTACGAACACAGAAACCGAGGCACAGGGAGGTAAAGTGGCTTGTCCAAGGCCACATAGCAAGTGTTAATGGCATTTATTTCCCGGTAGTGGAATTATGGGTGCTTCCCATCTCCTTTTATTGATGCCCTGCCTTCTCCAACCCTCCCACCACCAGGATGGTGCATTGCTTGGGAAACCAGAGAAAAAGAAAACACTTCTCCTGGGGTCCAGCCTCCCGCCTCCTGCCCCAAGACCCCCACCCCAGAGGCCTCAGGGAGATCAGGCCCCACTTCCCTCTCCAGCCTGGGCTTCCTCCCCCCTCGCCCACACCGTGCTCTCTCCTCTGCAGTCACAGCTTCCCAAGGAACTCTCCCCCTCTTGGCTCCCCGCCTTTGCTCCTCCGGTACCCCCTCTGGCATGCCCCTCCCCCCTCAGTCCTGCCTGGTGAACAGCTCCCTGTGGCTCCAGGCCCTGGGGCAGAGGCTGCTCACCCACGAGATCTCCTGGGCCCGGGCGGGAGGCCTCCCTGTGCCCTTCGCCCACTGCACTTTGCCTCCTGAAGCCGAGGGCCCTGTTCCATCCCATCGACAGATTGTCAAGGGCTTTCCAGGTGCCAGGCCCTGCCAGGGACACCCACTCATTCCTCCTCAAGACAACCTCTGTCAGCCTCACGCTGGCCTCCACAGCTCTGCATGAAGGACCCCGCCACCCCTCTGCTCTCCTCTCTCCATGTCGCCCCTGGTACCCTCAAACTTTCAGCCAGCTCCTCGCTCTTTCCCTCGCACACTGAGCTCCGTCCTGTCTCAGGGTCTTTGCATTTGCTGCTCCTTCTGCCTGGAATGCTCTCTAAACACCCTTCCCTTGTCCCCCTCCACTACTCCCCAGCCCCTTCATTTTCTTCTCTCTCCCACGCCAGAATGTCAACTCCAGGAGCCCAGAGACTGTTCCGGGCCCAGAGCAGGTGCTTGCTTGACTGACTAAATACGGGAATGTATACCCAGGCCCAAGGAGTCAAGCATCTTGCCCAAAATCATCCAGCAAGTAAGGGACAAAGCTCAGAGCACTTTTTTTTTTTTTTTTTTTTTTGGCCAAGCATCTTAACCCTCAACGGCTGTACAATCGAGGTTTGCCCATCTGTCCCCCCAGAGTGCAGTGATAGCTAAGCTTGGGGCTCACACAGGCACGGATTCTAATATCTATTCTGTTTTCTGGGCAAGGAATGTCCCCTCTCAGGGCCTTAGGTCCCCCCACTTGGCCTCAGAGGATACCCAGGAGGGGCTCAAACCCTGAAAGGTGGGGACCCCGGAAGCTCCAGTCTCCCCAGCACCCGCAGCGTCCCTCACTTGCCTGCACACAGCCACAGCCAACACAAGGTTGAACGCCCCCAAGGAGGGGCAGCCAAACGGACAGCTGGAACTGCTGGGACTCCCTGCAGGGTCACCTAGCAGGTCAGCCAGGCCAGGAAAGGATGGGAGAGGGGAGCAGGACAGGAAAACAGAGCAAATGACAAATTTGGGGCCATGGACAGAGACCGGAAGAGAAGGATTCTTAGGTTCAAAGGTAAGATGTGAATTCAAATCTCACACAAGTCAGCTATTGGGCCAGTGACTTCGTCTCTCTGTGCCTCGGTTTCCCAACTGAGGAAGAGGAATGATAAACAGCACTCAAGTCATTGGGTTACCATATGAGTAAAAGTCACATAAAACATGGTAACACCCAGCACAGTGTGCGTGTGCCCAATAAACCAAGGCCTGTCCCCCTCACACCTCACCTGGCTCAGGTCTGCTCAAATGCCACCTCCTATGAGAAGCCTTCCTGGACTTCCCAGCCCATCCCTGCCCCACTTTCCTTCCTTCAGAGCCCTTGTCCCCACTTGTCATTACCTCATTCTAGTTAGTGGACAGTTAGTGTCTGCCTTTCCCCATAAATTGTCACCTCTTTCTTGGTCACCACGTCCCCAGCCCCGAGCATCGGGCCTGGCACCCAACAGGTGCTCAGCAAATGCTTGCCAAATAAATGGAAAAAGTAACTGGACAAATAATTATCTCAGAAACAAGGACAAAACGGTCCCAGGGACTCTGGGGAAGGAAGACACCTTTAAGTGTTTCCACGGGGGAGACTCCCTTCTCTCTCCTACCCCCACTCCTACCATTCTCATTGTCCCACCTTGGACAGGTCCCTTCCCCTCTCTGAGCCTGTCTGCTTGGCAGAAAAATGACCATCACCAAAGTCACAGCCTACAAGAGGCAGCTGGGCTAATTCAACCGGCAAGCACCCGGCAGCATCTCCAGCTTTCATTCTGGACAACCACTTTTCTCCCTGGTGAAATCACCAGGCTGTGGGACAACTGCCTAAGATTAGGAGGTGTGGATGTGTATTGTCAATTCTCCTGCCCTAAGCAAACGCTGGTTGGGGTTCCCAGCTAGCCTCAGTGGTCAACCCCACTAAATGGGTCTGTGGTTAACATCTTCAGCCTTCTTGAGCAGACAGAAGGATCCAGCAAGTCTATCTGAGCCAAGGCCTTGGAGTGGCACTTTGCCCATCGTAAGCACTGAACTCACACACGCTGTTGTTACTATTCCTCGAGGCGTGTCTCTGGCCTCCTGCCCCCCTTTCCCCCAGCCTGCTCCCTTGTTTCCTGACTTGTGAATGGCTTCCTTCCTCCTCCCTGCAAGCCTCTAGCCCTCCTAGCCTTGTGATCCATGAGGTGGCTGTTCCCCCACCTATGACATCTCCCAGTCCTTTGGGCACAGCTCTGTCCACGGTGCTCCTGCACCAGGCCACCCAGACCACCAGCAGAGCCCTCAACCTGTTAACTTTTTCCCAACCTTCTTCAGATGGGCTCAGGGTCAAATCCCCTTTCTTTTGCTTCCAAATTGTGAAACTGTGTGCAAGTCACTTAACTGTGGCATTTGGGGGTACCTGAACTTGGGTCCAGGCAAGGAGTTCAGGCAGGCCCAAGGACTGGGGGCAGGGGCTAGGATCACAAAACAGGCTCTCGACGCCCAGCTTTTCCCAGAGACCTAGGGGTCAGACCTAACTCTGAAACTGGCTTCACCCCATTCCTTGAGCACTAACCCCACTTCTGTGGGCCGCAGTTTACTTTTATAAAATGGGTATCACACCTTCCCTGGAGTGCTTCTGGGGATTAAATCCAGATGTGAGCATGGAAAGGGCTGTACTCAACACTGGCTTCAAGACAGTGCTCAGGAAAAGGAAGCCTGGGGTCACTGTGTGGCTAGGCGGCTCCCCTCTATCCGTGCAGCAGCAGCCACCAGCTAACTCTCAGTGACAAAGAGGAGAGCAGGGATAGGGAAGATTCATTCCTGAATCATGACCTCCCCACCCCCAGAAGGATGGAGCCCCCTCCTTCCCTGGCATCGGCTCCCAGCCTTTGCCCTTTAGCAGGTGAATCCTAAAGGCAGCTGAGCCAAGGTGCTGTCGCTGGTACTTGACTGACTTGGCAGGTCCAGGGATCCAACGTCACCCACCCAGCCAGGATAGGGAGGGACAATGGAGGCCCAGGACCAAAATGAGATTTTCTGTGCCCAGTGCCTGTATAGCCCCAGTGCCACAAACAAAAGACGCCAGGGTTGGGAGGTGAAGTTTGCCTTGACCCTCAGCTCCACGATGGTGGGAGCTGCTTATCTCTGTCCCCCTTATCCGGGGCTCCCACAGAGAAAGCACATCCAGGCCCCCAGAGGGAAAAGGAGGGGAAAAAGCATATCCTCTTCTAAAACCACCATACCAGCAGCTGTTCCCCAGACCCCAGGCTGCCCCAGGCCCTTGGCAAACCAATCTCTGAAGCTCTCATTCAACCTCACCCCTGAATTCCTAGGACAGGGGGACCCCAAACCACCTTCATACCCTTAGGGATGTGACAAAAGGCTGCTCCATGGCTCTAAAAACCAGCCTCACAATAGTACCCACCTGTGCAAAGGTTGTTGGGAGGCCTACATGAGATGGGTTAGGTCCAGGACTTACTAGACACCCGACCCCTGGCAGGCGCTCGCCACACTCTCGCTGCACTGGAGACTGGTTGCCAAATGCCAGGAACCTCCCAGCAAAAAATAATAACAAGAGCAAACGCTTATATAATACCTCCTGTGTGCCAGGCACGGCAGGACGCCGAACGTGTATCCACACTAACCCCTCCGCGTCCATCCTCAGCTCTCAGGAATGCTGTCCAGGGCTGGAATGGCCGTGGGGGTGCAGTGCAGAGGGGCGGGAGGGTATTGGGGGCAGGGAAGCAGAAGACTCGCCAGGGGTCCCTTCTGTCCCAGGGATCAGAGACAGGAGTCCCAGGTTCAAACCGGGCTCAGCCGCCATGAGCAAGCAGGTGGGGCTGACCCTTGGTGTCCACACCTGGGCAAAGAAGGCAAGTGGTAAACCTCCCACCCCAAGGAAAGGGAATGGAAATGTAGGAACCCTTCCCCCACCTCCCTCCACCTGGCCCAGCTTCTCCCCTCCGGCAGGCCAGGGACACACAAACACAAGCTCGCCCACACACCCAGGCTCCTCTTAAAATAAATATATACACACACAAAGTATTTTCTAAACAGCCCGCCCAACTACACTTACCAAAAAGAATCTGCCCCAACTTGGGCTCAGTAGGACCAAGATGTGTACCCTCTCCTCCTACATAATCTGGCCTGCTGGCCCGATCCCCAAACACCGTACAGAGGTCACAGACGCCCCTCTAAACCCAAGCCTGGCACTCAGGACCAGCCAGAGGCCCTAGACCTCTTCCCAAGCAGAGTTCCCAGTCACTCCTCCCTAGCACCCAGGGGCGCTGAGTCACTCCGGCAGGCTGACCCAGCACTCCTCTGCCTCCCCCCACAAGCCTCGCACCCCCATCTCCAAGCACAGACCATGGAGGGAGTAGCAGAGGAGGGGGAAAAAAAAAACAGCTGTAACACCCCCACCCAACCACCAAAACAGCCAAAAATAACAGGACCCCCCCACCACACAAGAACCCCCCCACACCAGGAAAGCAAATATAAAATCATATAAGCCAAAAATAAAGAAAAAAAAATGAAAAGCCAACTACTGCCCCCAAAAGGCTTTT
>CM052885.1:112156657-112421897 GCA_028534135.1 Potos flavus | reverse complement strand
CAGAGAGTTTATCATTCATCTGTACACATAGACATTTCTTCTTTAAATAACACCACGGGCGGGCGCCCCATCTGCATGTGCGGTTGGTTTGGACAAAAATATAGATATATATAATAAAATATTAAAATTACCGACGAGCTCCCCGCGCTGCCAAGTGCCCCAGTGCCAAAGTTTTGCCGGCGCCACCAGGGGCGGGGGCGGGAGCGCGGGCGCTTCCCGGAGTCTCCGTGGCCGCGGCGCGCCCGGCAGCGCGGAGGCCGGCCGGCAGGGGGACGCGCGCGGGGGCCGCGCTAGCAGTGGCCGGAGGAGGCTAGCAGGGGCTCCGGCAGCTGCTTGAACAAGTTCCGCAGGGTGCTGAGCTCGCGCGACAGCTGCTCCACCTTCTTCTGGAGCCGCTCGTTCTCGGCCGTGAGCTCTAGGACCTTGTGCTGCGTCTCCAGGTTGCGCATCTTGGCCTTGTCGCGGCTCTTGCGCACCGCGATGTTGTTGCGCTCGCGCCGGATCTTGTACTCATCGCTGTGCTTGTCCACTGTCTTCTTGGCCTTGCTCTTGACCTGCGAGGGCGCTGGCGCCGCCCCCGCGTAGCAGGCGGCCGGGGGCGCCTTGGCGTCAGCGGGGCTCGGCGTGCCGGGCGGGCTGGACGACGAGGACGTGGACAGGCTCCCGCTGCTGCCGCTCGGCACCGCCTGGTAGCCGAGGTAGGCGCGCAGAGCGTACGGGAAGCCAGCCGCCATGCCTGCGGCACCGCCGCCGGGCGCTCCGGCCTCCTCCTTCCGCTTGCAGTCCGCGGGCTCGAAGCCCGGCTCCGCCTTGAGCTCGGCGGGCTGCGGCGGCGGCGGCGGGGGCGGCGGGTGCAGGGGCGCGAAGCAGCCGGGGTGCAGCGCGCCCTTGGCGGCCCCCAGGCGCCCCAGGCTCACGTAGCCGTACTCGGACGCCTTCTTGCAGTTCTTGCCCCCGTAGTCGTCGGAGAAGAGGTCGGAGAGGAAGTCGTGGTGCTGCCCGGAGGAGGCGGGCGCGGGGGCGGGCGCGGGCGGAGCCGCCTCGAAGGTGTCCGTGGCTGTGGCCGGCGCCGGGGCCTGCGGCGCGCCCAGCGGCTCCAGGTACGGGCTGAAGTCGATGGCGCGCTCGTGGTCGCCGATGCTACCCAGCTCGCCGGCGGGGGGGCGCGGCCCGGGTCTGGCCGCGGGGGGCGCCGCGGGGGCCGCCTTGCCGGCGTAAGCAGCAGCCAAGCAGTCCGCCTCGTAGTAGAAGTTGGCCACTTCCATGGATTTAAAGGCAGGCGGCGGCGGCAGGGGCAGACATGCTGGGTCCCAGGCCACCAGGCGTTGCATGAACGCGGGTGCCCGGGGAGGGGGCCTGGGGCTGCCCGCTCCGGCCGGCCCGCAGGTGGCGCGGCCTCCTGGCTCCGAACTGTCACCGCTGTGTCGCTGCTGCTGCTGCTGCCGCCGGGGTGGCCGCTACTAGTGCGGGGGCTGACGGCTGGACCCTCGCGTGGGTCCTCTTCCCGGTCCCGTGCGCGGCTCTGACTCGCTAAAGTTTCTCCTGAGCCCGGTTATTTATAAAGGCGGCCCATGGCAACGGCTGCGTCACGCTGGCAGCCGCCCCGGCCCCTCCCGCCGCCACCGGGACGCGGTGTGGCGGCCTGAGACCCCCGGGAGGGCGTCGGCGGGGCTAGGCGGCCAGACCCAAGACCAGGAGTGCGCCCTCGGGGGTCCGTGGGCCCCAGGGGGGCGGCCTTACGCCCCCTGCCCCCCCCCACTCGGCCGCCCAGGGATTGGAAGCGAGAAGGGGAGGCGCGACCCCGCCCCCGGACCGCCCCCTCTGGGCTGGAGGCTGTACTGGAAGTGGGGGGGATCCGGGGAGGGGGCAACGCGATAGCCTTCCCCCACCCAAAACACAGCCGCCGCCCGCCCCCTGCTGGAGGACGCCTTGGCTTCAGGATCTGCAGCGCCCAGTCCGGACGCCCCACAGAGGAGACGCTCCCCATGCCGCATCCCGGAGATCTCAGCCCACCACGCCCCCACCCCCGCTCTGGTTCGGGAGAGGTGACCCATCTCCACGGCCCTTCCCCGGGCGCGGCCCCGCCCCCAAACTTGCCCCCATCCCCAGCTCTCGGAAGGAGAGGATTCCACGCTGGTGGAGACTCCCCTCCTAAAGCCACGTCCAATACAAGGACCCTGGTCCGGGGGATTGGGGGACAGTTTGACGGAGCTCTCCACCAGGGGCCTCTGCTGCGGCAACTGCGCCCCTCCCCTAGCCCCGCCCACCGTACCTGCCCGCCCCCTTAGACCACACCTGGGTCTTCTCTGGCCCCACCCGACCCTGACCTGGGCCGAGGAGGTGGAAGGGGGCGGGGGTGCTAGAATCTACCACACTATGTGACCTTGGGCGAGTCACTTCACTTCTCCAAGCTCCAGCCGTGAAGGTGCCGTTACAGTTATTAACTGTGTACTGCCTACACCACAGACTTCCAAACATAAGGCTTCATTTTTAAGTCCATTGTGGGAGGCACATCAGAAAGAAGCCACCCCCCCACACACACACAGGGTAAAAAGTAGCCCGGGGAGGGGGGGGAGGGGGCGGGGAAGCATAAGACACTCAAGGTCACATGGCCTCATGTCCCCCACTAGTCTCCAGACCTTTTGTCAGGGCACCCTAGGACCTATTTGCCAACCTGAGACCAAAAAACCTATTTCTGAGGCTAGGGGTGGGGGTGTCAAGCCAGACCCCACCGAGAGCCAAGCAGGAGGGAGAAAGGACTTCCCCCGTTGTTACCAAGTCCCCGCTTTGTACTGAGGGTGGGCCTGGACCCAGGGTTCACTTTGCCACCCCGGCAGGAGGATGCTTCTCCTGGTACACAGATGGGAAGACAGGCCATGGCCCATCCTGGGTTGGAACAGTGGGCTGCGTGAGCTCAAGGGGCCCCTTGCCCTCTTCAACCCCATTCCTAGGCCATTTGGGCAGCTCCTTGGGCCCACCCCTCTGCCACTCCCGGCCCAGGCTGCCCAGGCAGGAGCTCCCAGCCTGCCTGGGGATAACCCCCGGCCCACTGACCCCAGCCCTGGCCCTGGCGGGCAGGCAGGCATTGCTCAACCTTCAGTGTTATCTGCTGAGGCGGGGTGACCTCCGCCCCAGAGAGCTGGAGAAATGACATCTCCAAGTGCCCTTGGGGGGTGGGGGGGAGTAGGGAAGAACAGGATGAAACACTGACCGGGCCTGCTGGCTTTCGGGGCCTTCCCAGCAGCCTCTGGCCCAGGGAGGGATCTGAGGCCCCAGGGCTACTCAGCCAGGCCTTCCAGGCTACAAAGCGGGACGCTCAGAGCTCAGCAAAGTGGGACACTCACACCACCTCCAGGAGGGCCTCCTGGCGCCACCTGCAAGTGAATTTCCTTCCCAGCCTGTCACCAGCTACCATTACCCTACTTGTCCAGTCTACCTCAGTCTCCACCCCCCCCCCCCAAAGACCACCTGTTCCATGAGGGCTGGCCCGCGAGTACTGGACCTCCTCGCCTGGGCATGACCAAAATTTACCAGTGGTGAATACATCTGCTGTTCCCTCTGGACCAAGAACACTGTTCCCCTCGCTCTGCCCAAGGCAACTCCTCAGGACTCAGCCCAAAGCTTACCTCCAAGAAGCCCTCCCTAACCCCCATCTAAAGTCCCAGACCCTCAGTTGCTTCTTTCACATTCCCGCATTCTCTTCACAATCAAAATTGTCTCCCTTATGCATGTGGCTTTCTGTCCCCACTGCCCCCTCCCCATGTGATCGCCATCAGGGCAGGGGTTTTTGTTTGGTTCACTGCTGTGCCCCGTGCCTAGAACAGTGCCTGACACAGGGAAGATACTCAATGTATGAGGAGGCTTGAGAAAGTGAGGTTACCATGTGCTGGGCTATGTAACCTCAGGCAAGATGGCTTCCCTCTCTGGGCCTCGGCAGCCCCCCACACATACACACACACCTATCAGGGTTCTGGGGAGATTGCAGTGAAACCTGGGGGGTCTGAAGCTAATTAGAGGATTTTCTGTGTGTCCTCAAGTGTCTTCCACCCTCTCTGAACCACAATTTAAGCTCTCTCATTTAATCCTCTTGATAACTTGTAGGAAGCAGATCCTATTATCTCCACTTTACAGATGAGGAAACTGAGGCCAACATCACATTTAAGGGGTGGGAAGGACTAAAGTCTTTCCAGACTCACCTTTCCCACTTTGGGTTTGTAATAAATCATAACGGGTCTGGGGATGTGAACCCCATTTTCTGAAGGGAAGAACTGAGACCCAGAGAAGGGTTCCCCAGGGTTGTACAGTGACTGGAGGGGCAGCCCAATCCTGGTGACCAGCCCCCAAGGACCAGACTCACCCCATCAGGGTCTTGTTCAGCTGGCCTCCAGGATAGACTTCACCCACCAGACACTGAGCCTTTTGCTTCCCGCCCTTCCCTGCTCCAGATTCCCCACTCTGGCCTGATGGAGACGTCCACGGCCACCGCAGTGCCACCCCAGGTGCGGGCACGGAGGCTGCGTGCTTGGGTGACGTAAGACCTTGTGTTTACAAGCCTCATTGCTCAACAGGCCCTGCCCACTGCCGCACCATGAACACTCAGCCTCCCCTCCAACGAGGGTCTGATGGGCACGGAACCACTAGGGCCCAGAGGCCACGAGCACGCCCTGTGGCTCTGCACCACCTGACACCACCCACAGTGCCCTCTCCCTCTACCGTCTCACCTAGGTGTCTGTAGGAGCCTGGGGTGGGGAAGGGTCTCAAACAGGGAGCCAGGAGTCAAATCCAACCTAGAAATGTACTCAGTGTGACCCTCTGGCGTTTTGCTTTATTGTGGCTTTTTTCCCCCTAATGAATTTATTGCCAACATTTAAAAATCAGGAGACTTCACATCAAAATTCCAATTTTCAGCTTCTCTTTTAAAACCAGAACCCGTGGGCTGGGCCTGTGTGGCTGCAAGTGTGGGCAGGAACCCGGCGGGGGCTGTGGAGGAACAGGCCCTTTCTACCCGGATACACCCTCCCCTGCCCCCAGACTGCTTTCAAAATCCCTTCTCCCAGCCTCTGCAGCTTCTCCTCAGCCCCATTTTCAGGAGGAGAAAACCAAGGCAACTTGCCCAAAGGGAGTCCCAGTGTCGCTCATTTGATGGAGAATGGTTAAAGGTGCTCTCAGGGGTAGAAATCAGCCCGCAGGTAGAAACCTAAGTCTGAAAGAGGAACCATCAGAGATGGTCTCTAGTGGATCTGGAATGGGAGGCCTTCAAGGGGGCGGCTTTGGTTCCTGTTCTGTGCCCTCCTGGCTAGGACACTCCGGTGTGTCCTCTAGACCTCAGTCCCTGGTCTATAGAGCAGGATAATAATATCCCCTCTGTCTTGGGCATTCCGAACCAGCAGTACCCCCTCCCATTGGCCCACCGTGACACGTGGGAGTGCATCCCCTTTGCCCCCAGAGGGCCTGACCCTGGTAAGTCATGGAAGCCTTGCAAAGTAGGCTGATGGGAAACAGGTCCAGAAAGGGTTCGCACCTTCCCCTGGATCACAGTGAACCAGTAAAAGAGCCAGACTGAAAAGCCAGACCCCTGATTCCAAGATTTCCCCCCACGACGCCTCCTCTTTAAAGCTCACTTTCTCCATCTATCAAATGGGGCTGAAATTAGATCCCTGAGGGCTGCCGAGCCAAATATCCTGGCCCCCAGAGTTTTGGAGTCCTGGGAGATGCTCAGGGCCGGCTCGTGAAACTTTATGTGTATGCTGCCACCATGTGGCGGGCTCTGGGAATACAGGAGTGATTTCAGTAAATCCTCTTTGGGATACAGAGGTCGGCACTGTGGCTAGGACAGATACCCACAGGACCGAAGCTGGCTACTGAAAGAAACTAAAAGGTCCAATGAACCAATGTCTACAGACAAAAGGTGCTCATTTTCACTTAGTCATTCATCAAATATTTTTTGGCACCTACAATGGCTCGTGCCCTAGAAACATATTCGTGAACAAGATAGGACGATTCCTATTTTCATGGTGTTGACATTCCCCTTGGAGAAGACAAACAAGAAATAAGATCAATGAGTAACGTATACATTGTGTTAGATCCTGGTAAACACCCTGGGGAAAAATACAGCAAAGGAGGGGAATGGCGGTGGTGGATTTTAACTTTACAGTAGAGAGGTCAGGGGAGGCCTCCCTGAGGTGACATTGGAGCAAAAACATCCACACAGATAGCTATGGGGAGGGTGGGCCGGGCAGGGGGGAACAGCATGTGCAAAGGCCCTAACATAGGAGAGTGCCTGGCCCATGCAGTTGCTGTGGGTGGAGTAGATGGACAGTAGGAGGAAATTGTTTCAGAAATAGAGGGGGCCGGGGGTGCCTGGGTGGCTCAGTCCGTTAAGTGTCTGACTTCAGCTCAGGTCATCTTGGGTCCTGGGGTGGAGTCCAGCATCGGGCTCCCCGCTCAGCAGGGAGTCTGCTTGTCCCTCTCCCTCTGCCCCTCCCCCTGCTTGTGGTCTCTCTCTCTCTCTCAAATAAATACATAAATAATTTTTTTTTAAAGAAAGAAAGAAATCGTGGGGGCCATATCACACAGGGCTTTGTGGGGCACTAAATAGACTTCGGCTTTTACTCCAGGTTAGCTGGGAGCCATGGAGAGTTCTGAGCAGAAGAGGAACAGGATCTGACGTGGATTCTAATGGAATCCCTCTGGCTACAAGTGGGGGTAGTGGTGGACGCTACTAGCAGTCAAGGCTGAAATGGGGAGCCCGGGGAGGAGGTAACCATCGTCCGTGCAAGCAGCTGATGGGACACTTCCCTAGCGGGGTGGCCGTGGAGGTGATGAGAGAAGGGGTCAGACTCTGAAACTTTTTTTCAAAGTAGAACCTTCAGAATTTGCTGACAGACGCAGTTACAAGACTGCCGCGCCCCACACGGACCGCTCCATAGCCATTTAAAGGGATACGGTATTTGACTGCCAGAAGCACAGGCCCCCACAAGAAACAAGTAGATAAATCAGACGATGTCAATATTAAAAATTTGTGTGCAGCAGAGGGAAAAATCAACAAGAGTAAGTCAGCCCTGAGGAACGGGAGAAAATACTTGTAAATCATGTATCTGATAGGTTAATATCCAGAATATGTAAGAAACTCCTACAACTCAACAACAGAGGGACAACCCAACTAAAAATGAGGAAAGGACTTGAAATAGACATTTCTCAAAGAAGATATGTGAATGGCTAATATAAGCACATGAAAAGATCCTCAACGTCACTGATCATTAGAGAGATACAAATCCAAACCACCACGAGAGACCACCCCACACCCACCGGGATGGCTACTCTCCAGAAAAATAGGAAATAACAAGTGTTGGTGAAGATATGGAGAAAATGTCGATGCGAATGCAAACTGGTACAGCCACTGTTGGAAACAGTATGGCGGTTCCTCAAAAAAATAAAAATAGAACCACCATGTGATCCGGTAATTCCACTTCTAGCTGTGTGTCCCAAAAGAACTGGAAGCAGGGTTTTGATGATATGCATGGACACCCATCTCATAACAGCATTATTCACAACAGCCAAAAAGGTCAAAGCAACCCAAGCGTCCATCGATGTATAAATGGATAAACAAAATATGGTCTCTACACACAACAATTATTCAGCCTTTAAAGAGAAGGAAATTCGGAGATACTGCAACATGGATGAGCCTTGAGGACATGACGCTAAGTGAAATACACCAGGCACAAAAGGACAGATCCTATATGAGTCCACTTAGATGAGGTCCTGAGAGCAGTCACGTTCATAAAGACAGAAAGTAGCATGGTGGATGCCAGGGGGCAGGGGACAGAGGAGTGGGGAGTTGTTTAATGGGGACAGAGTTTCCACTTGGGATGATGAGAAGCTTCTGGAGATGGATGGTGGTGAAGACTTCACTATGGTAAGAATGTACTTAATGGCACTGAACTGTACATTTAAAAATAATTAAAATGGTCAATTTCATGTTAACTGAATTTTACCACAATTAAAAATAAATAAATAAAAAGGACAAGGCAGATCTTTAGATGTCACCATGGAAAGGTGCCCAAGGGCCCTATGGTGTGAAAGAAGGATGTGGCAAAGCAGGATTCCGGTGGAGTTGTGTTTGTCTTGAAAACATTGGCCATTAGCTAAAAAAATAAAAAATAAAAGTGTTTTTCATTACACGTAGTGTTGATGGTGTGGGAAAACAAACACTCTTATAAACGTCTAGTGGCTGTGTAAAGTGGTAGAACCTCTAGTTGTAATTTGGCCCAGAAACGTCACTGAGCCCAGAAATGCTGGGCATTTATACTACAAAGATACTCACAGCTGCACCAAGAAAAATGGACATGGTAATAACAGGAGCTTGTGGACAGCATCGGTGGCTCCCAGGACCAGGGAACACTATGCCGCTACTGAGGCTGAGGGATGAGGGAGAGGATGAGGGACAGGACCTAGGGAGAGGATCTATACCCACACTGTCCCATAGAACTTTCCGGGATGATGGCAATGTTCTACATCTGTGCTGTGCCATATGGGAGCTACAAGCCACCTGTGGCCAGTGAGCACTTGAGGCTAGTGTGATGAAGGAAATGAATTTTTTATTCTATTCCATTTTAATTACATTTAAATAGCCTCCTGTGATTAGTGCGTACTATACTGAACAACACATTCTAGAACCAAGATCTATCATTAAGAGGAGAAAGCCGAGTGTGGGCCAGGAGGTGTGGTGTGCAAACCCCCACAGAACTGAGAAGAGAATGCAGGAATTCACTCATGAGTGTGTTTGAGGAGGTTTCTCCCAATGCAAGGGCCACAAGAAATGCAACCAGGGGCAGCCTAGGGCCCGGGGTGCTCTGAATACTGTTGTGTGATAACACATCCCGGAACTTAGTGGCTTAACACAATTGCCATTGGGTTTGCTCCCCATACTGTGGGTCAGAAATCTGGGCAACTTTTCTCTGCTCCAGGGCCAGCTGCTGGATGGAATGTCCAAGGTGACTCCTTCACCCCCGTGTGTGACACCTCGGCTAGGATGGCCCAGATGACTGATGGCCGGCTGGAGCACATGTCTGCCAGCTTAGTCCTCGGTCCCTCCGTTCTGCATCATGCAGTCTCTCCCTCCCCCTGTGGTCCTCCCAGCACAGTAGCCGCACCTCTTAGACAGTAGCTGGCTTGCCCCGGAGCAAAAATGAGAAACGCCAGGCCTTCTTTAGGCTTAAGTCCAAAAACGACCCCACCATTCATCCTATTGGTGGGAGCCACTAAAGTCAGTCTTCCGCAGGAAGAGGGCTGGGGGCTGATGTGGGAGGTGGAAGGAAGACCTACATTTTTTTTTCTAACTTTAAAATGTTCACAACAGATCTGTGTTACCTTATTATTTGTTTTGAGTTTAGAAAGCCATACGTTGCATGGTCCTGCCTCCACACCTTTGCCTGTGCTATTCCCTCTGCCTCAACACCCTTCCCTTCCACCTACAGCTGAGACGATGCCCGGAGAAACCTTCCCTGAATGCCCAAGTCAAATGACTCCCTGTTTCCTCTGCACTCCCCACACTTTATGCCTCTAGAATCTCATTCCGCCCCTACTGGAATTAGTTTTGGGTAATCTGCCTCTCCCGGCAGCCCCTTGAGGTCAGCCCAATCGAGGTCATGTCTGTACACACGTACACACACACACACACACACAGTGAATCATGCAGGTGCTGAGTAGGTGCTCAGTGATTTCAGGGCCCAAACACTTGCCTGACTCACAATCGCCCCACCCCACTGGGCCTTTGCCAGCATCTGTGGGTGCACTGTCCATAATTACCACCAGGTGGCAGTACAGCCCAGCCTCCAACCTCCCCAGCGCTTTCTGAGCCAGGAAAGCCCCCACAGGCTGGAAAGCTGAGAGGTGACGGGAGGCCAGGGCAGGGGGCCCCAAGCCCAGCTTTGAAGATAAATTACCCATCCCAATTGCCCACACCCCTCCTCGACTTCAAAATTTGCCTCCCCCTCAAGCAAAGTGACTTTAATTAGAGGCATACCAGCAAACAAGGGGGACCCCCCCTACAAAATCTTGCACCAAGTGAAAGATACCAGACACAAAAGAATACACCCTGCATGCTTCCTTTTGTATGAAGCTCTGGAGTAGGCAAAATTCATCTACGGCCGAAACATCAGAACGGTGGCTGCCTCAAACTGGGGGCTGGGCAGGCTCGAATGGGGAAGCAGGAGGGTACTTTCTGGGGTCACGGTAAACGTTCTGTATTAGTTTCCAAGGGCCGCCGTGACCAAATGCCACCACGAACTAGGCGGGTTAAAACAACACACATTTATGCTCCAACAGTTCCGGGAGGCGGAGGTCTGAAATCAGGACCACGCTCCTTCTGAAGGCTCTGGGGAAGAATCTTTCCTTGCCTCTTCCAACTAAGGGTGGTTACTAGCAATCTTTGGCCTTCCTGGGCTTGTCACAGCATCCCTCCAATCTCTGCACTCTGTCTCTGCATGACCTTCTTCCTCCTATGTGTGTTCATGTCCCAATCTCCTTCTTTCTTTCATAAACACACCAGTCATCAGATTTGGGGTCCACCCTAATCCTGGATGATCTCATCTTAACTCAGTTGTACCTGCAAGACCCTATTTCCAAATCAGGTCCCATTCACATTTACCAAGAGTCAGGACTTGAACATCTCTCTCTGAGGGACTCGATTCAACCCACTTCGTGTTCTGTATCTTGGAAAGAGTTTGGGCAACACAAGTAGATAGATGCACTTATGAAAAATAATCCAAAGTACACCTAAGATTTGTGCATTTCACTGATTCTAAGTTTTCTAGACAGAAACAAATATTGAACTCTAGCTGACGATAGGCACGCTGAAGTGTTTAGGGGTGAAGTGTGCGGGGGGGTCTGCAACTTTTTCAATTGGGAACGATCCCTCAGTCTTTCTCATTTGAAGAGGATAGACCCGTTATTTTGCGGGACGTCTCTCCTGTGGCTCTGTCTGTAGTTCCTCATGGTTAGACTCGGGCTCTGCACCTTTGCCCATGTGGTGGTGTGTCTGCCCTCCTTGATGCTTGCCATCAGGAGACACCCAAGAGCCACTGTCCCCTTACTGGTGATGTCAATATTGATCACATGGTCAAGACGATGTCTGCCAGGTCTCACCACTGTGAAGTTATACTGTATTTTCTCTTTCTAATGAGAAGCACCTTGTGGGGAGATATTTTTAAACCATCTAACCATCCTGTTAATCTTCCAACATTCACTAATTTTTCACAGTTTCACTGTTTTTCACCAATTTTAACATTGCGCATAATGTTTGCCTCAGTCTCTTGCTCTGTAATATATGTACATGTATATTTACATTACATAGATATGTAATAGATGTATATGATCCCAAAACAGAGCAACTTAAGGCAATAATCATTCATTTTCTCCTCTGGAGGTGGACTGGAAGGTTCTGGCTTGGGGTGTCTCAGGAGGCTGCGGTCAAGATGTCAGCTGGGGTTTGCCGCTATCTGAAAGCTCAGTGGGGCTGGGGCATCGGCAGCCAGGAGGAATATAATGTGAGCCATACATGAGAACCACACGCTTAACTTCTAGTTCTCCAGTAGGCACGGTTTAAGAAGTAGGAAAAGATAGGGGCGAGATTCATTTTTGTAATAAACCACATTTAATTCAATGGAACGCAAATCGTATTTCAACACGTTCTCAATATGAAAAATTGTTGGCGTGTCTGACATCTCTTTTCTCGGGTTGTCTTGGAAATTCAGTGTATATTTCTCACAGCACACTCCGATTTGGACTGGCCACAGCCAGCACTCAACAGGCATGCGTGGCTAGTGACTCGTGTGGGACAACTCAGCACGGAGGCACCTGCTTCCAAGATGACTCGCTTATGGGGCTTCTATGGGAGGCCTCGGTCCCCCATCACATGGCCTGTTTGGCGGGCTGTCTGAGTGGCCCCATGACATGGAAGCTGTCTTCCCCTAGAGTGAGTGATGGCAGAGAACGGCAAGGAGGAACACCTGCCCTTGACTGACCTTCGTTCTTTGATCCAGCATCATCTCTGCCATATTCTACCCATCCAAACCGAATCACTAAGTCCAGCCCCCACGCAAGGGAAAGTAAATGAGATTCCATCTCTTGAGAAGAATGGAGATAAGAGATTAAGTCAAAGAATTGGTGGGCGTATCTTAACATCGCCATACTCCCATTTATTTGTTTACTCATTTATATCCCAGGGGTAATGTTATGTTATATGGATGTTATGTTATCCCAGGGGTAATAAATCCATCACTAACACTGCTTATTACGATGCTCAAGGTGACCCAGATTCGGCCAGTCTAAGTCACTTTTCACTGGCTCCCGGGTCTTTCCACCACGTGCCCAGCATTCTCTGGGCATTCCCTTATTTATGGGACAAGATGTTCCAGGTTCCATTTCTACTTGTCTTAGCCCAGCCCCCGTTCCTTTAACAGGAGAATGGTATTTTGAAACCAGAATCTGGGTGCTGTCCAACTTTTTGATTTTTACCAATCTCGCAGGCGTAAAGGGATATTTCCTGGTTGTTTTCATTCGCATATCCTATTACTAATGAGTTTGAGCCTGTTGCGTTTGCTGGTAGTTTTCCTCTTCTGAAAATTGCTCTTCACATCCATTGTCCCTTTTCCTTGGGGGCTGCTGTCTTTTCCGCTATTGTTTATTTGCAGGTTTCCTGGGTATTCTAAACATGTCAGTTTTTAGACGATGCAATGTCTTCACACTCTGACACCCGTCTATTTACTCAGTCTGTGGTATCCTTTGGCCAGAATTCCTTAATTTTGATGTTATCAGGGTAATGCAAAGAAAAAAAAAATTTTTTTTTTTGCCTTATATACATTTGTAGGAGTTTTTGCTGTGGTAAAATACAGACGACATAAAATTTACCATTTTAGTGGTTTTTAAGGGTACAAATCAGTGGCATTGACTACAATCACAGAGTTGTGCAACCCCTACCACCATCCATCTCTGGAACTATCTCATCTCCCAAATGGAAACTCTGTCCTCTTCCTCCCCCAGCCTCTGGAAACCTCTATTCCACTTTCTATCTCTATGGATGTGATGCTCTGGGTTCCTCAAATAAGTGGAACCGCACAATATTTGTCCTTTTGTGGCTTATTTCCCCCCAGATAAGGTCTTCGAGGTTCATCCGTGTTGTAGCCTGTGTCAGAATTCCACTTCTCTGTAAGGCTGAATAATATCCCATCATTCAGATAAACCACATTTGGGGCATCCATCCACCCGTCAACGGATATCTGCATTGTTTCTGCCTTCTGGCTGTGAATGGTGCCGCTGGGAACGGGTGTGTGAGAATCCGAGTTCATTTTCCAGCTCTTTTAGGGATAAACCTAGAAGTGGAATTGGGGTCATATGGTAATTCTATGTTTTCACTTTTCGAGGGACCGCCAAACTGCTTTCCACACCAACTGTCCCGTTTTGCATTCTCACCAGCACTGATCAAGGGTTCCAGTGTCCCCACATCATCACCGCAATGCATTATTTTCCATTCTGTTTTTTTATGAAAGCCATTCTTGGGGGGCGAAGTGGGATCCCCTGGCAGTTTTGACTTGCGTCTCCCTAATGATACTGAGCATTATTTCATGTGTACACTGGCCATCTGAAGGGGTTTTTTGGGGGGAGAGATCTAGTCAAGTTCTTTGACCATATCTGAATCAGGTACTTTATGCTTGTGCTTTTGAAATTTGCTTAATTTAAAAAGTCCTTTCTCACCTCTAGGCATCAAATGACTTTCTGACTATTCTTCTACTAATGGGAGAGTGCTTTTTTGGAGTAAAATATATATAATATTTATCATTTTAACCATTTGTAAGTGTACAATGCAGTGGTATTAATTACATTCACAATATCTTGTACCCATCACCACTATCAATGCCCAAACTTTTCCATCGTCCCCAACACAAACTCTGTCCCTATTAAACAATACCTCCCCACACTCCCCCCTCCAGCTTCTAGCAGTCACCGTCCTACTTTCTGTCTCTATCAATTCTGCCTATTATTGTTCTTCTGTGTCTGCCTTATTTCCCTTAGCATAACACTTTCAGGATCTCTCCACGTTGTAGCATGTGTCAAAATCTCTTTCCTTTTTTTTAAGATTTTATTTAGAGAGAGAGTGCACATGCATGCAGGGAGAGAGGGAGAGAGAAAAGTTCAAGCAGACTCCACACTAAGCACAGAGCCTGACACGGAGCTCAATCCCATGACCCATGGGATCACGACCTGAGCCGAAACCAAGAGTCGGATGCCTAACCGACTGAGCCACCCAGATGCCCCTAGATTAGTTTTTGGAGAAACATCAAGTACCTATGATGTGGATGATGGAGAATCTCACCCAGGCACGTGATACACCAAGCCCTGAGCCCTGCCCTCATGGGGTTTACAGTCTAGTGGCAGGGCAGATCGGGGGAGACAAGAGACAAACATGCATATGGGATCATTTCAGGTACTGATAATAGGATAAAGGAAAACAAAGTGGGAGCTGGATCTGTGTGGGTGGCAGCATTATTAGAGGGCATCTCTGAGGAGGTCTGAGCAGAGGCCAGAAGGAGCCGCATCTGGGATATACAGACTGCATGTAAAATACCAGTGGAGCATCCTGACACATAGTAAATGCTCAACTAACAGTGGCTCAAGGCTTCATCCTACCAATGTGTTTCCGGTTTTGCTGAGCAGCACAGGCCCTGGGCTACTGTAACATTTCCTCCTCCTCCGCTCCCTCCAGCTTAGAGGGGGCAACGACTTCTGCTGAGAACCTCTGAGCTTTTTCACACCCTCTTTTTTGACTTTTGGGCTCCTCCACCACCCCCGTCACCAATTCCCTATGGGAAAGTCTCTCCGTTTAAACGCACAGCGGTTTCCTTTCCTGCCACAAGGAAGGAGTCTGAGAACAAACTGGCCGGTGAACAGCGTCGCAGGCTTTCTCCTCCCCTTCTCCCTTCTTGAGGCTAAAGCCCCAGGGGGCTATAGATAGGAGGGGCAGCTGGGCGCTGAGGACCAGACCTGGTTTTGTCCTAGCTCTGCCGCTTGTCAGCTCTGCAAACTTCATCATGTCAGGTTCCCTCCCTGAAGCCTGTTTTCTCACCTGTGCTGTGAAAAAGGATTGACACAGAGTGTTCTGAGGATTTGTTGGGGTGTGGCCTCGACAGCTGCAACCTTAAGAAAGAATAGTAAAGAGGAGACTTCCCCTACCAGCCGAGAAAGGCACAGGCCAGTATAAAACAGTGGGGTGCTGGCGCACAGAGACACGGGCCAACGAGGGAACGTAGGGGGGCGCAAGCCGACCGCAGTTGTCTGAGAAGCTCAGTGCCTGGAACCCCAGCATGCCCGGGGAAGGAGAGACGACGGTTCAGGAGATGGTGTCGAGAAACTGGCCCAGAATAAAACCGCAAACAAAAGCAGACTCTTCACGTGGATTAAAGTCTTAACACAAAGGGGGAACACCATAAAATTAGTCAAGTTACAGACACACAGTGGAATATTGCTCAGCCGTAAAAAGGAATGAGATTTGGGGGTTCCTGGGTGGCTCAGTCGTTTGAGCCCTATACACTCAGTGGGGTGTCTGCTTGAGATTCTCTCCCTCTGCCCCTCCCCCAACACGCTCACGTGCTCTCTCTCTGTCTCAAATAAATAAATCTTAAAAAAAAACCAATCTAATGAATGAATTCACTCATCACATCCTCACTAGATGTCCCTATGGTGGGCCCACGGGTCCAAATGTTATAGAAGAAGAAACTGAGCCTCAGAGAAAGTCCCAAATGTGCCCACCCTCACCTAGCCAGTAAGCAGAGAAGCTGGAATTCGAACCCAGGCCACGTCCTCACCTTGGTGCCTTTCTTCCAAATCTCTCCTTGCTCCGTGGCTTCCCACGCTACCCTCGCTACCCTCGAAGCCACCCTGAACGGCTCCTGGAAATTCCCTGTGCCTTGCCAAGCTGGGCTGCAGTTTCACTTTATGCCAGGAGGTGTCACCAGAGAGTTTCTGGTGGCCACAGTCCAAAGTCAGCACCCCAGAGCATGGATGTGCCTTCGTTTATCTCATGAGCTTGAAGGATATTCCCAAGTTTCTCCTCCACAAACCAAGGTGCAGCTCTATCCTAGCACCTGTGGTCACGAGCTCCGAGGTGTGAATCTCTCTGGGAATGTATTTCTAGAAATGGAGTTGCGAAGAAGAGTGACTGTCTTTGAATTGCTCGGATCCCATGAACTTGCTAAGCTGCTTTACAGCTGAGCAGGGTGGTGCCCACAGAGGGCACATGGGTCACCCAGGAGCCTACGCAAGTTAGTACAAGGGCCAGGTCTGAAATCAGCTGCTCTGGCGACAGATTTTTCCCACTGCACTTGGGAGGCTCCCCCCTCGGCATGAGGGCAGTCTGGGCACTTTTATATGTGTATGGACCTGTGTCTGACCGTTCCTTCTGTCATTCAATCATCTGTTCACTCACCTAACAACTAAATTGGTGAGATACCAGATCCGTGCTGTTCAAGAATGACTCAAGTAAGTGTTTCCTAGACAAGAAAATAATTCATCTTCCTTTCTTACATTAATCTGAAGGATTAATGGTATCAGGCTTTACGGTATCAGGGACCCAGACCCTTTCTTTTTTCTTGTTTTTTTTTTAAAGATTTTACTTATTTGTTTGTTTGTTTAGAGAGCATGAGTCGGGCGAGAAGAAGAAGGAGAGGATCTCAAGCAGACTCCACACTGAGCGCAGAGCCCAACATGGGGCTCCATTTCACGACCAGAGATCATGACCTGAGCCGAAATCAAGAGTCAGATGCTCAACTGACTGAGCCACCCAGGCATCCCAAGACCCAGACTCTTTCTATCTTATAGCTCATTCATCTGCAACTGGCAGCTTCCATCTCATAGCCCAACGTGGCTGCTCTAACACTGCTATCACATCTACATTCCTGCCAGTGGCAAGTGGAGAAAAGGAAGGAGTCAACCTCTTTCAGGGCACAAACCAGGATGTTTTTGTGCCACTTCCGTTCTCATTCGATTGGCCAGAATTAGTCGCATGTCCTATACCACTGCAAGGGAGGCTGAAACAGCAATCAGTAGCTAACATGGCTGGGCAGCTGTGCTCTCTGCTAAAACTCGGGGTTTATAACCAATGAATATACTGTCCACCCTCTGCCACCCATACTTTTTCTGAGCACCTACCACGTGTGAGAGAAGTTGCAGCAGACTAGAAATAGCCCAGACTTTGGAATTTGATTCATCTTGGGTTGAATCACAATTCTGCCTTTCCCCACTGTGTGTCCCTGAGCCTTAGTGTCCTCATTTATAACCCGGAGATAAGAAGGTAAGTGTGCTCATACCATGAGAGAGCATGTGAACTTAGCATTGAGCCTGGCATACAGTTGGCACCAAAGGAACGGCAGCTGCTTTTCCAATGAACTAGACCCTGAGCTGGGTTCCCAGGGGCCAGAGGTGACTCAGCAGAGGCCCTGCCCTCGATTCCAATGGGGAGACATTCCTGGGCAGCCTCCGGTAAATAAAAGCCCAGAGACTGGTCAGCGCATAATCCCAATGCGTCGGTTGTGCATGAGTCAGAAGCAGTTATGCCCATAAGTCATAAAGTAGCAGCTGGACCCAAGATAACTGGCATTCTTCCAATCCCGCCCCACTCCCAGCCCCGTTTTACAGAAAAGCAAACAGAGCTGAGGGAAGAGCCGTGACCACAGCGTGACTCCATGGTTTTATTTTACCAGTCTTGTCCTGATAGGACACGTGGGTTAGTTCCAGTTTGGAGCGATCCTAAACAGCCTTGCTGGGCCTCCCCACGCCTATAGGAGTGGGGGTTTTCCGGGGTAGCTGGGGAGAAACAGAATTGCTAGGGTGAACCTGAAGCAAAGGGAGGTTTCTCTAATTGCAGCAAAGGGAGACTTGCAGATCAGAGTTTCTCAACTTCAGCACTACTGACATTTTGGGCCAGAGAATTCTCTGTCCTGTGCAGGGGAGGACGTGCAGCAGCATCCCTGGCTTCTCTACCCATAAGACGACATAGCGCATCACCGCCCCCTGTTGTGACAACCACAAGTATCTCAAGACATTGTCAAACGTCCCATGGGGGTCAAAGCATCCCCAGGATGGAAACTACTGCTTGAGATCTACAGAGCCTGCAAGTAGGAATTCTAAGCACAGACCCTTTAAGCAGATTGATGGATGTTAATGATTTTCTTCTCTTTGGGCAGGTGCACATTTTTTCTCCTTGGAAGGGGTACAATGACCTCGGTAGTCACTAAAGATTTCAGGTCATTATGGCTACAATAAGTGGTATTTGAATATGGACAATAGAAATTATATTATAATCTTCTGTGAATGTTAAATTTCCTGATTTTGAA
Source organism: Potos flavus (assembly GCA_028534135.1). NCBI lineage: Eukaryota > Metazoa > Chordata > Mammalia > Carnivora > Procyonidae > Potos > Potos flavus. Next base: position 112,403,511 of record CM052885.1, on the reverse strand, counting down.
ACCTGTTTCAAACCCGTGGCCACGTATGAGAATGTCCTTGTTCTTAGGAAATGCACACTGAAGTATTTAGCGGTAAAAGGACATCGCGTCTGTAACTGACTCTCAAATCGTTCAGAAAAATTATATACACACAGAGAAAATGATAAATTAAGTGTAGCAAAATGTTGATGATTGGGGGATCTGAGTAAAGGAGATATGGAAGTTCACTGCACTATTCTTGCAACTTCTCTATAAAATTAAAATTATCTTAGAAATTATGATTTTAAAAGGATCTTGTCATACTCACCTATGTTTTATTCTAGTTTTTAAGACATGGCTTTAATCTGTTATTTCCTGGACTCCGAATTACTTCTGTTCCCTGAATAGTACATCGAGTACATTCATAATTCATCGTCCTTGATCTCGCCACACCTGCTGCCCAACATACCCTCCCTCCCCTTTTCTCCCTGATGAAATCTTACTCATCTTTGGGCAAGTTAACTTTTTTGAGCTTCAGTTTTTTTCTCCGGTAAAATGAGGCCAAAGAGCAAGTATACATAAAATATCCAGCACACAGCCACCTTCAAACACCAGTCCCCCACACCTTTCTCCCCAATCCCACACTGATCTTGATCCCTATACTCTGCAAGTAAGAAAGAAAATGTAAAATAAAAACAGGCTGTATTGGTTTGCTATAACTGTGAAGTCCAGAAGAAGACCACACACAGTTCAGGTAAGGTTGGCTCTGGGTATTTATTTAATGCTAATAATAATAGCTAAAATTTATTGCCAGGCACTATTCTAACCACAACGTATTTATTAGCTTATCTTCACAACAACCCCACAAGGTAGGCATACTCTCATTATCCCCATTTTCTGTATTAGGAAACTGACATCCTAGGAGAATAAATAATTTTCCCATGGTCATACAGCATACAAGTGGTAGGGCTGAGACTTAAACCTAAGTCTGTCTGACTGGAAAGAGAGGACCACTTTCAGGTGAGGCTTGATCCAGCCACTCAAAGATCACACCAAGGACCTGGTTTCTCTTGGTCTTTCCTCTTTGCCTTCTCCAGAGAACTCACCCTAAAGATTACCTCCCCCTGTGGCTGCCAGCAGATTCTGATGAGATTTGCTTTCTCATTCACATCCAATGGGGAAAAAGCATCTATGTCCCAAGATGCTTAGATTCCTGGATCCAGGAAATTGCATGGCAGGATCCTGAAATTCACTCTGACTTGGCCACCTGAAGTCGCACACCCATCTCCAAGCCAATCACCATGTTCCAGGTGGCTGGACAATGTCTCTTGGCTTATATTAAAGAGGTGGAGTCCATCCCATACAAACCACAGGCTGAGAAAGCAGGCAAGAGAGAGTCCTCCAAAAATTCAGACTACTGTTTCCATGAAGGAGGGGCAATGGGCATGGGCAACCAGAGGCAGATGTCTCCATCCCCATGACTCACACATACAATACAATACTTTAAAATGTAGGAAAAAAAGGAAGGCTTAGTTTGGGGATGGCTGTGCCATAGCCCAGGCACGCACCGTCGGGTCAGTGTAGTCTGGCCATGACCCTGCAGGGAAGGAGTCCTTCCTGTCCACAGCCATGCCCTGTGGTGTCTCGCCCTGCTAGCAGGGTCAGGAGGCAGGCACCCTCAGGGTGTTGGCAAACAGCCTGCAGCAGGCCAGAACACAGCATGGGGCACTTCCTTCCAGGTAGGAGGTCCTGCTGGGAACAGGGGAGATGGGAAGGAGATGTCTCCATCGACTGACTCAGGGAGCAAGCAACCCAGCTGGGCACACAGAGCCTCTAGGGGAAGCAGGATAGCTGGCATCCTGACCACACAGCAGCCCCCCTTGTCTCTGAGACTTTTCTCACAGCCAGGAAACTCTGACGCCCTTGGTCCTTCCACCGGGCTATGACCTGGACCTTCTAAGGTCCCTGTGGGCTCCAAGCCCACTTTTTCTTAATAGCCTGCACATTCAGTCAATCATTAAAGCTAGTAAGGCTCCATTCCATCTCAGGGCTCTTGCACTGGCTTTTTGCTCTGTCGGGAACACTATTCCCCTACAGTCCGGCGTGGCTCCCTCCATCCCTCCTTTAATCTGCTCGCCTTCTATCTTTAGCCTATCACCTTCTCAGTGAGGCATTCCTTGGCTACCCTCATTAGCTACTCAACTTGCCCTCCATCCTCCCAGCTTCCAATCCTTACCCTGCTTCGTTGTTGTGTTTTGTTTTTCCCCAAAGCAGTCATGTCAGCATAGTTTAGTACTGAGTGATTACTGTCCATCTCCCCCTCCCCCCCCCAGGTGTCAACTCCAGGAGGCAGAGATTTTTGTCTTCTTTCTTTCCTGTTATGTGTCCAGTACCTAGAGCAGGCCCTGCCTTATAATACTTGCTCAATAAATATGTGCTGGGTGAATAAATGAAGGTAAAAATTAAAATTACAGTGAAGCTCATTTTTGCAGTCAATTTGTGTTGTGTGGAGCCTACGTAAATATGCACGAGGCAGGATCTTAAACATTTCTCCTCGAAATAGGGCACTCTGTGTCACTAGGAACATCTCCCAGGAATGAGACTCCATTCCCCCAGGTCCCTCAGCCCGCAGCATGGGGCCAGCTCAGGGCAGACGCTGAAAACGTTCACCCAGCCCAAGCACACCCAGATGGATGAAAGGATGCATTAAGAGGTGGGAGAAGGAAGTCTGCTGACACAAGACCCCATCACAGCCTCCCTTGACCTCCAGCCCCCTCACCCATCATCCCTGTGGATCCTTCTTACTCATCCCCCTCCCCTCTAGGTTCACCCTATTCTAATCCACCTCCTCTCAGCAGCTAGAGGGAGCTTCTCAAAGCACAAATTGGATCTTCCATTCTGCGGGGCACCCTGGTGCTGCCCTTGGAAAGGTCGAGATTCCTCTGTAGGGCACCAAGCATGCCCAGGCCCCCCCGGATCTTCCATTTCTCTACAACTCTCCTCTCATGCTATACCCCAGCCTGGCTTATTGTTTTTTTTCTTCAATTCAGTGAGTAAAACAATCTCTCACCCCTAGGTCTGTGCACATGCTAGTCCCTGTGTCTAGAACACCCTCGTACCTCACCTGACTCCCTTTCCCCAGCCAGTTCTTAACACCAGATGTCAGCTCAGGCATCCCCTCCTCCAGGAAGCCATCCCTGATTTCTCATCCTGAGGTAGGTAGCCATTACATATGCATTCCCATAGCTCTCTGCCTCTTTCACTCACGCATTAATTCAACACTTATTTGGCCTCAATGGTACATAACTATCTGTCTCCTTCATACCTCTCTGAAACCACCTTTCCCCTTTTCTCCTCTCACCCTCTGCTCCAGCTTCATAAGCCTCCTTACTGTCCCTTGAGCACACCAAGCATGCTCCTGCCTCAGAGCCTCTGCACTTCTCCTCTAGGTATCTTCTTGGCAGCTCCTTCCCTTCCTTTAGGTCTGTGCTCAACTGCTACCTCCACCGAGAGGCCTTCCTGTCACCTTCCACTCTCCATCTGATGAAGCACTCCCTGTCATTCTCCACCCCTCTCTGCAGCCTGCTTCACTTCTCCGTGTCATTGGTCACTACCTGAAATTATATTATCTTTTTACCTGTTTCTTGTCTGTCCCACTTGCACCTAAGGGCAGGACCCTCCCATGTCTTGTTTGCTGCTGTACCTTCAGCATTTTGCACAGTATCTGGCCCACAGCAATTCTCGGTAAAGATCTGACGAATAAGTGAATGGAGCAATCCAGATCAACGTGACTCGAGGCAAGCCAGCAGGGGTTCCATCCCCCAACACTGTGACACCTTGTGAGGGTGTCCATCTCGGACAGTCTCAGAGCTAGGAGGAACTGGAGAAGAGAGACCTAAGGGTGAGAAGGAGCCAGCCACATGCCTCTCCAGGGAGACGGTTCACCGGGAATCAGGTACAGTGAGTGCAAAGGCCCAGCGGCAGGATGATAGTGGGAGATGTCAGGAGACAAGGCTAGAGAGTCAGCAGGGCCCAGATCAGCAGGGCCTTGAATGTCAAGTGAGGGTGTGGATCTCGTCCCAACACCTTCATAGTCAAGTGTAACACACGGGGGAGATGATGAACATTTTCTGCAGTGTCTCCTGCCTGCCAGGTACCCTACCTCTCATTGCGTTCACTGTGAACCTTAATAAAACCTATGAAGCATTCTCTTTCCATTTAACAAAGGAAAGCAGACCTACATAGGCACAGAAACAGAGCTGTGAGACTCCAGGTTTTGAAGGCTGGGCTCCTTCCATTGCCCAGCACTGCCTTTGACCTTTGCCCCGTCCACCCATTCCTATCTTAGGCCTGCGATTCCGCCTCTTCCCTCCTTTCTGGCTTTTCTCTAACTTGGCGACCAAAAGCGCATGTCATTCTCAAGGCCAGAAAAACAACTTGATGCCCACTTGACATCTCTGCTCGGAACATCCAGCATGCATCTCACGTGCGATATGCCCAAAACAGAGCTGCTGGTCTCTCCCCCTCCCGAAACGTGCTCCCACCGCGTTCTCGCCCAGCTCAGTCAACAGCACCTCCATCCTCCCAGTGGCTCAGGCCAGGAACGTGGGAGTTATCTTCGACTTCTGTTTCCCTCACCCCAACCCCCTCTCATCCATCAGCAAATGCTGGCCACTCCACCTTCAAAAACACATCCAGAATCAACCACTTCCCCCACGTCCATGATCACGCTGGTCTGGCCCTCCGTCCACTCCTACCTGAGATACCACGGTCACCTCCTCCTGGTGTCCTGCTCTGCACGGTCTCTGAGTCCATTCCTTGCAGGCAGCCAGAGAGACCCTATTAAAATGTAAAGTCAAGGTTACTGCACAACTCTTTACCAGAACTGCCCAACAGAACTTTCTGTGATGAGGGACATGTTTGATACCTGTACTGTCCAATCCGCTTGCCACCTGCCACAGGTGCCTATTGAAATGTGCTTAGTGTAACTGAAGGTCTGAATCTTTAATCTTACTTAAATAGCCACACTCTGTCAGGAAGGTTGTGGGGAACAAGTTTTCTCCAACACAGCTGTGGGAGTAAAATTAGCATGTGATTCTAATCCCAGTATTCACCTACCTAATGATGGTTGGTCTATATCTACCAAAATGACAAAGGCATTTAACATTTCTCGCAGTGATCCCACTTCAAGAGTGTGTTGTCTTGATCTACCTTCACATGCAAGAGTGACATCACATAAATAGTCAACAACATCTAAAGACAGGAAACAATCAACCATCCGTTCAATAGGCAACTAGTTAAATGAATTATGGTCCAGCCGCACAATGGAATATGATGAAGAAAGAAAGAGAGAGAGAGAGAGAGAGAGAGAGAGAGAAAGAAAGAAAGAAAGAAAGAAAGAAAGAAAGAAAGAAAGAAAGAAAGAAAGAAAGAAAGAAAAAGGAAATATGACACCTAGGGCACAAAGAAAGAAAAAAACACAGAAACCGGATTTCACCAAAAGTAAAAACATTTCTTTAAAAGTAAAAGCATTTTTCTGCTTCAAAGGACATTATGCAAGAAGTGAAAACACAACAAACAAAATGAGAAAAAATATTTGCAAATCATGTATCTGATAAGAGTCCAGTGTCCAGAACACATAAAGAACTCTTACTATTCAACAATAAAAAGACAAATAACCCGATTCTTCACTGGGCAAAGGATTCGAATAAAAGCGTTGGGCTGAGCCTTAATTCATTCAGCAAGCGTTTACTGAGCTTCTACCACGTGCCCTATACCGACCCAGACATGGGGATTCGGCTGTGAATAAAGCAAGCCCCAGCTCTCAGGAACTGGTTTTCTGGTGGGTGACACATGAACTGCAAGTTCATTGCCCATGACAAGCGCTGTGAAGACAAAACTTGATGATGTCACAGTGACTGGAGGAGGGCGCAACTTTGAGCAGGGAAGTCAGGAGGGGACTCTGAGGAGGCAACATCACTGGTTATTAGGAGTCAATGAAAGGCTGTTGACGAGCTCTTGGCCGGGCGTCTAACAGATATTAAGCGCTCACCAAATCTTATAGTGACGCTTACGGTCATTCTCATCCGTTTACTGTCCTCTCCCTCAGGGGAACAGGAGGTCCTGGGGGTCAGGCTCGACGGCTCTCCCAGGGCGCTCAACACCTGCTGGCAGACAGTAGGTGTACGCACGGTCCTCATAACCTCTGCACGCGGTAGGGCTCGAGAAGCTAGCCCAGGCAGAGTGGGCCCCGGCCAGGGAGCACTGTTCGAAGCGTCCACCAAGCGCTGGCTCCCTGGCCCGGCCGGGCGCTCTCCACTCGCGCTCCTTGCACACAGGAGGCGCTTGACAGTGCGTGCTGAAGAAACGCCTGTTTCTGCGTCCGGCGGCGCACGACCTGGGCCCATTGCACAGGCCGGTAAACCGAGCGCGACGTGGGTGGTGCCGCGCCCGCTGTTTCCGTGGGGCAGGCGCCGGGCTCCGACCGGGGGCGGACCGCTGCGGGGAGGGACGTGCCGCCGCCCCACGCTTCCGTGCCCAGCTGCGCCCAGCTGCGCTCCTCCCCCCGGAGCGCCGCGGTTGGCTGCGGCTCGGAGGCCGCTGATTGGCCATCGCGGCCCCGGCGCGGTCCCCGATTGGCTGTGACGCGCGGCCGGGCGAGGCCCCCGCCGGCGCCTCCGCCGCGCCCGGCGCTGAGCGGTCATTGGGCGGCGTGATCTCGCCGCGGTTCCGCGGCCCTGCCGCCGCCGCCGCCGCTGCTAGCAGAGCGCACCGGGCGGGCCGGGCGAGTGGCCATGGCGGGCGCCGAAGACGGGCCGGGTCAGCAGCTGGAGCTCGACGAGGATGAGGCGGCGTATTGCCGGCGCTGGGGCGCGCAGCATGCCGGGGCCCGCGAACTGGCCGCGCTCTATTCTCCAGGTAAGACCTCCGGGCCCCCCTTCTGGGCCTGCAGTCCCCAGCCCGGGCTGCGGACAGCGACCCCGGGTTCCCCAGATCGGAACCGCAGCTTCGGGCCTTGATGTAGAACTCCAGCCTCGGCTTCTAAACTTGCAAATAGCGCCCCCAAGTCCGGGACCCCACCCCAGGGCCCCTTCTAAGCTCCAGGCAGAGCTCCAGCCATGGGGCTTTCTAGATGCAGACAATCTCTGTATCGAGGAGCTGCCATTATCACCTCCCCCGGGCCGCATACAGAGCTTCCATCGCACCACCAGATCCTAATCCTATCCTCAAGGCATCCGCGGCTGCAAAGAGCGCCCCTAGACTTAGGGACCCCCATCCCAGGCAGCCCGTTAGCTACCTGCACCGCCACTCCCTCCACCCCGCCCTCCCCCGGCCTCTTAAAAGTCACATCCCATCCCATATTCCCCAGTTCCGGAATTCACACCCTAAGGCCTCATCTGTGCCCCAGCCAGGGACTGGGCAGCAAGCAGTGACCTCACCCACCAAATCTGGGCACGTCAGCCTCCCTGCTCTAGAACCGCAACTTAGGGACTCCCAGCTACCTAGCGCCCCAGGCGCCGCCCTTCCCCCAAGCCCCATTCTGGCTAGAGCTTCAGTGGCCACAGACCACCCCCTCCCCCAGCAGAGAGGAGCCTCCCGCTCTAATTCTATTAGGGTATCACGGTATCCCAAGTGGTGAGGGTACCGTAAGTCTTCCAGTTTAAGCTCCTCCCATCTGCAAGCCCAAAGTCCAGCCCCTGTCCCTTTCCCATTGCATGTATTAGCCCCCTCCATTCTCCAAACTAGACCACAGTTTAGAGACCTTTACTGCCTTTTCTGTCCTGGCTCCTTCCCGCTGTGCCTATCATTTATGCTTCAGCAAGCACCAGCTCCCCCACCTTTCTCTGGCTTCCAATAGAACCCAGGGAATTTCATTGCCTGGGCCCTCTGCCCCCAGGGGTTAAGGAAGTGCCATAGAGAACTCCAGAGTCAGGTGACTGGGAGCTGCAAGAGGCCCCTCCGGCCGGTTGTCGCCATCACACCAAGCTTTGTTTGTCAAACATTCTTACATCTTTCCTTTTGGCAGGGGACAGCCACCACGCACAGCCCTTGCCGGGGGTGGCCATGGGTCCGCTACCACCTTTGGCTTTCTACTCTGACTGGCCCAGGTTTGCATACCATCTCTGCCATCACTGGCTGTGTGACCTTGGGCCATTTGCTTTCTTGTTGAGTCCTAGGTCACTGGAGGCCCTTTCTGGACTTGCAGTTCCATGCTTTGGGTGTGACTTTTTTTTTTAATGACTCGGGTACCTGGCGCATGATACCATGGTTTCTTTAGCTTGTTCCCAAATCACCTACCCTATGGACCTAAAACCTCCTGCACTCCCTGGGACAGGCTGGGCTTGGCATCCTGACTGCTTCTTACTGTGTGACCTGGGCCAAGCCACTTTCCCTCTCTGAGCCTCAGTTTCCTCACCTCTAAAATGGACATAAAGTAAAGTTTACCTGTTCCTTAGTGTTTGGGGGAAGAAGAAATGAGATCATCCACTTCGATGCAGTGCCCGGCATACAGTAGGCACTCCCTATTGCTGCCCCAATAGGCTGGTGTTTCCTGTGAGTTCTGGAGTAAGGTGTTGCACCTCTCTCGTCCTCAGACTCACCACCTGATACTCAAGAGTAAGATTCAAAGGCCTTCTCCTTTGGTGTCCAGTTCGGCCCACCTGGGTAAACCCTACCCACTTTCAGCCAGATCATACTCCGGCATTCTGAGCTCCCCAAGAGACTGCTCCTTTCTCCATTCCCCCCATGATTGCATCTTTGTCTGGTTCTGATTTCCCCAAAGGCCCTTCACCCTCTGAAGAACAGCCATGCGGGGATCTGAGGGTGCAGACAGCCTCCAGATGCCCCAAACCTTCAGTGAAGGCCTTATTGCCGCTTGACTCAGAGCTGGGAGGAGGCCAGGTGGTGAGGAGTGAGGAGTAAAGAAGCAGGAGACTCGTCAGACTGGTTTCTCCAAATTTCATAGGTCTCCCTCCCTCTGTCTCTGTTCCTTTCCTGTGTGGCCTTGCAAAAGTACCTTGACCTTCTCTGGACCTGACTTACAAAATGAGGGACCAGGCTCAATATGTATGTCGCCATTCTAGGCCCTGAAGGCAAAGCAGTGAATAAGACAGGAAAAACAGAGCTGGCATTTTACTAAGCCCAGTAAATAAGGAGACTAGCTCCCTTGCCCAGTGGTGGCAAGCATTATGGAGCAATTATATAGCAGAAAAGGGGGAAGTGAAATGTTGTTGGGGGCAGTAACATTTTAGAGAGGGGGCAGTTAAGGCTTTACTGAGGGAGTCATATTTGAACAGAGACATGAAGGGAAGGAGACCTGAAGACATTTGAGGAAGGATTGGTCCAGACCAAGGACCCAGCAGTGCAAAGGACCTGAGGTGGGAGCATGCCCAGAGTGTTTGTGGAACGCCAAGGAGGCCCATGGGCTGGAGGAAAATGAGCAAGGAGAGAGTAGGAGAAGCTTCTGGGTTCCAGGACTGAATTCTTGATATTCTTGGGGCCAGAGGTGGACTGGCACTGTGACAGTTGGCAGCAATAATAAGGCAGTTAACATAGTTGACATTTCTTTAGCACTGCTTGTGTTGGACATTTCCTTCACGTGATCTTGTTTCATCCCCACTACAGCTGTCTGAGGTGTCCTCTCAGTACTAACTGCATTTTTCAGGGGAGGAAAACGATGCTATTCCCCCACCCCCCACCACCTCCTGTAGCCTCCTCATAGCCCAGCCCCTACATGTATTCTTCCTAATGCTTGTCCTGTGTGGGATCAAGCCTGCCTCCGCCCCTTCCAGAGGGCAGGGTCAGCAAGGCCAGGGACTGCTTGTGTTTGATTTTCCTGGCACTTCATGGGCCCCCTGTCCATCCCGAAGATGTTTCCTGAGGCTTAGCAAGGAGGAGAGCCTTGCCCACAGTCACACAGCCAGTCAGCAGTGGGGCTGGAACCGGAACACTGGTGGAAGGAGGGGGGATGTTCTAGGTTCCGTGTTCTTAATCTTCACTGTGGAAGGGAGCCAGCCCAGGGTGGGTGTGCAGGAGGGGCCCGGCGTTCCAGGTCAGTGGAGCAGCATGCGTGTAGGGCCGGCGACAGAGCTAGCGGGCCTGGTGTCTGCGGGGAGCTGTGAGTAGTCTGATGGGGGCGGCACAGGGTGGTGGGACAGCAAGGGCCAAGGAGTGAGGCAGCCGCAGCCCTATCCTGTAGGCCCCGAGTGTCTGGCCAAGAAGAGGGGGCCTGGTCCTGCGGATCCCGGGAGTCACAAAGGGTGCACTCCGGGCTCGGGGTTCACGCAGCAGCCTGCCCTGCGCCAAGATTTGTGAAGGACCCAGCGGGCTTGGCAGGCCTCGTGGGCAAGCTGTGGGAAGCCTGGAGGTAAGGCTTCCCACAGCTTCCCAGCAGGTACCCCCCAAAACCTGGCTGTGTGTGTGCCACATCTCAGGGGCGCTGGGCTCCAGGTGTGGGCCCTCAGGGGTCACTGCAGTCAGCTGTCCCAACAACCCTCGCTAACTACACGTGCCTCTGACCCTGGGGGATACAAGGATCTCTTACTTGGGGTCAGGGCAAAGATTCGTTCCCCCAAAATGGGCCTGACTAAAACCAGAGACCTGGGGCTCCTTCCCAGGCCAGGCCTGGTCCCTGCCACTCTGGGCTGACTTTTCTGTCTGTCTCCCTCAGTCTTTTTCTTTTTCCATTTCTTTGTCTCTCCTCTCTGGCCATGCTCTTTTGTCTTTTTTCTCTTTGTCTCCCTTAATCTCTCCATGTCTCTGTTTTTCCTCTCTTCCTGTCTCCCCATTTCTCATTTCTCTGTGTCTCTGATTCCTGTTCTCTCACATCTGTTGGCCTCTCTCTCTTCCTCTGTCTCTCTCTGGTTCCTGCCTTTTCTCTACCTCCTGTCCCCCCACCTCCCCGACGCCAAGGGCCATCAGAAGCGCAGGTTATTCAGGGCTTGTCTGACTGAAACAAGAAGAGTCGGGCCTGATGCCAAGCCCTTGGCCGCCGTGGCCTGCCCCCAGGAAAGCAAAGATGGCTGAGGCCTGGCGCCTGGCCTGCCCTGCTCCTCCCAGCCGTCCACAAGCCCAGTCTCCTCCCCAGGCCAGCAGGCATTCACTGCCATAACTCAGAGCCCAGATCATGGACCCTGGCCAGGCCAGGGGCTGGCTCAGGAAAGCAGGGCCCAGCACCCTGCCAGAGGTGGCCCGGGCACTCGTGTCCTAAGCAAAGCCCTTCTCTCCCCCTGGACCTCAGTCTGCCCATCTGTATAGTGACACTACTTAGACCCCCTCACCTCGCAGGCCCGGCCAGGCTGGCTGTCCATGCTGTGACTTTGGGCCAGTCCTTTCATCTCTCAGGCCTTGTTTCTCCCTCTGTAGGGCAGGGCAGATGGTCTCCAGCCCACAGGGTATGGCGAGGGCTGGCCGAGCTCGTGTCCGGCACCGTGATGGGCATACAGGAGGTGCTCAGTGAGAGCCACTTAGTGTTATAGGTGTATTCTTTATGGATCAAAGTTGAAGCACTTAGGCTGGGAAGGATCCAGATTCTAGAGGCCAGAGATAGATAGCGTTTAGGTGGGAAACTATTCAGATTTCAGGGACATTCTCCAAGGCACAGGGAGAGAGCTGGGCACTCATCAGAACCAGGCCAGCTCCGAACATCCAGGCTAATGTGTCCCATTGACAAGCCCAGGATCCAGACCTGGCTCTTCATTTTTACCCACTGAGCCTCAGTTTCCTCATCTGGGGAGTAAGACCACATAGCTCATCCCTGGAAGCATGGAGACTTGAGCGAGTGACTGTGCCTCTGGCTCAAAAGTGCAGGTCATTGCAGGACTGTCCCCAAAGGAAACCACCCGATAGGAGGCCGCAGGAAAGAGAGGAGACCAGGCCGAACCAGAAGCTCTTGCCCCCATCTGATGGGGCGGGCAGCCACTGCTGCTCAGGCCTGGGGTGCCCAGAGCCTTGTGTTCTCAAGAGAAGCAGGATATTAGGAATTGTAGCTGATTGTTTTTTTTTTTTTTTTAGTGTACCTTTTTTTTTTTTTTTTTTAAACTCAAGAGCAAAACGTGCTGGAGGGCACTGGTCTGCAGCAGCTCTAACATGGGCTGCCCCAGCACCCCAGCTGTGCTAGGCCTCGGTGTGTGTTGGCCGTCATTGCTATTACTCTATCGTGTTGCTCTCCCTGCAGGCTGGGGGGCAGGCAGGCAGGCAGGCTGGCATTGAAGGATCCCCTTTTCCTTACCCCTTCCACCTGCCCCTTGCGGACTTCTGCTTCCCAGTCCCGGGCCCAGGCCACAAACAGAAACCAGAAAGGGGAAGGCCGTGCCGGGCCAGATTACAGTGACCCCAGGTAGGGGCTGCTGGAGCAACAGGGTCACGTGGCCCAAGGGAAATGGCCACTAAGAAGTGGGATGAGAGAGGTTCTAGGCCCACTTCTGCCGCTGTGGGACTGCTGTCAGGGTCCTTGCCCTTGCTGGACCTCGGTGTCCTCATCTGTACAAGAGGGGGCCCCGGGGATGCAACCCTGGGCATGTCCCTTCTCTCCTCTGACCCTCAGTCTTTTCATGGGGCGAAGAAGGAGCCACTGTTCTGATTCTGGCCTGAGGCTCAGCTCGCTTTTTTATGGCCTGGCTAAGGCCCTTCTCTCTCTCACAGCCTATTTCCCTCTCAGGAGCACTGCAATGCCTGATATTTCCTTCTAAGGTGCTTTGGTGAGGAGCACCCAGAGACAAAGGCTGGCAGTAGTCCTCTCTAAGATTCTGTTTAGAAATTTGTTCATTCCGGGGCACCTGGGTGGCTCAGTCGGTTAAGCCTCTGCCTTCGGCTCAGGTCATGATCCCGGTGTCCTGGGATCGAGTCCCGCATCGGGCTCCTTGCTTGGCAGGGAGCCTGCTTCTCCCTCTGCCTGCTGCTCCTGCTGCTTGTGCTCTCTCTCTCTGACAAATAAATAAATAAAATCTTAAAAAAAAAAAGTTAGATCGCAATAAACTCTTTAAAAAAAAAAAAAAAAGAAATTTGTTCATTCCACGGGCATTTAGTGAATACCAGCTGTGTGCCGGGGCCCTGGTGAGCAAGCCAGACATGGTCCTGGGCCTCCTGAGTTCACATTTGGGTAGGGGAAGATGGATATCATAGGGGAAGCCCTATGCCAGGGGAGTCCAAGAGTCAGAGAAAGCATCATGGGTGGCTTCCTGGAGGTGGAGGCTCCAGGCCGAGGTCTGCAAGGGCATTGCCAAAGTCACTCCAGGTCAGAAGGGAGTGAAGGGAATAGCAAGCAGTAAGAGAGGACAGACACAGGAGGAACCCTCTCTCTCTGCCATGTCCCCTTCAGTTGTTAATCACTCACAAGGACCTGCCCGGCCATAGGATCCTAGTCGGTAGCTGACTAGCTATGCAGCCTTAGGTTACTTCCTTGGGACCACTCTGACCCTCTGATCTCTCATCTGCAAAATGGCATCACCTCAGCAGGTACCTGGCAGAGAGCAACTGCTCAGTAGACGTTAAACACTAATGATAAGAAAATTATTATCATTAAGGGTCTTCCATGCCCTTGGGACCAGCTGCCTGGGAAAACAGTATCCCCAGGGGTCCTGGAGCACAGTCTGCGCCACCCACACAATGTTTTCCTTCCCTTTTATTTTTTTAATTTTAATTTACAATTACGAAAGATTTTTGGTAGAGGAGTGCATTCACAAATACTAGATTCCAAGGGGAGTCAGTGAAAGCCAGTCTTGACGAGGTAGCTTTTTCTTTTCTTACATAAATGGCTGCTGGTTGGCCCTTGGCTTTCCTGCACTCACCAGTATGTCCTGGACCATCCTCCGTGTCCACATATAGACAGCCGCCCGGGCATATGTTGCTGGCTGCAAGGATGCCGTGGACCAAATTAATTTGGCTGATCCCCCAGGCATTGGCCATTTCCAATGTTTCCAGTGTTGAGACTCCCCAAAAGACACCGCAGACTGGGCTGCAGTGGGTGAATCAGCTTGTCTGAGCTCTCATGCCTTTTAAAAATATGTGGCAGGAGATTTAAAAAGATTTCACACCCATGTCCCAATTTCTAGCTTCTCTTGGGAATTAGAAGCTCGGGCACCCTGGGCCCACGCTCCCACCTAGCAGGAGGCCGCCCGTTAGTGACCCTCCTTCACAAAGGATACGGGGGCCACGTCCCACGGCCCCCACGCAGCCCGCCTTACTCCACATCACCTTCCTGGTCCCTCCTCCCCTGTGTCATGCTCCCAGACCCCCTGCTCCCAGCAGGAGCCCTAGAAGTGGTAACCAAGGCCCATTTCTCCTAAACCCCTGACTCGTTGGAACCCTGCTTGGTGGTGGTGGGCAGGATCTGATCCTCTGGGGTTAAAAGGTGTTGGTAGCCTTCACCTGCAAGTAATTACGTACAAAAGGGTACAAGTGATGCCATGATGTTAGTTAAAAAAACCTCATTAAAGTTCCCTGGAGCGTCTCCCCTGAGAGCCCACAAGGGCCCAGGAGACAAGTTCTGGTCCTGTCTGCCAAAGAATTGGCCTGTGCAAGGCCAGCTTCGTGGGCCGGTGCCTTGGACAGACTCTTCCCCTTCTCTGGGCCTCAGTGACCTCATCTGTGAAATGGGGAGACTGGGGCCTTTTCTTCACAGCAGCCCCTACGTTCAGCCTGTGCTTAGCCCATTAGACTCTGTGACCGCGGCGGGAGAGCTCATACGGGTGCGGCTCTGCCTGGCTTTAGTCCGCAGCCCTGTGGCCTTCACCAGCAGCCCCGCGCTCACCTCTGGCCTCCTGTCCCCACAGGCAAGCGCTTCCAGGAGTGGTGCTGCGTGGTCCTGTGCTTCAGCCTCATTGCCCACAACTTGGTCCACCTCCTGCTGCTGGCCCGCTGGGAGCACACGCCCCTCGTCATGCTGGGTGTCGGTGAGTGCCCGGGGTCCCTCTGCCCGCCTCAGGTTCCCCAGGGGTCAGGGACCCACCCGCTGTGCACGTGCCCATGTGCACACGTGAATCCAGGACGTGCCGTGGGAACCCCACCTCTGTCTCGGTGACACCTCCGTTCCTCGTCTTACTTGGGCCAAAACCCTGGGCATCAGCCTCAGTTCCTCTCTTTGTCTTCTGTTCCGCATCCAGATCCTCCGCAAATGCCCTTGGCTCTACTTTCTTTCTTTCTTTGTTAATGATTTTGTTTATTTATTTGAGAGAGAGAGTGTGAGAGAGAGCACAAGTGGGAGGCAGGGAGAGGGAAAACCAGGCTCCCCACTGAGCAGGGAGCCCAATGTGGGGCTTGATCCCAGAACCCCGAGATCACGACCTAAGCTGAAGGCAGGCGCTTCACTGACTGAGCCACCCAGGCGCCCCTTGGCCCTATTTTCAAAATGTACCCAGAATCCAGACATTACTTTCCAGCTTCACTCTCCTCACTCTGGTCCAGCCACTGGCCTCTCCTGCCTGGACTTTTGTGAGAGCCTCTTCCCTGGTCCCCAACTTTCCCCTTTGCCCCCACTGTCCATATTCACTGGTAGCCAGAAGGATCCCATTAGATCCTCGGTGAGGTCACGCTACACCCCCCATTCTCTGTATACATAGAATAAAACACCGACTCCTCAGTACAGCCTGGCCCCAGTTCCTCCTCAGACACCATCTCCCACCACTCTTCTCTGGGGTGTCCTGCTACCTCCACACGGGCCTCCTCATTGTGTCTCCACCATGCACTGTTGGCCACATTCGTATCTCAGGGCCTTTGCACATGCTGTTCCTGTGCCTGGAACTCTCTTCCCACAGACAGCTACCTGGTTCACTTCCTCATCCAGGTCTCTACTCAGAGGTCACCTCCTCAGAGAGGCTCTCCGTGATTACCCTTCAAAAATAGCAGCCCTACCATACACCATCACCTGAGCATACTCCATTATACAGTGTATTTATTTGCTCAGTATCTGTCTCCCTCCACTCAAATCTCAGATCCCTGAGAGCAGACGTTCCTGTGTGTTCACTGCTGCGGCCTCAGCCCCAAGCAGGAGGCCTGGCACACAGTAGGTACTCGATAAATATTTACTGAATCAGGGAACGAATGAATGAGTAAGCTGCAATTTACAGTACCTGCCCGTGTTTCTCACTGGTCAAGCCTCCCCCGTCCGCAACCGGGGAGTCGGATGCCACACTTGTCATCATTTTCCAGTTTAGCAAACTGAGGCTCAGAGAAGGGCCGGCCAAGCCAGAAGCACAACATAGTTCTTCACTCACCATCTCCACTCCCAGGTCCTGGGGTGACTCCTTTCCTTCCTGTCCACGCACTGACCTCCCCTCTGCCCTCGAACTCAGGCGCTCCTCCCCTCCCCTGCCCCAGGCGCCCAGGCAGAGGGGGCAGCGTGCCCTTGGTCCGCGCTCCTGGCCCTCCCCAAGTGTCCAGCTCCCACAATCTCATTAAAAACACTCTGGCCGCCGAAGCCAATAGTGCTCAGGCTGGCTAATTGGGCCATCTGGGTGTGCGGTGGGGTGGGCCTGTGCCGGGGGCTGGGCCAGCTGCAGGAGAGGGAGTTAACCCATCCAGTGCTGGGCAGCCTGGGCCCCCCTCGGGAGTCACACATGCCCCCTTTGCCCCAGGGAGAGGGGGACCTCCCCTGCAGCCTCTCTGCCTCTGAGCGCTCCATTCAGGGGCAGGAATGTGGCCGGCGTGAGCCCTGTTGCCCCATCTGGGGGTGGTTACGAGCAGGCCCTGGGTTCCAGTCCCATCTCTCCTGCCTCGTGGCTGTGGGGCCTTGGGCAGGTAGTGCCGCGTCTCTGAGCCTTGTTTCCACGTCTGTATGCTGGGGCTGCTTGCGGTACCTGCCTCCTCGGGCTGTTGCAAGGGCAAAGAGCAGGTGTGTGTAGCTGCCAAGGGACCAGTGACAGAGCAGAGGTGGGGAGGCGGCCCCCCGATGTACCGCTCTGTTCAGCAACGGGTATTTCCCAAGGGCCTGCTGTGCACTGGGCCGCACGCTGGGCGCTTTTAACTCAGTTCTCTGAGAGGCCGGGTGACTTGCCAGTTGGGCCTCCCCAGGGCAGCCACGGAGTCTGGGATCATTCGTCCAGACCTGCCCGGCTCTCCAGCCATAGCCTCTCCCAGCGGGGCTGTCCAGCCTGCGGTTAGCACTGGGAGGAGAACGTGTCAGAGCCCCGGTGTGTGTTGTGTGAGCCAAGAGCCTGGCTGTCCCACACAGGTCACCACCTCCTTTCCCTGGTTGGGATCAGAGCTTCCAGTCTCTGGCTCCAGAGCTCTGGCTGTCCAGTCACCATGGGTGACACCAGTTCCCCCATCCCACACCTTTGCCTCTGGGCTGATAAGAGTAGACAATCTCCTGATAGTGATGTTTGCACAGTCCCTAATCGATTTAAGTAGCCACCCTGATTTGTGTGTTAACACGCAGGAGGCCAGGCACCGTGCCAGTCTGCAGAGCCTGCCTCTAGCCCAGAGCTATCTCCCCAAAGGTTCCAGGGCCCCTGGCAGGCCCTGGAAACCAGGGGAGGCGGAAGCGTGAAAAGGTGCCCAGTTAATAAACACAGACCGATGATGCAATGCTGGGAAGCAAAACTAAGATAAGAGAACAAACAGGCAGGGAAGGCCTTTCCGGAAAAGTGGCATTTGCTGGGAGACCTGAAGGAGGTGAGAGAAGAGGTCAGACATATCTGGGGGAGAGTGGCAGGGAACAGCAGGTACAAAGGCCCAGAGGCTGGTGTGTGCCCAGGGAACAGACGGGAAGCCAGCGTGGCTGGGGAAGGCAAATCCGAGGAAAAGTAGTTGGTGGCAGCTCAGAGAGGCAGGAGGAGGGGGGTGTAGACAACAGGGCCATGGTCTGTATTCGGGGTTTTGTTCTACGGGCCATGAGGGGCCACTGATGAGCTGCAGGGAGGATGGATGGGGGCAGGGAGGACTGGAGAGAGGCAAGCATGGTGGCCCAGACCGGGTAGGGCAGTGGAGGTAGTGAAAAACCCATCAGATTTTCAGTAAGCCGTGCGAGGTGAGCGGCGAGAGTGCCGGGTCAGCTCGGCGGTGGAGGTGAGAGAGGGCCTGTCAGCGGCAACTCTCGGACTTGGATGGAAGGGACGGGGTGGCCATTAACAGAGGTGGCAAGAGGCGGCTTGGGGGGAGACACTGGAGCTGCCTGCCTGAGAGTGGGGGCGAGGTGCCGAGCAGGAAGTTGGAAGGCGAGTCTGGAGTCCAGGAAGGCAGCCGGAGAGAGAAATCCGGGGGGTCCTCGCAGTGGAAGAGGTATTTGAAGCTCAGACGCTGGCAGGGCGCCCCCAGGGGCTGAGTACAGAGGAGAGGCCCAGGCCCTGGTGCCTCCAGACTGGCCGGGGAGGAGGAAGAGCCAGCCAAGGGGGTGGGCGGAGTTGCAGAGGGCAGGAGGAGAATGTCTCCAGAAGACTTGGGGGCCCACTAGGAGTGGCCGTGGAGCAGACCAGCAGGATGGGGCAGCGAGGGGACCACCAGATTTGGTCACATGGAGGCCATCAGTGACCTTGACAAGGACAGCATTGTCGTCAGCAGAAGCATGAACAAATGAATGTCCCTGGGAGCCTTGAGCTGTTTGCCGAGCCTAGGGAAATAGAGGAAGGGCGTGGGTGCTTGTGAGTTGGCCCTTGAGGAGTGAGTAGGAGTTTCTGGTGGACTAGTAGAGGGGAGGGTTTTCTAGGGAACACAGTGAATGCAAAGACTGGTGTTGAAGTCAGAGGTCCCCTGGCCTCAGGTCAGATGAGGAGTCAAGCTGAAACCTTATAAAAGGTGATAAAGCTGGGATTTGGCCCAGGCCCCTGTGGAGCAGCCTGCCTTCAGCTGATTGTTTTGGTTTTTTTTTAAGATTTTATTTATTTGTCAGAGGGAGAGGGAGTGGGCAGGGGAGTGGCAGGCAGAGGAAGGAGCAGGCTCCCTGCTGGGCAAGGAGCCTGATGCAGGCTGGATCCCAGGATGCATCCCAGGATGCTAGGATCATGACCTGAGGCAGACACTTAACCAACTGAGCCACCTAGGCGTGACCACATCTGTCTTAGCTGCTCTCCCTGTCTCCACGCCAGGCCTTGAAATGGGAGGGGACGAACAAGGCACAGCTGGTTGACCTGTGGCCACATGAAGGCCCCACCCGGTGGGTCAGGGTAGCCCGGAGTGAGTCTTGTACCCTATTCCAGTGTCCTACACGTGGGGTGCTGACCAGGCCCAAGCCGCCCCCAGGATGAGCCAGCTCCAGCCACTGCCTCCTGCACTGGGACAAAGACGCCCTGTGTGTTTGCCTCAGCCACCCCTGCCCCCGTCACAGCCTCTTCAGGCAGCAGGCCAGGAGTCCTGGAGTCACTGCTCTCGAAACAGCTGCTTGCAGAGGCCCGGGGTTCATAGAGCCCAAGGGGGGGGGGGGTGCTTCTGTCCAAAAATAATTCCTGACACCTGTCCAAAGCACACATCCTTCCCCGCTCGGCAGCCTGCAAAGGCCAGGTGCTGGTCATTTGACAGATGACAAGACTGAGGCCTGGGGAGGGGGGGTAACACCTAAACTACCAACTAGAGCCACCCAGGGGAGCATTGACCATGTCACAGGGACTGACTTTACATGCATTAGTCCAGTTGTTTTGTTTTGTTTTTAAGATTTTATTTACTTATTTTACAGAGAGAGAGATCACAAGTAGGCAGAGAGGCAGGCAGAGAAAGGGGTAAGCAGGTTCCCTGCTGAGCAGAGAGCCCTATGCGTGGCCTCCATCCCACGACCCTGAGATCATGACCTGAGCCGAAGGCAGAGGCTTTAACCCACTGAGCCACCCAGGCGCCCCAACATTAGTCCAGTTTATTAACTGATTGTACTTAGGACAGTAAGTGCTATTGACGTCCCCATTTCTCAGATGTGGACGTGAAGGCTCAGCATCACTGTGAACCACCCTCACGATGGTCCCTGGCCGCTCACCTGCAGCCCCAACCACTCTTCCCCTGTGAATCTGGAAAAGTCAGGATGTGTTGGGGCCCATCACTGTGGACATGAACTAAGATGATGCAGTTTTTCAAAAAAGACTTTATTTACTAAAAGTTTTAGATTTACAGAAAATGAGCAGGGAGTACATAGAGTTCACATACACCCTTCCCCCAGTTGCCCTTACTGTTAACATCATCTATTTTCCATTAGTGTCTGTACATTTGTTACCGTCAAGATATCAATACAGATACATTATCATGAATTAAAGTGCATAGTTTATTCCGATTTCCTTAGTTTTGACTTAATGTGTCTTTTTTCTGTTCCAGGATCCCATCTAGGATCCCACTCACATTTATTTATCATGTTCCTCTAGGCTCCTCTTGGCCCTGACAGTTTCTCAGATTTTCTTCGTTTTTGGTGACCTTGACAGTTTTGAGGAGCCCTGGTATCTATAGGATGCCCCTCTGGGAATTCGTCTGCTGTTTTTCTTTTCTTTTCTTTTTTTTTTAAATTTTATTTATTTGAGAGAGAGAGAGAGAGCACAAGCAGTAGGGAGGAGCAGAGGGAGAGGGAGAAGCAGACTGCCCACCGAGCAGGGAGCTAGAAACGGGACTCCA
Organism: Potos flavus; assembly: GCA_028534135.1. Taxonomy (NCBI): domain Eukaryota; kingdom Metazoa; phylum Chordata; class Mammalia; order Carnivora; family Procyonidae; genus Potos; species Potos flavus. The sequence goes on along the minus strand of CM052885.1, from coordinate 112,383,036 downwards.
TCCCAGGACCCTGAGATCATGACCTGAGCCGAAGGCAGACACACTTAACCCACTGAGCCACCCAGGCGCCCCTGGAGTTTTTCTTTTTATTTATTTAGTTACTTGGGAAGGGAAGTGGGGGAGGGAGAGAAGCAGGCTCCTCGCTGAGCAAGGACCCTAACAACACAGGGCTCAGTCTCATGACCCATGAGATCATGACCTGAGCGGACATCAAGAGTCAGACGCTTAACCCAGGTGCCCCTGCCTGGTGCTTTTCTTAGACTACATTCTGTGTTTTGGGGAGGAAGAGCTCAGAGGTAAAGTACATTTCCATCCCATCGTAGCCCGCGAATGTCTTATCAACATGACTTAGACTGCGATGTTGACCTTGACCACCTGGCCCACGGAGGTTTGTCAGGTTTCCCCACTGTAAAGTCACTCTCCTCCCCCTGCTATACGGAGTCCTCCCTGGAAGGAAGTCACTGTGCACAGCCCATATTCAAGGTGTGGGAGTTATAGTCCCCGATAAGGCATTTTTAACATCTTTGACATAGGGCCTGGCACACAGGAAGCACTCTGTAAATGTTAACTACCATCATAAATATTGTTTTTCTCTTATTTTCATTATTATCATTCTTGTCATCTGTAAGGATTAAATGCTTAGGATGATTAAGGAGATAAGATGTGTAACCGGCTTAGGACTAGCCTTGGTCCAGGTTAGGGATTAAGAGAGATAAAACAGGGGCGCCTGGGTGGCTCAGTGGGTTAAAGCCTCTGCCTTCGGCTCAGGTCATGATCCCAGGGTCTTGGGATCGAGCCCCGCATCAAGCTCTCTGCTCAGCAGGGAGCCTGCTTCCCCCTCTCTCTCTGCCTGCCTCTCTGCCTACATGTGATCTCTCTCTCTGTCAAATAAATAAATAAAATCTTAAAAAAAAAGAGAGAGAGATAAAACATTTAAGGTGCTGGCACAGGGCCTGGTACCTGTAAGTGCTCAATAAATGTTGAGTAAGAACAAATGAATAGCTGGCATCTTGGCCCCTGAGGCAGTGCAGGCATGTGTCTGCCCACAGGCTTGTGTGTGAATGTTCACAGCCGACTCCTAGCAGCTGCACTGGAAACCGCCCAGACGTCCAGCAGCTAAATCGGTAAATGCCTCATGGCGCATCCCGACAGCGGAATACTGCTCAGCAGGAAAAAGGATGTGCCGTGGCAGATAAAGCAGGGCGATGTCACCAAGAGCCCCTGCCTGGGAGGGTGGCTTTAGCCAGGGGTTTGGGGTGATGTTTGCCCCAAGCCGAGGAGGACCTAGCCCCTCCACCCTGGGGATCTTTAGGAAGACATGGAGTATGACATAGGGGAGCAGCAAGAGCAGAAGCCCTTGGCTTGGGGCCACTTGGGTGGCTCAGTCAGTGAAGCGGCTGCCTTCAGCTCAGGCCATGGTCCCAGAATCCTAGGATCAAGCCCCACTTCCAGCTCCCTGCTCAGCGGGGAGTCTGCTTCTCCTTCTCCTTCTGCCTCCCCCCCCCCACCCTGCTTGTGCTCTCACTCTCAAATAAATGGATGAAATTAAAAAATAAATAAAGATTTTATTTGAGAGAGAGAGCACAAGTGGGGGGTGGAGTGGCAGAGGGAGAAGGGGAAGCAGACTCCCTGCTGAGCAAGGAGCAAGATCCTGGGATTATGACCTGAGTTGCTTAAATGCCTGAGCCACCCAGGCGGCCCTAAGAAAATCTTAAAGGAAAAACAAGAAGCCTTTGGCTTTAGTCTCTCCAGCCTCCCCCTTGCCCACTCCCCTAGCCCAGGTGTCACCGAGGAGCAGGACTGCCCAGCCTAGACAGCATCTAGGGGTTTTTCTACAGCCTCCACAGTGTCCCAAGACCCTGGTCCCCTGTCACCAAGGAGCTGAGGACCCCCACAGAACTCAGAGAACCCCTAAGCGGTGCCCGCTGTGTCTCAGAAGATTTCACAGGGAGAACCAGCCTGGGGAGGAGGAGGGAAAGGGTTTGCCCAAAGTCCTGTGACCCCAAAGACAGCCTGTACCACCACTTGAAACTGCATTTGTGGCCTGCATGGTTTACAGCTTGTCCCCAACCCCTCCTATCGCTCTGCCCCAGGGGACAGTGAGCTCAGTGTCTGCTGTGTCCCTGGCTCTAGAGCTTAGCACACATTAGGTCCTCACCGAATGGTGCTTGATAGACGAAATGATCAAAGAACAACAATTGATCTGTTTGCTATATGCCAAGCACTGTACTTGGTGGTTTGCATTGATTCATTCCAGGACAGCTCTTAACCTCTGTACTATACTGAGCCCTCAAGTGAGTGAACGGTGTTGGGGTCTTCGAGGGAACCCCAGTCCAGTTCTGAACACATTGAGAACAAAGTCAAGAAAAAGACTGCCAGAGACCAAATCGTGACATGTATTGTGATCAAAGCCAGGTTGGGGGGAAGGTGTGGCTCCTATGCACCCGAGGTGTCTCTGGGCACCAGACCCCAGAAGGACACTTCTATCTAGTCACTGGCAGCATGGGAACAGAGCCGGCCGGCCTCTGTAGCGACTGGGGGCCAGAGAGAAAGGCGCAGGCAGCTCCTAACCCGGAAAGTTGAGTAGATCTGCGCATGCGCAGTTTATGTCCTCCAGACTCACCAAGCAAATGAGTCCCCACATACCCCCTGGGCAGAGCAAGTAAAGAGACAGGAGTGTTATACCTAAGGCTCCATTCCCAGGGAAGAAAGCATCCCAAGTAGAGAAGGGACACCACCCCCCATAACAAGTGAGTGAATGAGCAAGCGGGCGAGTCAATGAATGAGGGGCTTCCTACTGTGGGGTGGAAGGTGGGCAGAACTGCCTCCCTCCGGGTCCCCCACCCTTACCTCACCCTCCTCTTGTCCACAGTTGCAGGAGCTCTCATTGCTGACTTCTTGTCTGGCCTGGTGCACTGGGGAGCTGACACTTGGGGCTCCGTGGAGCTGCCCATCGTGGGGAAGGTGCGTATGTTGACCCAGCCCTGCCGCCCCGAAGGGGGTTGGGCCGTCTGACCTTGGGTGAGCCCCCTTCCTCTCTGAGCCTCCCATTTCCCTGTTTGAAAGACAGAAACCATCGTTCCAGCCTGATCCCATGCCCCTCCTCTGGGACCAGAACAGACTAGAAAATCCCCTGGGATTTCCTGGAAGCAAAAGCATGAAGCCTGGGATAGTCAGAAAGCTCTGAACCCCCTGAATTTGGGGGCCACGTCTTGTTCTCCTTTGCCAGCCCTGGTGCCCCTAACTGTTCGTTTAAATTGAACTTGACCTTCTATCAGATTTCTTTGGTTGTGACAAAGTCCAGTACAAACTGGCTTAACCAAACAAAGGTCGCGAATCATGTTATTGAACACTTAAGAGTAGAACCAAGGTAGAGCATCGCTGGGTCCAAAAGGACAGACCTGGCAGTCCAGTCATACCGTGTTCTCATGACTCCATCTCTCACGTCTCCCTCTGCTTTACTCTCTGTTGGCTTCACTGTCACCTAGGCTTTTCCTTCATCCTGCCAGCTCGGCCCTGTCGGCGGAAGAACTCTCCTTTCCCACAGTTAGAGCCCAAGTCCCATGGCTCCCTCCCATTGGTCCAGCGCGGGTCACATGCCCATCCCTGTCCCGCACTGCGAGAGATGCTCTAATTGGCCGGGCCGGGTCACGTGCTCACTTGGGGGTCCTCCCCATCAGGACGGCTTGTACCAATATAAGAGGAAGAGGGGGAGATGGTTACCAGGAGGGGCGTGGCCATGGGGGAGAAATAGAGGGGGGGCCTGCCTGCCACTGTGAGGGACGTCCTCAACTGTATTAGAGTGGGGAGGAAGGGTGGAGATCGTCTCCAACTCCCCTCACACCCCTGAATAGGAGACTGAGGCCTCGAGGGGGGCAGTACCATTCCGGGATCCCCGCCAAGTCATTACGACTGTCTTCTGCCAGAGCTGTTTAGGCCTGGACCCTGAAGGCCGGATGGGCTCCACGTCGGCAGCGTGGTGGAGTGTTCTGGGCATCCCAAAGGCCAGGAGGCGAGCCCGAGCCCGGTGTGCACAGGAGGTGGTGGAGAGAGGCTGGCCACCACAGGCTGACTGGTCCCTTATGTCCCTTCTCTGGCCCGCACCCCCACCCCAGGCTTTCATTCGACCCTTCCGAGAGCATCACATCGACCCCACAGCCATCACCCGACACGACTTCATCGAGACCAATGGGGACAACTGCCTGGTGACCCTGCTGCCTCTGCTGAACATGGCCTACAAGTTCCGCACCCAGAGCACCGGTGAGTGCGCCGGCTGGCGGTGGGGACAGAGTCCCTCGCAACGTTAGAAAACATTTTTAGTTCTCGTCCTGTAAAATTGGAATATATAAAAATCTGTGCTCCCAGCTTCTCTTGGACAATCCGCTCCTGCCATCCTGGGTCCTCGTTCCCATCTGGCTTCACCGAGCGGGAGCTGAGCTGTGGCGGCCATCTTTAGACAGTCCCCGCGACCCCCTGCTGTCCGACCCCTGAACCACCTTGCTCATGGGCATGGCTTGCCTGGCCCTGAGGGCTGCTGGCTTGGCTGCCCTGGCTTAGTAGGAAGAATATAGGCTGTGAACTCAGGAAGTCCTGAGTTCTGATCTCTGCCCTGTCTGTTTTGGGGAAGAAAGCAAGTCATTTTCACCTCGGTGAGCCTCAGTTATCTCATCTGTCAGATGCGCAGAAGGTGGAGTGGGGGATAAGTACTTCCTCTGTGCCAGGTCTTGTTCTAACAACTTGACACCTCGTGGATCCTTAGAGCAGCCCCTCCTCTGTGGGTAGATGTGAGGAGTTTCTGTGGTATAGTAGGCGCTGCGTTCCCCACCCATATCCTCTTACAGGGGCAGGTGCCCATCCCCCAGTTGCCATGAGTGGTGGCTGCTCCCAGCTGCCCCTTCTGAGAACTGCCAGGGCAGGTCCTACCTCTCCCCTTGGGATAAGCCTAAAGCCTAAGCCTAAAGTGACAGGAAAAACCTACAGAAGACCAGCCCTCTCATCTCTGGGTGGGACCAACTAAGAAGCCATTGAGCCTCCAGAGCTGCCCCCGAGGATTAGGCTGAGACAAGACTCCCCCAACCCCATCATTGCTTATTAGCTCTCTCCCTGCTTCCCTCACCCCCTCAGATGTTTTTCTGAACAGAGGACACCCCGCCCCCTCCATTCCTCCTCATATAAATTACAAGCACATGAACCCTTGTCTCAGGCTCTGCTTCTAGGGAACCTGGACAAAGACTTATTCTCATTTTACTGATGATGAAGTTCATCATGACTCAGAGGCAGAGGCACTGACCCAAGCTCATATAGCCAAGAAATGTCAGAGCGCGGACCTGAAGCCAGCTCTGCCTGACTCCAGAGCCCACATCTGCAACTTTTTCTTATGCCGACTCCATTATCTGCCCACCGGACAGAAGAGAAGACTGAGGCCCAGAGGGGAGTCTGAACTTGCCTGAGAACATGGGGGAGTGGGGAAAGGAGGCCTGGGAGCTGCCCCAGGGCAAGTGGTGAGGGCCAGGCTGGTGGTGGCCCTGCCCTGTGACCACCATGTGGCCCTGTGGGCCCCCCCCCTTCTCCCCGCCCTGCAGAAGCCCTGGAGCCGCTATACCCCTGGGAGTGCTTCGTCTTCTGCCTGATCATCTTCGGCACCTTCACCAACCAGATCCACAAGTGGTCCCACACGTACTTTGGGCTGCCACGCTGGGTCACCCTCCTGCAGGACTGGCACGTCATCCTGCCACGCAAACACCACCGCATCCACCACGTCTCCCCCCATGAGACCTACTTCTGCATCACCACAGGTGCGGCTGCAGGGTGGCCTGGAATAGGCCGTCCCCACCCCCCACTGTGGCTCCGTCCTCGGGGTCAGTAGGGCAGAGGTCACAGGAGGAGGTGCTGGAATCCTTGCTGGCAGGAATGTGCTCTTACAGCACACGCGGACCTACTGTGTGCTGAGCAGTCTAGGTGCGGGGGACACGGCAGTGCAAGGGAACCAGACTTCCCTGCTCCTACCTCCCACCTCGCGGAGCTGGGATTCCAGCCAGCCAGCCAGCCAAGACTTGCAAACAGCCACTGTGTGCCGTGCACTGTCCTGGGCTCAGGACACAGCACTAAACAAACACAGGCACAATTCCCCGCCTTTGTGGCATTCCCATTCTCGTAGGGAACATGCCAGCAAGTATGTAAGTCGTCCATTTAACCACACCGACTGCTCTGGAGCAGAGCAAAGCAAAGGGTAGGAGAAGGAAACGGGGGCCTTCACCCTTGAGAGAAGGCAGTTGCAGAGGGCCTCACTGAGAAGGTAACATTTGACCTTAGGGAGAGAATAATGCAGATCTGGAGGAAGGGCGCCCCAGGCCACGGGAACAGCAGGTGCAAAGTGCCTGAAGGAGGAACACATGTGCCCGGTTGGTTTGAGGAATGGCAAGGTGGTTAGTGTGGCTGGAGCGAAGGGCATCAGGGGCAAAGGAGAGGGGAGATGACCGAGTCTAGATGGGAGAAATGCTGTGGGGGGCACAGCAAGGGGAAGGGCAGAGAGTCAGGGAGTGAGGAAGCAGAAGTAGCTGTTCATAGAAGGAGGTGAGGAATCCGAAAACAAGCGTGAGAGGGACTCTGCAGCCAAGTCAGGACAGACCAGTTCAGACGAAGAGAATAGCAGGTACAAAGGCCCTGAGGCCGGAACATGCCTGGTGTGGCTGAGGAACGGTAAGGAGACCCACATGCCATTGGTCGTTCACGGACTGGTACCAGAGGTGAACGGAGCGGGTTCACTGGGGCCAGCCGGCGTCCAACTTCAGTGTGGCAGAGCTGCTCTCGGCATCCGACGGCAAGTCAGCCGGCGTCGGCTCAACCCTCGGCTCTTCCGTGTGTGCCCGTACGAGTGTCACAGACCTCGCTGGGTGTCCTTTTTCTCCCCCACAGAATAGGCCCGCAGCCCCCTCCTTACGTGCCGCCTTCCCCGGCCGGGCTGTGAATGGCACTGGGGCAGATGCCGGGTGCTTGGCCTGTGAGAGGGCCAGGTCAGGCACAGCTCCTGGTTTGCACAAGGAGCAGGGGGCGTTGTCTTTCTGGAGGCAGAGCCGAGAACCACAAGAAATATTTTTTTGTATGTCCCAAAGTCATGTTCTTTGAGGGCAGGTGGAGGGGTTAGAATTTAGGCTGTCGAGGAGATCAGGTAACTGCCCAGTCAGGCCTAGGATCCATCCTGGTTTGGCCACCCACTCGTTGGGAGACTCCCCTCCAAGCTTGTCTTCGCATCTGGAAAATGGGATGAATAGTACCTACCTCAGGATTTGGGGGGGGGGCGGGGGAGGCAGCTGTAATAGAGAGGAAGTGAGATTGTGGGCAGTATTTCTGGAGCATCTATTCTGCGCCAGGGGATCACCAGTGGAAAAACCTGGGGTTCTGCGGTGTGGAGCAGGACATTCTAGTTGGGAGTTGCGGAGAAAAACCAACACAACACAGGAAGGTGGTGAATTAGTGAGAATGGTTACAGGTTATCATAAAAGCTATAACAAAACAAAGGAGGGTGGTGTGATCAAGGAAGGCTTCCTGGAAGAGGTGGCAGGTGAGCCCAGTGATAAGAAATGCTGCCACCATGCCTGGCACATATTGAAAGAAAGTGAATGAGGGGACGAAGGCATGTCTGAGCAGCCCCTAAGCCCATTGGTGGGAGGTCCCCATCCCCAGACTCCTTGGTCAGCTCTTGTCCCCTGCCCTGTACAGACCTACTACTAGGTGTTCCCATCCCAGGCAAAGCCAGCACTTTCCTTCCATCTCCTCGACTGCTGCTTTCCCATTCAACCCCCTGGTACCCTCTTTCCACTGCAGGCTGGCTCAACTACCCTCTGGAGAAGATAGGATTCTGGCGACGCCTGGAGGACCTTATCCAGGGCCTGACCGGCGAGAAGCCTCGGGCAGACGACATGAAGTGGGCCCAGAAGATCAAATAGCTCCTCCGAGCCTGCCACCTTATTGCCAACCTTCCCCAGCCCCCCAAACCGAAGCCATCTGCCAGATTTCCAGCCTCCTCGTGCTGGCCCCTCCAGATGGAGAGGACGCCTCCTGGGCTGGGCCCGGGCACCCCCCAGCCCACCCCTCGTGACACAGAATACTTGAGCCACTGATTTTTCATTTCCTTTTTTCATTTTCTTTTCCTGGGCCCCTCCCCAGCCACCTGAGCTGCTGTCTCCAAGCCTGACTCTGCAGAAAAAGGAGCCCCGCCCTGCCAGCCATTCCCGGGTGGAGGGGAAGCTCATCCACTCCCCGCACTCCTCTAGCCCCCCGCCTCACTGGGCAGCCCTTCAGTGTGGCTGGCGTTGGGGCTACTGAGTCGTCTTCTCTGTCTCTCCTTATTTGCCCCCAGCGGTCTAGGAGCCGCCCCAGGCACCACCTTTGGCCTAGCCTGTCCACCCAAGGATGGCCCAAGTGCAGCAAGGGTCTGAGGGCAGCCAGCCAGAAGAGGCAGGAATCCCCTGCCCAAGCCTCGACCCCCTTCCCCCCACCCCTCCCCATCTGTCCATGGGATTCCAGCCAGAGCTGATATTTCTAATCAGAGGGTATGTTCACAGAGCGCAGCCCCTGCAAAGGGTCCTGGTCATCGGGAAGGGGATACAGAGTCTCCTCTGGTTAGGGGGATGTCCGAGAAGGAAGAATGGGGCTTTTTTGTTTTGGTTTGTTTTTGTTTTTTTTTAAAGGTGCTTGCTTGTTTAATGTAAATAATAGAAAGCCTTAATATCTTTTCTGTAACACGGAGTAATATTTTAATGTCATGTTTTGGATGTACATAATATATTTATAACAAAGCAGCAAGAGTCTACTTACCCTCGGCTGCCTCGTGTTTCCTGGTTGGCTGGTTGGGGAGGGAGGTGGTTAAGGATCCTGGAAGGTAAGGCCCCACCCCCATCCTATTCCTAGCTCCCTGCTTCCCACCTTGGCCTCAGAATGGGAGCTTTGTCACCTGAGACACAGTGAATTAATGTTGCCATCTGCTCCAAACACTTTTGGAGGAGATCCACGGCTGCATGAGGAATGGTCTTCCTGCAGGAGATCATGATGATAGAGTGATGAAGTGAATTCCTTCAGCTAATGTTCTTGGCCCCTGGTGTGTGCCGGGCTCTGACCTGGACACTGGGGCACACAGCAGTCAACGAACATACAAGGACTTAAGCCTGGTGGAGCTGACCTCCTGAGGAGAGAGACAATAAACATAAATAAATGCACATGTACATTCAGATGGTGATTTGTGAAGAAAATCAAAAACAATGTATCACATTGGAAAAGCAGGGTGGAGTAGCTTTGGCAGGGTGGTCAGGGAGGGTTCATTTGACCTGAGACCTGTGGGAGAAGATGGAGCCAGCTGGGGGAAGAGGCCGGCAGACTGGACGGCAAGTGCAAAGGCCCTGAGGCAGGAACAAGTTTGAAGTTTTTAAAAGAGTGGGGCCGGACTGGAGTGAATAACGGGAAGTGGAAGATATGGTTGGAAAATTAGGGACTTAATACATGGAGCCTCACAGCCGAGGAAGCTGGGAGACACTGGACATTTTAGACAAATGAGTATCTTGTTCATTTATCCACTGAACAAGACGTTATAAAGTACCTCCCATGTGCTAGCCACTGAGATTCAGTAGTGAACATACAGATATTACAATCAGTATCTAGTCTGGGCTAGTTTAGAAAGGGGGGGGACAGAGATGATAAAATACTCTTTAGAGTGGTCACAGATAAAGTTTTTAAAATGTGACCCATAACTTAATTTTCCTGACAGTTTACCCACCACTAGACTTGATTTGTGACTGTCTGAGGAGACCACAAAAGGAAGGGGAATTAGAGTTCAAGTCATAAGTAGCAGCAAATAATAGTTTAAGTAAAAATAGCTAAAGTAATTTGATTAAGTCCTATAACTGAAAAGTTGAGAGGAGGTGGTTGTGACTTGAAGTCTGGCAGGCCCCGGGGCTCACATGACTCACCAGACTTTGGTCAGTCTGGTTCCGTTTTTCCCTGAGTCGAGACTTGACATCGGACCCGCTCAGCAATCTCAGTGCGAAAAGTTTTCCCCTCCCAGTGGTTGCAGCAAAAGCCCAGGGCAGCCTCTCAGTGGGACAGACTGGGTCTTGTGGTGGTGAATGGTTCCAGCTGGCCAGGTGTGAAACGTGTCACTTGGGTTGCAGAGGTGGGAACACTTCCCAAGCCACAGGATGAGAGGAGGGAGAGGTGATTTGTTCCCAAAAGAAAAAGTAAGGTGTTACCAAAGGAAGTCTAGAGTGGGTGGGGCAGACAAGCAAACTTCAGAAGGGTCAGATAAGCAGCCTTGGGGCTGCAGAGGTTGGTTTTCTGTTCACAGGCCTGGGTGCAGAGATTTTTCCAGGCCTACCGACCTGTGTTAATTGCCTGGACCAAGCAAGCAAAAAAAAAAAAAACAAAACAAAACCAAAAACCAGCCTGAGTCCAGAGGTGAACGGACCCATGCCCAAGATATTGCAATTAGTAAGACAGAGCCAGGCATCACATACAGACTTGTCTCGCTGATCCTGAATCCCAGGGGCTGGAAAAACACCTTCAGAACCAGAAGGAGTCAGGTCTTGTATCTGTTGGGGTCATTTGCGAGAATGGGGTGGGCATTGCAAACACGTGCCTGTGAGGGCTGGGCAGGGGGAAATACTATCCACTGAATGCTTACCATACGCCAAACTGCATGGAGCTCCGGGCACTGAATCTGAGAGGTGAGAACATGCAGCTGCATTTGCACACGAGGACACTGAGGCACTGGGGGCACACAGCTGATAGATGGCAGGGCTGGGACCCAAGCCCTAATCTGCCCCAGAGCCCTTATGCTTTAACACCGGCCTGTAGCCCCAGTGGAGGGATGGAGGAGGCAGGTGGCGAGTGAGAAATGTGTCCCCGGCGAGAAAATAGCTACATGGCAAGATGGGAAAGAGCAGCTGACACTGAGGACTCGGATGCCCTGGGGACCTGAGGCCCAGAGAGCAGCTGCTGCTCACATCAGCTGATTAAAGAGGAACCAGAAATTCAGATTTTTTTTTAAAAGGCTGGCTCCGTTTTTTAAACAGATGGTAGGCAAAATAAAACAGGTGTACGGGCTGACTTCTGCCCTCAGCTTCCCAGCTGGTGCGGGGATGGCCCGATTTTCGGTGGATTTGTGCTGCTATCTGGTGGTGGAGTGGGGCAGGTAGCCAGCAGTGTGGGGCAAACATGTATTTCCAGCTTGGCTGGGGATGTCATGCAACCCCCCTCTGTGCTGGCTTCTTCCTAGAGGGGGTCTGGGCGGGGCTCCTATCTCCAATTTTAACCCCACCCCCTTGATAAACCTAAAAATTTCAAGCTATCCTCTGAACTTTTTTTTTTTTAAGATTTTATATATTTGAGAGAGAGCATGAGTGGGGGGAGGGGCAGAGAGAGAGAGAATCTCAAGCAGATTCCGCACTGAGCGCGGAGCCCAACAATGGGGCTCGATCTCATGACGCTGAGATCATGACCTGAGCCAAAATCAAGAGCTGGACACCAAACCAACTGAGCCGCCCAGGCGCCCCAAACATTTTTGAATAGGTAATGCCTGCATAAGGTAAAGAATAAGAATCAATACAAAAGGATCTAGAGCAGGGGTCAGCTGATAGCTCCAGTGACCCAGATCAGGTCCACCTGTTATTCTATGGCCCCATGAGCATTTTTTTAAGTGGTTGGGGGGTAAAAAAAAAAAAACAATATCCCCTAACACATAGTTTATTTTTTTTAAGATTTTATTTATTTATTTGACAGAGAGAGAGATCACAAGTAGGCAGAGAGGCAGGCAGAGGGAGAGGGGAAGCAGGATCCCTGCTAAGCGGAGAGCCTGATGCAGGCAGGGCTCGATCCCAGGACCCTGAGGTCAGGACCTGAGTTGAAGGTAGAGGCTTAACCCACTGAGTCACCCAGGCGCCACAAAAGCTAAGGACTCTCCTAACACATAGTTTAAATTTCAGTATGGTGGTCAAGTATTCCTGGGACATAGCCACACCCATTCATTTGCATATTATCTAATACAGAGGCAAAGTTGAGAGCCAAATGGCTGTCAAAGCCTAAAATACTATCTGGCCCTTTACAAATAATAATAATAATAATAATGAAATTTTTTAAGTCTACCAACTCCTGATCTAGAGTGAAGAGTAAATTGCTCCCACTCGAGTTCCTCCATGCCCTCAGTTTCCCTCCCCAGAGGCTATTATTGCAACAAGACCCTTGCCAGTCCCTCGGACAGGCAGAGAGGCAAGCCCGCCCCCACTTTCACATGATGGGTAGAATATTACATACACAGTTCCGCACTTGTCTTTTTTCACTTAGTGTATTGTGGAGACAGTGTCCTATCGATTGCTTCCTTCCTCTTTTGACAGCTGTGTAGCATTCCAATTTCAGAATGGACTTTCATATTTTAATGCATCTTTTGTTGGATGTTGAAGTTGTTTTCGATCTTGGGTAATACCAACTGCTGTTTGCGTGCACGGGGGAATCTCGGTCTTCGCTCACGAGGGCCAGTAGACCTGAGGGTCAGGTTCTAGGAACCAAAGTGTTGGGCCCAGGATGTCTGTGTTCCATTTGGATAGCTCACGACAAATTGCCTTCCAATTGCCCATCTAAACTCACAACTTTGGAGAGTGCCAGGTTCCCCACACCCTTGCCAACACAGTGTGTTATCAAGTGTTTCGTCCTTTGCCAATCTGATAGGTGGTTTTAATTTGCATTTCTCTTACTCTATTTCACTGAATCTAGGATATCATTGATTGTAAGATGCATCCTGATTCCGGAAATGTTTGAATGTAAAAATGTGCATCTTAGAATCACTGAAATCCAATGTGTTGAGTGAGATCAGGTATCTTACTTCATTTCCTTACTCTGTACTTGTCCTTTTCCTACTTTTCTTGGGAAGCTGGGTAGTAGTGGTTAAGACCTTGGGGTTCAAACCCTGGCTCTGCCACTTACAAGATTGTGACTTGGCCAAGTTACTAAACCTCTCTGTGTCTCTATTTCCTCATCTGTAAGAAGGGGTAATAACAGTACTGACCGTATAGGGTAGTTGTAAAGATTAAATTAATTAATATATGCAAAACCCTATGTTCCTGGAACATAGTATATGTTTGCTATGAGTAACATCTTTCTTTTGGAGTGTTTATCTTTTTTTCACCATGAGTTGCAAGGGCTCTTCCACTTAAAAAGGGAAACTCATCCTTTGGTTCCACCTACCCCACAGCCCCAGACCTCTGGTTCTTATTTATTTTTCCCTGACCACAAAGTAACAGATGATACAAAACTCAGACAGTAAAAAATAAATTGTATAGGAAGAAGCCAATGGAAACAATTCAGATGTCCATCAAGAGAGGAATAAATAAGTTGTACCTTGACCCCCTACCCTACCCACTCCCATCCCTTTTGGGTTGTAGACTTCAGCAACTTTATCAAGTGTTAGATAAAACATCTTAATGCTACACTTCAGATACACCCCAGAGGGACATAATTCCATGTATGTGCCATGAAATGCCATTAGCAAATGTGTCTCCCACACCCTATCAACCACAGACGCCCTCCCCAGGCATTTGACTCTCCGTCTTCTGGATGCCCATGAACTTTCTTCCTCTGACAGCAATTTGTCCGCTTTACTTTCTGTAGTTTGTATTATAAACACTATAGCAGGAGGTTGGGGGTTTTTCTTAACTATAAATTAGAAATATAAACATAAAATTATACAATGTTATCGACAAGCTTGCTACTCAAAGTGTGGTCTGTGCATTCCCTAGGCACTTGTTAGAAATCGGCACAAACTTCGCCCCCAAACACACACACAGAATCAGAATCTGTATTTTAACAAGATTCCTAGTGATTTGTGTACACAGTCGAGTTTGAGGAGTATTGCTTTAAAAAATAATACTGTCAATTCCAGGACGCCTGGGTGGCTCAGTTGGTTAAGCGGCTGCCTTCGGCTCAGGTCATGGTCCTGGGATCAAGTCCCACATCAGGCTCCTTGCTCAGCAGGGAGTCTGCTTCTCCCTCTGTCTCTTCCTGCTTGTGCACGCTCTCTCCCTCTCTCTGACAAATAAATAAATAAAATCTTTAAAAAAAAAAATAATACTGTCAGTTTTATAAAAAGTATATTGCATTTTTTTACATTTGGAATGTACTACTTATGCCTTTCACATCACAGAGATTCCCAAACTGCGCAGATGGTTTCCCACCTTGTTGAGAATAGTCTTTGAATGAACACTGTGGTACAGTTTATGTCTGTGTCTCTTCACTGGGGAACTGTGCCAGCTATTAGGTATGCTTTTGACTGTAGGTAACAAAAACCCACCTTTAAGAGCAGCTGATAAGAGGAGCAATAAAGACATAATCTCATGTCCTAAGAAACCTGTAAGTAGGGGCGCCTGGCTGGGTCAGCAGAAGAGCATGCGACTCTTGATCTTGTGGTTCTGAGTTCGAGCCCCATGTTGGAGATGGGGCGGGGGGGGGGGGGCGGTAGGGACAAAACCAGCTCCTGTGCACACACCCTCAACAGCTTCGAACACACCCCCTCTCCGGACTCCCCGCCTCCAATCTTGCTGCAGCCCAATCAATCTTCTCCAGGCAGCCAGGCTGCACTTTGTAAAAATGCAAACTCACCCACGCTTTGCTCAAAACCTCCCAAGCTCCATAAAGGAAACGGCAGGTGCCCCAGGGTTATGAAAACTGAATTCCAAACCTGATTTTTACTCCTTCCTTGTTGTGTGACCCTGGGAAAGCATTCTAACGTTTCCGAGCCTCAGTTTCCTCATCTGACAAATAGAGATGACAAAAGCTGCTTTGCAGGCGTCACCGAGGATTAAGTAATAAGGAATAAATAATAAGAAAAAATAGTAGCTAATACTTCTATAGCGCTCGCTCTGTGTCAAGGCCTTTTGTAAATTCTTTAGTTCCATTAGCCATTTTAATCTTCCCAGCAATCCAATAAATAGGACTCTTGGCCGCATCAGCTGAAGCTACCAGCTCCAGCGCAAGGCGGAGATGGGGCGCAGACACCGGAGGAATCTGGCTCTGGGGACCGGCTGTGACTTCCGAAAGAGGCGCAGAGCCTCTCCGAGGGAGCGTTGGCGCGGAGGACCACAACTCCCGGTGAGCTCCGCGACGCCGCCGAACTATAATACCCAGCATGCTCCTGGGCCGTCAGGCTTAACCTGTTCCTCCTGTGAGGTCCTTTGCGCGGGAATTTGCTCTACTGTCAATTTTGCTTGCCAGAAATTCCCTACGAGAACCAAGGAATCTATGCGAGTAAACGTTTAGGAGCATCGTGGATAAGTGGCTTGTGTTTTTATCCTCACTCCTCTTGTTAGCTCTGAGTCTGTTTACTCATCTCCACAAAGGGGATATCCCTAGAATTTGCTGCGTCCAATTGTTGTGAGAATTAAAAACTGGATACGAGGGCTTGGTAAATATCAGCTGTTTCTAGTGTCCCTCCTCCCTCTGTGCTAAGGAGTTTTATCAAAGCATTTTATGTCTCCAGCAACTCTTTGAGGTGGATACTATCAGTCCTCTTTTCAGGAGGGGGTACTGATGCTAAGAGAGATTCAAATCTCTTGCCTGAAGACACACAGCAAAGGGAGGGGTGAAAGAGCACTGGAATCCAAAAATTTCACTCCAGAGGTGAGTCCACTTTAGGAGCCCAAATGCTTCCCAGTTGTCACTCTATGCTTTACAACAACCCAAAGTCCAGGGCAAATGTTTTCTGTGTTTTTCAAGATAAACTTGAATCATGTGATGCACAGATTATTGATGATTTCCTGGTGCTAGTCCTGGGAAGGAGACACAGTGGGACTTGGAGAGTCAATTATAGCTAAATTGGACCTGGAGAAATCAGGGAAAGCTTCCCTGAGGGGGTGATGCTGGATCTGAGAACTGAAGAGTGGGAATAGCAGGCAAACGCCCTAAGGAGGGAGAGGGCAGGTACTGCAGAGGACTTGAAAAGGGTCAGCAAAGCAGGAGAGGTACAGGCAATTCCCAGAGGTACACGCTGTGTCAAGGACAGGGAAAAGAGGCACCCAGAGTGCAAATTTTAGGAAAGTATTCACTTGCAGGATCATGCAGGTGCAGAGCTGAGGCCTAAGAATAAAAGTTTCCTTATGAGGCTTAAGTGAAAGCCCTAGACATTTCAGTGGCCTCACTGGTCATGGCCCTTGGTCCATGGCCTTTGGTTAGGGTGGCTATCCACTGTGGTTTCCCCTAAAAAGTCCCGTTGTTCTGGCAAGATTATACTAGGTCTCCTTTCAATCTGATGATTGTCTTGGTTGGATGATAATTCTATGGCCATGCAACTTGTAGAGTCTATATTTTATTGAAAGGAAATGGGGAGCCACGGAAAGATTTGACTGAAGGGTGTTCTGAGCAAATTTTGGCTGCCATACAGAGAATGGACTATGGGGGCAAGAATAAAGGCTGCTGGGATCACCCAAGTGGGAGACAAGGGCAGCCTACCCTAAGTGGGAGAAATAGATGGAGCTGAGAAATGCTTAGGAGGCACTACTGTCAGAACAAGGTGATGCATTTGGTGTGCTGGATGAGGGCTTCCCATTTCCTTGTTTCTCTGTACTAAAAGTCCCTGTCCTTCCTCTGCCAGTGTTTAGCTGGGTGACATTGAGGCAGTCCCTTCATCTCTCCCAGCTTGTTTCTACATCCATATCATGGCTTCTTTGACCATTTATGATAAAGGAGCAGTCCCTTCTGGATTTAATATATTTGCAAATATGTGTCTATAGGGCCTTTGCACATGCTGTTCCATCTACCTCCTAATCATGCAGTCTCTCTTGAAATGTGACCACTTAGGAGGCCCTCCCTGACCACACCCTGCTGCCCTTTCCCTGGTTTACTCTCTATCCCATCATAATCCTACTCTTTCCTATTTCTTTGTTAACTAGCTCTCTATCTCCAGCTATAATGTAAGCCCGTAAGAGCAGACTTCACTGATGTCCATTCCCAGGACCTAGCACAGCGTGTGGCACATAGTAGGTCTTAGTCAGTATTTCTTTGGATGAATAAATGTATTGATGAATAAATGCGCGAACGAATGAGTGAGTGAATGCTTTCCCTGGCACCTTAATGCCCCAAAACAAAACTTCTCTGGCTCGGAAGCATCTGGAGTGGGTTCAAATTCTGACTCAGCCACTTAACAGCTAAGTTTAGATAAGTCGCTGAACTCTCCCCCCCCCCTCTCCATCTCAGTTTCATTTTTCACATTAATCCCTACCTGGTAGAGATATTGTGAGGATCCAACTAGATAGGAAAATGGCCGAAGCGAAACAGGAGATTTTAAGCTTTCTTTTCTTCTGTATCTTTCACAATCGCATCCTCCCAAGTCTGATCACCCCTGTCTTTCTCATCAAGCACCTCAGTCCTTCGCACCCCAGCCTGGAGGGACACGCAGGTTGCTGGGCCCTCCCGCACGCAAATCAAGTTTCCTTCCTCTGAAAAACGCAGGAAAAAAACCCTCCCGGCAACTGGTCGCGCGGTCCGCGGAGCGGGCGTCAGCGGTGGCGATTGCGCACGCGTGCGCGCCTGCGCAGAAGGGCCAGGGGACGGGTGGGGGGGTGAAGAAGGGGCCGGCCTTCGAGCGACAGCGACGCAAGATGGCAGCCACCACGGGCTCGGGTGAGCTGGGGCGCCGGCCCGGCCGGCCAAGGGGGCGCGGGCTTGGGCCAGGGACCGAGGACCCGCAAAGGTCCTTGCAGCGGGACCAGGGCCTCTGCGCTGCCTCTGTCCGCCTGGCTCCGCGGTGGCGACCCGGGCGGCCTGAGTGGGGAGGAGGAGCAGGCGGTGGCCGGAAGCACGGGCGGGGGCCGGAGGGGCCTGTGGGCGGCGCGGCGGGGCCCACAGGCTCCCCTGGGCGGCGTGAGGGCCCCGCTGAGAGGAAGGACTGGGCCCCAAGGCACTACTGAGGGGTCGGAACTAGCGAGGGGCGAGCCTAGGGGCACTCCTGAGGAGACCGAGGCTGGCGGCTCGGGGGAGTTCAAGGGGTCTCTTAGGGGATGAGAAGGCTCCCCAAAACGGAAGAGAGTCCTTTACTGGGTGCTAGAGGTCCGAGCCAGGGCAGAGCCTCAGGATGTCTGTTTCGCGGGGACTTGAGAGAACCCCTTAGGTTGGATGGGAGAAGAAAACAGCATCTCAAGGGGTGACCGAGGATCCTCCATTGGTTAAGGGGACGGCTCCAGCGTTAGTTTGGGGGATGGGGTTAGCTGAAGAAATCTCTATGTTGATTGGAAAGGGGGCGTCTTGGGGTGACTGTTTTTTTGAGGAAGGGGGAGTAAGGGCGTCTCTGCAGGATAAGTGAGAAGGGAAAAACGATCTCTTAGATTCCAAAAGAAAATGACCTCGTCATTATCAGGCTTTTATTTGAATAGACTTGTTAGGTTTTAGGAGGCAAGCTCTGAGTGGAGTAATGGTGGAAGCTTTCGATATTAGGTGAAGAACAGGTGAATTGGGAGCCCTGGAGGTGTCTGTTTGGGGTGGGAGGGTCAACTGATGGAAGCTCCATGCAGTGGGTGAGAGTGGGAAAAAGTCCTGTTTCAGAGATGTTTCTTTTAGAGAAGAAAAATCTCCTCCTCTGTTGGATGAGGGAAGCATACCCTAGAAGTGTCTATTTTAGGGAGATTGTCACTCCCTAGCATTCCTTTGGATGTTGGTAAAAGATATGTGGGTTCATCTCAGAAGATCCTCATTGAGTGGATGGGCATGGGGAGAGGAACAAATGAAATGAGAACTCTGGATGATTTGGGGGCAGGAAAGCTGAGCAAAGCCCCATTTCCGGGATGCGGAAGAGGGAATAAGGGAGCTAAACTTTGGGAGAGGGAAGTTCTTCCAGTCCCTTGTAGGTTAAGGGAAGCAGCATTTATTTTGAAACTTGATTTCCTTGTTCTGCACTCCTAAGATGGGCCAGAGGATCATATCCTGAAGGGTCTGTTTCAGAGTTCACATTCCACAATGGGCATCAGGGGATGAACTTAGATGGCCTTCTTGAGGGGGCCGGGGTAAAGATTGGCTGGGGGAGTTCACCCAGAGGGGCTGATAAGGCAAGAGAGATTCTGGAAGTGCAAGTTTTGGGGGAACACTGAGTGTCCTCCTTACGTTGAGGAGGCTGTACCCTGAGGTACCTGTCAGTGATGTTGGCCAAGGAGGTCCTCACAATAGGGTGACAATGGGTGACCGCTGATGAAGGAAGCAAACAGGGCCACCAGCCCGGGTACTGAAATCCTCTGGCTGGTTAAGGCCACAGCATCAGCACTGTTAGGAGAGGCTTGGTGACCTAAAGAGAACACAGAGTAAGGGGAGTCCCATCTTTCCAGGATGTTGCTCCTGCCATATCCCAAGGAGCCAGCCTCGTCTGTTACAGTGGCAATAGAATTGGCTTTAGGGGATCAGACTAAAGTGACCTATCACAAACTGCCTCTTATACTTCAAGCAGTGGGATCCCCCATGAGGGATAGAGGAGACCACACGTCCTTTTCCTAGATTTTGGTTTTAGCTGGAATAGTGCTGAGTCAATTCATTTTTTAAGATACTGCCCCAGAAGAGAGAGGCTGAGTCAGGCCAGACTGCAGTGGGAGACTTCTCACCATAATAGCACCCCTGTCAGGTTGCTGTGAAGTGGGGGTACAGTGCGCCTGTGGCAACCAGCATTATGGTCCTATTGCAACTCAGCCCTGTTTGCAGTCACTTGAGATTGGCTGCCCACAATCTGTTGTAACAGCTACTTAATTCTAACTTCTTGAAGCCCTGCCAGTTGATGAGTGCTTCATAAATGCTAATGCGGTCAGATAAAACATCAGCTGCTGCTGTCTAGTGTCAAGAGCACTTGGCATGGTTTAGATAACATAGAACAGGCTTTAAGGTGCTCTGTAAATAGTGGGCTTCCCAAAAGTCCTTTGTCTGTTTATTCAATAGATATTTATTGAGGGCCTGTTATGTCCCATGGCAAATAGTGGATGAGATGGACATAGCCCCTATCCTTGAGGAGCTTCCATTCTAGTCAGTAAGAAAGCTGTTAAAGGAGTAAATAATTAAGCCAATTTCAGATAGAAATTAGTGCTACAAAGGAATTTGTGTGATGTGATATAGAGTATGTGGAGTGGTGTTCAGGGAAGGCTTCTCTGAGAAGACGGCATGAACTGGTGTAAATGACGGAAGGAGCCAAGCTTGCAGTGTGTCTCATAGGCAGGGGAGGTAGGGACAGTGAGTGCAAAGGCCCTGTGGCAGGACCAAGCTCGGTGTGTTCAAAGAACAGATTAAAGTCCTTACTGTGCACAAGAGGCTTGTTAAGGAGATGAGGTGGGATGGCACGGCTTTGGATTTTATTAAGTGTGAAGGGAAGCCATCAAGGTGGCTGGTATGAAGTAGGCATTCGGTAAATATTTATTGAATGAATGAGTCTGAAAATGACAGGGGAATGACAGGGTGCCTGGCTGGCTCAGTTGGTAGAGCCTGCCACTCTCAAACTCAGGGTTGTGAGTGAGGGCCCCATGTTGGGCCTGGAGCCTACTTGAAAAAAAGAAAGAAAAAGAGGGGAGTAAGAGGATCTGACCTGTGCCCCTATGTACTAAAGGAGTGCAGAGTGCTGAGAGTGAAAGCAGAAGGGCCTTAATTGGGTTAAATCGAACGAATGTTCAAGCCTCTGCTTTCTAACCCTGAGAAGTCTT
Source organism: Potos flavus (assembly GCA_028534135.1). Classification (NCBI taxonomy): domain Eukaryota; kingdom Metazoa; phylum Chordata; class Mammalia; order Carnivora; family Procyonidae; genus Potos; species Potos flavus. The sequence continues at coordinate 112,362,343 of CM052885.1, read as the reverse complement.
TCAGGTTGGTCAGGGGCCCTGAAGCCTTTCTTAGTCGGGTTTAGAACAAGCCACTTGATTAATCTGTGCCCCTAGTTGCCAGGAAACAGCTCTGAAGTCTGAGTTCCTGTAAAGAATTGGCCTTTGTTGTTTTTGTTTTTGTTTTTTTTAAATGGTCACTACTTTGAACACTTGGGTACGACACCTTGCCACCTCCCTTGGTTCTGCAGTGCATGAATTCTGCATAGATCCTAGACGGTGGGCTGTGAGAAGCCCACAAGAATCCGTCAGGATGCCAGTGCTGTGATGGGTGACTTCCTCCTGCCTTGGCCAGGATTGCAGGACCTCAAGCCCTGGGTTGCCAGGTCCTTCCTCCACCCAGCATCGCACAGGCTTCCCTGACAGTTAACCAGGGACCTGAGTGCCGGAAGAATAAGCCCTGACTGGGCCTGATTTTAAATTTGCATTCACTGGAGTGGCCTCATGTACATATTCGGCATATGCGAGTTTAACCATATGGGCAGTGGAGGTTCAGCCGACTTCCATTCCATTCAAGGGTGTTCCCAGAGCGCAGGAGATGAGAACCTATAGTCTGTGAGGTTAGTCTTTTCCTGTGTGTCTCACCATGTGAGCGTCTTGTTGTGCTGATTGTAGCCAGCGGCCTCTTGTACAACGTGGGCCCTCCCGAGAACTGCCTCGTGTGTTTAGTCTCAGCCGGAGCAGTCCGCGCCCGTGACGGACGTTGGTCCAGTACCACCTGTTGCCCTCTTCAGGGATTCCTAAGGTTCATTTCGATGATTTTGATTTTCCCCTTCATGGTAACTTTCAAACCATGCTTTTCACTCCACCACATTCTCTTTCTCCCACCCCTTCTCTCTCACCTGAGTTGTAGCTACAGTACTTTGATCAAAGTGGAATACAAAATGTGAAGTCAGGAATCCTTTGTTTAATTCTGAAAGGCCCCAGTGAAATACAGAGCAGTATAGTTGGTGAAGAAAACACTTTGAAGTTTTCCAGGTAATTTGACTTACCTGTTACGTCATCTCATCCAACTCTCCACAACCCAGTGAGCTAACCAGAGACAGTTTTGTCCCCTCAGTGTTACTGAGGGAGATGGGTGGCCGAGTGGTGGCACTTGGACTAGAGCCCAGGGGGTTTGGCTCCACCTCCCTCTCCAACCTGCTCCAGTACCTTAGGAAAGAAATGGAAAGGCATGAATTTTGGCATATGCTCTTCCTAGGTATTGCAGTGTTTAATCTTGGTGAGAGAAAGGGCTTTCATGGGAGGAATCTGCCAGCTGCAGCAGGGACCCTTTTTTTTAGCAGTCCTGGCCATTCTGGGTAACTGGGTAACTGGTAGCTGTCCAGTGATAGTGAAGTCCGTTTTTAAGGAAGCTCAATACTCACTAGGCTGGGGGCCCCTCGTGTCATTTACAAAGTAGGGCCTTGTCTTCATTTACATGCAAGCTCTTCAGACTTTTTTTTTAAAAGAGGGTGGGGAAGGGCAGAGGGAGAGAAAGAATCCTAAACAGGCTCCATGCCCAGCACGGAGCCTGATGTAGGCTTGATCTCACAACTCCGAGATCATGACCTGAGCTGAAATCAGGAGTTGGAAACCTAACTGACTGAGCCACCCAGGCACCCCCAGACTTCTTTTTAAAGTGCACTTCTAGGGTCTACTATGTGCTAGTCAGTGTATTCGATTCAATTAAATTCAGTGATCCCCCCCCCACAGCAGTCCTTCGAGACAGGTATCTGTTGCGAAGGTGAGAAACTGAGGCGCAGATCCAGTGACTTGTGGAGCCAGGGTACAGAACAGTTCTGCTCCAGGACATGTGCTCTTGGCCACATTATCATTCTTCTAGCCCCCATTGCCTTCTCTCCAGCTAGGCATCTCACATTCCTTCAGCCTCTGGCAGGTCCGTTGACATTTCCGACTTGGCTAATTAGTTCTTTCACGGGTGGATAGTCGAGGCCCTCAGATAGGGTCCTTTCCTCATCCTCACATCCATCCATCTTAAGTCCGGTAGGTATAACCCAACAAAAGATGCTAATTCCTCTTTTCCATCTCTACTGTTGTCACTCCCGCCAGACCAGAACCATCTCTGAAAGATTGCAGAAGCCAGCTTCAGTCTTACCCTTTTCCAGTTCGTTCTCTAGAGGAAGTACGATGATCTTTTGCAGACTGAAAACAGAAACTGCCACTCCACTGCAGAAAGCCCTTAGAATCAAACCTCCTTGCACTTTGAATCAAATCATTCTCTTCTGGGGCCCAGAAGGCCCTCTGTGGCCCGCCCCCTGACCTCACGTGGTATCACGCACACCTCTGCTCCTGCTCTAACCCCTTTGGGAATGATCTGCCTCCCGTTCTTTAGGTCTCTGCTCTGCAGAAAGGGCATCGATGACCACCCCATTCAGTATATTCTTCTCAGTCATTATCACATCTCTTTTCTGTGCTCTTCTAAAGCACTCACCTTATCTGAAGTTTTCTCATTTGCTTTCTTACATATTTGCTGTACTTTTCCACAAGGGCAGGATTCTTTCATGTCTCCACTACTGTGTCGTAGCACCCAGCACAGTCTCTGATGTAGTAGGTGCTCAGTAAATATTTGTTGACTTTTGCAGTGAATTAATCCAAGGTCTCACCTTGATGTAGCCAAATATATAAATTTGTCATATTTGGAGAAACAATGTGTCTGATAAGGGAGAAGCAAAAGTGACTCTTCAGCCTTTCAAAAAGGAAAGCTCTTGTCCTGACTAGTTGGTGTTTCTGGAGGGACTTTAGCTAGACTTAACGCTGTCCTCTCCTTCCCTAACTGCCCTAATACCACTTCCCACATCTTATTCTTTGTCTCCACCCCTGTCAGAGAACGTCTGGTCCGTGTCCTTGGTCACCCTAATGTCAGAGAATCTCTCATTTTGTCACCAGCTCTTTGTTGTCCCATCGTCTGAACTGTAAAGACAGATTGCCACTCTTCCCCTAGATCAGCAGCTCTTAAACTAGTGTCTGAGTCTCCAGGATTGCTTGCTCAGTTACTGGGCTCCACCCTTAGGGTTCCAGAGTCTGTAGTTCTGTAGTGTGTTGTGGTGTTCTGGGACGGGGCATACGAATTCCCATTTCTAGTAAGTTCTCAGGTAATGTGTAGGCTGCAGGTCTGGGGACCATACATGGAGGATGATTGCTGTAGAGGAGAGAACAATTCTGCTTCTCTGGGCAGGCACTAACTAGCAGCCAGACTGCACTTGCCAGTTGCTCAGGAATAAAAGTTACCTGCCCCTGACTTTATAGCTACTTTTCAGAAACATTGAAGCTGGTGCATCACCGCCCAGGCCTTATTTTCCAAAACAGGAGTAGCACCAGACTCCTTTAGTTCACTGTCTTCCTTAAATGGGCAACCAAGCCAGTTTTAACTGGCAACTTTCTTTTCAGGAGAAAATCTGTGAGGCTGAGCCAGGCCAGGGTTTTCCAGGCTTGGCATGCTATAGTAGCTGCTGCTTTGTGGCTATGACTTTCCCAAAAGGTGTTTTAAAGGGCTTCACATCCATTTTGTACCACAAATACTTTACTATGTTGCTGTGTCTCAAATTACTGCATTAAATGTTTTACTATGACATAGTGTAAAACCCTATCAAATATTCATGCTTTTTCAACCTGGTTGTCATATTTTCTTTGTAATATCCTGCAGCTGCTGACTTTTCAGTTTATATTTAGCCAGGAGAGTAACTGGCTGACTCTTGATACTGACACAGATCCAGGAAAAACTTTCTGGAAAGAATTCTGAAGTTACACAGGACAAATATTTTCATTTAAAAAATCTCGGACTACTGTGATATCTTAGCACCTTGGTGAAGTTATCTTAACATTTCCATAGTTAAATTTTTAAAACTTTATTAAAATCAACAAGAGTTCATTTTTATGTCCTCTGTATTGTCCCTTGAAGCTGCTTCTCCAGCTGCCTTTGGTGTTTAATTCACACACAAATATTAGAAATCTTAAAATTGAGGTTGATTCAGTGGATTAAAGTGCCATAGGAATTAAACATACATTGGAGTATTCTTAAGTTTTTCTGACCTGTTATGCTTCTGTTCTTTGGCATGCGTGGATTTAATTTTTAAATACATTCACTGAAACCTTTTGTTAAGATTAATGTATCATGAATTTAAGCTTATACTCTCCATTCAGGATAAGATGAAGTCCTAACTTGTGACTAATACAAGGTCTATAGGATCTCTGAACTCCACTAATACGTGTTTTTTAAAGATTTTATTTTTAAGTAATCAGTGCACCCAGTGTCGGGCTCATACTTACAACCCCAAGATCGAGTCACACAGTCCACCTACTGAGCCAGCCCCAGGTACCCTTGAACTCCACCAATATTTGGATTTGTGTCCCTGGATAGCCCCTGAAGTTCTAGCACTAGTGTGTGTGTGTAGTCAGGCCATTTGGAGTTAAATGCGCTAGCTTTGTAGAAAATATTGATGTATTAACTTTGTATACAGTTTCTAAACGGTGTAGAGTATCAGTAACATGCTTTCATATATATTTTATGAAACAGGTCATCTTGTAGTGAAGAATCCTTTGGCTTGTGTGATTTGGGTAAAAAAACAGTTTTCCGTCATTTAAAAAAAAAGTAGATTTCCCCTAAAAGTCTCTATCATACTTGACTAAAAAAATAAAACTAGTTATCAATTTTTAGTGATCTCAATAAAAGACATTAGGTTTCTCAGTTACATGGTATCAGTGTTCAGTGTTTTGGCCACAGTAGACCATGTTAGGGTTTACAGTAGGAAAGGAAGAGCTAGTGCTGTGTCTCCTGTCAGGAAACATTTATCGAGCACCGTTGTATGCCAGGTAACACACCAGATTCTGGGGAGGCAGGATTGAATGAGTCACAGGTCTAGCTCGAGAAGCTCTGAGAGTGAGTCAGACAATAAAAAGGAAAGAAAATAAAATGTAAAGAAAAAGGAAAGGTCCAGCACAGACATTGCATGAGGGTAAAGGGATGTGGAGGAGGAGCGCCCCCAGAAGACCTCTGCAGACTGCCTGGCTTCTAAATTAAGATTTCTACTTCTTAAGATCATTCGGAATTCAGTATATAACTTTCCTTCGGCTGCTTAAAATCCATACTTCGATAATCTTTCTAATATATGGCTTTCTTTTAGTAGTGCTATGAGTATTTCCATGCTGTATTTTCAGAAATAAACCAGAGTTCAAATTTTGTGACATGGAGCGTTATTCATGCTGAAATAAGATCCCTCGTTAATACCCAGCCACCCGTTCATTCAGTCAGCAAGCACTTGAGCATATACTCTGGCAAAGCAGTCCTTGAGGGGTTGAAGATTTGGCAGTGAACAAAAGATGAAGTTTTACTCTCATGGAGCTTTTTTATGTTCAGATGGGAGAGACAGTAAACACCTAATAATTAGAAATGAATATATTTAAAATGTCAAGTGGTAACCAGTGCTGTGAAGAAAAGGAAAGCAAGATAAGGGAATGGGAAGTTCAACCTTAGTGAGGTTCAACCATTCACTAAGTGAGGTTGAACTTAGTGAGTTCAACCCAGCCCACCAGCCATTCAGAGAATCCCAGGTGAGGCAGAAAGTGAGGTTGCCAGTTCATGTGGGAACTGAAAGAAGGTGGGTATGGCTGAAGGAGGACAAGGAGCAAGGGAGCAGGTGGCAGGAAATGCTAGAGATGCAGGCAGTGCTCCGGTGTGTGCTGGGCCAGTGAGGGGCTGGATGAGTGACAGGAGCGAACTTACTTTAAAAAGCTCACCATGGAGACTAGACTGTAGGTATAGGCCAATAGGCTGAGCAACCAGTTAGGACGCTGAGGGGGCACAGACTACAGGGATCACAGTGGACATGGCAAAAATGACCATATTTGGAATATATTTGGAAATGGACTGAGTATGGGGGGTAAGGGAAAGATTTCTCATCTTGACTCCCAAGATACGTGGCCCGAGCAATCTGGTAAATGTCTGTGCCATGTACTGAGATTGAGGAGTGGTTAGTTTCGGGAGGGTTTTTTTTGAGGAACACAAGGGAACTCTATTTGGAAGTGTTTTAGGTTGGAGAGGCCTCGTAGGCATCTAAACTGAGAAGTCAGGGAGGCAGTTAATTGGAAATGTAAACTGTAAAGTCATTACCAGCCTCCTTGGTTTGGGTAAAATCACTTGGGGATGGGGGAGTAGAATAGACAGAAAGGGGGAAGGTCTGGGGGCTGTGCCCTGAGGCCAGGCAGTCAGTATTTGGAGGTCAGGGAGGTGAGACCAAGGAGTCAGGAAGAGAATCCGAAGCTCAGGGAAGCCCCTGGAATTGCCACTGGAGCTCTAGGAAGTGGGAATTGGGGCTGAAAATCTGCCCCAGGATTTTGCTATAGGGTGCCCCTGGTGCCCCCGACCAGAGCAGTTTTGGTGAGTGACTAGACAGACAGGCTGATTAGGACAGGTGCAGGTAAGGTGGAGAATGGCAGACAAGGAGTCTAGACAACCCCTTTGAGGTTTTTTGCTAAGAAGGAACAAAGAAATGAGACAGTAGCTGGAGGAAGTATGGGATCAGGCAAGGGGTTTGGGTTTTTATTTTATGATGGATATAATGTGCTCATGAAAGCGATGCGATAGAAAGTTACTCTGCCAGGTATTACACACAGTGCTTTACGGGTTTTATCTCATTGGTTCTTCTTTGGCATCCAGAGCATCAGGGAGTGATGATATCCCAGTTTCACTGAGGCTCGAGGTAGCTGGTACAGTCACATAGCTGGGTTGATTGCTAGGAGACCTTGGAGCCAGGACTTGATCCCAGGTCTTGCTCTTAATCCTTTGTGGAGAGATTATAGAATTTTCTCTAGCGGGCACTCTGATTGTTTTTTGTGGGAGATAACTTAGCCATTGCTCTGACGATTTATTTAAAAATGGAATGGTATGGGGCGCCTGGCTGGCTCAGTCAGTAGAGCATGCAACTCTTGATCTTGGGGTTGCAAATTCAAGCCTTACGTTGGGTGTAGAGATTATTTAAAAATGGAATCTTAAAAAATAAAGAATAGAATGGTAGTCCAGGTAGGTATCCTCCTGATTGTGTGTTTGTGACCTCTAAAGATTATCATACAAGGAAGCATGGGTGACCTTGTGCTGTTTGTTTAGGGGGGAGGGGCAGAGTGAGAGAGAGGGAGAGAGAGAAGAGAGAGAATCTTAAGCAGGCTCCACGGGCACAGCACAGAGCCAGACACAGGACTTGATCTCAAGACCCTGAGATCATGACCTGAGCTGAAATCAGGAGTCAGGTGCTTAACTGATTGAGGCACCCAGGCGCCCCGTGCTTATTTTTCATAAAATGGGGTTTGCATACCTTTTTAACCTCTCCCCCTACCTCCAATTTTGGATTTTTCAACAAGTATTTATGTAAAGCCTTCTGTGTACAGGCCAGCTGTTTCTATGTCACATTGTAAGAATGGGAACCACTGCCACAATCATGCAAATTAATATGTGCTGCCTTAAATCTCTTAACATTCCTTTTTTTTTTTAAGATGTTATTTTTTTTATTTGACAGGGAGAGCAGGAGTGCGAACAAGCAGGGGGAGCCTCAGGCAGAGGGAGAGGGAGAAGCAGGCTCCCCACAGAGCAGGGAGCCTGACGTGGGGCTCAATCCCAGGACTCTGGGACCATGACCTGAGCTGAAGGCAGATGCTTAACCAACTGAGCCACCCAGGCGCCCCTCTTAACATTCCTTTGGTTTCCCACCCCCGACCCCTTGATAAGATGTTTTGCCATAATTCCTCTAAGCAAATGCTTCTGGCTTTGCATTCTGAGACATTGATGGTTGCATACCCCTAACCTGGCCTCTCATCCTTCCCAGCCCACCTTGAACGTTACTCAGGATATTCGCCTTATCTCTTGGCCTACTTGGAGCCTTCTGCGGCTGCTGCCTAGTGACCCTGGGGATAAAGTCCAGTCCCTCTTGGTAGCATGGCCCCACTTCTTTAGCTTTCATCAAATTCAGAGGGGTCTAGGACCCTCACAAGGTTAAGAAACATTGCCATGTAATAGGTTATATTTCTCTCATCCAGTTTGATACTGTTCTGTTTTATTGAGCTTTGTATGTGTGTGTGTATATATATATATATATATATATATTTTTTTTTTTTTTTTTGTAGTTTGTTTTCGTAGTGAGACTTTATATTCCAGTTGGGACACTTCTGTTTTTATTTCTTTCATAGCCCCTCAAAGGTCTAGCATGGTATTGGTTAAGTGTTGGGTATTATTGCACAGAAAGAAGTTGTAAACGTCTATGTTACTGACAAATTTATGTATAGGGAAATTTTGACAAGCAGATCAAAAGCCTAGCAAACTTTTTTTTTTCTTTTAAAGATTTTACTTACTTATTTGAGAGAGAGAACAAACGAGAGGGAGAAGAAGTAGGCTCCCCACTGAGCAGGGAGCCTGAAGCGGGGCTCAGTCCCAGAATCCTGGGATCACAACCTGAGTTAAGGGCAGACGCTTAACCGACTAGCCACCCAGGCACCCCTCCTAGCAAACTTTAATTGCAGTCCTGAAATGTGTGGATTTTTTTGCTTGGAAGTGTGGAGTGAGGTCAGTTTTACACACATGAAACATGCTTAAAACCAGAATGGTGCCTTACCAAAGAGAGTTCAGTAAACCACTTAACTAGGTGCTAATTAGCCACTCCTGTGTAAATATCAGAAAAAACTAAATGAACCACTCCATAATTTTATAATTCCTGATTTCTGCTAGCTGTTATTATTCTCCAAATTCTGCTTTTAGTCAGTTTTTGAGTGAAAATAAAAGTTTATGTCTTAGTAAAAATGAATTCAAAGTGACAGTTCCCTTTTAAAGCTATTGAGTTTGTGGGCTTAAACTCTTCAATATTTAGCTAAATAAAGGTTAACAGGTACTTAACTACCCCATGCCAGATTAGCACAGTGTTTATCAATCTTACCTCACAAAAGAAAGGTTTTAAATACTCTCGAGCTGAATCTAGAATGTTAGGGATCAAAGAGATTCTTGAGAACAATTAGGTGTCCCCACACATACAGTAGGGTCCACAAGCAGAACTTGACCCACAGATACTTGGTTAGACCAAAGGAGTGACTGTCCCTTTAAATAGGACATGTATTCTCCAGCTTACCTCAGTTCTTAACACTCCCTATTTTAAGCCAGACATTAAAGAAAATTTGTAAAGCCATTCTACTCTTCTCACTAATTTTCTTTTGTTCTTTGGAAACTAGTTATCTCATAAGATATGTTATTTATCTCAACACATGGTACGTTGTGGTTAGTTTTAAATGAATTAAATATTTTTTAAATTTCTCAGTTTTGACTTCTGATTTGGCAAATGTCAGTAGCTATAACCCACATAGACGAAGGCTCTTTGAAGTCTTCAATAATTTTTAAGAGAGTATAAAGGGGTCTTGAGACCAGAAAAACTTGAGAACTGCTGTTCAAATGGAATGAATGCTTATTGTAATTAATCAGTATATGGTACAGTTATTCCAATATTTATATGTATGTTCCAACTCCCACTTGGAATATTTTTTGACTACCTAATAGATACTTGCCATTTCAAAGTTTTTGCTTTTTGAAGTTTTTTTTAAGTAGGCTCGATGCCCAGCATGGGACCCAGCACCAGGCTTGAGCTCATAACCCTGAGATCAGACTTGAGCTGAGATCAAGAGTTGGATGCTTAACCAACTGAGCCACCCAGGTGCCCCTTCAACTGTTTCTGAATCCTGTTTTATAACTTGAATCAAATTGAATGATCCTATAATGTCAGTACTGCAAGAACTGCGCGCTGCTTTGTCCCGTGTGGGGCTCTGTGACTGTTCCAAATGCTAACCTAAAATAAGTTGAACTGAGTCTTTATTTCTTTGGTTCAGTTGTGTACATGGGCTTTAACTAAATGTCTAATAATCCAATAGAAATGACTGTTGGAAGTTTAGGATTAAATAATAGGATATTTTTCCCTATTTCACAAGTAGAAATCAAATATCGGAAAAATATAACTTGAATTTACTATTTGAGACTAATGCAGTGAGCTTGTGATCTTTGGATTAGGATTCCCTTATCAGATCTGGTTGTTAATGAAGAGGTATTATTTCCAGCCACAACGTTTTGCTAAAGTTTACAAGAGAAATAGTCTTATCAGAAATAGGTATTCCAGCCTGATTTAAATACCTGACACAAGAAGGCACATTTTTCATCTTTCCAAAAAGAGCAACTTGAAATAGAAGTCACACACATAGCTTCCATTCAGTAACGAAAGGCTCAGCTATGGCAACTGTTGTACTTTGCCATTGTGCGTTCATCTTTTTTTTTTTTTAAGATTTTATTTATTTATTTGAGAGAGAGAGAGAGAGAGAATATGAGAGAGGAGAAGGTCAGAGGGAGAAGCAGACTCCCCATGGAGCTGGGAGCCCGATGCGGGACTCGATCCCGGGACTCCGGGATCATGACCTGAGCCGAAGGCAGTCGCTTAACCAACTGAGCCACCCAGGCGCCCCTGTGCGTTCATCTTGAACAAGTTTTGATAATATTAAAAAACATGGACCACTTACTTAAAATTAGTCACTTAAAAAAACCATTAAGTGAAATTCCTACTCATATGAATGAGGCCCTGAGAAGGTAAGGGAGCTTGATAGGTACCTGGAGGAAGAATGTCCCATAGAGGGAACAGCAAATGTGAAAGCCCAGACATAGGACCTTGTCTAGAGTATAGTTGGCATAGTTGCTAAGTGTTTTGTTTTGCAAATAATGAGATCATGGTAAAAGAAATCAGAAAATACAGAAAAGGTAGGGGATGGGGATTAAAGAGTACACTTATCATGATGGAAAAAAATGATTAAAAAAAGAAAATACAGGAAAGGGGCTGGAATCACCCATAATCCTCGCACCTAGAGATAACCACTGTTACCCTCTTGGTCTCTAACCTTTCCAACTTTGTTAAGCTTCTTAAAATGTCACCTAGCATCTGCATTAGTTTCCTAGGGCTACTATAACAGTACCACACAGGGTGGCTTATACAACAGGAATTTATTTGCTCACGGCTCTGGAGGCTAGAAGTCCAAGCTCAAGGTATCAACAGATTTATTTTTTCTGAGGCCTCTTCCCTTTGCTTGCAGAGGGCTGCCCTCCCCCTGTGTCCTCACACACTTTCTCCGTGCACTCGACCATCCCTATTGTTTCTTTGTGTGTTTAAATTTCCTCTTATAAGGACACCAGTCAGATTGGATTAGGGCTCATCCCAATGGACTCATTTTATTTTTCATTAATTTGTGTGTATTGTTTTGTTTTAGAGAGCATGCACGCAGGGGCGGGAGGGGTGGGGTCAGAGGGAGGGAGAATCCTAAACAAGCTCTGTACCCAGAGAGGAGCCCGACATAGAGCTCGATCCCATGACTCCAAGATCATGACCCAAGCCAAAATCAAGAGTCAGACACTCAACTGACTGAGCCACTCAGGAGCCCCTTTTATTTATATATTTTTAAGAGCTTTTATGTGTGTGTGTGTTTAAGTAAACTCCGCCTCCAACATGGAGCTTGAAATCACAACCCCAAGATCTAGGGTCACGTGCTCTACCTTTTGAGCCAGCCAGATACCCCAATGGTCTCATTTTAACTTAATCACATCTTTAAAGGCCTTATTTCCAAATACTATCACATTCTGAGGTGCTAGCAGTTAGAGCTTCAGCATATGAATTTGCAGAGACACAGTTCAGCCTATTACACCATCTGATATTTATCAGTCTTCCTCTCCGTATGATTCTGTGTTCCTTTGGTATTCATTTCCGTTAGTGCAGGCTTATACATTAAATAGTAGTAATAGCAGTAGTTCTACACAGTGATTCTCCCTCCCTGCTCTCTGCCCCGGCAAATTAGTTAGGATTACTAAAGATTCAGATTTAACTCTCTCTGGACAAAAGACTTTGTATTTTCTGGCATTTTGCTTATAAGGTCACAAACATCCTTTAGTTCTGTGTTTGCTAAAGAACACAATCCAGTATAGCTGAATAATCCAGTTGACTATTTAGATTAAAAATGCCAGTGTTTTACAAATGAGCCGTTCAAGTATGCTTTCTGGTTTATTCTGTTTCCTTTAAAGTACTGTCTGTGTCATTTACTCTTACCTTCAGTCAACCGACTCTTTTGCTTACATTTATGCTAAAAGGAAATTTTTTACCGTCATTGTATATGGGAAGTTAGTATAATATTAACTTGCCTTAAATTTATTCTTAAAAATGAACACAGAGGGGCGCCTGGGCGACTCAGTCATTAAGCGTTTTCCTTCGGCTCAGGTCATGATCCAGGGTCCTGGGATCGAGCCCCGCATCGGACTCCCTGCTCTGTGGAAAGCCTGCTTCTCCCTCTCCCACTCCCCTTGCTTGTGTTCCTTCTCTTGCTGTGTCTCTCGGTCAAATAAATAAATAAAATCTTAAAAAAAAAAAACGAATACAGAACTGTCAAGTGAAGTGTTCAGTTATTGCCACCTAAAATCCTCTAATGTACCGCTAGCAACTCCAGCCTTCCACTCGCTCAGACAAAAGCCTGGAAGCCAGAGTAGTTGACTATTCTTTCGTGCTTCTCAGGCAGTCTGGCAGCAAATCTTACCACTGTGTACCTCCCAGATATCTGGAATTGTACTGTTTCTCACCACTTTCACCAATCCAAGCCAATATTTTCTTTTGCCAGGAATATTACAGTAGGCCGTAGCTCCCTTCACCTTATTCTGTACACAGCAGTCAGAGAGACCCTATTTTAAAAAGCAAGTCAGATCCCGTCACTCCTCTGTTCAGAACTCCGGTGTCTTCTGAGGTCAGTAATAGTTGGAGTCCTTAACCATCCACTGCTCTTCCATCTCACTGGCCCACTTCTAGCTGAATTGGGATCTTGCTGTTCTCTGACATTCCAGGTAAGGTCTTACCTGAGGGTCTTAGCGTTTGCTCTTTCTTCTTTGGAAGACTCCCCTCAGCTATGCATAGGCCATGCTCCTCAGGTGAGGTCTTTACTCAAGACACCTGGTCGCAGTAAGGCTTTCCTTGATCACCCCATTTAAAATTGTAGCTTCTCCTCCTACTACTTCCTCCTCCAGAACTCCACCAGCTGTCATCCTCTATAATTTGTATTTCTGTTTTGTGGTTATATGTTTCCCACTAGACTGCAAACTCCATGAGGGCAGACATTTTTGTTTTGTTCACTGCTTACTCCCCATTGCCTAGAAAAGTGCCTGACCTATAGCAGACGCTCAGGAAGTTACTCCAGTTGAATGAATAATAGCAGGAGTCTCGCCTTGGGAAACACTGAAATATCCTGGGAACACCTCCCAGTCTGGAGCCCCTCCAGTGGGTTTTTCTCCATGGCTATGTGGTAAGTGCTGCTCACCTCAGGGAGTCTGGCCAGTTGGAGGCTCAGCATTCAAGGCAAAAGAGAGCTTATAGGGACACCTGAGTAGCTCAGTCGGTTAAGCGGCTGCCTTCAGCTCAGGTCATGATCCCAGGGTCCTGGGATTGAGTCCCACATCGGGCTCCTTGCTCAGCAGGGAGCCTGCTTCTTCCTCTACCTCTGCCTGCTGTTTCCTTGCTTGTGCTCTCTCTGACAAATAAATAAAATCTTAAAAAAAATAAGAGAGAGCTTATAATTTGTCTGAATTTGAGTTTTTTTCCCAGAAGTAATTGTTCAAATGCCAGGGAGGGAGATGGAAGAGGGGAGAGGCAGGCAGGATTGGTTGGGAGAGCATCCCTGGGAGAGTTGCTTGGTGCCCAAGCACAGGAAGAAAATTGCTCTCCCTGCCCTTCCACAGCCTCGTCCCCCACCTGGCCCCAATGCTTCGATTCTGTTCTGGAAAACACCCAGAAATGGCTCAAGCCTCAATCTGAACTCAGGTATAGTAGCTCGAACCTATGAGATGTGTTTGTGTGATTTCTTCCATGAGCTACTTGCCAGGCTTTGGAATTTTTGGAAACAAGTAAATCAGAGAACCAGCCGCCCTCTTTTGCCTTTTTCATAAGAGAGAAACTATGGCTTGAATAATTGAAAATTTTATCCTTGGCGCCTTCAGTTGCTTCTTAGCTGATCAAGAGAATACTGTTTTTATTTCATGTGGCTATGGCGTCTGGTTGTTCCTCCTGAGGTAGTTTGAGGGTCATTCCAACAAATGCACACACCCTTAGCCTCAAAAATGTGTAATAAGAATGAAACAAAAGCAGTAGCCTCTTCTCTTCTGAGGCACTTACTACTCATGACACCAATATTGGTGGTTTTCATCTGTTGTGGACCCAAATTGATCAACATATCGACACATAAACTCTTGATGAAGTTTATCAAAGCTGCGGGGCCAGGGTGGGAGGGCACGGGGTCTTTCTAGCCTTGGTTTAGTGGTCACTTCGCCTTAAACAAAACCACATGGCCCTTCCTTGTGGGCGCACTGGTCAGTACCGGAAGCTCTGTAAGCAAGTTTGAGGGGCAACGACTTTCAGCCAGTTTTTTTGCATGTTAGCATCTTTATTTCCACATAGTAATAACGAGCAGCTAGATCTAGGCTTACAGGTTCCCCTGGAGTTGCTAGTATCTTGAATTTCTTTCCATTTATTTTAGGAGTAAAAGTCCCTCGCAATTTTCGACTGTTGGAAGAACTGGAAGAAGGCCAGAAAGGAGTAGGAGATGGCACAGTTAGCTGGGGTCTAGAAGATGACGAAGACATGACACTTACAAGATGGACAGGGATGATAATTGGGCCTCCAAGAGTAAGCGTCGAGCTACGGCTATAAATGTCAATGTCTTAAATTCACTGTGCCTCCTTTTAAGAAATATTAGCCTTATCACGGAAAAAAACAATGGTATATTTTCTGAAATGTGGCTATTCTTTTTTGACCAGTTTCAGTTTATATATTTGAACCTCCTCTGATGCTGTTTAATCCCTCTACATGGTAAGCAAAAACCTGTTTAGACTCATAGTGTGAATTTACATGGCAATGTAGACAGGGAGGTATGAGGTCATTGTACCCTCACATGTACTTTAGAACAAGTTCTTGGGCTTATCAAATAACGAGTCTCCAGATACAACCAGCATTCTGAAGACAAGCATCCAAATGAACTTCGGAAAGCCTTCATGGTTGTGGTTTTCATTCACGGTTTCCCGGGTCTGCCATGCACCCATATCCTAATTCATCAGGCTGTTCAGCAAAGGCTTGTTGCCTGCCTGGTTGGCCCTGATCTCTTGCAGGCACTACGAGACCCAGAGGCCTTTGCATGGAAGACAGAGACAACGGGGATGAGAAAATTGACCTCTCTTTTAGACCTTCGTGATTTGTGAGAGTTCCCAGGCTTCATAGTGCCAGCTAACTTTTTAGTGTATATAGTAAAACCCCCAAGAAATATCATTGAATTCTCACAAGAAGCTATTGTTAGGGGCTACTATTGTGTTGTTACATCCCGTTTTACAGGTGAGGAAACAGACTCAGAGAAGTGAAGTTACTTGCCCAAAGTCACATAGCTGATAATTCCCAAAGGGGTTCTGACTCCAGACCCTGTGCTCTTAACCCCATGCTACATTATCTCCTTTCTGTTTAGATTTTGAGTTTTCATTTGTTCCCATTATAGAATTACCTAGAATGTTAAGTAGTAATGGGAGGTAGGAGTAAGGAAATAGATTCCCATAATGTCACACTTGTTTCAGACAATGAGATTCTGCCTGAATGTAGCAGGACCTTTCCTGTGTGTGCTTGTGCTTGAAGATGATGGCGGCCATGCGTCTTTTCAGTGCATGCACAGGCTCTGCACCAGCTCTGGGGGAAGTAGACACGTGGGATGTGGCGCCGTCTGAAACAAGGAAGAAGGTCATGCTCATTAAGTGTTAGGAAAATCTACTGTTCGTCTTGGACCGTCATAAACACTCATGGTGAATGACTGGCTTTGCCATTTAATGTTACTTCTTGAGTCATCTTTGAGCCTGTGGTTTTGATTTTTGGGTTTTAAAAAAATATTCAATGTACTGTTTTTATTCATTTCTTTATCTTTTAAAAAAAATCTCTGAAAACCAGGATTTCTGGATCTATTAAATACTGGGGAAAACTTGGTCTAGAAAGCTTGTCTCTTCATGGAGATCATTTCTTGCCATCTGTGAAACTCCACTGTATGGTGATGGCTTCCTTCACTGCATTTCTTCTCTGCCTAAGAATAGTTTAGGTTTCTTGAGGATGAGAACCATTCTTTCCTCCTCCTAACTCTCCAGAGCACCTGGAAATGACTCAGCATGGGGTAGTTGTTCAGTAGATGTGTTCATTAGCAGATTGATTTTCAGGTTCTAACAAATTAAGGATGACCAGTGTACAACATTGCGAACACTAAATACCACTGAATCATACACTTAAACGAATGAACAAACAAAATGAGCCACCAAATTCCTTTGAAAATATTCTGTTCTACCTACAACAGCTTGGATTACCCTGGGTTTCATTTTAACTCTTTCCACAGGGTGCTCCCTTTTAGTGAGTGGCTACAGTATGCAAGGTGCTTTCCATACATTCTTTATAGATATGTATGTATGTGTATATATATATACACTCATATATGTATGTATTGTATTTTATATATATATACACATGTATATAGTAGCTTTACTGAGATGTAATTCACATATCATAGAATCTACTTACTGTAGAATACACTTGTAAAGTGTACCGTTCAGTGGTTTTTATTATATTCAGAATTAATGCAACTGTCACTAATTTCAGAACATTTTCATTACCCCAGAGAGAAACCTCCTTCCCCATTGGCAGTCGCCCCTAATCTGTCCCCAACCTCCCTCCCTCACCTTTGACAACCACTCATTTACTCTCTGTCCCTATGAATTTGTTCTGGATATTTCATATAAATGAAATCATACAACACGTGGTCTTTTGTGGTAGCTTTTACTGTTTTCAAGGTTCATACATCTTCTAGCACTTACCAGTAGTTCATTCCTTTTTATGGCTGAACAGTATTCCATTGTGTAGATGGACCATATTTTCTTCATCCATTAGCTAGCTGATAGACATTTGGATTTTTTTCCCATTTTTTTGCCTATTATGAATAATGCTGCTATGAATATTTGTATACAGGTTTTTGTGTGGACATGTGTTTTCATTTCTCTTAGGTGTATACCTAGGAGTGGAACTGTCTGGATCATATGGTAACTTTATGTTTAACATTTTAAATAACTGCCAGACTGTTTTCCCAAGCAGCTGCACCAGTTTATGTTTCCACCAGCAGTACATGAGGGTTTCTGCTTCTCCACACCCTCACCAATGCTTGTCACTGACTGGTTTTTTTGCCCTTGTAGTTATGCTTGCTCTGGGTCCCCAAGGTTAAAAACAAAAGTCGTAAAAGGAACTGTCTGCTTCTAGGTGCTTCCTATGACCAGTCTGCTTTATGACTAGCATACAAGGCATACACTGGCCCTTTGGAATATCAATGTAATTATTAAAGTATCTAAATAGAACACTTAAGTAACTCATCTGCCTATTGCATTTTTGTTTATAACTCAAAAGGTATAACTCAAAAGAAAATCCTCCATCAAAAGTGATCCAGCAATTCTAGGAATTTACTCAGCTTTTTTAAAATGTGTTGCCCAAATGCCTGTATGTACAAAGTTATTGAACATGGTGTTTTCAGTAGTAGCAAACTATTGGAAACCACCTCAGTATCTTTTAGTAGACTATAGTATGTACTGTTTAGCTGTTGAGAAGAGGCAGATTAATGTGTGCAGAAATGGAATGATTTCCATGATATTTAAGTGAAAAAAGGTACAAAGGTATACAGCAGCAGGATATGCTGCCCCCGGAGTGGGGGGAAGAGGAAGGGGTCATACATACACTTGTGCTTCTTCGTGTTTACAGTACTTTTGGGGAACATGAAAGAAGTTGAGGACAATGGTTGCCTTCTTCAAAAGGGATCTAGCTGGCTGCGACCAGGGTGGAAAGGAGACTTATTTTTTACCATATACCTTTTTGTACTCAGAATTGCTCTAATTACATGTGTGTTAGCTATTTGAATTTTTTTTTTTTTTTTTTAAGAAAGCAAGTTCTCCAAACCTAAAAGTAAGTTTCTCACCCAAGTGCCCTTTGCAAAATTCTGGCAAGTGTCCAGCTGTCCACAGCATTAGATGTGGATTATTTCTACTCTGACCACAGAGGCGCTAAGAATAGCCAGTTTATAGAGCAGTTTCTCAGCTTCAGCGCTACTGACATCTTGAGCTAGATCATTCTTTGTTGTGGGGCTGTCCTGTGCATTGTAGGATTAGCAGCATCCCTGGTCCCCGCTCACCAGATGCCAGTAGCACCTCCCTCCCCCAGTTGTGACAACCATTAATGTCTCCAGATGTTTGCTAATTCCCACCCCCCTCAAGGGAGAAACCAAGGCAGAAATTGCCTTGGTTGAGAAATACCGTTTGTGTCTCTGGGGTTGTCCAAGATAATGTTTTTAGGTGTGGGTTAGAGCCTGGGTGTGTGTTTATACACATACTTATCTAAAAATACTGTACGCATGCTTAAGAACAAAACATAATTACAGGAATGTGTGAGGTAAAAGGGCAGTGATCCTTCCCCCATTTCATTATACTCCCCACAGAATGGTTGTGTTTCTACTGGCTTTTGCTTTGGGTACACAAATATAAGTACATATCCTTTTTAATAAAAATGAGACCTTGCCATACACAAGGTTTTGCAACTTCATTTTTTTCACTCCACAGATGGCGGCTGTCTTTCCATGTCAGTGCATATTGCTCTGTCTCTTTTTAAACAGCTGTATGTGGCATGTCTGATACGTGAATATATCCTCATAAAAATTCTCAAACAATACAGAGTATGTAAAGTAAGAAGTTCCCTTTGTCCCCCTTAACTCTTCGTGTTAGTTGGGAAAAGAGAAACGATGCTAGGTATTTCAACAGAGAGAATTTATTATAGGAAGTTGATCAAATTAGTGTTGGACTGAAAAAGCAGGCAGGCACACTGTGGGACCACAGAGGAAACACTGTAGGAAATAATAACTTAGCCTTGGGGCTGGGAGGACATGGGGGGCACAGCCATCAGAACCAAACACTGGGAGGAACGGTCCCAGGAGGCAGTGACAATGTTGGGGACGCTGAAAGACACTGGAAACCAGAGCAGCTCTCATGGCCTAGATGAGGGGGCTCGTGCAGGCTGACATGACAGGAACAGAAAGCAAATGGAAAGGAATAAGTGCTTCCTTTCTCCTTTGTATTTTATATTAGAATTGTGTGGTTAACTGAACAATTTAGTCATTAGGTTCTAGAAGATTCTAAGTGGCACTAGCATTGACTTGGAGAAATGAATAGTTCATGTTGCCTGAAGGCAGGTCTGGTGGCTCACTCAGCAGGACACCCTGACTGTGGCAAGAGGGAGAGGCTCGGTACAGAGGAAAATTGTGTCTTGTCACTGTCTGGAGGGGTGTGTGCGGGTGCCCACTTAAGCTCCAAGCCCACCTTCCTCAGCTCTGCTTTTGGATGCTGGGCTGGGACTCTGCGAGCTACATTTTCCCTTTGCCAGCTGGTGCCCTATTAGGTTCCTCCAGTCAGGGACACAGGAGAGCGCCTAAGAGGCAAGGAGAGGGGACTTGCTTCTGCTTGTTTGCCTGTTCTTTCTACGCCACTCTGGTAATGGCCCTTCATCCTGGCATCAGCAGTGGGTGCCAGCCTCCAGCTCTTGGGGGCACTCCCACAGCCGGCCTGCGGCGCCCCCTCCTCAGAGGTCTGAGTTCAACTCTAGAGACCTCTGGCCCTGAGCCTCTAGGTCTGAAAAACTGTGGCTTGTTCCCTTGGTTTCCCCAACTTCAAGGGGTACCACCTGTTTTCTGCACTTTACCTCTGTGTTAGCTCAGGTTCCCTTTTTGTGTTTTCAGTCCAGTGACACGTGTTTAAGCAATTCCCTGTGTTAAACTCTCTGTTCAAATGGCTACTGCCGTCTCTCATTTCCTGGCTTATCCCTAACTGCCATATCCTCGCTCTCTGGATGAGCAGCGGCCGATCCATCTCCTTACACCCCTCTTCCTGTACATTTTCTTCCCTGTCTTCATCCAGAGCCATATAGACTTTCTCACTTTTTGAAGGGCCCACCTCTCGTTCTCACACAGCACGTGCCCACCTTGGGCAATACACTAAAGTTACATATACCCGTGCAAGATTTCACTTGAGTAGCGGTCATCTGGTTGACCTGAGTCACCTTTTTATATACTGAGAGTTTGTGATTTTCTCATTTTCGCAACCAGTACCTTTTTTCCTTTTCTTATGTCCTACATTTTAAAGCTACATTTATTTCACAATACTTTTAGACTTATAGAAAAGATGGAAAGGTAGTATGGAAAGTTCCGTGTTTACCCCTCTCCCAGTTTCCCCTGTTGTTAGCATCTTCTGTTGGATAGTACATTTGTCACCACTAGTGGCCCCATATTGATGCATTACTATTATCTAAAGTCCATATCTGATTCAGATGTTCTTAGTTTTTACCTTGTGTCTATTTTCTGTTCCAGAATCCTATCCAAGATACTACATTATATTTTGTTGTCATATCCTGGGCTCTTTGTGGCTGTGACAATTTCAGGTTTTTCTTGCCCTTGACGGTTTTGAGGCACACTGGTCAGATATGTTACAGACTGTCTGTATTGGAATTTATCTGACGTTTTTCATCATGATTCAGCTGGGATTGTCTCATATATATATTTTAGGCCCTGGAAAAGTTTGTCGTCTTTAGGCTCCAGGCCTGTAGTGTCTAGTGGATGAAACAATGTGTGCGCACATTAGCGTAGCCTCAGTTAGAGGGGGGTGTCTGTCTGCTTTTATAGGTTGTACATATTCTGTAGCTGGCTGGTTGTACCAAGACCCATGTCTTGTCAGTCTTTCCATGTGTGTATCTGGGCCTCAGCCTTTGAAAAGGCTACAAAGTATCCAATTTTATGAATATGCCATATTTGTTCAGTCAGTCCCTTGCAGGTGGACATTTAAATTGTTTGTAGTTATTTTTGCTATTGTAAACAATGCTTTACTTTTTTTTAATGCTTCACATTTTTGTGCATAAGTACAAGTCTGCTGTAGGAAGTTCCTAGAAATCGTCTTGCTGGTTTAAGCATGCCTATGTCACATTTTCTTAGGCATTGCCAAATAGCCCCGTGAAGCTCAAGCCACACCAGCAAAGTGGAAGGTGTTTTCATGATCAAATAATGAATCTTGAGCAGTGTTCCTTGTAGACAGAATGTTCTAGCTGTTCTTCTCCAGGCATAATTCCTTTCTTCAGTGAAATCTTTTTAGCAGATCTCTGGAGCACTAGTAAACAAAAGAAAACCAGAACTGTTTTCTATAAAAGTCTTGCTTTATACTTTTTAATGATCCTTCAGGTGTCTTTATGTTTGCTTGACTTGAGGCATTTTTTTAATGTGTTCCAGTGAATTTGTCAGTTGAACATCAGTAGTCAGAAATTTAGTATTTCTTTTTTGCTTTCTAAGAAGTTAGTCATAGAAGCACATTTTTAAATTAGACTTCATAGTGTCAAAAGTAATAAGATTCAATATATGTAATAATCAGAATCCTGTTACCAAAGTGCTCACCTTCTTAACCATTTTGATGCTTTTGTTAATAGAATGATTAGTGAAATTTTTTCGAGACTGATAAGCCACAAAACATACTGGCAGGTGAATACATTGGTGCATCAGAACCTCCAAAATGTGATTATCAAATATTTTTAAAGACTTACTGATTTTGATATTTACCACAAGCCCATGCCCCCAGGGACTATTTTATGAGAAATTCTGTGTGAATTATGTGACAAAACCATTGAGCATGAACGTTAAGACAGATGTCCAGAGATGAACTTGGGACCCATGGAGTCAGCAGATACTGCCAAGTGCAGAGTTGCTGACGGAGACTGTGCTAGGTGCCGAGGATAGACCTTTTATCATATTTTCCATAAATCCCTGTTTGCTTCCTTCTTACTGTATTGACTGACTGAAGTTTTGTCTTCTGAGGGAGCACCTTAGTTGCAATAAACTATTCATCTTAGAAACTTGTAAAGAGCAATATTTGAGTCAAGGAACATTTGAGTACCAGTTCTGTTGAGGCCTCTGCCGTCCTGGTTCTTAATTTATCAAGGGAGGTCTGACAGGAGACTTCCGATGAGGAGTCAGGAGGACTTCTGAGAGGAGGGTGCCCTTGAGCCAAAGAGCTGCAGGATGGACACAGGACAGCAACTGGTGTCAGTGCCCCAAGGTCGAGAGAAGTTGGGGCTAGATGGAGAGGAAGAAGAAGAAAAAGAGAGGAAGGCAGGGGTGCGCAGGGTCCGATCCCAGGACGTGGGCTTCCTTCTCGGGTCACTAGCCACCACTGGAGAGGTTAAGTTCTTGGTCAGGCTGCTGTGTGGAGAACAGATGTAGGGGGAGCAAGAGAGAGCAGCAACCTGGGGTGATCGAGATGAGGGGCATGGTAGAGGGAAGTGGGTGGGTGTGGGATTGCTCTTGGAGGTGGAAGCTGAGACCTTCTTTTGATTAGAAGGTGGGGGTAAGAGAAAAGGGAATTGTAGCTGGTTCCTAGGTTTTGCTTTAACTAACTGCTAGATGGTGGTGCCATTTATAAAGGAAGAAGAGAGGAAGAGCAGGTTGAGGGTGGGTGGAAATCCAGAACTGAGTTTAGATTTGTCACAGTTTGGAGTCCCTGTTAAGTCGATGTTAAAGGTTTGTGGATGTGAAGGATGAATGCCTTCTGAATCTTCAAATATGTTCCTGTTTTTTCCTTAGGCATAGACCACTGTTTAGACATAATGTTTTCAAGGATTTAAGTCACATCTTCTGTAATTTATTCCCCCCAAAGACAGCTAGATGTCGCTGTTTACACGGGAGCCATTGCTTGTGCAGGAGGCACTGAGGAAGGCGGGAACACTGGTGCTCGAGAGGGGGACCCATTGGAGGGTGGGTGGTCTCTGCCTTCGAGGGGGGCAATCTGATGGGGACACGTCACCTTTCAGGGTGGGCTTTAGACATGTAACTGATAACCTCGCCAGTTCATATAGGACAGAAAGCTGTGGACTAACCTGTCCTGTATGGTGACATTTGAGCAGGTGGTGTTTGAACTGGGTCTTAATGGATGTGTGGTAGTTCAGGTGGGGGCAGGGCGCTCTAGGCAGATGGAACAGCCTGCTAATGACAGCACATTTTGTGGCTCATCAGGTGGAAGTTACAGGGAGAAAGTTCATTGTCGTGGGGGATTGGACTTCCCGGTGCTTTTCTACAGAGCCACAGTTGGCGTTTGAAGAAGGACGGTCTTTTCCTCTGCGGGCCTGGCATCCATGGCTCCCCACCTCAGCCACTACATGCCTGTGACCTCGCAGGTGGAGTAAAGCCTGCAGGGAGAGGTGGTGCAGCACACCGCCCCAGAGCGATGAGGAAGTGGGAGAGCAGCTCTCGCATCTGCACCCGCACCCCCTACCTTGTGTTTCGTATTGAAGTTCTTCTAAAGAGGCCTGTTCTGTGCTTTGCACATGGTGGTAGTTAATGCATTGGGGGATGACCCTGGCGTAAGTAAGCGTTTACTGTGGCTTCCCAGAGTAAAGAATGCCTCTTACACACCATTGCCCAGAGCACAGGACAGGTCTGCAAAGTAGAGAAATTAATGTAAAACAAGTCCACCTGATTGGACTTAAACTTGAAACTGCAGTGATACTGTTGTAAATTTTCTCTGTATTCCCCCAAGAGTTCATAGACACTAGTGTGGGCACTAGTTACTCCTGACTTCCCAGGTAGCAGGAAGGAAGATGTACCAGTTCTGCAGGCAGGGAGAAATGGGGTTTCAAAAGATCTACCTTTTTGAATTCGTGGTTTGTAATTGCCTGACGTCTCTGTACCTTTTTTTTCCAGACAATTTATGAAAACCGAATATACAGCCTTAAAATAGAATGTGGACCTAAATACCCAGAAGCACCCCCCTTTGTAAGATTTGTAACAAAAATTAATATGAATGGAGTTAATAGTTCTAATGGAGTGGTAAGTTGTTTTTCCTGCCCACACTTGTTCCTTTTGGTTGAGAAATGCTTTGTACTTAAACATCAGGAGTGCTGTGGCCCTAAGTCTATATATTTCTTGGTTGTTTGATGCTGAAATATACTGCAGTATGAACACAGGCAGACTCGGGGTGAGGGCCTGTCCCCCAACTCTATTTAAATCATCGTTTGTGCCACACTCACTCTGGGCCAACCCCCTGCTCCTTGCTTGCGATAGGAGCTCATTCTCTCGTCAGGATAGGCCCTCCTGAGGTGGAGATGAGGAGCCTGAGGCACAGAGGTGCGGAATCCCGCCCAGGGTCATGCTTGTACTTCCTGAGCCTTATTTATGGTACAGGCTGTTTTTTCCCCTTTAATGGCCTTGCTTTTAAATTTATTTTTACTACCATAAATGGAAAACCAGTCTCACTTGTCTTAAGAAGGCAGTAATGGCAACAGTAAATACTGCAAAATCAAAGTGATGTTAGTAAATTCTTCCTCCATAGGTTTCTTGACAAAGGCTTTGAGCCTTTGAGACCTGCTCTCTTGTTCAAAGGGGAGATCAGCAAGCGTTGAAGGGTTTTAACACATTAGCATCATGTGAGCTAAGCCTTTGTTGTGAGATATTGAGAAGACTTGAAAGAAAAGAGAAAAGAGATGAGCCTTGTTGCTGTGTGTTCAGTGTTTCTTGCTGCATCTGAGTTCCACCAAAGGTTCTGAACCCAGAACTCAACCCACGCTTTGGGAGACTTCTTTTGGGAATTGCTGCACTAACTTGAGGCGGGTCCTTGTCACGAGAGTGTGGATCAGGGCCACAGCTTGCTTTTTGCTCCTTACTGCCCTGTGCGTCGGTGGGGTCCACTACCCGGGTGTGGAGTCGAGCAGGGGCCGGCCCTGAGCAGTGGCAGCAGCCAGGGAGGGCAGGTCACTGTTCAGAACCAGCTGGACTCTTGCCAAGTGTCAGGGCCCTTTCTCTAAGGGTGTCTTTACTTACCCATTGTTTCTTTCTCCCAAACAGTGAGGGTTTGGGACACAAACAGGGAAACACAAACTGACCTGAGGGAGGGAATCACGCAGGTAATTCTGCACGTCAGATACCATTGTGTGATGGGCGTGTTCAACTTGAAAAATGCATTTAATCCTATCTGCAGCTTTACTCCAGCCTGTAGTGATTCATTTGTTTGAGACCCTGACAGTTTTTTGTTTGCCTTTTTGTAGGTGGACCCAAGAGCCATATCAGTGCTAGCAAAATGGCAGAATTCATATAGCATCAAAGTTGTCCTGCAAGAGCTCCGGCGCCTAATGATGTCTAAAGAAAACATGAAACTCCCTCAGCCGCCCGAAGGACAGTGTTACAGCAATTAATCAAAAAGAGAAACCACAGGCCCTCCCCCCTCCCCCCATTCGATTTAAGCAGTCATTTTCCACAGTAGTACATTTTCTAGATATGTCTTGTAGACCTCAAAGTACTGGAAAGGAAGCTCCCATTCAAAGGCAATTTATCTTAAGATACTGTAAACGATACTAATTTTTTGTCCATTTGAAATATATAAGTTGTGCTATAACAAATCATCCTGTCAAGTGTAACCACTGTCCACATAGTTGAACTTCTGGGATCAAGAAAGTATATTTAAATTGATTCCCATCATAACCGGTGGGGCACATCTAACTCAACTGTGAAAAGACACATCACACAATCACCTTGCTGCTGCTTACATGGCCTGGGGTCTCTGCCTTCCCCCCACCTTCTCCTCCCCCTGCCTCCCTCCCTCCATCCCTGCAACAGCCCCTCCAGCGTGGGGTGGCTTGCCAGAGTAGGTGTGAAGGTTTCAGGTTGCAGCCTGTGGGACTACTGCTGGGTGTGCGGGGGTGCTCCAGCTGCACCCCTGGTTTCTTTTTTTAAGTCTTAAATGATGCCCTCCCCCCTCCAAGCCATCATCCTTTCTCCACTTCCCATGACCACCCTTGGCCGAAGCATAGATTGTAACCCCCTCTGCTCCCCTCTGAAATTGGCCTTTGGTGAGGAATTCAGGGCTTTCCCCATATCTTCTCCCCCACCTTAATCGAGGGGTGCTGCTTTTTTCCTTCCTTCTCCTCAAGACCCTTTTTGCACCATCACCGCCCAACACTTTACACGATACTTCCTTCCTTTGGCCAGAAGCCATCAGGTAAGGTTGGAAAGAGTCTCTGACTTCCCTCGTTTAGTTTTGGAACCACATGTACTCACTCTCCACCAGCCTGGAAATGAATATTGGGTCCTCAGCCCTGCCACCCTCTGCTGTCATCGTCAGCTGATGCGGTTTTTTAGCTCAGGTTTCGATAAAGTGAAAAGAACAGTCACCAGGGGTACTCAGACCTGCCAGCTCTCAAAGTGCTTGGTGGTTAAACTTGGAGAAAGGCCACAGAAGACACTTGTAAGCACACACGATCCCTCTGAATGAATTGTTTTCTTTTCCTGTAATTGCTTTTGCTTTTAAAAATTGAAGTTTTAAACAGGGTTCTCATGTGGTCTTACAATCCACTTGGGTCTAGTTTGGAATCTGACAACTGGAACAAAAAAGAACCTTGAATTCGGTGCATACTTTGGTTTTGGTGCTGCTGCTTTTCACGGTCCTCAGCAGGGATTAAGAAAGAACTCGGTGTGCACAGCAGATCCCCGAAATTGGCGGGCTTGACTTCCTGGCAAATTGCTGCATTTTTCCACTTTTCTGTTCAGGACCACTAAATGCTGAAGTGTGGATGCATACCGAAATAAAAGCGATTCATTGTGTTCTAAAGGTTTTTTTTTTTTTTTAATTTAGTGTTTGTATAAAACCACCTTTTGAAGCAGCAACTATCAAGTCTGAAAAGCAATCGATGTTTCCATTAATCTTTTTCTGGGGGATACCTTAGTTCTAAGGATTTAACATCCTGTAAGTAAAGCTGAACATAACAGTATTCCATAAGCAGCCTTTTTATTGTCAGACCATTGCCTGATTTTAATATAATAAAAAAAAAGTGTGCGTTAATATTTAAGAAGCTGTGCCCTTCTTCCTCTTGGCATATAATTTAGGAACAGAATTTGATGTCTTCGATGCTTTGGGATTCAAATTGATGTCCTAAACCAGGGGTCGGCAAACCTCCTTCCTCCTAGGGCCTAAGTCAGTAAATACTTGGGCTTTGTGGGCCAAGAGGCAAAACTGTGTGAATATTTATATAGTGAGAGAAAACAGACTTCCGCAAAATTGTTTATTGATGGAATTCAAAATCGAGTAATTGAGTATAGTTCTTTTCTAATGTTATAGCTCAACTAATGAGAAGAATGGAATTCTTTCTTTAGAGGATAACATTTTGCTTACTGGAATTTAAAGTTAGTATTCCTGATTTATCAGATCCATTGTAAATGTTCATCTGTAAAAATCGTTCTTCATCAGGGGGCTGTGCACGAACAGGCAGCGGGCCAGATTTGGCCCATGCACCACAGTTTGCCAACCCCTGTCCGACGAGGTGATGGTGCAGAGGGTGGCGGGGGTGGGGCATGTCTTTGCTTTAAGTAGATTTGTGGGACTCCAGCTATTAGGTCCCCTCTAGTACCTACTTACCAGCAGGATTTAGGAGTCTGCTGGGAAGGGAAAAATAGGACTTTCACATGGATTTCTGGTGTTTGAAACAAGAGTTGTTTTGTTTTGTTTTGTTTTAAAGATTTTATTTATTTATTTGACAGAAAGATCACAAGTAGGCAGAGAGGCAGGCGGAGAGAGAGGGGGAAGCAGGCTCCCTGCTGAGCAGAGAGCCCGATGCGGGGCTCGATCTCAGGACCCTGAGATCATGACCTGAGCCGAAGGCAGAGGCTTTAACCCACTGAGCCACCCAGGCGCCCCAGAGACAAGAGTTTTGCCTGACAGTGGACACTTTGTCTACTACCTACTATGTACGGAGTGGAAATGTGTCTGTGGCTGTTCTTATCCAGGATTTGAACTTCCTGCTGTGGTCCTAGCCACCAGCAGGCATGACCTTGGTTGGTGTCCTGCGGCAGGAGCCAGGCCATTCTTTTGTGGCTGTTGGGGCCAGCTCAGATGTCAGAACCTGGTGCCCGGGTACAGCCGGATTGTTCCTACCAGGCCACCCTCCAGAAGGCACCGCCCGAATTTCCGCCAGGTGGGTCCCTAGGAGGCCTCCAGAGTGAATTACTGCCTTTCAACTGGCAGTTCTTCGCCCTTAGTCCTTAGCTCCCCTGAGGGAGGGAAAGGACAGGGGAGGTTCTAAAATGATTTCAAAATGCAGCTGGAAAACCCCCAAGGCAAATTCAGGGCTAAATCTAAAGGTGGCAGCTCTCTTGTGCTGTGTGACCTCCAGAGAAGAGCATCTGACATGCTAGAGCGTGCGCCTCTCACCTTCCTGGTGCGCGACAGAGAACTGACCTCCGAGCTTTGAGAAATTCAACCAGAACCGGCGTGTGGTAACAGAGTCTGGTCCGTGGTTATGTCCCACAGTCTGTGATGTGCTCCTCGTTGTTGCTGATGAGTTTACAGGTGGTCTGCAGTTCCGACCTAAATTTAGGGCAGAGAAGCAGCGTTTGTCTGGGGGGCTGAGCGCGCTGCTTCTCCAGGTGGCCTCAGCTCACACGCCTCCAGTCCCCGGCGCCTGCCAGGTCTTTGCTCTTGAGGGAAGATGCTTGTGTTCTTTTTCACTGTGTAGACCTGCAGGCTGTGGGGGTGCACAGAGGTCTCCAGAGTGATCTGAGAGGAAGCACCCCCTCCGATGCACCAACAGCAAACTGGTGGGTCTCCACTGCCCTGTGACCTTGGATGTCGATCTTGGGATGAGGGCAGGGCTCTAGAGCTTCGTCTCAGCCCTGCTGGGAAAGTTTCTGGAGCCTTCTGGGTGGGGGCAGCACTGGGGCCCCGGGGCCTTTAGTTGTGGTGGGGTTGAGTAGATGGCACAGATGCCACGTGCTGCTGCTCGTCCGCCCCAGCTGTCCGGGCTCCCTGCATGGCCTCTTGCCCTTTGTGCTCCTTCCCTGTCCCCAGGGAGTTAGTGGACACTCCGAGCACGTTCCCCCTCCTTGCTCGTCCCTGCTCTGTATTACTCCATCGTCAGAAACCCTTGGGACATAGCGTTAGGGATTTCCCCTTCCTTACTCAGCAGAGGAGGAAATTGTAAGGAAGGGCAGCTTGTGAAAGCAGATCTTTCCAGCTTGCCAGTCATCCTGCCGGGCTGCGGGCTATACC
The DNA here is from genome assembly GCA_028534135.1 of Potos flavus. Taxonomy (NCBI): domain Eukaryota; kingdom Metazoa; phylum Chordata; class Mammalia; order Carnivora; family Procyonidae; genus Potos; species Potos flavus. Next base: position 112,333,134 of record CM052885.1, on the reverse strand, counting down.
GACTGCATAGTTGGGAGCTGTGCACGCGGTAACTGGACATACCTTGAAGGCTTTCTTGGGATGACACGACGTTACCTGCTTTTGCTTTTAGTCCAAGCCGCCTCACATTGCCTGGAGGTGACCTTGGAGGAGGGAGGTCTTAGTGCTAGAGCCAACCTCACTGTGGCCACCGGATGTCTCGCTGTGAACAAGAAGGCACAGGCCGCACAATGGAGTTGAGGCGTGTGCCTGATGCCTCGCAGGTAGGTGGGGATGGGTACAGTGCTAGGGATGTGGGCTCGGTGAATGGCAGCTCTTTGATTTGCAAGACAAACTGAATGCAGATTTTTATGTGAAATCTCCCAACGCTAGTGTGTCGACTGACATTTTTATTCTGCATGTGGTACAAAATACCGATACAGCTCGCAGGCCACAGGAGAGCTCTGCATACCTAAGGCTCTGTCACCAGCTGCACCTTGCCCCTCCCAAGAGCATGGTGACCTTTGCCCCTCCCCCCCCCAGACATACTGCTGGTCCTCAGAGCAGGGCCAGCACCACCTGTGGTACAGGTGGAAGGTTCTAAGAAACCCGAGTTGCTGTAGGACCCACGGGAAACAGACCCAGGCTTCACTGTGTCAAATGCAGTCCACTGAGATGTACCATTATTTTATGTACCACCAAGAAAACATGCTGTCAGTTGTAAGTGTAATACCCTACTGATTGGGGCGCCTGGGTAGCTCAGTCGGTTAAGTGTCTGCCTTCGGCTCAGGTCACGGTCCCAGGGTCCTGGGATCGAGTCCCGCATCAGGCTCTCTGCTCAGTGGGCAGCCTGCTTCTCCCTCTCCTGCTGCTGCTCATCCTGCTTGTGCACGCACACGCGCGCTCTTTCTGTCTCTCTCAAATAATTAATTAAATATATATTTTTAAAAAGACCCTACTGCTTATAAGGAATGTCCCAATTCAGAAATGTTAAGGTGTGAAAACATCCAGTTGGTGAGAAGCGGCATATTGTCAGTTGTGACAAGGACAGAGGAGGTGGCCGCACTGGTGGCAAAGGACAGACAGCACATCGCATCCCCTGCGAAAGACACTCCTCTGCGAACCTGAGCTGGAGACTCCCACTTCTGTCTTGACGAAAGAGAGAATACACGGGCCTAGAATGTACTTCAAACGGAAAGGGAATAGGAAGGTGAGGTTCTCTCCCGCTTCTGATCCCTCCTCTCCAGACCAGCCCCTGGGCTGCGTGGCGCCCTGAGCACCAGGTGGCGGGTGCAGACCCGTGCGCCCTCGTCCTCTCCCCGTCTCTCCTTACCACCATTGTGTTTAGCGTCACTGGGAAGGCGGCCTCCACGCTGCTCTTCCTGATGTTTCCCTCCCAGTCTCTCGAGGTCCCCGGGGGCGGCACCGGGGAACAGCCATGTAGTTCTGCTGCTGAGTGCCCGGTACGCGGTGCGCCTCCCCCAAGTGACCCGGCCCTGGTGGACACAAAGGTGGTCCCTGATGTTTCCAGCACGCGTGTGTGTGTGTGTGCACGTCCGTGTGCAGGTGCCCGTCTGTGGAGTCGTCCTGGGAGTGGGCTTCTCCATCCACGGACATGGGCACTTTCTGTCATTTTCAAGCTGTCTCCCAAAGACATATCAACTCACCCCCTTCCACCAACGGTGTGAGACCGGTCCCCCCTCCCTGTCTCCGATCGTACTGTGGGGCCCCGGCTGCTACCTGGCATGGGCCACTTCTCACCTGCGCGCCTGTCTCGGAGCCCAGCAGCTGTCCCCTGGTTTCATGTGTGTGTTCTCGTGAGGCTGTGTCTTCTCAAGTTGGAAAGTCCTGTTTTTTCCTCCCGACGGTGTTCTCTTTGTTCCTTTTTCTGACTGATTGGTGAGATTGCCTTACATAGAGGAGTTCTCATGCTCTGAGACGGTCATCTGAAGCATGAGCGAATGGGTCTGGGGCACTCGGTGGGCCGGCTGATGGGCGGCTCCCTTCACCAGCCATTAAGAGCCCTGTGGTATGAGGAGCTCAAATTGGAAACTCTTCCCTTGGGGTCGGCTGGGGACCCCTTCAGTCCCTGCTCAAGGCCTGTCCACCTCAGAGTCCCATAAGTGAATAGGGATGAGGACAGGCACGTGGCCTCGTGGCTTCCTGACCCCACGCAGGGCCAGCTGCGTGCCTTGGGTGTGTGTTCTGGTGTGCCCTGCCCCCTGGCGGACCTCATGCTGGTGAGCCGGTGCACTAAGAAACTTCCTTCCAGAAGCCAGTTCTCACATCCACCACTACCTTCCCAGCCCAAGCCACCGCCAACGTCCTGGGCTCTCAGCTGTGCCCCCGTCTCCACACAGAAACCCAGAGTAGAGTGCTCGTCACTCTCCTCTGTGTGTGCAGGTCCCCAGCACGGGGACAGCAGCTCCTGTGTGTCCTCTCCAGAGAGGCCTTCCCAGCCCCCATCCTTCTCTGTCCACATCACCTGATTGTGTTTTGTTCTTGGCAGTCACTAATATCTAACCATCTGATCTGATGGTTTAGTTATTCGTCTTTCCCTCACCGGCGTGGCTGTCATGCGGGCGTGTGCCTCATCTGCTGTGTTCCCTGCTGTGCCCCCGGGACCGAAAAGCAGAGCCCGAGTTCGAGCGCATTAAGTGAGTCCCCAGAGCCCGGCCACTGACAGTGAGAAGGTGTGGGGCAGGGGTCTCCGTGGCCTCTGACGCCTGCAGCCGCCTCTGCCTTGAACTCACTAAATGACATTTGGGCAGCAGGGCGGGTGGGTGGGTGGGTGGAGGGATCAGCTGAGTTTGGCAGTTCCAGATGAAGCTTGGAAATGGTGAGTAGATGGAAATGCGTGAGGAGAGGTGAGACCTTCACGTAATCTACTTCACTGGACCCCAGTGGAGGGCCCGGGGCCAGGGATCAGGCGGGCCAACCCCGGCTCATCTGTCTACCTGCTGTGTAGACACAGCAGCTCCTCGGCCGGCTCCTTAACCTCTCTGTATCCACCCCACAGGGTTGCCTCTAAGGATTTCCGGAAGCTTTATGTGTAGTGGGATTCTCACAGTCCTCAGCAAACCCCAGGAAACGTGAGTTAGCTACTGAACAGAACAGAAATTTCGCCGGTCTCCAGACCCTCGGCGCCCCATTCTGGCTCAGACCTGCACGCCCGCTGTGGGCCAGCAGAGGGCGCCCGTGCGCCGCGGGCCGCTGCACCGGCTCTGTGCGCCACGCCTCGGTTCCCCGCCCAGCCCCAGGGACAGATGTGGCAGGGAGGAACCCCTTCTGAGCTGGGCTCTGTGCTGTTTGGCAAAAGCGGCTCTGCAGGAAGCCGGGGGAGAGGGTGTGCAACCTCCTCCCCTGTACCTGGAGGAGCTCTACCCCTAGTGCACCCCAGCTACACTTGGGTCACAAACCCAAATGCCTCAAGGGCCGGTTGGGGGCCGCTGTGAACTGGAAACCTGACCTGTTCGCCCCTGGAGTGTGGGCTTAGGATGGCCACATCTTTTGATTTTTCAAGAGAGAAGCCAGACATCCGGATTTAGTAAAATATCTCAATTTTTATGATGGCGATGGATTAAAGGCTTTTTTTTTTTTTTTTTTTTTTTACTTTCAATCAGCAGTTGCCACGGCTGAGCTAACTTTCAATGCTGCCTTGGAGGAAGGTATTTTGAGATAAAACCATGTCCCTCTGTTTCCGCACCTGCTCCCCAGGCTCCCTCCAGCCCCAGTTTGCAGGTCACCCCGTCCTCTGGGTTAGGAACAACCCCCATCCCTGAGCTTTCCCAGGAGAGCTTTCATTCACTGGTTCGTTCATTCATTCATCCAACAAGCATTTACTAAGTGCTTTCTCTGTGCTGACCACTCTGCTGGGGACACAGCAGGGAACAAAACAAAGATCCCCCGCCTTCGTGGAGCTGATGTTTGATTGGGGGAGATGGACAACAGATGATGTCTTTTTCGAAGCATTAAGCACATACCCAGGTAAATGCAGGGGACGGAAGGGCAGCAGCACTGGGCAGAGAGGGCCTCTCTGAGGAGGTGACTCCCAAGTGTGTGAAGGGCCTGCCATGCCCAGAACCTGGAAGGGTGGACAGTTCTGGGTGAAAGAAACAGCAAGAGCAAAGGCCCTGGGGTAGGAAGATGTATGTCACATAATCACATTAAAAGTCCACAGTGCCTGAATGGATGGATAAGTAGACATGGATGTGCTGTGCCAGGCCCTATGCTGGGCGTGGGGGAGGCAATGCCTGATGAAGAATGAATGAACGAATGAGCAGACCCAGTTCAGCTGCTCCTGCTCTGGTTTCATCAGCTTGATCCCAGGCCTCCCCCACACATGCTCTGGCCTCATATGTAGCCTGGCTGGGAATGATTTTCCAGTTCTCCCTCTGGCTGTCAGGGTCCCTGCACAGCCCCAGACATCTTCCCATAAATGGACTGAGTTCCCTTTTCTCTGTTCTACAAACTGGCTCAGAGTCCACGTGGGCTTGTCAAGGGGTGTGGGGTGGAGAGGGGGAGCTGAGCTGACATCTGACTTCCCTGGGCCAGAGTGGGCAGGAGGCTCCAGGACCATCTGCCCTGTTCTCAGAGAAAGGTGGTGATTTGGGGGCCACAGAAGCACCCCCCAACCCATCCCGTGTTAGAGTCCAGCCTGGGTGAAATGAGATCTTTCCTAAAAGGTAGGCTTGTTGGCGCATCCAGTCATGAGTGAGGCACAGAGAGGGCATGTCTGTCTGTTGGACACTGTTCATTCAGCGCACACTGGGAAGGCTGCTTCTCCGCCAGGCCCGGGGGCTGCAGAAGAGGGTAGGGCATAAAAGTCCCTTGCCCTCACACTGCTGTCATCCTGGGCATGGGAAACACAGAGTAAGGAAATAATGAATATACAAGATAATTTAACAACCGAATTGGGGCAATAAAAACAGTACCGTGAGCTCATGTGATAGGAGAAAGGACAGGAAACTGCTTTAGATGTGTGGTCAGAGAAGACCTCTAAGGAGGTGACATCTGAGCTGAGTGCTGATTAGAGAAAGAATTGGGAACAGCAGGTGCAAAGGTCCTGAGGCTGGCATGAGTTTGATGGGATGACAGAACACCGAGGTGGCCAGTGTGGCTGGAAGAGAGTGTGTGGGGATCTGGGCTGTAGGAATGAGATGGAGGCAGACCCCACAGGTCCTTGGGGACTTGCGATGGCAACGGGGTGACCTCCTCATGAGGTGATGTGAGGGTAAAATGAGACAGTACAGGAAAGTGTCTGGAACACAATACAAGCTTTTATCATTACTATTATTACCAACCTCAGGCATTCTTCCCGGGTCTGGGCCTTGGGACCGTCTTAGGAAGGGCCATCAGGTGTTTCAGGCCCTATTGGTGGCTTGTAGGGGCAGTACCCCCCCTTTGAGCCCGGTTGCCCCCACCAGGGTCTGGGGGATGGGAGTAGACACTGCCTGGTGTGGGGTGGTAGCTTAGCCAGCTGCAGGGTCCCCGAGCTGCACCCCAGCCTACAGCAGTTGGTCTCCCCTCCCCCTGGCTGCCATGCCCCAGCCATTCACAATCTGGAGGCGCCTCCCCTGGCTTGGTCCAAATCCTAGCCATCTGGGGTCACCCTGACCTGACCATTTGACCTTTCTGAGCCTCAGGCGGGGCCACCGCCTACCCAGGCCGGCCCCGCCCCTTGCCTCCTCACCCCACCCCCACAAGTGGCTCTGGCGCCCAAGCCATGGGTTCCTTGGAATGTGATTATTTTTCTTCCCAGATAATTCAGGCCAGAAGACTGGGCCGGCCACTTCCGGCCACACTGAACCCACTGCCTTCCTGATCTTTCTCTCCACAAACTTGACACTGTGGGCAGAGGCCTAAAGCCAGACCCGGGAGCCCCCTTGTCTCCCTTTCTTGCCTTGGCCCCTGATCGGGACCCAGCTCTGGGAATCTGACTGTAAACACCAGGACCCTCAGCTGCCCCCTTCCCACAAACCCCAACTGAGAACGTGCTGACCCAGCCGTGGTGCCTCGGGGGTACTGTGCTCTACAGCTTACAAGGTGGTTCCCAATCATAGCACTCCCTAAAGCTTCCCAGAGAACCCAGGGATATGTCAGCATCCACACCAACCACACCTCATTCATTCGACAAGTATTTAATGAACACCTACTGTGTGCCAGGCTCTGCCCCCAGACCCAGGGAATGTAGCAGAGAACAAAACAGGCCAGAAACACTTGTCTTCGTGAAACTGACGTTCTGGAGGTGGCGACCATGGAAGTGGGTAGGAAGAAACAAACAAGTAAAAATTCAATTATGTAGAATATTGGTTGGCGATAAATGCTATGGAGGAACACTAAGCAGGGTAGGCGGATGGGGGTGATTGTCTGGGGCAGGAAAGACCTGCTGTTTGAGAAGGTGGCATTTGAACAAAGACCTGAAGAAGATGAGAGTGAGTCATGTAGATACCGGGGGAAGAATATTCTGGGCAGAGGAAGCAGCCAGTGCAAGGGCCCTGAGGCAGGAGCATGCCTGATTTCTTGGAGAAATAGCCAGGCGGCTGGTGTGGCTAGAGCAGAGTGAGTGAGGGGATCAGAGAGAGGATGAGGTCCAGGTGACAAGGGACACATCAGGCAGGACCTTGTCAAGATTTGCCTTTTTCTCTGAGGGAGCTAGAAACTGCCAAGGAGGAACAGGATGTGACTCGGGTTTTCACGAGTCCTTTTAGCCGCATGCGGAGGGCAGACCGTAGGGGGTGAGTGTGGAAAGCAGGGGACAGGGAGGTGACGGAGATGGACCAGGGTGGGGAGAGTGGGAGGAGAGCATGGGGCTGCCGCAGGCAGTCCCAGGAGACCAGGTGAGGAGTGCTTGGATGCTGGACTCCGCACTTCACTGACTCAAGGGTGCACATCTTTTCACATCGTTGTCTCTCCATTTTCCATGGCCTCTTAGATCCAAGAAAGGCAGAGTGATCAGAGAGCGAACCCGTGGAGTGGGTGCGGGGGTGAGGGGAGAGGAGCAGAGACCCCCGGCCCTGGGCTCAGCCCGGGGAGGCTGGAGTTGCCTTTTCCTGTTCCGGGGTGGGGGTGGGGAGGCGCGCGGAGGAGTCAGTCTGGGGGTGCGGGGGGAGGCCATTCAGCACTGGATATGCTACACTGCTGCGACTCCAGACAGAGGGATCGAGGAGGCTGGTGCGTCCAGAGCTGAGCGAAGAGCCGGGGTAGGGACAGATGCTGGGGCAGGGGCGGATGCCGCAGTGGGCAGCATAGAAATGGAGTTTAAGGCCCCAGTCTGAGCTTCCCAGGGCAGCATGGGTGGAAAGAAAAAGGCCTCCATGGCTCATGCTTTCAAACAAGGCACAGGTCCCCCTCCTGCAGGCATAACCCTGCTGGGTGGGGGGGCCGGAGCCATTGGCGCCCCGCGCCTCTCCTCACGCGTACGGCCCGGCACCAGGCACAGCACCGCCGGGACTAGACTCCCACTCGGCCCTCTGCTGCATGACCCTGGGGTCTTCCGATGTTAACAGGATTAAACCGAGGCCCTGAGAGGCTGAGCGACCAGCCCAAGATCACACAGCTCTGAGCCACAAAGCAAGATTCACTCTGACCAGGTTGGCCGCCAATAGTCCCACGGCCTTAACTGCCTGCCCCGCACCCCACCACGACGTTCGTCAGCAGCTCCGCCAGCCTGGCGAGGTCAGTTCATTCAGCACGGACTAAATACATCCCGCCCCCAACCCCCAATATCCCTTTTCTTCCCCACTGTCCTGTGATGTCGTCGGTGCCATTTTACAGATGAGGACCCTGAGACAGAGAAGGGAAGTTGCTAGAATGGGGTGGCCCCCCAAACCTGGGATCTGAACCCAAACTGTCTTCGTCCAGAGCTTTTCCCTCTGGGCGCCGGAGGGGACGGAGCGGGCGGGCCCAGGTGACCCAGGGACTAAGAATAACCGTCAGATCCTGACGAGCATCTTCTGCGTGCTGGGCACATCACAAAACTCTCTTCCCCCAGCCCTAAGAGGCAGGGACTATTTCACAAACCCATTTTATGGAAGGAGAAATCGAGAACTTCATGACTGTCAGAGGAAGTCCGCTGGCCCCTGCAGCTCCTGGTGCCCCTGGGACCCCCGCCTCCCCCTGAGCACTGGGAGAGGCCAGCATGCTCGGTGACCTTGAGCAGTTCACTCGTCCCTGAGCCTTGGTCCCCCAGCCTGACCGCAGACTGTGACTCAGAGCTCTGAGCGCCCCCCGTCGCCCCCGGGAGTTCAGCCCTAGGAGGGAAAAGCCAAGCCCCTGCTCACCCCCAGATCCACTGGACTGAGGCCCCTGACACTTCCGTCCAAGGCCAGCACTTCTTATGAAATCATAGGTACATGACCCTCAGGCTGACCGAAGGGGGCGTCCGTCCCCAGCCGGCAGCTGGGGACGAGTCCTGTGGGCTGTCGGGGGGAGGGTTTTCTGCACCCGCCCCAAAGCTCTGCTCAAATAAATCACAGAACGGGCTCTGCTGACCGGGCACTTGGTTCCGTGCAGCACCTGCTGGCTGGCCCGAGTTCCTGAAAACCCCACAGTGGGGTGCAGGGTCAGGGTCCCACCCCAGGTGTGGTCACAGTGGCCGCTGAGAGAGGTCCCAGCAAGAGGTTACAAACGCCCCCCTACAAGCCCGCCCCCCACCATCCCTCCAGCCCAGAATCCACTCGGCTCTTGGCCGCACCCTGCAGAGGATCTAGGAGCATGTGGGTTGAAAGCCTAGATTTTGAACTTCTGGTTTGCTCGGCACAGCAAGATGCCCACGGCCCAGGCCAGCGGGCGGGCGCAGCACCCCCCACCCGGCTCGTGCTCACGGGCGCCAGAGTCACCCCATCCTCCACGCTCCATCCCACTCTCTCTCCTTAACCCCCCCCCAAGAAGATGGATTTGCCAAAGCCAGACGCATGCGTGATCGTCACCCAGCTGTATTTTTATGGGAAAACGTAGGATGTGGCTGAAATGCTCATCTACTTTATTGAGTGTGTCTGTGTGCATGCGTGCGTGCGTGTGCATGCATGGAGACAGGGAGGAAACACCCCAACACTTAACACCTTTACTCCAGCCCTGCTGCCACCCAGGGGCTGCCCCCTCCCTGGGACCCACGGCCACGCCTGGAGACGTTTTAGTCGTCACAGCTCCGGGGAGCGGCCAGCCTCTGGTGGGCAGAGCCCAGGGGCCGCTGCTGAAGACCCCGCACGGGGCAGCCCCACGACAGGGGATGACCCAGCTCGGAATGTCCAGGGTGCAAGGTGGAGAAAGCCCTCCCCAGCCTGTGGGAATGTGCGGGGCTTTTCTTTGCTTCCGTTAGCTCCCCAGATTTCCTGAAGGGAAGTGATGAGGAGGACAGACGGGACCAGTAGGGGACTGGGCTCGGCGTCGCAGCCCCAGCCCGGAGCCCCACCGGCTGCAGGCCCCTCCCGGGCAAGAGTCCTTCCTCTCCGGTCCCGGCCGCGGCCAGGGAGGTGCGCACGATGCCCAACCCCCCGCGACCTCAGGAGGATTCAGTGGGACGATGCCTGTGGAGGGCCCGGCGCACAGGAGGCCCTCAGTTCAGGAGAAGCTGATGTTTGTGTCGTTAGGAAAAATGGCAATGATAGCGTCAGTGCCCCAGCACCAACCATGCCCAGGGGCTGGGCCAGCATGTCACACAGAATCACTAAGCCCCCCACCCCCCCACCGCGGCCTTAAGGGAGACATGATTATCTCCCATTTGGCAGGTGAGGAAACTGAGGCATAGAAAGGTTAGGCGAATTGCCTGACGTCACACAGCAAGTAAGTGGCAGGGGACGGATTAAGATCCTTGCTTCCGGGCCCAACCGCTGGCTCCCTCCCTGCCTCTAACACCAGAAAAGGGTCATTTTCCAGTTAAGTTTCCCCCATTGTCTTCTCTAAAACTTGGTATGATTAAGTCTTTGCTGGAATTCAGACGATTGCTAAAAATCGCTTCTCGGCCTTTTGGCTAAGATCAAGTGCAGATGATTGCTAAAATGCCAGATGCCCCTTGTACCTGGCCACCATCCTCCTGCCAGGGACCCCCCTTTACCCCGGTTCCCAGAGAGGGGCCAAGACTGCTGGGACTTTCTCAGCCCCTCCTTCCCTGAGCGAACTTCAAAACCCTGCATGTCTCCAGCCCTGCTTGATTTCAGGCATTTTATGGGCATGAAATCCAAGCCTTGGTCCTTCTAAAGATAGCGAGCTCCTTGGGAGTGGGGTGGCTTTGTGGGGCCACTGGACAGGCCATGGGCCAGCAACTGGGGCTCTGAATGGATCGGAGGCCGGGAAGAGCTAACCCCCTTTAGGACTCAGGGCTGGGTGAGGGGAAAGCAGGACGCCGGGCCCACTCTCTTAGTAAGAGAGATTTCCTTGTCACCTCACAGCTCCCTGTGCCCACCCCCTCCCTCGCTGGGCCGCCTCCAGCTTCCCCAGCCCCACAGCCTGAGCAGGCACCCCAGAAAGCAAACCCAGTCGTAGGGGACGGGGACCATCACCTCACCACACATGACTGGCTGGGGACAGCCACCCAAGCTGCTTTCGGCTTGTTCCTTCGCTCACCTGTTCGTCTGTGTGAGCAAACTTTGTGAGGGTCTGGAGGCGGCCGTAACCAAGTCCCCCAGACTTGGTGGCTTAAAACAAGAGAAACCCGGGTCAGCAGAGCCATGCCCGCTCAGGGGCTGCAGGACAAAAGCCTTGCCTGTCCCAGCTCCTGGGGGCTCCCGGGGTCCCTTGGCTCATAGGCACATCCCTGCGGTCTCTGCCTTCGTTTTCGTGACCTTGTGTGTGTCTGTGTGTCCTCCCCTGTCCTCGTTAGGACCCCGGTCACCGAGGTAGGACCCACCCCCCCATTCCAGCAGGATCTCGTCTCAAGGTCCTTAAACTTATGACACCTGCAAAGACCGATTTCCAAAAAAAAAACATTCTGAGCTTCTGGAGGGACGTGCGTTTTGGTGCCTGCTGTGAGCTCTGGGCCCTGGGGACAGACAGGTGGGTGAGACAGAGTGGGCTCTGCCCTCACAGAGTCCCAGTGCAGGAGTGCATGGGGGGCACAGAAACCTAATCACAGGAACGAGGGTGCGATGAGCTCCCCCAGGAAACACTGGACTCAGGGACACACAGGGACCGTCAGCCCCCCAGCTGCCCGGCTGCCTCCTCCTCTGGGCAGCAGCCTCCCACAGGGTTCTTCCCGCCCACACCTCCTGGGGCCTCTGCTAGAACTCATTTCCTCCTAGAGGACTCTCCCCGCTGCCCAGTCCAAGGTGGGGCATACAGTTGGTGCCCCATAAATGTTGGAGTCCCCTCCATCTTTCCTGCTGTCTCTGGTGAGAGAAGCTCTGGGGTAATGAGGGCGGGACCTGGGTGAGGTGGGCCGAGGGACCAGGGGCACTGCTGCTGGGAGACACTCGGGTGGGCTGCCAGGTAGAGGAAATTCCAGCCCTTGGCCTTGGGGGCCTGTGCGTCCCTCTGGGCCTCCACCCCAGTGGGCAACTTTCGGAATCCGGATCCTCTGTCCCCAACTGCTGCCCAGACATCGGGACTGTGCAGGGTCCACTGTCCTATCCATGAGCCTCTGCTGAGTCCCTACTGGGTGCCCGGGCCGCTCTGCATCAGACCAGCCTCCCCCTCCCTCCCTCCCGGAGCTGGTCTTCTGGGTGGGGAGCCTGGCAGACGAGTCAGTAAGACTTCAGGGCCAAGTGCCAGGGAGAAAGGAGGCAGAAAGGATCAAGGAAGGGCAGATATTAAATAAGGAGGTCAGGGAGGCCTCCCAGAGGAAGTGACATTTGACAGAGACGGGGGTGGGGGGCGTGGAGGCTCCGAAGGAGGAGCTGGTGTCCCGGGGCCCAGAGAGGGACAGCGGGGAGGTGATGGGGCACGGGCTGCAGAGCCTCGTGGCCGCTGTGAGGACTCGGCTGTCCTCTTACGAGGTGGGAGCCATGGAAGGTCTGAGCACAGGACAGATGGCACGGGACTCGAGATTCTCGACCTGGGCACTGTTGACATTGGAGCTGGCTCCTTCCCTGTCCCGGGGCCAGCCTGGGCACTGGAGGGTGTTTAGTGGTGGCCTCCCCGACTACACGCCACTAGCACGCCCCTCTGCCTGCGTGACAACCCACAATGTCCCCAGCATTGCCACATGTCCTTGGGGAAGAGGTGCAAAACCTCCTTGTTAGGCCGTAAGGGACTGCGGGGGAGCCAGGCTAGAAGTGGGGAGACCGGGGGTGCGGGGAGAGGAGGGGACTGCAATAGTCCTACCAGAGAGGCTGGTGGTGGGCGGCGGGGAGGGCGGGAGCCTTATTTTCTAGCTGTGATTTTTCTGTACTTCCTAAAGTTTCTGCAAGGGACATGCTTCTCTTGTGCAATCAGGAAGAAACAAAACCAAGAAAGAGGTGTTTTGGTGTGTTTTTTGGGAGAGACTCACGGGAAGCTATTTCTGCCCGCCCTTAAGAGCTGATCGTGTGTGCCTCAGTTTCCTTGTGCGGGGCTGCACTGCTGGTGAGACCGTATACAGGACAGCAGCCTCAGGGAGGATGGGTCAGCCATGGCTCCCAGAACACTGAATGCATTTAGCCTGCAGCTCTCCTCCTAAGAGCTGAGCGTCCAAAAAACACTCCCGAGCCCCCAAACACAGGTGCAAGGAGGGGTGGGTGGGGCCCACCGCGGCGTGGTCCCTGGGAATGATCGCAAGCCCCGACCCAGTGGAATACTACACAGCTGGGAAAAGGCCCGAGGCTTCGGGAAGCCTCGGACAGACTGATAAGTGGAAACACCAGGCACCGACAGCACCTATTTGAATACTATTAGGAAAACGAAACCGGAAAGGGAATGTGTGTGGATCTGTTTGTGGGTTCTTCGGCAGTCTCCAGAAGGTATCGAAAGACAACTCCAAGCAGGGGTAGGGCTGAGGGTCGGAAGCAGCAAGGAATCTTCGTTTGTTCCATGTGTTCTCCACTTATTGTTACTTATTAATGCAAAATAGTTCCGGCCACCAAAGAAAACATAAAGAATGACACCCCCACTCCCACCCCAAGAAAGGAAATGCTGTGGGGGAGAACTGGGCCTCTCTTCGTGACTCACCTCCCGCTAAGGGAACCACCATTCCGATCTGCGATTTATCCTTTCCACGAGCGCCTTCCCTTTGGCTGCTCCCTGAGCACCCCTCGAGTTTTCCTGAGTTTTGCACTTTTTTATTCTGTGTGGGTTACCTCTCCCCTTAGGGATGCAGAAAAATGCATGAAAAGAGTTTTCTTGAATTGCCACCCCTCCAGATTGCTCCTGGAGCTTTGGTTTCCTGGGAAAGAAGGCTCCCCCCCTGCACGGGGCTCCCCCCGGGGTCCAAGGACAGCAGAGACCCGAGCACAAAAGCCCGCGTGCGGCTGGCCGGGCTTCTGCAGGCCCGGGGCTCGGAGCCAGCAGGCCGGAGCCAGGCGGCCTCCCGGGCCTCCTCACAGCCGCTTTTGATAAAGCCCCTCTGTGCGTGGGGTGGGGGGGCCCGGCCGGCTGGAGCCAGCCCACATCTGGAGGCCAGCACAGGCCCGGGGCAGCCAGCGCGGCTGACAGTGGCGCCACCCTGAGCCACACGCCCGGCCCTGGGTAAACACGCCCGCGCCCACCCAGTGGCTCACCTTTCGCCCACAAGGCTGCCTTTCTTCTCGGACCCGGGCCGAGGCCACCACGAACATTCCTCCCTGTTCAGGGCAGAACGGGCTGCTGACCTCGAGGCTGGGGCCGAAATCTGAATCCAGGCGCTGGGCGACAGGGGGTGGGTAGGGAGGCAAGGAAAAGCACCTACTACCTGCCAGGGGCCCTGCTCACGGCAGGCCCCCTTCTGCCCTGGGAGTGGGGACTTGTGGTTAAGACTGTGAGCTCTGGAGCTGGAAGGCCTGGGTTCAAAGACCAGCTCAGCTGTGTGATCTTGAGCCAGGCTCTCTACCTCTCTGAGCCTCGTTTCCTCATCTGTAAAATGGGCATAATGGGAGGCCCTCCCGCAGTGGCTTATGTGAATACTAAAGTTACTGGAAGTTCATTGCTCCCAAGAGGGCCAGGCCCGTAAAGTATGACTGCTTGGTCACTCGCTCAACCAAGCTGCACTGAGGGTGTCCTGGGCCGAGGGTAGGTTAAGAGGGTGAGAGACAGGGGCTCAGCGGTTGGGGAGAAGCGGCCGGGTCTCCTGACACGGACCGGGTGCCGTCTGACCAGGAGAAGCAGCTCTGGCGCACACCTAGCTCTCCTCTTCCTGGCAGTGAGGTCCTCGGCATGTCCCGCTGCCTCCGTGACATCCCGTGTCCTCACTGACAGGGCGAGAAGGTGGAGACGATGGCACAGGTAGCTCCTGACCCTCTATCCCCTCGTCTGCCGAGGGGCCCGAGTAGGGTTTCCCTTGAGCAGATTCCATGAGAGCGGCCGTGGGAAGGGCACAGTGCTTGGCACAAAGGGAGAGGTCTGAGGGGAAGTCCGGGCAGCTTCCTGGAGGAGGCCACAGCACTCTCAGAAGCAGGAATCAAAGGCCCGTCAGGGAGAGGGGGAGGGAGACTGAGCAACATCTGCAGCCCGCACACGGCCGGGCAGTTTGCAAGAGCCACATCCCTGGCCCTTCCAGTAATCTGCTAAATTCTGAACTCCAGCCATCCCCATTTTACAGATAAACAAACTAAGGCCCAGAGAACAAAAATAGTTTATTTGCTCAGGGAGTAAAATCCAGAGACAGAATTTGAACGAAGGAAGCACTATGGCTCCTCGTCTCCTTCCCTCCCTCCCGCCCTCCCTTCCCTCCTTGGGTCTTTACCGCGCCCTGCCCCCACCGTGTGCCGGATTCACAGAGACAAAGCAAAGCCTGCGTCAACCTCAGGAGCCCCTTCCTCTGTCTACCGCCAACTTTGAACCGTCTCTTGACTCTTCTGGGCTTCGGTTTCTCTCCCCTGAGCAATGGGTTCAAGCTCTGCAGCCCCTTCCAGCCCCGTGTCCCTGGCTCAGAGCAGCATGGACGAGCGGCAGCCAAGGCCGGCTGCTTGGAGCCTCCCTGCCCCACCGAGACGGAGTGGGGGTCCTCCACCTGCTGCCACCCCCCCAGTCCCCCGTGAACCTGCTCGCCAGGCTGGAGCCAGCCACCATCTGGAGCAACGGGCTGTTTATGGAGCCAGGCGGCGGCGGCCCTGGCCCTGACCCGGCCAATCTGGAAGCGATTAGCAGCCTGGGCTAGGGAGCATTTGGAGTTCTCATCAGTCGGTCGGGAGCCCCCCAGCCCCCACACCCCGCGCCACCCGGAGCCGAGGCTGCTCTGGGGGTCTCCAAGGAGCCCCTTTTCTTGCAGGGCACTCCAGCTCGGACCTGCTCCAAGGCCTAGAGCTCTGAAAACCAGCAGCGGCGAGACTGGGCCACACACAGGCCAGGATACGGGGGCGGGCTGGGGAGGGTGGGGGTGGGGGGATCTGGGGCCTTCCCGAAGGAAACCTCTTGCAGAATTGCTTTCTGGTGTTTGGTTTTGAATATACACCCAAGCACATAGGGGAAACACACACACACACACACACACACACACACACACACACACACACACACACAACAGCACAGAGGGTGGAAAGGTGTGGAGTGAAAAATCCGGGTCCCTAACCCCCTCCTCCCAGGTCTCTACTCCCTCTAACTGGGGAATTCAATGTGGCCAGGGGCTTGGTCTCCTGCAACAGTACAAATATTTGCACGCACACCATCTACTTACTCTTCTTGCCTTTTTCTACAAGTAGCAGCCCACTTTACATTCTGTCCTGTCCCTTCCTTTTCTCTCCCTGGATTTATCCGTGTTTCTCACATGACTGCCACTAATCATCATCGTGTTAATAATAGCAGCAAAGGTTTCTGTACCTCTGACCTACTATGTCCCGGGCACAATTCCAGATGCTTCACATGGATTAATTAAGCAGCCTTAAGGCTGAAGTGATCCTATTAAGAGGCTCCGTTATTCTCATTGTCCCTACTTTGTACGTGGGGAAACTGAGGCACAGAGCAGCAAGGCACCTGCCTAGCACCACAACAGTGACTGGAAGAGCTGGGATTTAGGCCCAGGCTGTCAGGCTCCCAGGTCTGTGCTCCAACCCTCCGTACCATTTCGCCTCTCCCAAGGCTCCAGAATATTCCTTCTGGATGGATCCTAGTGAATTTGAGGAGGCCTCGGGTGATGCATCCTTGGGCTGTTTCCATCTTGGGTCGGTGCCAACAATGCCGTGAACACGCTGGTGGGACGTCAAGCTGCACGAGGTTGGGGGGGGTCCTCTCCCTGAAGGGCCTGGCCAGTCACAGGGTTTAGCAGTTGGAGGCCCAAGGGCCATTGCCCAACTATCCTCATGGTAGAGGTGTGCTGACGTCTGATCCAGTCCCCTGGGAGGACAGGGGAAGCCTCATCAGCAGCCACATCCCAGGCCTGTTTCCAGGGAAACCTGGATCCGGGCCAGCACATCCAGGATTTTTGGCTCCTTGGCCTGTCTGGAGCCTGCCCGCCCGCTCTCCTCTGATGGGTGAACAGGCCTCCGGCCTTCCTTCTGATCTTCCACCTCCAGCCTCACCTCTCCAGTCCAGGCCCCATGAGGCAGCCGGAGCAACACCTTGTGAAACCTACATCCAGCCAGTCCTCTTCCGGATCACCACCCCCTCTCAGGATAAGGTCCTGCCCTCACCCAACTCTCCCCTCCCCTCCATCCAGGCCGAGCCACAGACAGTCCCCAAACTGCCAGGCCCACCTCACCCTTTGCACAGTCCGTCCATCTGGAACAGACTCTGTTACCCTTCATCTGGCTAACTGCTTCTCGCCCTTCCGGCCTGAGCTCACCGCCTTCCCCAGACCCCCAGACTGGGTTAGCAGGAGCCTCCCCCTGGTGCCCCCGCCTGGCCCACGAGAGTCTTAGCTTGGGTTGTTGTTGTCCGATGGCTGTGTCCCCTGACAGAATGTCAGCTCCAGGAAGATGAAGATTTTTGCCTGTTTGATTCATTTCCGAATCCCCAGATCCTAGAGTAGAGTCTGGAGCACAATAGGTGCACACACACACACACACACACAATTGTTGAATGCATGCATGCCGAAATGAACGCATGAATGTATGAATGCACAAATGACTGAGTCAGGGGAAAGCCTGGATCCGTTGGCATTATGGCTGGCCCAAGGGCAGTGGGCTCCAGCACTAGCCCCGGGGGGAGGAAGAGATGGGGTACAGCTGGGAGAGGAGGAAACAAAGAGTTTACAAGGCACCTACCGTGCCTCAGGCACTTTCTCATTCCTATAAGGAGACCCATTCTACAGACAAGGAAACTGAGTCCCCTTCGTTCACTCCACAAACCCATCCTGGGAGTGTCCAGACTCTGGGCGGGGAGCTGGGGTGACAGCAGAGAACGAGGCAGGCTTGGACCCTGGGTTCTCCGAGCTGATGGGGGAGGCGGACCCTACAGGAAGGAGTAGAACGAACCAGAATGAGAACCTCGGCACCTCACGCCACCACTGCAGCCCGCGGCAGGCACCCCCATGAGAGAGCTTGTTTAAAGGGTACGTTCTTGACACCGTTGATGTCTGCTTCCCCCGGTCCTGGGTGTTTCCACCACAACACGGAGCTTCCGACGCGCCAGGCCCTCATCTAAACACTTGACACGGAGGATCGGGTTCGATTCTCACCGGTCCTCTGAGGGCGGTGTGTGATTACTCCCATCACACAGAGGAGCAACCCCAGGTCCAGAGGGGTAAGGGCCTTGCCCAGGGACACACCGAGCAAACCCACGAAAGGAACATTATGAAATCACACACAAGGTCATGGACGCCAAATTCGGAATGAGGTCAGCTCTGGAAGGGGGGCAGGGCATGCACAGGGTCTGCCGCATTGTCTTTCTCGGAGCGGGAACGCGGCCGCTCAGGTATGTTGACAATGGTCCATGTAGCCGCATTGCGCAGAGTGACTAACAGTGGCCATCCGGCGGGCTTTACCCCAGCTCTGCGTGACTCGGGGCTGAAGCCAGCTCGGCGTGAGAGCCCCGCCCACCTGGTCCCCGCCCTCCCCCAGCCCTCCCGGCTCTCAGTGACGCAGCTGTGGTGGCATTTGGCAACCCTGGCCGCCCACAGTTACGACAGCCCCGCATCTGCCAGCTGGGGGCAGGGGAACCGGGGGCCTGCCCCTGCCTCTGCCAGTTGCTGCCTCCTCCCAGCAGCCTTCCCCCCCCCCCCAGTAGCCCAGACACCCTGTCTGCAGCCCCTCCCGCTTTCCCTTTCCCCATAGCGTTTTCCGCCACCAACAGCGCAATGGTTTGCAGCCACCAGAAAGTCAGTGTCCCGACAGCGGGAATTGCGTCTGTGTTGGTCACGCTCTGTCCCCAAACTAGCCTGCAGTCGGAGCTCAGTAAGCATTTGCTGAATGAACGAGTGAAAAGCTGGATAAATGGACTGCAACCCCTCCCTGTCTTCTTTCCTTCCTTCCTTCCTTCTTTCGGCAGATAGTGACTGAACACCTGCTATGGGCCAGGTCCTGCCCCGGGCCTGGGGGGCACACAGTGCGGTGCACAGGCAGAGCTCCCCGCCCTCGGGAAGCGCACGTTCTAGAGAAGACGATGCTTGATGCTCGTCAGCAATGCAGTCATCCCTCAAACGAAATGCAGAAGTGCAGCCATGGAAGAGGAGGAGACAGGTTCCCGGCAATGTGCACCTGC
Source organism: Potos flavus (assembly GCA_028534135.1). NCBI lineage: Eukaryota > Metazoa > Chordata > Mammalia > Carnivora > Procyonidae > Potos > Potos flavus. The sequence continues at coordinate 112,314,498 of CM052885.1, read as the reverse complement.
GGGGAGGGGTTGCGGGGAGGGGGAGGATGTCTCCCTGACTCAGGGCCCCTGCACGGGCTGGTTCACACGTAGACGTGGACGGCGCACCTACTCGGCGCCCGGGAGAGCAGTGGGAGTGGGCAGGGAAGGGGTTATAGGAGAGGAAACCCTGGGGTGCTGAGCGAGAGTGTCAAGGGCCTGACCTCGCCCTCCCAGCCCAGAAGGGTCCCTGAGGAAGTGGCGCCTGAGCATCAGCCAGCGGCTGAGGAAGAACATTCCCGCAGGGGCACCAGCTGGTGCAAAGGCAGGAAGGCTGCCACACCCCGGGGAGGCTGGCGGCTCTGCCCCGGAATGCCCCTCTCTGGCCTCACTTTCTCCTTTGTGCAAAGGGACTGGTGCCCCTCCCCCCCACTCCTTCAGGGATGCTGGAAAGTTCTCTGGGAGACTTTTAGGGGTAGGGCAAAATCCTTGATTTAAATCCTGCAGGCTGGGTTGCTTTTTCCATCCTCTATCCTCCCCACTGGGCCATGAGACCTACGGGAGAGGGCCCAGAGCAGCCCGCGCACAGTAGGTGCTCAGGCCGTGTCTGGGGATTTAATGAGCCCGCGGGTCTCAGTTTCTTCATCTGTGTGATGGGGATGACGCTGGTGCGGCCGTGGGGTAGGAAGGAACTGCTCTCCACACGTTAGTGTTGACTCCTCTCCCGACCTCCCGGTGGTCAGTCAGGCCTCTGGGGACCCCCGGAGTCCTGGAAAATGACCGTCCCTGGGGCTGGGGCAGAAGGACGGGGGGTGGGGGGCGGCGAACAGTCCTCTAGCTCCAGACTTTGAGGCGGGACCCTGAGGTGCCTACAAGGAAGTGACAAGCGGCCTCCTGTACAATGGAAGGAAACTGAGGTACGAGAACAATAGTGCTGTCACCTCTGACGCTTACTGAGCACGCACTCCAAGCCAGGCGCCATGCAGAGCCCTCAGCCCCGCGTCGTGCCCTTCCGTCCTCTCAACACTGTCACTGCAGGAAGTGAAGACTACCGCCGCCACCTTACACGTGGGGGGCAGGTCGGACCCCGCCGCCAGGGAAGAGGGCACCTGGGACGGGAAGGCGGGTCTGGCTCCAGAATCCAGACTCATAAGCCTGGCACTTCCTGCAGGGAAGTGGGGGTGGTGGTGGGAGGGAAGGGGTGAGGGACGCAGGGAGAGACAAAGATAAGCCCTTATCTGGGGGACAGAGAGCTGTGGAATAAATACTCACAAGAATGAGGGGTCCCCAGGGCGCCTAGCTGGCTCGGTCGGTAGAGCGTGCGAATCTTGACCCTGGAGTTGTAAGTTCCAGCCTCATGTTGGGCATAGAGATCACGTTAAAAAATGAATAAATAAATAAATAAATAAATAAATAAAATCTTAAAAAAAAAAAAAAAAGAATGAGGCGTCTCCCCAGGTCAGTCCCATGTTCTTCCTACCTTGGATCGCCCAGGGCAGTTTGGAGAAGCCCCCCGCCTCCAGCCCGCCCGGCAATCACAGTGTATTCTGCTTCATTCACTCACTCACTCAGTCAGTCAATCAGCCAGTCAATAGAAAACAGAAGAGGGGAAGAAAGGAGACCAAACATATCCACGTAAATAATAAATGGGTTGAGTGGCTCTCTTAAAAAACAAAGACTCTTACATTGGATCAGAAATTAAAAGTCATTCATTCATTTATAGCACAAATATCTATTAAATGTCTAAAATATTCTAGGTCCTGTTTTAGATTCTAATGATAGAACCTGAAAATAAAATCTCTGTTAAGGAAGGGGAAATATGGGGAAAAAGGAATCCCGGGAGAGAGACCTGTAGGTGCAAAGGCCCTGAGGCTGGAGTGAGCTGGGCGAACAGAGGAGCAAAGTGGGCCAGGTTGGAGAACAGCACTAGCGATGTGGCAGGGTGTGGCCAGGGAAGGCCAGCAGGGCCAAGCACCCGAGAGCATAAGAAAGGGCAGTGGCTGCGGTCAGCTCACCAGCACCAGGGAGGGGGAGACGCAGAAGGGCCGGATCCTGTTTACATAGAGCAGAGGGTCAGTGACCAGCCACACTAGCTGGACTCTTGACCCTTTCCAGCCGTGGAGCCAAGATGGCCCAGCACAGCCTTTCCTCTGGGAAGACCTACCATGAACTGAAGGTCTACTGGGTGCCAGGCTCTGCCATTAGGGGTTTACATGCTGAATTAGCTCAAAAATCCTGCCTCGGGTTAGTTTTCTCCCCATTTTGCAGAAGAGAAAACTGAGCTCGGAGAGGTAGGGTAACCTGCCTGAGGCCACACAGTGAGTGGCAGGGCCAGGATTTGAACTCAGGGTGTCTGACACTATCATGTGCCTTCCTGACATTTCACAGCCACTTCTTAAGAAATGGCAAGGGGGAGCCCTCCGCTGGCTGTGTCCTCGTGTGTGTCCCCTGACCTCTACTGCCTCAGTTCCCCATCTGGGAAACCGTGTCAGGTCAGTGTCAGGACCTTGATGACTCCCTCCCTCAGGGCGGTGGAGTTCCCAAAGTGCTGAGCTGGCATTCCCCACTCTACCTTTGCGATGACTCCACTTGACAGAAGAGGAAACTGAGGCTCAGAAGGGGGAAGTGATTCTCCAAGGTCATGACCTCAGACTCTCTGAGGGCCCGGGACTTTGCCTGAGTCTTACCATTGGACGGTAAGAAGGGGATACCCAGGGCGCTTGGGTGGCTCAGTTGGTTAAGTGTCGTGGGATCCAGGGTCCTGGGATCGAGCCCTGAGTCAGGCTCCCTGCTCAGCGGGGAGTCTGCTTCTCCCTCGCCCTCTGCTCCTCCCTCCCATGTGTGCACACACACTCTCTCAAATAAATAAAATCTTTTAAAAACAGAAGAAGAAGGGGACTCCCAAGGGTGCAGAGACTTTGGGGTGGGGTGGGGGGACAGGGGCAAGGACACACAGACAATGAGGGAGAGAAGACCTGGGGGCTTGCAGAGCACTAACATCTCTTGGGGGCTTGCAGAGCACTAACAGGGGACAGGGTGGGAGGAAGAAACAGATCTAGGGCAGGAGTGAAGGTGTCTCTGTCGTCTCTCCCTGGTCCTTCAGGCAGAGAACGGGTGCTTTCAGGAGCCAGACCTTCTATGAGTAGTCCTCACTCCTGCCCAGACCCTGGCTCCAGATCCCAGCCCAGAGCCGTCTCAGCAAGCTGGGACTCCATAGATTTTTTTTTTTTTAAGATTTTATTTATTTTATTTGACCTAGAGAGAGAGATCACAAGCAGGCAGAGAGGCAGGCAGAGAGGGAGAGGGGGAAGCAGGCTCCCCTCTGAGCAGAGTCCGATGAGGGGCTCAATCCCAGGACCGTGAGATCATGACCCAAGCTGAAGGCAGAGGCTTTAACCCACTGAGCCACCCAGGTGCCCCGACTCCATGGATTTAATAGAGACTGGCAGCTCAGAGAGGCACAGCAGCTTGCCTGAGGTCACACAGCAGAGTTGCCACTACTTTTTCAGCCTCCCCCCACTTCCCGGCCCAGAGACAATGGGAGACCCAAGTATGAATGGGAAATAAGCCACCTGCCCGTTCCATGCTGGGGTGGGAGGGAGCCCCTGACCCTACAGAGACTTGGGGGAACTAAGGTACCAGGGAGGGTCCTCTGGCTTTGAGGCATCCAATGTGCAACGGGCTTCTGTGTTTGGGCCTGTCCACCTCCCAGTGCAGACGGGCCCTGGGACAGAAACTTGGCCCAGTAAACCGGGCTTGTTTTTACGACTGCTCTGAGATTAGTTATTTAATCCCTCTGAGCCTTAGTTCCTCATCTGTGAAATGGGTGTACTAGTCCCCTCCTCTACAGAGAATCCCACTGAGGATTCCAAGAGTAGCCCCTATAAAGCACTTCCTAAGTGCCTGGCTTTTTTCTTCCACTTCTATCCCAACACCCATCACAGTGCCTGGCACATAGTAGGCGCTCAATACGTCTTAGCTGCGATTAATGCTGTTGCCATGACCCTGACTTTCCCACTCCCCAGCTGTCTGAGATCTTGGGCAACTCATCAACTTACTGCCTTGCTTGATTTCACTTTCCTCCTTCGTATATTGACATAACAATAGTGCCTACTTCCCGGCGCTGGGTGAGCACCCATTTAAGCATTCCACAAATACTTATTAAGCACCTACTGTTTTAGGAACCCCCGGGGGTGAGTGGGGTACAGCTAGGAACAAAATAGGAAAAAAACGATAACAGCCCTGCCCTTAGGAAGTCGATATTTTTGGGGAGACAGACAGGATCTGTCCGTATTTTATACAGCACATGTTGGAAAGACCAGGGAAAGGCAGTCCTGGAGAGCGCGTTGGTGGGAGGAGGAGTGCGGAGCAGTTTTACGTGGTGCGTCTCCATCTGAGAGTGTATGGGGAGGGCTGCGCAGGGCGGAGGGAGGCCGTGGTGGCCCTCTGGTCCTGGAGCCCCCCACCCCAGGGCCCTGAGGCCTGGGAAGGGCTGCTTCCCCCCCAGAGCCTTGGGCTTTAGGCTTTGGGCCGGACCAGCCTCCACCTGGCCTGGAAATCCTCGCCTCCAGGGCGTCTCCCTGCCCAGACCTGTGCAGAAGGAGTCGCCGAGGTGCGGTGCTGGGCTGGGACGTTGTGCTCCGCGGGCCTCTGTCGGTCCCGCTGCCTGCGGATATCTAATTATCATTAGATAAGTAATCAACTCTAATTATAAACTAGAAATCATGTAATACGACTCCACAGCAGGTACCGTCATTAGCCGCGTTCGAGGGCTGAGGACAGTCTGGTGGGGTGGGGCGGGGGTCACTGCCTGAGGTCACCCAGTGGCAGCACTGGGATTGGAACTCCCAGACCTGCGGCTCCAGAAGCCAAGCTCTTGTCAAAGCTGGAGAACGGAAGGGGCTGTCCGGAGGTTCCACTCAGCCCCCTTGTGAGGTAGGTGGGCAAACGGGGGCGTGGGCAGGCTCAGGGAGTTGCCCCCAGCCCCACAGACACCCCGGAGTGAGTCCGAAAGGCCCCTTCCCACGAGCTAGGGGGCTCTGGGCCCTGCAGGAAGTGGCCAGGGCTCGGACAGGCGGCTTTGATCTGCTTTACGAGCCGTGGCTGTTTTCGGAGGCCCAGGCCCCCGCCCCCTGCCACCCGGGACTGGGTCTCGTCACCGGCACTAGGGATATTAGCAGTCTCGGGAGAGTCTGCTGCCCAGGGGCTTGGCCCCATTTCCTCCAGCCTGGCCCTTGCCCTGCCCCCTGGCCTCAGCCCCTGGGAACAGCGCAGGACGGTCCCCCCAGGCCAGACCCCCGCACGGAGGGGCCTCCTTGCAGCTCCTCTGTAAATGCAGAGCCAGCTCGGCCCAGGTCAGGACGTCTGCCTGGCGGTGGCGGCGGCCGGGAGCCCACTCCCCAGCTCTTCCCTGGCTGCCGAGGCCCCTCCTCCGGGTCACTCCGGGTCACTGCCGCAAAGAAGTCTCCCTGACCTCCCACCCTTGTCCCCCTCTAGCACCTTCGTTTAATTCTTCATCACCTGTACCGCTGTCTGGAATTTTCTGGCTCATTCTTTTTCCCATGGGTTGTCTGCCTTCTTTCTGCAACAGGAGCCTTGTTTGTCCCCAGGGCCTGGCATGGTTGTGGCACACAGTCGGTGCCCAATAAATGTTTCTTGAGTGAAAGAATGATAAAATCTTTGTCGGGGGGATCTGTCAGTACCCTGAGCCCCCAAAGCATTTCTCAGAGCTCCCCTCCAAGCCTCATGCCTCATGTGTGCCTGGAAAATTCACAGAAGGGAATCACAGCCCCAGTTTGTGGATGGGGAAACAGGTTCAGAGAAATGAAGTGACTTGCCCGGTGTCCCCAGCCTGAAGGAGCAGGGCTGGAATTCCACCCAGGAGGGTCCCTCCGCCCCCCTCACCCAGGGCCCCGCTCATGCCTGTGATGGGTCCTGACAAGAAGCAGCCGGGGACAGGTGTCTGACCAGCCGGGCCGGTTCCAGGGCATGTTTGGGGGGCGCTCCCCGCCCCACCCCTCCCTCCTGCGGGTAATGCTGAGGGATGACCGTGGACACCTGCTCCCACACCTGCCCCTGCCTCCTCACCCTCATTCAGGCCCTCATTCAGGCCCGCCACCCACAAGGCCACAATAGACGGTTTGTCCTTGGAGACCCGCAGGATGCGTGCTCCCCGCCCCCCCCGGCTCCCTGCCTATGCTCAATGACCTGAGGCAGGTGCACCCTGCTTGGGCTTGGGGGGGCAGCAGCGGGCAGGGGTCTTCATCCTTCTGCATAGACACCATTGGCTGCCGCCTCCCCACTCGCCCTGGGCCAGCTGGGGAACCTCCGGCCCGGGGGCTGGGGGAGGGGAGCGTGGGGGCACCTGCTGGGGGCAGACTGGTTCCGGTTTTTACAGAATTCACTAGGCTTCCCAGCAACCCTGGAGGCTGTTGCTGTGGTCATCCCCTATCGTAGTTGAGGTGACAGAGGCCCAGGGACAGAGAGGGCAAGGCACTTGCCTAGGTCACACAGCGGGCAGAACCAGAACTGAGTGTTTTTTCCTATTCCTTCAACTTATCCCTCCTTGGACCGTCAATGTCACTATAGCCTTTGCTGAAAACCTACTGTGTGCCAGGCATTTAGCCAGGCCCAAATTCATTGAAAACACATGTCCGGCAGGTAGGGATTTACCGAGCGAATCATTTCATTGTCAAAACAACCCACGAGGTCGTTACTCAGAGTATGTCCCTTGCACAGATGAGGAAACAGACTCAGACAGAAGTGACTTGTCTGAGGACTCGGAGACGGGTCAGGGCATTTGTAATGTACGCAACAAAGATTTACTGAGCACCTACTGTGTGCCATGCCGAAGTAGATGAGCGGCGATCAATAAAATTAAAAACAAAAACAAAAAAACGGGACCCCTGGGTGGCTCAGTCTGTTAAGCAGCTGCCTTCGGCTCAGGTCATGGGATCCAGTCCTGCACTGGGCTACCTGCTCTGCAGGGAGCCTGCTTCTCCTTCTGGCTGCTGCTCCCCCTGCTTGTGTGCTAGCACTCTCTCTCTCCCTGATAAATAAATAAATAAATGAATGAATGAAAGAAAGAAAGAAAGAAAGAAAGATGAGCAGGAATCAAAACAATCAAGACACACTCAGCTTTTACAGTTTTCATAGTCCCTGGGAGAGATAGACATTGAAACATTCGAGATGTTATATGCACCAAGCTTTGCAGACAGGCCTGGGTCTGGGTGATCACTGGCAGGCTGTGTGACTTCAGGCAAATCACTTAACCTCTCTGTGCCTATTTCCTCATGTATAAAATGGGAGGTAATAATAACACCTACCTCACAGGGTTCTTAGCATACGGAAATTGTTCTCTAAAGGTATTGTTTTCTGTTTCTTCATTGTACAAAAACTTATCGAGTGCCTACTGTGTACCAGACAATAATCTGGGAGCTAAGGACACAGAGTGACCAAGATGGTATAGTCACTCCCCTTGTGGGGGTCTGGATGGAGCCCAAGTGTCCTGACTCCCAGGCCAGCAGCCACAGAACTGCTTCTAGCCCCACCCCCTCCTCCAGGAAGCCTTCCATAATGACCCTGCTCTCCGGGAACTCTGGGACTCTGCAGGCTGACTGACACTGGCTCCGGGTGCCCAGAGCCACTCCCTCGGAGTTGGCGCCCATCTCGGGATGGAGGGGGAAACTTAGGCACTGGCAGGATGTTTTATCCATTAAGGTCCCGGCAGACGCCAGGAGACGGGCGGGGTGGAGGTGGGGTGAGAAATGACTTTTGCAGGCAAGACAGAGCCTCCTCTCTCTGTCCAGGTCTGGCTCTTCCCCAGAGTCCCAGGTCTCTACCGCGTGGGTCCTCCCCAGCCCAGGCCACAGGAAAACTGGATGCAGAGAGGCCTGGGACTTCTCTAGGGCATCGAGCAAGCATCCGGCCTCTGGCCTCGGCCAGCAGGCTGAGACCGCAAACCGGGGGCCCTCGGACCCAGCCAGACCCACAGAAGGACAGAGGAGTCATTTTGGCTCCCAAAGGGTGTTAAACAACTGGAATTTCTTGCCCATAGTTTTCCATCAAAATCCAGACTTTCCGTGTTCCCAGGGCAATGGGCCCCCTTTCCTATATGACAGTGAATTCCTGCCCACCGCAGTCCCCACCAAACCCTATCGCCCCGTCTCTGCTCATTGAAGTACCTGCCTGGCATCTGTAGGCAAGTGGAGTCATCCATCCGCCTCTTGCTCAACGCGAGGGAAAGAAGACTGACCTTCCAGGCCGTGGTCAGGGGAGGAAGGGCGGGCTTGGGCTCCCCAAAGCAGTCCCTGGAGGCACCAGAATTTGCAACCCCTGCTGGGAAGGAACAGCCCTCTGATCTTTCCAGGCACCGCTGACCCCAGGGCCTTTCTCCAGTCAGGGCCCTGCGGTGTGAGTTTGTGCATAGCCCGGGGCTTCTTCCAAGTGGATCTGTGAGCTCAGTTTGCCCGTTTTACAGACGGGTATGTGTCTGTGGGCACAGAAAACTTTTGGCGGGCTTCAAATCTTGGATCTGCCATTTCCTGGCTGGGTGGTCCTGGGCAAGGGCCTCACCCTCTCTCGGCCCAGTTTTCTTATCTGTCAAATGAACCTAGGGCTGGTGCCAGAGAGGAGGAAGAGGGCTTCACTCTTTGATGTAAAGCCAAGAGCTTGGCATGTCCTACAGGGCGAGGAGACCAAGGACCGGAGAGGTGGAGCCCGCGGCCCAGAGCTCCCGGCCAGGAAGCGTGGAGGGAGGATTTGAACCCAGGCCTCCCGGCTCCTGGGGCCAGATGCTGACTCCCCCAACACACGGAGAACGTGGCTCTTAGTACAATTCCCGCTCTTCTCATTTCATTGTTGTTGTTGAGTGTGAGGGGCACACATCACTCACCTCTGTCCCCCAGATCTGTCTGCTACAATGGGAAGGCGTCACCACCGGTCTGGGTGTGTCTGCAGGAAGGGTCCTCCCCTGTCCTCGAGCCCACGGGACCACGTCACAATCAGAGGAGCACACACACTCCTACCACGCTCACACATGCATACACACCCCCAAACACACAGCAGACACACACAACACACTCAACACACAAATAACACTCAGCACACACGTCCGGACCCCTGATGCCAACACCAGACCTAGGACAGACATTGACCTGCACATATACAATCACGCGAAATCCCAGACACACAACACACAACACACACACACACACACACACACACGTACTCACGGCACAAGCCCACAGGCACTGACACAGAAGCACACACAGCCCCAAATCAGACACACAGCGCACACGCACAGATGGATACACGTGGATACAGAGAGACGCGAACACCACACACAGACACACGTTCCACGCAGACCTGTCCTTCGAAGCCGCCCCAGCCAGCCTGCACCGTGACTCCGTGACCTTGAACGACGACCAGCCTGCCCATCCGCAATCACCTCACATCCCTCCCTGCCCCCCCACTCCTCCAGCAGCGGCTATTCAGGCTGGGCTTGTGATCTATCAGTTAAGAAAAATCGTCTCCTACCTAACGACAGCATAAACCTGTCCCTAAGTCCCCTAGCTCCACGCGTGATGAGCAGCCCCAGTGGGGTACACAGAGCGGGTGGGGCCTGAACCAACCACCCAGGAATAAAGCCTGGCTCTGCCCATCCTGCCGCTCACTTCCCTGTGCCTCCGCTTCCCCACCTGTGAAATGGGGGCAGTCTCAGATGTGAGAATCAACGAACTGGTCCAGTACAGCTCGGTCCTCATCACTCTAGGAGCAGGTGTTAATTCCCTCCCCGGGGTCGGCGACTGCGTCTGTCTTGCTCCTCACTGTTACAGCTGAGTAGATGCTGGTGGAGTGAATGAATACATGAATGAAAGAACGAAGGAGTGAATGACCCGGTCCCAGGCCCTGTTACAGTTGGCCCAGGTCCAGAGGGCAGCAGGAAGACTGTGCGGCAAGATCAGGTCCTAAACAGGGAAGGCTTGGACCAAAATGCCTGCAGATTCATTTCAGGTGGTTTGCTGCTCTATGCGGTGCAAAGGCAAAGACATTCTTGGAAATCCTTCAATTGTTCACAATGCACGGAAACCTTGTCCTCCCACCCTGTGTCTTCTACTGTCCCCCTTGGTATCTGCTCCAGCCCCACTGGCCTCCTGGCTGTCCTTCGAACACATCAGGCACAGTCCTGCCTCAGGGCCTTTGCACTTGCTGTTCCCTCTGCCTGGAATGCCCTTCCTGCCCCTCAGATAGCTGCACGGCTCCGTTTCCCCGTCTGTGCCAAGGGGAACATAGCAGTTGTATTGAGGAGGAATGAGCTAGTCCTGTAAAGTCTCCGGAAAGGGGACGGGTTGTCTGTGCGTATTGCTAGTGTTGGAACTGGGTGTTATTTCCTTTCCCAGAGGGAATAGCTCCTGCTTCCTGTCTCTGCTCAAATGTCACGTTCTCCATGAGGCCACGCCGGACCCCACCGCACCCCACGGCTGAAAGTAGCCCGCCCCTCCCCATGCAGCTCCAGTCTACGTCCGTCTTTTGGCCACTGCTCTCCACAGATCTCGCGGCCACCTGACGTTCTTCTTTTATTTGTCGCCAGCCTCCCTGTGAACTCCCTGGGGCAGGGGTCTTGCTTTGGGCAAAGTTGTAACTCCAGCACCTAAAACACTGCCTGGCACATAATAGGTTCTCATAAATACCTGCTGAATGCATCCATAAAGAAACACAAGAGCATAGAAAGGAGTGGAAGGCTCTAGAAGAGACCAGAACCCACAACAGCACAGGTACCATGCTGCGGAATGGACATGATACGCCACGGCAACCTGACATGGCCCAGCGAAGCCCGGACGAGCCTCGAGGCCTCAGTGGAACCTGGGGGAAGCCCCAGGTTCCCTCCTGGCAGAACCCCACCTGAAACTATGACCCAGGTCCCAGCGGGCCCCATCGGGCAGGTGTCTAAGGGCTGCGTCTGGACTGGGGGCCTTCCTAGGCCACCGCCCTCCAGCTATCCCAGTCCGTGGGCTTTTCTGCCCACTTGGTCTCTGTTCCTGTCCAGCCGGACAGGTCAGGGGTGGTTTCTGGTCTGGGCGCTGGGGCACTGACTCCTGTCTGGGGTAATTCCTGCTGAGTCACTGGCTGAGGCTCTGAACAGGATCCCAGGGGCCTAATCGTGCTGGGGGCGGGGGGGGGGGGGCATGGCCACACGGATGAGCCACTAAGTCTATGTGAGGGGTGGGTGCTGGGCGGGGCACAGCCTGCTTCTCCCCCTCGCAGCTGGCTTCTGCTTCACCGCTCCCCGCTGCGTGGCTCTGAAAGGACCCAGCCCCCTCCCAGGCCTGAGTAAGGCCCTGGCTAGCCTGCTGGTTATGAAAGAAAAGAAGAGAAGCCTTGGGTACCCCCCCACCCCGCAGCCCTCCAAGGGGGAAGGCTAACTAGTGAGAAGCTGTTCCCTATCCGACACAGATTCAGGCCTGACCTTGGAAGCCTTCATTCACTTGGTGGGTGGGGTCCTGCCTATCTGCCTGGAGGGTCGAGGTCCTGACTCCAATGTGAGCATTATCTTGGCCCCTCTCTCTCCCTAGCCCTCACCACAATCCATTGATGAGATAGGGCAATTCCTCCCCAAATCTATTTAGAATCTGATCATGTCTCACCGCCTCCGTCGTCCCTCTGCTCAGGACCCTCCCCGGGGGCTCCCACCTGTCAGAACAAAAGCCAAATCCTTACTGTGGTCTCCTCGGTCTGCCCACCCCATTCCCTCAATGACCTTATCCTACCTCATCTACTCTGCTCCAGCCACACTGGTTTCTTTGCTGTTCCTTGATTATGTTAACCATATTCCTGCCTCAGGACTTTTGCACTTGCTGTTCCCTCCGCCTGAAACTCTTTTCCTAGATATGCACATGGCTCCCTTCCTTACTGCCTTCGAATCTTTGCTTGGCATCACTTCCTGAGAGACATCTTCCTTCAACCCTTGCCCAACATGAAGACCACTCTCTCTGGCCTTCGGGCTCTCCTGGCTAGGCTTCATTCTTCCCTCCTCACCCTTACCACCACATGTTGTATGATGTTGTCACTGGTGCTTGTCTGTCTCCCTTGGTACAATGACAACTCCACAAGGGCAGGGAGATTGTCTGCTCTGCTCACTCTTTTATCCCATGTGTCCAGAGCGAGTTCTGGCCCACAGCAGGTGCTCAATATATTTTGGGCAGATAAATGAATGAATGGTTGGGCTGGAGAACTTGAGAAGGGGAGTAGAAAGAGCACATTTTTAAAGCACAGGTGTTTAGGGAGAGCCTCTCTGAGGAGGTGACATTTAAGCCGAAATCTGAGGTTGAAAATGCGCCAATCCCTCCAAGTGTTCATGCTCGAGGCAGAAGAGATGACAAGTGCAAAGGCCCTGAGGCTGGAACCTAATCAACAAAGTCAAGAAACAGAGAGAAGATCACGAAGCTGAGTGTAGTGTGTGTATATACCGGGGACGGGGGGCCATTTGGCAAGTTTGGGGGTTGACGTTCCTGCCGGTAACCGGTGGGCACAAGAATCCAATTCTGACACCCCAAGACTCCTTTAGTATCTGACTTGCTCCTGCCTGATGGTTTTCTGTCTGTCCCACCCAACAGCAGCCACAATTGGGATCTCAGCTCTCCGCCCACTCCCCCCCTTCCTCCACCCACCTTCCCCCTTTCCCGCCTCGTGCTGCTGGCAGAACGGGAAACTGTGACTCAGGAATCTGGAAGACAAGGGCCTCCCTCCCCCCTCCCTCCCCCTTCTCTCCCTCCACATCCGGGCAGGCAGGCGTCTGGGCGGGTGGCTGGGCAGGAGCCAGCCTTGGCTGACACCAAGGACCCTCCCACCTGACGTTCAACTGGGCTCAGGCCAAGGGTGTCCTCCCCTGGGCAGGGCAGACACTCCACGTGGACTCCTACTGGCAGCAGCGGCGGGACCACGCAACCCGGCCGACCGCATGTAGTGCTTATCTCCGCTCTCCCGGGGAGGAAACTGAGGTCCAGAGAAGCTGTTACACCTGCCCGGTCACACGGCAGACCTGGCGCCGTGCGGGTATGGTGACAGCAATGGCGGCGCCCGCTTGGCAAGTCCAAGGCTGCCGGCAGGCTGGGTGGAGCCGAGCCCTAGGCAGTGGAGACAGACCGCGCGTCTCCCCGGGCCCCTCCCAGGCAGGGCTGCTGACCCGGCTTCGGATGGCAACGTCCCCCAACTTCAGAGCCGGGCTCTCCCTTCTCTTACTAACCCCCCAACCCACACACGCTCACCAAGAAACAACTGGATCATGAGTTCAGGAAGGAAAACACGCAGCAAATAGGACACAGGGCACTTCCTGGGGTGCCTTCACCCCCTCCCCATTTCCTCCATCAGCAACCTCCTGCCCATCAGGCAGTGACCTCAGCCAGACAAGGTCACGTAATTTTGCAGAACACGAAACATTTTCCTGGCCTCCTCTGAGGAAGGCTCGCGGTGGTCCAGAGTACAGGCTTCGACTGGATCCCGACCGTCTGGGTCCCAACCCCAGCTCGGCCATTTCTTAGCTGGTCCATCTTGGGCAAGTGTTTTCACCTCTCCTCCAGGCCTCAGTTTCTCCATCTGGAGAGTGGGGCTTGTAATACCTTCCAGGGTTGTTTTGCATCTCGAATGAACCAGTGCACACAGCAAGTGCTCAGCAAATGTTCCCAGGGTTCTCCGCATTTGCAAGCCTGAGTCCGTGCCGAGCGGAGCAAAGCGGCTTGGGCGCCCCACCCCGTGCCCACACTAAAAGTTCATCTGTGAAACTCCTTGGTCACCCTGTCCCTCCCGCTAGAGTTACACGTCCAAGTTCGATCTCTATTCCCTGGCGTCCACTTTACAAGCCATAGTTATTATTCTTTCTGGCCTAAAATACAGTGTGGTTTGGGGAAATTAATAGACCCAGGCTATTTTCCCTTCTGATGAGGTGGCATCCCTAGCATTTCTGGGAAACGAGGCACTGTGTTCCCATCCGAAACATCCAGGGTCACTATGGACATGGGACTTTGAGGTGGCTGCAACTTCCAGCCTGGACTGCCCGGGCCCCCCCCTCCCCCCCTGCACCAGCCCCCCCTCTCCCCCGAGCCCAGCCAGACTGGAGAGGAAATTCTGGGAGTCCCCAACTCCCTGCTGTCCCCCCGGCACCCCCCAAGCCAAGAGCATGAGATCTCACAGCAGGAAAACACCCTCCTCCTCGTGTCAGAAAAAACATAATGATAACAGCAAAGGCCGACTTCTTATTTCATCCTTACAACCACCATTTGAGAGAGTTTCTCTCCTTAGCACCACTTAAGGCGGAGACAGAGGCTGGAGAGGCGAAGCAGCTTGCCTAAAGTCCCACAGGCAGGAAAGAGCAAGGGAGATTGAAACCCAAGCGAGTCTAACAGAGAAACGCTGGATTTTACCTTGTTCCTCAGCTTCCTCTGTACGTGGATGGAAGATCCCCTTGTTCTCACGCTCCCTCCCTCTCCCATTTCAGCTTTGGGCTCAAGGGCATTTGGAATCCAACAAACCCAACTTTATTACTTCTCACCAGTGTGACCTGGGCTCACGAATTCCACTTTCTGAGCCTCAGTTTCCTTATCTGCAGAATGGGGGCAATGCAAAGCCTCCTTCATGAGCTGGTGGTGAGAATCTGCCAAGGTCGCGGACACTTAAAAACATGCTTAGCTGGCATCTCCTCAATAAATTAAACATAAAAGGACCACATGACCCAGCCATCCCATTCCTAGGTATACACCCCAATGAACTGAAAACAGATGTTCAGACAAAAACTCGTACAGAAACGTTGATAGTAGCACCATTCACAATAGACACAAAGTGGAAACAAATGTCCGTCAGCTGATGAATGAATTAAAAAATGTGGTATATCCATACAATAGACTATTATTTGGCAATAAAAAGGAACGGAGCTCTGATACATGTTGCAACGTGGATGGGCTTGTGAAAGAAGCCAGACATGAAAAGCCACACGCTGCGTGATTCCATGAATGTGAAATTCCCAAAGGAGGCAAATCCGTAGAGATAAAAAGTAGGTTAGTGGTTTCCAGAGGCTGCGGGGAGGGAGGAATGGGGAGTAACTGTTTAATGGGTACAGAACTTCCTTTCGGAGTGATGGAAATGTTCTGGAACTGGATAGTCATGGTTGCACAACATTGTGAGTGTACTCAATGCCACTAAATTGCACACTTCAAAACGGTCCATTTTCTGTGTATTTTGCCATAATTTTAAAAAGTGCTTAGCACAGCGCTTGGCGGACAGCAAGCGTCCAGTGAAAGTCAACCACGATTATTAACATTATTTCGGGAGAATCTCGTTGGACTCGGGCTTGGGTTCCAGCGTTGGCATGTGAGACTGAAATCGAGTCAAAACCACAATCCGCAAAACACAGGACCTATTTTTCCTGCTGTCCGTCGAGGGCACCCATGCTTGGGTCCCTGTGGCCACATTTTCCATGCCACGTGGCAGCCAATAGGTGACTCTGGGTCCCTCTGCCCAGCTGACATTGTAATTATGGGGAAAGAAAGACAATACATCCTATACGCCCAATACACGGAGAGAGTGAGGCCGCACAGCAATGAGTGTTAGAAAGAATGAAAAGGGGAGAGTTTAGCCCGGATTGTCAGGGAAGTTTCCTTGGAGGAGGTGACTCATGGAACTGAGAGGATCTCCAGCTGTGCTTGCTTCACACCCAGCCCCCTCAGCCCCACCAGGCCCTCCTTGGTTCACAGAATTCCAGCAACACCTTCTCTCATTGTCCAGCTTGCTTTGTGCCCAGGGCCTTTGCACTTGCCGATCACTTTACCTGGAGCACTTTCCCCATATATGCCCAGACAAGCTGCTTCTCTGCTGACTTCTCACATGTCACTTCTTCTGGGAGGCCTTCCTGGACTGCCCTGTCCTAAGGGGCCCCTGAAATCATGCTCCATCACCACCCCCTGCTTTATTTCCATCTTAGTACTTTTCCCACTTGAAATTATCTTCTTTACATGTCTATTATCTGTCTCCCCGTGAAACCAGCAGCTCCACGAGAGCAAGGCTTTTTGTCTGCCTTGTTTTCTGGTGTATCCCCCGGGCCCTCTGCCTGGCAACCAGCAGGTGCTCCAGAAATATCTGTGGGAGTAAAGCACAAATAAATGAATGAATGAACGTGTGAGTGAATGAGTGAATGAATGCGTCTTTGTAGCGGGGACGGGGCTCAGCCGAGAAAGGGGCCAAGAATTCCCCAAGGGCATGCAGAGGGGAAGAGGGCTGAGTCCAGGGACCCCTCTCTACCCAGGCCACACCCAGGTTATCTGTGAGGGGCTTGTCAATGAGGGGCTATGGCTAAGCTCGTCCTGGTGTCCCCAGGCCCGTCTGTTTCCCTCCCTGTGGACATCCCCTCTGCTCACACATCTTGGGGGTCCTGTCCCCCCAGCTCTGTGGCCCACATCCTGATTGTGACAGCCTCCGGCACTGGGGGACCCACGGGGACTTCCACGACAGGTGACAGCTAGGGCAGGGGGAAGGCGCGAGGCAGCTACCGGGCTGGTCTGGTGTTCCCGAAACTGCCATCTGGAAGTTGAGTAGAGGGTAACCCTGCCCACGTCAGCGAGGCTCTGCCAAAGGCTGTCTCCTAAGCACGGGAGGCCCCGGCCCTCCGTCAGAACGCCCAGCCCGAGTGACCCTCTGAGCCTCCGTTCCCTTGTGGGTGAACACGGCTGATCATTCTCACCTCACAGGACTGTGTGAGAGAGAAGTGAGGCAGTGCGAACAAGATGCCTCCCATGGGGCCCACCATAGGCTATACTTACACTAACAAATATAGTTTTTTAAAGATTTATTTATTTGACAGAGAGAGAGAGAGAGCACGAGCAGGGGGAGCTGCAGAGGGAGAAGGAGAAGCAGGCTTCCCTCTGAGCAGGGAGCCCGATGCGGGGACTCGATCCCAGGACCCTGGGATCATGACCTGAGCCGAAGACAGACGCTTAACAACTGAGACACCCAGGCGCCCTACGCTAACAGATATTACATAGGATACTTATGCTAAAACCATTTTTCGTTGCTTGTCTCAAATTCAAATTTAAGTGGGCACCCTGGGTCTTTTATTGTTGTTGATCTTGCTTTTGTGTTTGCTAAATCTGTTCTTATGGTTGTGCTTATGGTTCAGAAGTTCCTGCCTCTGAGAACATTCTTGCTCCTGCCTCAGGCTCAGGTCGTTGCGGGAAGCCGAGGCTTGCAGAGGGAAGTGACTCACCCAAGGCCCTCCGGGCCTGTTGCCTCTGAGGCCAGGCCGGTCCTCACTCCCTCACTCCTCCTCCGGACAATAAAACCCACCCCAGCTTGACCCGTGGGACCCCTCCGAGTCTCAGAACAGCCCCGCCACGCTAGGACAGCTGCCCTTCCACGGTGCCAGTGAGGTAACAGGCTCAGAAAGGTGATGTGACGAATCCAAGCTGACAGGGGCACTTCCTGGACGCTGCTTCTCCTTCTGGGGCAGAGTCTGAGGCCCGAGGGCTGCAGCTGGCAGAGCTCCAGGCTCGGCTCTAACTGGTGAGTTCCACGGCCCCAGGCCCGCCGCCCCAGCCACCGCTGGACAAGAACCCGATGAGGAGTTACTCAGCCCCAGCCTAACTTCATGAAGGAAGTTCCTCCCCCTGGCAGCCTTCCCACGATCCGCGGCCCCACGGCCGGGAACTGCCTCCCCCGAGGCCTGCTCACCTCCTGGCAGCGCCAGCAGATGTGGAAACCCGGGCTGGGCTCTGAGCTGGCAGACGGTGGGTGGTGGGCGGGGCTTGTGCCAGACATGCCCCGCCCAGGCGGCCCGCGCTGCATCTCCTTCTGTCATTCACCAACCATCCCGGAGATCTGTTCCAGGCATTGGCCCCTCTCTTGTGTTGGTTGCAGGGAAAATGGGTCAGATGAGGAGTATTTAAAAAGCCCAACCCGCAGCTAGGCACTCACGTATCTATCCTTCTCCTCTGTGCACCTACTGTGCGCTTAGCCCCAGGCAGGGCCCCTTCTGTCCTAAGAGGGAGACAGGATCACCCAGGAAACCAGAATAAAGAGACAAGGCAGTCAGTCGAACTGGCTAACGACCATGGCGCGTGTGCTATGGTTCTATAGAAGTCCCTTGTGTTGTGCTCATAACGACCCAATGTGGCTCCGCTGTGATCATCTCTGTCACCCAGAGTGGGGAGAGAGGACCAAGGCTCGCTCACGAGGATTAGCGCTAGCCTTCGTATCGCCCACATTTAGGGAGAATGAGCAATGACAGATATATGACAGAAGCATACATGAGGCACTAGGGACACGATAGTGAAGGAAATAGAGCTAAAACTCTATACAGTCCTGCTTAAGGCCAGATGCCTGCGGTGAAGTCCCAGCTCCACCACCTACCAGCTGTGTGACCCGGGGGCAAGTAACTTGACCACTCTGAGCCCCGGTTTTATTTTCTGAAAAAGTAATAACAGTTCCCACCTCGTGGAGGCCTGAGGATTTAACACATTCCTCCAGCGCCCAGCACAGAGCCTGGTACACACGACTCAACACGTACTGAGGATAGTTCTTTTCAATCTCCTCTTCTCAGCTGCGTAAACCAAGACTCAGAGAAGTTATGACACCTCCCACTCATGAAAAACTAGTTAAGGTGGAACCTGACTCCAGATGTCCAAAGGACGGAGAGGTCCCCTTCTTCAGGAAGCCCTCCTAGGTCTACTCCAGCTCAGAGGGGTCCGGCCCCGCAGCCCCTGTCCTGCTCCTGGCACAACTTTTAACGTCAGTCTTCGAGGCCCTACGAGGACACCCTCACGCACTGTCCCGCAGATCGCCTGCTTCCAAATCTCCCGTCAGTGTTGCCTCCATGGGCCCCACTCCCAGTGGGCAAATACCCCCGCGTCCATGCAGGGCCCAGGGGTCTGCTTTAGTAAGTGTTGCTGACGGCCGCTGCGCCTGGGGCCGCACGCCGCCGACTAGGTCTGGAGCAGGGCTGAGATGGAGGTCCCCGAAGCACAGGTGAGAGCACGATCCAGGATCCAGGTCGGAGGCGGGCTGCAGCAAGCAATATTTTATTTCCGATAGGAGGAGAGGGTGGGGGAGGGGAGGGAGGGTAAAGGGAAGGAAGGAAAGAAAGGAGGGAGGGAGGGAGGGAGGACAAAAGAAAGAAAAGGCGAAAGAATTCTCATCCGGCCCAAGCTTGCCCAAACTGAGTTTGGGGCCAGACCGCAGAGTTCTCATTTCTCCCCTGATTTTTCTGCCAGAGGCAGGAAGCATTCTCCCTGGGGATGATCAGAAATAGCTGAGTTCAAACACTAGTCTGGGTGAGAGGACTCCAGGCAGGGGGAGGGGCTGACACCAACGGGCTTCGTGCAGACTACAGGGTCAGGGCGCAGCCGCAGGCGCCAGCCCGCCTGGGTTCAAATCCCTGCTCTGCCCCTTCGGGGCGGTGCGACCCTGGCTTTGGCCTCAGTTTCTCACCCACAAAGCAGGAACCAGCACGGCGCCAGGCATGGCTGCACCTAGGTATCTAGAGATCACCCCAGGACTCGCCTTCTGTCCATTTTTGCTGGTTCCTCTCAGTCAGACTCCCCCATTCGTCGAGGCCAAACGAACGCCACACTCCACGCTGCTGCCCAACCAGCCACCCCAAGAGAAAGCAAGCCTTCGTTCCTTATGACTCCAGCTAAAATCCCAGGCCAGCTTCTCATTGGCTGAGAAGATGCAGTGCTCTCATTGGTCAGTGCTGGGTCACATGCTCCCCAAAATGGCACTGGCTCCACCCAGAACCCCTGGACTGAGGATCAGAGGAGAGGAGTGGGTGCTGGCGAGGAACCAACCTTTGAGGATGCTTGGAGGGGGTGAACAGACTGGGCCAAGGCTCCCTAGAGCTGGCCTCACTTCCCCTCCACCCCTGCCCCTCTCCCATCTCAACCTCCAGGAGAGGAAAAGTACCAGGGTGATTTATACGACATTGCAATAAGAACATTCAATTCCTCACCTCGACCTGTTTCCCTGTCTCCACCCCCACCCCCCATGTCCTGGGGCCCTGAGAGGTCCAGGGACTTGCCCAGGGCCACACAGCTGGGAGAGGCAGCCAGGCTCGGGACCTCGCTGGCGCTGCCTGAGTCCATTCAGGCTGGAGGCAGGGCTGGTTCCTGCCAATGGGGTCTGGGCAAGGGTGGAGGGAGCCAGGCCTCCCGAGAAGTGCTCAGAGAGTAGGCTCTAGGGACAGGAGGCCTGGGTCTGAACCCAGCTCTGCCCCTTAAATCCATGTGACCCCAGGCAGGAGTGAGTGTTTTTGCTCACTAGGTCTCTCCTGCAAAATGGCCCTAAGCCCGGGAGTTACCCCTGGGGTTGTCAAGGAGCTTCCAGAAGCTTCCGATAGCTGAAGCTCACAACGAGCACTTAAGGAAAAACTGTGCCACACAGCTCGGGGCCCCACGCCTGGCCAGCGCAGCTCGGGGCCGGCTATGGTGGTGAGCACTCCGCCCAAACTAACCCACAGTGTCCTCGGAGACTGCATGGAGGGAGGACAGGGCTGTTGTTACTCCCTCCGCTTTACAGAGGAGAAACAGAAGTCCAGAGAGACCAGACTTGCCATGGGTCACACAGCCAAGGAGGAGGAGGAGGGGCGAGGATCAGAATCCAGGCCAGTCTGGTTCCAGAACCCACCTCGTAGCCACTCCCCTGCACCCCGAACGCCGTCACAGCTAGCCATGGGGACTTACTACTGCCCTTACGGTTGGGATCTGCCCAGCTTTCTGGAGTTAGGGTTCTACCCTGAGTTGGGAAGTAGGATAGGCCTCAACTTCCCAGAATTCCATCCCAAATGGCCACCCTGTTGTGACCCTGCTGGAGAAACTGAGGCACAGAGGGTGGTGCTGTGCTTGAGGTTGCACAGCCCGGGGGTTAGCTATGGCTTCTCAGGGCAGCGTCCTTGCCCAGCTGGCATCTCGGAGACCACCCCCCAACACACACACACACACACACACACACACACGCTCCCCCGTGGGGCAGGGGCTGCTCTCCCCCCCACCCCCTGGGCTCCGTGCTGGCTGCAAGACATTTGTTACTGTGTCAGTTCCAGCCCCCGCCCTGATGGGGGGCCAGCAGGCAGGGGGCTTCCTGGCGGCTCTGGGAGGGAGGAATGCGCCCCCACCCCCAGCCCCATATGGCCTCCATCCCGGCCCATCTGCTTCCCATTGCCTGACGCGGCCACTGCGGGGCCGACGGAGCCCGCCCGCAGGGGTGTGAAGTTTATGTGGCCAGGCCTGGAGCCGGCGGTGACAGGGCCACACACGCTCACACAGACACACATCGGACACCCCCGCCAGCCCTGATGTGAGTGTGCATACACCGTCCACCCTTCCATCTGCCCCCAAATCCACCCATGCTCTCACACCCACACCAGCACAAAAGACTCCCGACGCACCCCCCACCAAACCTTGACACACACACACACACACACACACACTCAACAATCCATTCCCAGAATGGACCCCCCACGCACAAACAAACCCACTCACAAATACGCACACAGACTCACATATCCAATCACACCAGACTCCGCCAGCGGCCCGCAAACAGCCACACCCTCCAAAACGGGCCCCCCCCAAATACACACACACACCCCTGCCCCCACCCAGATGACACAAACTTGAAACGGTGACTTACACGCAGGCCCAGGTCCCGGAGAGGCTGCCAGGTCCACAATAGAGGCTCCCCTCTCTCAGAGCCCCATTCCCGCCCTCGGGTCTCCCACAGCCCCGACAGGCATCCGACACTTGCTGTCCTGCCCCCTTCCCTCCCAAAGGCCAAGCACAAAAGGCCGAGGAGCCCCGGGGATCAGCAGTCACTGCTAAATTTGGCCTCAGACCCACGGGATTCTGCATCCAGAGCCTTCTTTAGAAGACCTGAGGGGTTCCCTCCCGACTCGCCTGGGCTCCGGGACTCCGAGCCTATCCTGGAGATACCTTGTCACTCACCAGCGGGGCCCCACAGGGCAATCCAGAAACCCATGAACTTGGACGGGGGAAGAAAGGTACATCTTGATTTTCACTAACCTCCAGCTGAAATTTGGCATTTCCTTTCCCTGCGGGCAGACACGGGAAATGAACCACAGCAGCAGTAGCTGGACTGGGGCTTCGTCAGTCAGAAGTCACAGGCATTTCCATGAACCTTTACAGCCTCACAGAAATAGAGTTTATTCTCTTCCCGACTTCAAAATTACTGTAGTTATTTGCGAGGCCCGCCGCCAGGTCTTGCCATTAAATGCATTAACGAAGAAGCACAGCCATCCCTGTATCAAGCATTTCACTATTAAATATCTAAATAAACCTACCTCAATATAACTGGTTTTCTTTTAATTCTATGCACTTTATAAATTTAAATCTAGATTTATAAACATGAGAGAGGGTCCACAGCACAAAAGCAAATTAGAGCCCCTGAAAGAAACCCAGGTACTATATTATTTCACATTTTTCCTATTATGATACCTTTTATAGGACACAGTGAGGTTGGGTAGCTTGCCCAGGATCACACAGCTCCAAGTGGCTGGGCTGGGATTTGAACCCAGGGAGGTGGGCTCAGCCTTGAGCTCTATGCTATCCTGTCTGTGGAAACCTTAGACCCAGGAAGAGAATCTCAGGGCCTAGGAGGCCCCAGCATACACACCTCCCAGAAGGGCAACCCAAGGCAGATCCACCCGGCTGCCCCAGCCAGGAGGGAGCTGGGCTGCGTTTACAACGTGTGAGATTTCTCACCAGTGGCCACGACAGAGCAAGCTCCCAGCTCTCACGCCTGCCTGCCTCGCTGGGGCTGCTTCCCACTGTGGGGCCCCCAGGGGAAGGAACAGCCGGTGGGCCCTAGAGCTCTCTGTCCCCTGCCCCGCTATTCACCTGACCTTCTGTCTGCCTGTCTGTAGCTCAGGAAACTGTCCCCTATAAGCCAGAAACAGAATCTGCAGAAACAAAGGGGAGGCTTTCTTCGACCTCCTTTGCCTGGCTCTGTCCAGTCATTCACTCATCCCTCGGTCATTTATTGAGCACCTACTGTGTGCCAGGCTGGGTGCAGAGGCTACAGCTGTGAACAAAGTCCCCATCTTCATCAAGTTCACGGGCAAGTGGAGAATACAGATGAAAACCATGAACAAAAAAATGTATATAAATATAATGACAAGAAATAAATCAGGGCCAGGGCAAAGAGAAAGGCCCAGGCTGGGAGTGTGTTTAGATAGTGGTCTGGGAAGGCCTCTTGGAGCAGCTGACCTTTGAGTAGAGGCCTGGAAGAAGTCAGGCGGTGACACCAGGGTGAAGACCAGAGTTGGGGTGGAGGGAGGAGCCAATGCGGGCTGCTGTCTGGCTGCCTTCCGCCTTGCTTTCTGCCTTCTTTGAGTCTGGGTCCGAGGTGGGCCTCCAGGAACCCTTTCTCCGGGTCCCCCATCCCCGGTCACCTGCCTCCCCTTTCTCTGTTCATCTTCCCATTCCTCCCTCCCTCTCTCCCTCTCCAGCCCAAGGACGCAGGGTGTGAATTATATCCACTCCTGTGCACACTCGTTTTCCTCTTTCCAGGGAATCCCTTGGTCACCCCCACCGGGGCAAGCCCAGCAGTCCAGAGGCTGGCGGGCCTACGCCCTGCTCTCCCCCAACACACGGCACCGTGCCTGGCCCACGCCCACTTCACAGATGACAAAACAGGTCCCGGGACACCTTGGCTGACTGGGGCCTCCCACGGCAGCGCTGGGGCTGGCCACTCAGCTCGGTCCCTCTCCGGGTCCTGACCCATAACCTTGACCTCTTAGCCTTGTCTTCAGGGGCTGTCCCGATTTCAAGTCTGGCTCAGGCCTCATCACAGGCGGTGGGGACCGGCCCGGAAATCCGACCGGGCCGCCCTCTCCTGAGTATCTCGGCCTCGACCTTGCAGCTGCTGAAATCGGCGTGTGAACAGTCTCCATATATGACCAGCTTTGTCCAGGGCTTCCCACGTGCCGGCCAGCACCGCGCAGGTCAGCTCATTCAATCCTCTCCCGTCCCCGTTGGGGGTGGGGAGGAGGGTCGGGGCCATTTCACCCAGGGGGCAGCGGAGGCCCGGGGAGAGAGTCCGGGGCGCGCGGGGACGCGCCCAGCCCCGGGCGCCCCCCCTCCAGGCGCGACCCCTCCCCCCGCCGCCCCCTCCACCTGCCGGCCTCCGCGCGCGGTCCCGTGGGGGTGAGGGGCCCGGAATGCGCGGGGCGGGGCGGGGGCGCCCGCGGAGCCGGCTCACGTTTCCGGTCGGGCCCGCAGCCCCCCACCGCCCCCTGGCCGCCGCCGCCACCGGCGGCGGCCCCCTCATTAAGGCGCCTTGCCTTCCACCTCCGAATTTTCCACGCAGGGTTAGCCTGGCGACGCGCTGTCTGCGGGCCCCATAAAGGCCGCCGTGTGCTGCATTCGTCTCGCTGGGGGCCGGCGGGGAGGGGGCTGCGGCCTGGAGGGGCGCCCGCCTGAAGGGCCGAGGGCGGGGCGGCCTGGCGAGCTCGGGGCAGAAGGCCCCCCGCTCCCGGGATGCGCCCCAGAGTTCCACCTTCGTAAACATGCATTCGAAAAAACACAGCCAAACAACCGGCCGGCAGCGTCCAGCCCTCCTGAAAAGTGCGGAGACAGCCCCGGAGGCCAGGAGATCCTTCCAGCAAACTCCAGAGGGAAAGGCTCCTCCGAACCCCACACCCGCTTGGCGACGGAAAACCAAGCTGGGGAGTTGAAATGACTGTCCACGGTCGCACAGGGAGGGGGTGGCATCACTGTGAGGCATGTGGGCGGAGCTCCGGCGTCTCGGGGCAGCACCTACTAGGTGCCGGGCCCTGCCCTAGGCTTGGCCATGGGGCGGCACACAAACTTCCCTGCCCTCCTGCGGCTGGCGGTCCAGCGGGGGAGCCAGACACGGGCAAATAAACACCTAACGGAGAGTGTCAGGTGGTGGTGAGTGCTGTGGGGGGAAAGAAACCAGGAAAGGGGGGTAGGGAGTGAAAGTGGGGGGGGGCTGACTTGGTCATAGGATGGTTGGAAAAGGTCTCTTTGAAGGTTGGAGTCATGTGGGCATCTAAAGGAAGGGTGTTCCAGGGGCGGCTGGGTGGCTCAGTCCCTTAAGTGTATGACTCTTGGTTTCGACTCAGGTCATGGTCTTGGGGTTGTGACACTGAGCCCCCAGGAGATCTGTGCCCAGAGGTCTGCTTGAGATTCTCTCTTCCCCTCCTCTGCCCTTCCCCCTTCTCTGTCTCTCTAAAATAAATAAATAAATCAGAAAGAAGAAAGAAAGAAGAAAGAAGAAGGAAGGAAGGAAGGAAGGAAGGAAGGAAGGAAGGAAGGAAAGAAGAAAGAAAGAAAAGAAAAGAAAAAGGAAGGAAGGAAGGAAGGAAGGAAGGAAGGAAGGAAGGAAGGAAGGAAGGAAGGAAGGAAGGAAGAAAGAAAGAAAGAAAGAAAGAAAGAAAGAAAGAAAGAAAGAAAGAAAGAAAGAAAGAAAGAAAGAAAGAGTTCCAGGTGGCAGAAACAGCCTGTGCAAAGGGCCTGAGGCAGGAGCCTGCTTAGTCAGCATTTGTTAATCATTTACTCGAGTTATCTCTCTCGGATTAATTTTCCCCATTCTTTTTCTCCACTCTGCCAGTCTAGGAATCTGTACAATTTCCCCCTCTCCAGCTGAGGACGTTGAGGGTCAGAGAGGTTAAGAGGCCTACTGAGGTCCCTCAGCAGGTGGTAGTCAACCTGGGATTTGAACCAGTCCCTTGCACTCATAATGATGGGGTCCATTGATAGAACATGGGCAAGGCCAGGTCCGATTCCCTGTCCTTTAGCACAGGGACTGGTCAGGGCAGCAGGGGAGGGACAAAAGGAGGAAGAACTTCAGGTCACTGTCCACCCTGCACCAAGTAGTGGTGGGTTATCTCATGGTGGCCCATTTCTATGTGAAGATGCTCGCAACAAAAGTCATACCTAGATCCTCTCAGAGGAGGGCCGCGTCTGGACCAGTTTGCGCCACCTGCACGCGGGGCTTACAGCTTCTGTGACCTGGAAGGGAATCCAGAGGACAGAAGGACAAAATACCTGGTAAGGGAGCCTGTCTGCCTTGCTCTGTGTATTTCTGCGTTTGTTTCGAGGACACTCTCCCATACCTCGCTTGCACACACAGCAGTACCCGCCATTTCTGCAGCCAGAGAGGGGTAGGGTGTCCTGGGAGCTGGGGGCTCCTTGGGCACGGCTCGTCTGAGGAGAGTGGGGTCCCGTCTGGCTCCTCCACGCAGGGCGCCCCCCAGCCCTGACTCCCCCCAACCTGCCGGCCTCACGCAGCTTCTCGCTCTCTGCTCCAGGCATCTCAGAACCCAGAGGCAGCTGCGGGGACCCCAGTCTATGTCACATTGTCCTTAGGGTGACACCAGCTTTGTCACACTATCTCCTCTACCACGCAGCCTCCCATTTCCCTGTCCACGCCAGACCCGACAGAGGACAGCAGCTGAGTCCCTTTGCTCCGGCCAGCTTCCCCGGGGCATTCCTCAGAGTCCCGGCGCTCCCAGCCGTGTACCACGTGGTTGTCCTCCCGCCGCCCCACAGGCCACCCCCAGCGCTCAGAGAACCACCCCCCGCTGTGTCATCCAGCTGCTTTCCCACTGTGCCCACCTTTCTTGTGACAGTCAGCCTGTCACCCACAGGAAACCCCTCCTAACCCACAGACCTCCCCGGCTTCCTCCCCGGGGTCTGCCGTGTCCTCACCCGCAGTGCTCCCACAACCTCCCCGGCACCCAGCCGCTCCCCGCGCTCCCAGCTTTCTCGGCTTCACACCACCTCTCGCCTGCCAGTGTCGCTCAGGGTTTAAACCATCTTTCCCTCCTCTTCTGGTTTCCCGCTGTCTTCCGCGGGCCCTCTTCTGCACCGGCCCTCGCCCTGCCTCGACCTCCCTCTGCCGTCGTCCACTGCTGCTTCGGTCCTTCCTCTGCTGAAGCCAGGCTTCCCTCTGCGCCTTCCCAGGGAACGTGCGAAGGGCCTGGGCTCTCCCTGTGCGCCCCTCTCTCTGTCCCCCTTCCCCTGCCTCCCTCCTTCCCGCCTTGTCTGCACCTCCTCTCCCATCCTCCCTGCTGGTGCCACCTCTCCCTGAGCACCTCTCTCTATTACTCTGAGTCCCCCACCTAGTTCTTTGCATTTTCTTATTCCCTTCCTCCCCCCAGACCCTGATCCGGCCCCAGACCCAAATACATCTTTATGCCCATTTATCACCCACCTGTATGTTCCCCTTGGCCCCCCGCCCACCTGTCTTTGACCTTTGTGCAGCCTTGCCCTGGCATCATCTCTGCACCTGGCTCCTTTCGCCAGGGCTGCGGCGCGCCTGCGAGCCTGTCGTACCCTCTGGTTCAGCCGTGCAGCGTCTTCCCCACTTTGTGCTGAGACCCCTACGGGTTCCACGCCTTCTGCCACCACCCCTCTGCTCTCTGTCCCTGGGTTTATCCACACAAACTATCAACCCCCCGCATGTGCCCTGTGCCCGAGCACCATGCCCACCTGCTCTGTGAGCTCTGCGGGACCCTGTCTGTCTCCCCCCTGCCTCGACCCCACCCAGCCTTGCTGCCCTGGCCCCACCCCCTCTTCAGCCGTGTGTCTCACCAGCCACCCGTCCTCCCTGTGCATAAATTTTGCTAACATTCTCAGGGTTAAATCTGTTTTCTGGACACAGACTGAGGCATGAATATGGGAGAGAAGGGGGATGTAAGATTCTATCAGACAGTTTGAAATGATTGGTCCATTTTATTATTACCCTGGTTAGTCATCAGTTTAAAGTGTGAGCTCAGGGCACCTGGGTGGCTCAGTCGGTTAAGTGTCTGCATTCAGCTCAGGTCATGATCTCAGGGTGCTGGAATGAACCCCTTGCAGGGCTCCCTGCTTCTCTATCTCCCTCTGTCCTTCCCTCTCCCCTTCCCCCTGCTTATACTCTGTCTCCGTCAAATAAATACAAATTTAAAATCTTTTTTTTAATATTTTATTTATTTATTTGACAGAGCAAGAGAGGGAGAGAGAGCACAGGAGCAGGGGGAGCAGCAGAGGGAGAGGGAGAAGCAGACTTCCTGCTGAGCAAGGAGCCCAAGGCTGAGCTCAAACCCAGGACCCTGAGATCATGACCTGAGCAGAAGGCAGACGCTTAACTATCTGAGCCCCCTAGGCGCCCCAATAGATAAAATCTTAAAAAAAAAAAAGTATGTACATAAGATTCCCTCATGATATCCATTGCTCCGAAGTTTGATTGGCGTGGACAGAAGACATGTGGGTTCCTCATTTTCTCCAAATCTTCCTTCATTTTCTGAATAGGCCCAAGTAGGATTTTTTTTTCCTAAAAGTCTCAGGGACCTAAGAGGAAATTAAATAACTGAAAAATATTACATTCTTAAAGGTTATATTCTTAATATGAATTTTATTATTTGTTATGAAAGCTAGCAAACCACATAATGATATAAGTATTAGAATTAATTCTGCTGCTCTGCTACTCATTATCATTTAATTATTTGGAAACATTTGCTTCAGAAAATAAACTCTGAGTTTCATCCAAAGTTATTGCTTTTGTATTAACCATCGATTTATTTTCTTAGATTTTATTTGAACCTTCTTGTTTTTATGCACTTGGCCACGTTCACAGTAATTAAAATAGGACCATATTCGACTCCTTTATAACAAATATACATTTATATTTTAAGTAACTGATGGGATTTCAACCAAGAGCCACAAGAAGATATTCGACTAGTCAGCTGTCAATGAGGATTTTGCCTGTATTTGATGATGACTTTTTAAAAATATATTTTTTTAAGATTTTATTTATTTATTTGAGAGAGAGAGAGAAAGATCACACGCATAGGGGTAGGGGCAGAGGGAGAAGGAGACTCTCATCGCAGAGACCTATGTGGGACTCGATCTCACAACCCTGAGGTCATGACCCGAACCGAAATCAAGAGCCAAATGCTTAACTGACTGAGCCTCCCAGGCACCCCTTGATGATGGCTTTTAGAAGCAACCAGTAATGTGAAAACGGGCTTGGTTCATGTCCCTGTCACTGCCCTATCCCCGACGGTGACCAACCATTGTCACTATCACCAATGAAATGACAAATGTTCACATAGTCGCAGGTCAGGCCAAGTGCGGGAAGGACAAAAATAATTAAAATAATTCTCAAATTCTTAAAATACTTTTCATCCTTACTTTACCAGATGGGCACAGGTATAGCTCTCAGAGTTCTTGTTTCCATTCGGGTTATTTTAAGCAAGACTCAGTCGCACCTAACTTTGACCATCGCCCCCCCCTTTCATTAGTATTTTGGGTCCCAGGTGTCACCCCCTCCTGTGCCCCCTCAGCCCCTAGACAGCTGTGGGGGAGACTTGGTGTTTCCCTTGCGTGGGACCGGAGGAGGGAGGGGAAGCCATGAAGGACCCCGGTTCCTCCTCTGCCGAATGTGGTCATTAGCTCTGGTCCCCGAGAGCTGCTATGAGGAGGAAGTAAGCTGATCCACGGGAGGGGACGGTGACGCTGGTGCAGGGGCCGTCATCCCCCCATCTGTTCAGACACAGACCTGCTCTCTCAGCCCCTCCAGCCGCAACAAGCCGAAAATCTGATATCCCATTAAACTGGTTCGATTTTCATTAGGAAAAAAAAAGAACCATAATACCTGGTTTTGCAGCCTTTACTCTGTGCCAAGGACTTTATGTACATTGTGTATTCGCCCCTCATCGGCCACTCTACGGATGGGGGGACAGTCCTGGCCCGGGGTCCTGCAGCCAGGGAGAGGCAGAGCTGAGCTTTGAACCTCACGCTTGCACTGGAAACCACACGCAGACAACCACAGTGATGAAAACAAGAGCAACAATGTTTCCTGCTCGTGGTATGTGAAGACTCTCTCCAGCCCAGGAGGGGCTACTTAGCGGTCCCCATTAGAAGGAAGAGAAAGGTGAGGCCGTGCCGGCAAGGGCAGGGGTGGAATTTCTCCTCGGTGAGACTCTCTAATGACCCTCTCTCCACGCCCCCTGCTGCAGCCCCCTGAGCCAGGACAGGCAAGGTCTGTGGCCCAAAGTGAAGATTAGAAGAAACACAAGGCTCTCTTAAACATCACTAAGATCATTGATTTTCCCCATGAAAAGTGGGCAAAGGAGATGATCAGAAAAGAAATCCTCAGACTAGGGAGAAAGTATCTGCAAAACACATATCTGACTTTTAAAAAAATTGTATCCAGAATATATGAAGAACTCCCTCCCAAAAGAAATCAATTAAGAAATGGACAAAAGATTTAAATATTGTGTGTCTTCACTAAAATATATGGATTGTAAATCAGCGCGTGGAAAGAGGTTCAGTATTGTCAGTCATTAGGAAAATGCCAATTAAAACTACAATGAGATACCACTAAACACCCAATAGGATGGCTAAAATCTAAAAGACTGGCCATACCAAGTGTGGGCGAGAGAGAATGGGGAAGAACTAGAGCTCTCGTGCGTGCACTGCTGGCCCGAAAGCAAAATGGTGCGGCCAGTTTGGAAAATGGTTTGATGGTTTCTGAAAAACTGAAGCGTTTTCTTATCATACAGTCCAGCAGCTGTATTCCTGCACACCGACCTGAGAGAAAGGGAGACCTGTGCCCACACGAAGACTCGTCCCTGGATGCTTGTAGCAGTTTTATTTGTCATCTCCCCAAACAGGAAACAATCCAAATGTCCATCCAAAGGGGAATTATCCCCACACGAGCACCGTCCCCACCCGGGAGTAGCACCCGGCAGTAACAAGGGACGACTCTGATGCATCAGTGAACCTCAGTCATTACGCTGAGTGAAAGAAGCCAGACCAAAAAAAGAGGACAGACCATATGATTCCATTTCTATAATTTCTAGAAAAGGCAAACTAATCGGTAGTGACAGAAAGCAGATCACTGGTTGCCTGGGATGGGGGTAGTGGGAAGGAGGGAGGGAGGGAATTCAAAGAGGAGGCGTAAGGAGACTTTTGGGGGTGACGGATACGTTCACGGTCAAAACTGTGCTAGTTTCACTCGTGGAGATATGTGCCAGAACTTATCAAATGTTGACCTTTATATATGCCCTTTATTGTAGTCTATCTTGAGGACGCAGTTAAACTCAGATGCACACACAATGAGATGGCTCACCTACTAGAATGGCTAAAATAAAAACAAAACCAAAAACTGAGAATACCAAGTCCAGACAAAGATGTGGAGCGACGGGAACTCTCTCATACATTTCCCGTGGGTGAAGGCGACGTGGGACAGAGCTTGGGAAATCGGCTTGGCAGGATTTTCTTTTTATCAAGTCAGACACATGCTTACGCTACAACCCAACAATCCCATCTTAGGTATTTCCCCCAAAAGAAATGAAAATTTATGTTCACATAAAAATCTCCACGTGAATGCTGATAGCAGCTTTATTCATAATTGTAAAAAAAAAAAAAAAAGGAAACAACTTCAGGGCCCATCCGCTGCCGAATGAATAAACACACCGTGAAATAGGCAAACAGTGGAGTATTTCGTCAGCGCTAAAAAGGAACACATTCCTGATACGCTCAACCGTGTGGATGAACCCCACAGATAAAAGAAGTTGGCTTCTGGGGGACTGGAATGTTCTGTTTCTTGTTTCCTGATCTGAGTGCAGGTCCCCCAGGGGGATTCATTTTGAAAAAAGGCATTGAGCTGAACTCTTCCGATGCGTGCATCCTTGTACGATTGTTATCCTTTCATTAACACTTAAAATAATAACAATCCCAAGAGTTCGGAAAGAAAAGTGTGACAAGTCCGTCTTCCTCCTGCCCTGAGCCCAGCCTCCAGTCCTTCCACAGAGGACGCCAGACCCAGATGCTGACACGTGTCTGTATTTACTCCTGAGATGTTCTAGAAAGGCCTCTACGGAGAGGAATTCTTCCCTGCCCCTTGGGTCCTTACTTTTTATTTTTAATTGTTCTATAAAGCCTTTTTGAGGACAAAAGTTTGGATGAGGACTATGCAGCCGGGCAGGTGTAGACTCGAATCCCTGCTCGGCCCTTGTCACCCGGGGGTCACCTTGGGCAAATGCCCCCTCCCTCTGGGATTTGAGTCTCCTCCTCTGTAAAATGGGCACGTGATAGTAAGAGGGTGCGCATTTCCTGCTGGACTGGCTGTTGTGACGAGCTTCACTCCTGGGCTCTAGAACCCGTTGCTGCACCTCAGTGAAGACCCCAGAGAGCCTCTGCTCTCTCCCAGGCCTGGGAGCAGAGGGGAGAGTGAGCGAGAGAACTCAGCCCTCCCTCCCTCCCAACTCCTCTATGGCTCCCTAGTACTGTATTCATCCACAGCCTTCTTTAATTAACTCAACAGCCATTCACTGAGAGCCTGCTCTGTGCCAGGAGCTGCAACAGGTCACGGCCACCTCAGAGCTCACAGGTGGGGAAGGGTGGCGGGCCAGGGAGGGGGTGGGGGAGGGGTGGGCGGAGGCTGGGGTCTGTCATTCAGTTGCTAGTGTGAGGCCTCAGAGGCCAGGACTCCGGCAACGTGGAGGCTGCTAGGGGACTGGTAGAGATGGCTGGGAGAGGGTTGGGCGAGAAGAGAATTCTAAAGAAATACATTTCATCATTTCCCTCCCCGTCTCCTCTCCGGAGGGCCCAATTTTGTCAACTGGCACCACCATCCACTGCGCCCCCCTTTCCAGGGCTCAAGCCCACAGCTGGCTGGGCTAGAATCACCCCCCCACAGCCCCCCCACCCCCCTGGCCCAGGCACAAGGACGTCTCCCGCCCCTTCTTCCTCCCGACTCTCCAGCGGAAGCCACCGCCTGCAGGTGCCTCCTCTCTTGTCTCCCACTTCCTTTCGGTCCCCTCAGTCCATTTCCCACACACAGAGGAGTCACTCCTCTGGGTAAAATCCCCTGGCAGCTTCCCATGCCTAAGAATAAGATCCAAACACCTGGCCCCCCAGTGCCCTGTGGGCAGGCCACTGCCAGCCTCCCCTACCCCGTCTCCTACCTCTCTCCCTTCCAGCCACGCTGACCTCCACTTCTTGAACACGCCAAGTGCATTCCCACCTCAGGGCCTTTGCACTTGCCATTCCCTCTGCCTGTAGTCTCCTCCTCCCACTCAGTTCTCTCTGCCACGCTAACTCCTCCTCCTTCACCAGCTCTGCGAAGGCTCCCAAAAACCCTCCACATCCCAGACCGAGCTGGCACCCTACACTCTTGCCAGGCTACGTCACTCCCTCCCTGGAGTATCTGAGAACAGGGACTTGCCTGTCTGCTCGTGGCTGCCTCGCTGGTGCCTGGAACAGGGCCTGGCACACGGTAGTGCTGGATGCGCTAGCGCTGAGTGCAGGGAGGACTGAGCTCCCGTCGCAGGGGCTCCCGGCCCGAGCCGCAGACCTTCTGCAGACCTGCCCTCGGCCCAGAGCAGAGCCCCAGATGGGAGAGTGAGGGCACCGCAGCTTCTCCTTCCCCGCGGGAAGTGGGCCCCGCCTGCAGAAATCGCGCTGACCCTGGGGCAGGGAAGATCCCGTTCCAATCCCTGTGTCCAAAGAGAGTTAACGCATGGCCCCCAAACCCCACTCCTTTTATTTCCCAAGAGAAAGAAAAACATCCCAATGGGTACTTTGGGTGCGGCGGTCTCCTGTGGGCCGGTCCCATCTTGAGAAGACTGTCACACACACTCTCGCCTGCTAAAATGGCTGAAATACACAATAACCCCCGATGCCAACAAAGTGCGGGCAAGGGGGCAGGGCCGCGTGAACTCTCACCGACCGCCCGGGGGCCGCACGGGAGCGCGTGCAGGAGTGTGCCCGGCGGCACAACCCACAAGTCCATCGCCTGCCACGTGGATGGACGAAACGCGGCGTGTCCATCAGTGGCAGGTTACTGGGCCACGGAAAGAGTGGAGCGCGGCCACGCTACGTGGAGGGACCTTCAACACATGACGCCGAGGGAAAGCCGTCCCGAAGGGGCTCGCGGCGCCGTGGGGGCTCATTTCTAGGATCCACGTGTACCTGAAGCGTCCAGAAGGGGCCAGTCCTTACAGACAGAAAGCGGGTTAGTGGTCGCCAGGGGCCGAGGGGAGGAGGAGAGGGCGAGTGGCTGCTCCTGGACACAGGGGTTCTTTTTCTGTGATGAAATGTTCTGGAAGAGACAGTGGGGATGATTGTATGATCCCGTGCACATGCTCGAAACTGCTGAATTGTGCCCTTTAAGGGGAAGAAGCCTATAGTACGTGAATTATAGCTCAGTGGAGTCATTAAAAATCTAAAGCCATTCCAAAAAAAAAATTCCCGTGGCCACCCGTGGCCTCCCAGCTTCGTGTTCTTGGGAAGGTCCCGAGGGCTGCCTGCGCTCGGTCTGTCTGTCTCCTGCTCGGGACCAACTGACCCCTCCGCAGACAGCCCTGCACAGTGAGCGCTCACGCTTTCATTGTCCTGGGGGCTGGACAATGCTGCCCAGAGACACGGAGGCTGAGGACAAAGTCACAGCGGTGCCCACGACGGGCCCCGAATGGCTCCCAGACGTCACCCCACAGCCCTCGGGAAAGTGACACGAGACTGTCTTCACCCTGGGATGTTGCCAGCTCTTGAACATCCTTCTCCAGTGTGTATGTGTGTGTGTGTGTGTGTGTTTCTGTTTAGAAAGAAAACCACATGCTCATTATAGAAAATTCAGAGATCTCTCAAGAAGACAATTAAAACCCCAGCAACCGTGCCGTCCAGCAGAAGCCCCATTGACCCCGCGGGGCACACACTGCCCTCTCCAAGTGAGTGAAAAGGGAGGTAAAACTTTACAGAAATGGGATCATACTATTTTTTCAGGGCGCTCTGTGAGTTGCTGTCTGCACCTGTCAGCGCGTGTGGGTACCTTTCAAGTCCCCGTGAAGCTTCTGGCTTCTCCGTTAGAGGATCAATTGATTGATTGATTGATTGATTGAAAATCAAGAGAGACTCCTTGGAAGAAGCAACGATAATAGACGTACAAGTAAAAATTATATCGAATGAAATGTCCTCCTTCTCACTAGCGCCTGAACCTAAACCCAGAGAAAATCCCTATGAGCTGTGGGTGTATTTCTTCCAGATCTTTCTTTTTTCTTTTCTTCTCTTTCCTGCCCTTCTTTCCTTCCTGTCAACAAATGGTCATCGAGTACTAATCGCTCATTCGTTTATAGAATCACTCAAGAAACATTTGGAGCACTTTTCACGAGCCAGGCACTTTGTCCCTGTCTGTCCAGGTGCTACATACACGCCATATATTTTAAAGGCTGTATCATCATTTCTAACAGCTGCGAGAATTCCGCAGGACCCCAGCTACCATATCCAGTCCCCTGGTGCTGGGCGTTGAGGTTGTTTCCGGCTTTCTACTCTTCCAAGAAACGCCGGGCAGAATGCATTTATGTACCTTTAATTGTATTATTGGGTCGAAGGTTGAACGCGTTTTTAGTGATGGGCGAAGCGAAGCCTGGAGTGGGCAGGGACTCATCCGGGGTCACGGAGGGATGCATTGGTGGCACTCGGACCCTCAAGGAAAGGATCGAGGTCTTTAGGCAAGCCCCCAGTCCTGCCCCAAGCCCCCCCACGAGCATGGGGTTCCTCCCTCCTTGCTGCTGCCTTGTCAGCCCCCACTCAAGGGTTTATCCGGGGCCATAGCACCGGCCCAATAGAACTGGGGACCAGGAGCCACGAAGAGCCAGAAACCGTAGAGAGATCCTGTGTGATCTTGGGAAAGCTCTCTACTCTTTCAAAGCCTCGATTTCCCTATCTGTAAAATGGACGTAAGAACAGCCAGTGCTTACTGGGGCTTTACTCTGTGCCAGGCCCGAGGCCCAGCTATTTGTAAATGTTCATTCATTTAATCTGCACAACGACCTCCAGGAGGAGGGGGGCTGTTCTTCAGATGAGGAAATGGACACAGAGAGGCGGAGCAACTTGTTCTAGGTCACACAGCGAGCAGGTAGGCCATGGAGGAGAGATGGGAGCCCCGCAGTCTGGCTCCAGAACCCAAGCTCTTACCCACTGTGGGATCCCCCCTTATGCCCAGATTGCCTAGGGTAGCCACGAGGGTGATCTGGGCAAAGCAATGAACCGTCATGAGATGTTTACTATTATTACCTCTGTTAGGACGACAGGCCTGACTGGTTGCTTTTTGCCTCGCTGGATCTTTATTTCCCTCAGTTGCTGAAAAATGCGGACAAGCCATCATCCTTGTGCCCTCTCTCACTCTTCGTGTCTGCAGGTCTCCTAGCTTCCCAAATGTCTCTCAGCTTCGCCCTTCCCTCTGACTCGTCTCCGCCAAGAGGGCAGGGGGGCCCTGCTGCTGGCTTCACTCCCCACCACACAGCCCCCCAGGGGATCGTCCCAACCCGCTCGCGTCCCCCCTCTCCGCAGACCCTGCCATGGCTCCCCAGGGCCCTCAGGATAGATGTGAAATTTCTCCTCAGGCCCTAGTCCCAGCGGACCTCTGCCACCTCTGCCCTCTCCGTCCCCCCTCTACCTACTCACTCTGTAACTCCTGAGATTGGGGGCTGCTTGAAGCATTCTCCCTTCCAGGAAGCATAGACACAGTCTGACTCCCCAGATCTGCTCCTAAGGGCTCCCCCCACATCCAGGCCCATTTCCCGGACCTTCCCTCAGGGTTTGGTGGCTGAATAATAGAAAGATCCAGGCCCTGAGGAAGACGTCCCCCCTTGCCTGTAGCCAGCTGTACCGGGTTAAATTGTGTCCCCCAAAGATATTTTCAAGTCCCAACCTCCAGAACCAGTAAATGTGACCTCATTTTGAAACAGGGTCTTTGGGGGCGCTTGGGTGGCTCAATGGGTTAAAGCCTCTGCCTTCGGCTCAGGTCGTGATCTCAGGGTCCTGGGATCGAGGCCCGCATCAGGCTCTCTGCTGAGCCGGGAGCCTGCTTCCCCCTCCCTCTCTCTGCCTGCCTCTCTGCCTACTTGTGATCTCTCTCTCTCTGTCACATAAATAAATAAAATCTTAAAAAAAGAAAGAAAGAAAGAAAGAAAGAAACAGGGTCTTTGTTGTTGTCATCAAACCAAGATGAGGTCATATGGAATTGGGGCAGGTGCTAAGCCCAGTGAGTGGTGTCCTTATAAGAAGAGGACACGCCCAGAGAAATAAAGTCACAGAAGGAGGCCAGGTAAAGCCGGGGGCAGGGAGCAGAGCGAAGCAGCCATAAGCCCAGGAACACCAAAATCACCGACAGCCACCACAGGTAGGAGGGACAAGGAAGGAACAGAATACCCACCTGGGGGTGCCCAGAGTGCGTCCAAGGCCCACGGCGCTCGGACCAGGTGGGTGGGCCCACCCTCACGGAGCTCGTAGCCTGGAAGCCTCTGTCCTCGTCTGCAGGGAACACATAGGATATTCCCACCCACCCCAGTACCGCTGGGGACGGAGCTCTCTTTTCCCTGTCCACCCCTCTCCCATATCTCCACACACTTTTGGCTGCCTACTGGCTGGAGAAGGATGTTGGGGGGGGTTTTAAGAAGACTGGGAACAAAATGGGCCCCTCTGTGCCAGAGCTGCTGGGCAGGCCAAGATAAAGACCCAGACTCTGTTCTATTGCAATTTAAAAAGTTGTAATTACACCGACCCCAAAGGTAGAAGGAGCAAAATGACAACAGTAATAAAAGAAGTCAAAGTTGGAATCCTAGCTCTCGCACTTATTTGCTCTGTGACCCCGGGTCAGTTACTTAACCTCTCTGTGCCTTGGTTTTCTCTTTCTTGAGTCGGCTGTGAGAGTTTAATGAGTCAGTCCGTGTGAGGCACCCAGCGCCCAGCACATAGAAAGCGCCCCATAAGCGTAGTGGCCGTTCTATATTTCCTAGGGGGACACACGTGTTCATTCACCATTCAGCAAAATGTTACCAAGTGTGCACCTCCTTCACGAGGGACACGAGACGTCGGCGATTGGACAGTGAGCAGAGCAGACAACGTTTCCACTCGCAGGGAGCTGACATTCTGGTGGGCGAGACGGTCAACACAGAAACGGTGAACCGCGTCGGATGGTGACAAGTGCTATGGAGAAGAACATCCCAACAGGGGAAGGCACTGGGTGCAAACCGGAGAGGGAGGGTTGGGGGAGCCAGTGTGTGGCTCTCTGAGGGAGGAGAGGAGGCGAGTGCAAAGGCCCTGAGGTGGCAGAGGGCCGGGGAGGGTGGAGGGAGAGAGAGGGAGGGCACGGGGGAGGGGCTGAGGCAGAGGTGCCGGGGCTCAGCAGCTGTGGGCCATGGGGAGGACTCTGGCTTTTCCTGTCACTGAGATTGGAGCACGTGCACATGTAAATATATACGTTTATTTTTTAATTTACACAGATACAAACTGAGCTCTTTGCACAGTAAAGGCACTGGGAAAAGGTGTGCTAATCACATGTCACATGAGCCTCAGATCTAACCATTTCTCTTTCTTTTTAATTAAAGAGTAAATTCCCATAACATGTGACATTGACAATTTGAAAAGCAAAGAGGAGCGGGAAGGACCCTGCTTCCTGCCTGCCGGAGTACCCCCATCCCAGCTCAAAGGATGCCCATAAGTAGCCACCGGGTTGCTAATGGGGCCCAGATGTGCCCAGAGGTGGCCCCGGGCCCAGCCCTGCCTGCCTGGACACTGTGTGGCCATGAGTTTATTTCCCGGACTCATTTTATATAAAGAAGAGCCCAAGGAGGATCGAATGGCCCCACCAGCCCCTGCTGCCTCCCGCCCGGTCTCTGGCAACCCCGCAGCTCGGAGCTGTGGCCCAGACAGAGGGGGCAAGTTCTGCCCTACAGGAGAAAGCCGACCGGTAAAAATAGAAGAGCTAGAAAATCACCGCTCGGCAGCCACCACAGTAATAATTGATTTAGGCGAAAATCGCCAGCGAGGGCTAAGAGCTATGGGTGGAAGTTTGAGGAGTAACAGGATATTCACATAGTCTCGGAATGTCTCCCCACAAGATACAGATTAAGTACAAAAGGGGAAAAGAGGAACTCGATCCCGGCGAAACCTGGCAGACACCTCCTTAACCAAGTGGCCCAAGCTGACGTCACCACGGATAGGGCAAGCGGACCTCAGGGGCCTCAGGATACCTTGCACTGAGAAAGACACAACGCCAGGTCTGCGGTTCTGCCAACAGCGCACTGCCCAAACGTAACCGCTAGGAAGCATCAGGAAAGTCTAAATTGGGGGACATTCTACAGAACACCTGGCCTGGATGTTTCGAGAATGTTGAAATCATGGAAGAGCAAGAAAAGAGGTATCTCAGAATAAAGGAGAATAAGGAGGCAGGACAAGCGTGTGACCCGGGATCTCACTGCACCCCGATGGGCTGTGGGGGCCGTCTCTGGGACCGTTGCAGAAACTTGATGATGTCTGTGCCTTAGATGATAGTTTTGCACCAAGGCTCAATTTCCTGATTTCCACCGTTGGACTATGCTTATGGGAGAGACTGTTCTTGTCCTTAAAGATCCATCCTTAAATGTTTAACAGTCCAGGGGGCATCAGGTCTGCAACTTACTCTCAAGTGACCCCGAAGTAAGCAGTGTGTGGGTACGTGGATATGTGCACGGAGAGAGAAGACGCAGGCAGGAGAAATGTTCGATATTTTGAAGAATCTGAATGAAAGATCCCGGTTTGTTGTACTTTTCTTCCAACTTTTTTGTCAGGTTAAATTATTTCAAAATAAACATGTTTTAAAAATCTAAAAAACTGGGGTGCCTCGCTGGTTCAGTCCATAGAGCATACGATGCTTGATCTCCGAGTTGGGAGTTCAAGCCCCACATTGGGTGTAGAGATTTCTTTTTTAAAAAAAGAAGTCGTTAAAATAATAATAATAAAAAAATCTTAAAAACTGTCTGCTTCTTCTCTCTTGTCTCAGCAGCCCCATTCCACCTCCTGTGACTCCCTTAGAGAAATGCTTTAATATTTTACTGTAAATCCTTCCAGAGCTTCCGTATGCAAATACAAACAGGAATGAAGAACATGCTTATTTCTACTCCTTCTTCCCACAAAAAGGAACGTACTGCAGGTGATTTTTTTTTGCTTAGCAATGTGGCTAAGTGGGGACTGTTCCATATCAGGACATAGGGACACTCCTCATTCGTTTGAGCCCTACCCCTTCCTCGGCCCCTGGGGCCCAACATCCCTTTTTAATAACCGGAAATAACCCTCGCCCATAAGCGCTCAGATGTGCACCCCGGCCACCGTGCTCTTGAATGAGCCTTTGGCCCCACAGCCTCCATCGCCCTGAGTCAGGCCAGCATCGTCTCTGCCTGTGGGGACCTCAGGGCTCCCAGCTGTTTCTCGTCTCCCCTGCCTCGGCTAAGTGCGCTCGCCACCGGGAGCCAGGGCACCCTGTGTACCAGTCGAGCAGGCTTCATCGCTCCCCTGCTTTGGTGCCCGTGGCTGCCAGAGGCTGGACTAAAATCCGGACTCCTCATGCTGCACACTCGCTCTGCAGGATGTGGGAGCCTCCCCGGTCCCACCCTGTCCCCCTACCCTCCACCCGCCCTGGTCTTTCTCTGCAGAGAGCAAGTTCATTCCAGCCTCCAAGCCCTTTCATTCGATGCTCCCTTGGCGCCTGGAACTTTCTCCTCCTTCAAGTCTCCACTGGAAAGTCAGCGCAGCACGGCTCTGGCTTATCAAGCGAGCCTGCCCCATGGATCCCTCTAATTCCAGATCGGCAGCGTCACCATCACCGTAGGAGAGCGGCTGGTTTATTTAGTCATTTGTTTGTTTGCTATCTCCCTCGCTAGAACCTAAGC
The DNA here is from genome assembly GCA_028534135.1 of Potos flavus. NCBI lineage: Eukaryota > Metazoa > Chordata > Mammalia > Carnivora > Procyonidae > Potos > Potos flavus. The sequence goes on along the minus strand of CM052885.1, from coordinate 112,273,829 downwards.
TCCGTGAGCGCAGGGAGGACTGTCTGCTCACGGCTGTGCCCAGGGGCCTAGAACAGGGCCTGGCACACATGGTGCTCATCAAGACCGACGGAAGGCCCCTTTCCAGTCTCTGGGGGGGCCCTGCCTCGTAGAGGCAGAAACTGGGGGTTCTAGGCCTTGTTGAAGAGCCTTGTTCTAGGCCCTGACAGGGGCACAAGCCAGGCCTCCTGTCTCCCAGGAGGTTCAGAGCCTGGAACACCCCATTTTAGATGCCGGGGAGGGGTTTCCACGAGGCCTGCACCCCCACCCCGCCCCAGGAGTGTGTGAAGTCATCTATCCCCTCGCCATTGTTGTCAGCACCTACTGTGGGTGCCTATACACGACAGCGCCTGGACGGCGGCCACAGTAGGCCTTCAGCAAACTGGTGCCCAACTCCCAGCCCCCACAGCTCCCTAACTTCCCTTCAGGGAGGCCAGCTACAATTTGGCGATTGTTAGAGAACTTTTTTTTTTCTTTTGGGAGGAAAGCTGCAAGTCATTAAGTGCTGCTCCCGGCCTGCGGGTCACCATTTCCTGTTTAGAAGAAAGAATCATCTCTCCTTTGGAACATGAAGCTCCCCCCACCCCCCCACCCCACCCCCCTCCGGTCTGACTGTGGGGCTTGGGAGCTCTGGGACGCCTGCAACGCCTGCTCAGCTCCCCGCAGGAAACTGGCACCTTCAGCACCTTTTGTGCTCAAAAAGGACACTCATTTTCTCCTGGCCCCAGGAGGGCCCCAGAGGTGAGGTCACCGTGACAGCCAGCCAGGAGTGAATTATCCCAGCCCAGGACACAAGCTGACCGTCTTCCCGTCCCGTCCTCGAGCAGGAAGCTGAATGACCCCTACCCTTTGGCCTGGCTTCTCACCCTCTCGGCCCCGGCCGGCCAATTTCCTTGCATCAAAGGCCATTTGGTACCCAGCAGCCAGACAGAGGTGTGGGTCCGACAGGGAGGCCAGAGTGGGGCCCAGAGCCCTTGGAAACAGGAAGGACATCCTCTGTCCCCTTCTTGCTCACTGCATTCCACTCCCTCATCTCAGAGAAGCAGTCTGTCCCTCCCCAAAAGACCTGCAGTGCCGGGGCAAAGCCCAGCAGCCTGTCTAGTTGATAAGACCCAGGGAGCTGTCTTCTCACACGTGGGCCTGGTCAGCCTCAAAATGGAAGGACGAGAGAATAAACCGGGGTCACGATGTAAAGGGCAAGGAACCCGCACACAGCCCCCTACTGCTCACTGGCCCACAGGTGTTTCCCACCCTCCACGTCAGACAGGACACCCAGGCTCAGAGGAAACCCATTTGCACAACTAAGGTCCCTGACAGTCAAAGCAGTGGTCCAAAGCCACGTGATGTTGAAGAGGACAGGATTCAAGCCCATCAGGAATATCTGAGCGCCACAAATCCCTGCCCCCCTCCCTTCCAGAAGGCCCTTTAGAACACTCACCCTGCTATAAAACTAAGCAGACTTTTAATACATAAATTAACCACTTTATTGAATATCAATAAACTGTACATATAACTATACAAAACGTTTCCTTAGTACAAAATGTTGCTTGCAATATAAATACCAGTGTACCTTTAAAAATGTAAACATCTTCCTCCCGGGTCCACCTGTCAGACCCCAAAAATAGTTCTGGGAGACACATCGGTCGGGCTGAAGTACCCCACTCAGGCCCCCAACAAGTGACAGCAATTACTCACAGTCCCTTTTGGGACTGTTGTTAAATCGCCCACCGAGACAGGTGCCACCGTGACAAATAGGAGACTGAGAGAGCTGCCCAGGCCTGGGACAACCTGGGGTCTAGACACATCTTTGTGTCAGTGGCTGCCCGCAGGCCCCCGGGCTGAACCTGGGGGTGGATTACTGCATAGTTAGTCATGCCTCCTGGAGGGGTGGCCTGAGGGTTCCCGGTGGGGGAGGAATGGGTTCCCCTGAGTGGGGGGGGGAGCTTCCTATCAGTCTGTCGGCTTTTGTCCTGGAGCTCAAAGCAGCTGTATCCAAACACCTTTGGATACACAAACCCACACAGAGGCCGACTCCAGAATACTCCGCTGCAAACCACCCTCCCCATCAGCCGTCCGCAGAAATGTCCACGGCAAGCCCCTCTCGGAGCCTACTGAGGCACGTAGGGCAGAGAGAACGGGAACACAGTCCTCAAGAGTCCTGCAGGGCCAACACAGCCAAACAGGGGAGCTCAGAAGGGAATTCCGTGGCAGTGAGTAGTATGGGGGCACCTTCCTTCTGGAGTTGGGAAGACTGCGATGGAGGGGGTTGTCTGGAGAGGCAGAAGGAGCCTTGAGGGTCAGCGGGGGCCCCCTGAGCAGCCTGACTCTTGGTGTTTGTGCAGCAGGGACATGCGGGAGAAGGTTCGGGAGCATGTCTTGCACTGATACTTCTTGACATCTGAGTGGGTCTGCAGGTGGGCCCGAAGGTTGGAGCGGTCAGCAAAGGCACGGCTGCAGTGGGAGCAGGAAAAGGGCTTCTCGCCTGGGGACAGAAAACAGAGGAGTTGAGGGCTAAAACCACTTGGGATAACAGCTGACATTTATTGAAATCCCTGTCCACCCACCCACCTGGGCCTTTAGAGCCCAGATCACCCCACCCCTGAAGGAATCCCATGACCCAGGAAACCCAGGCCATATCTAGCGTCCAAAGGCCTGGACATGATTGGGAGCTCTGCCACTTCCCACCATGTGACCTGGAACAAGTCATCTGGCTGCTCTGAGCCTCCAGTTGCCCATCTGTAAAATGGAACTGTTCCTCCCCGCCCCCGGAAGGGCTGGTGATCCGGAGGGGGTACAGAAGCACTCGGCCAGGCAAGCCGGCCGAGACAATGATGGCAACTGCATTTACCGAACACTTCCTTTGCGCCAGAGACAGCGAGGAGCATCGTACGCTCATCTCACTTAATCCTACCCCTGCCCTCAGTTTAGAGTCCGAAACTGAGAAGCCAAGTAGCGAGCGCAGGGCCACCCGGCAAGAACCAAGCAGCCCGGCTCCAGAGCGTCTGATGTTAACCACTACACGGACGGCCTCTCAGCCAAGGGGGCTGTGCTGGGTGTTCCGCATTACCACTCCTGGATCTACTGCATCTGGGGACAAAGCGGGAGTCTGCCTTAAAGTCTCCCTGGCACACCCCTCCCCCCAGCAGGTTAGGCCACCGCTCTGAGCTGCTTCCCCATCACAACACTGACCACGTTTGGTAATTTCAAGTCTTGTCTGTCCCCCCAATTAGACAGAGTCCCACGAGAGCAGGGGCCTCCCCTCAAATCCTTCTGAGGGCTCAGGGTCTGGGACCCCCAAGAGGCTACAGAAAGCTTTTACCTGATGACTTGTTTAAAACTCCTTCCCACCTGTGGCCCTCATACGACCGGCCTGGCCAAGGCTGTGCTGAAAAAGTCATGCACGTAGAGCTAGGTATACATTAAGTGCTCAGTAAGTGCTTATACAATAGAGAAGTCTTTTTTAAAAGCCTCAGAGGAGCCTGACCCTTCAATCACCACCAGGTAATTCTGTTCACCAACTTTTCATAATTTCTGCCCCAACTAAGACGATAGAGCTCACAGTACAAAAACATTGACAATGTTGTGTTTCGTTTTTTCTTTCTTGGGGTTGCATTTCCTAAATAAAAAATCTGAATAATAACTCATTAAACAAGTACTTATCAAGCTTCCATTCTGTGGCAGGCAATAATGCTGAACATTTTTTACTAAAAAATAGCATTCTACCCTCCACTCCTAGCATTACATGCCCCTAGGCCATGGCCCATTTGTTAAATCTCAGGGTTGGAATTCAAGAGCAGGGAATGAATGAATCCCATCAACCTCCTGGCTGCCTGGGGCACTGTGCTGGGCACTGGGAGGGAGGGGTCCAGAAGTCAGATGCCTGAGGCTGACTATGGAGCCATCCATTGAAGGGCTCAGTCTCCTGGGGGCAGAAATACAAGGGAACAGGCCACACCAGAGGAGGGGGGAATTTAGCAGGAGACTGGGGAAGGGATGTCTGAGTTAACGGACTTATTATTGAGCACCCTCTGCATACTAGGCCTGAAGGGTCTGAGGACTGCACCATAAGCTCCAAGTGAAGTTCTTTCCCCTTCACATGCTCCTTTGTGAGCTAAGGGCCTACTGTATGCAGATATGGTAAGGGCAAGGAGTCCTATTTTCCCCAGGGCACAGAAAGCCGCTTCCTGCTCACCTCCTTGGCAGAGACGAAGGAGCCCTGGCTCAGTCTTATGAGCTGGGACTTGGGAAAGTGATTTGCTTCTGTGCCTCAGTTTCCTCATCTGTAAGGTGGGCTTAGGACATCACCTCCCTCCCAAGGCTGTTGATTACCGCATTAACCCAGGTGAAGGAAGCCATGGGCAGTGCCCGCCCCCCCATACAGCAAGTGCTTGGTGAACGTTACCTTTATGTCATGTATGATTAGACGCGAACGTGAACAGAGGAGGAAGGAGGCCTTATAGGATGTGATGGGGTGGAGGTCTGTGTGTGCAAGCAGTAGGCACAGACCTGCACCCCGTGCAGATCCCCCACCCCCGCAGACGTCTTTATGGTGATCCTGGCGAGTGTGAAATCGGCACCAGGCCGGCGGGGACAAAGGCCGCCGAGGGGGGCACTGTACATGCGATACTCCCCGGATTAAAGGGGCCTGACACGCTGTGGGCCAGCAGCTGCGGCCCGGAACAGGTGCTGGGCACCACTGGCCCGTGCACCTGCTCCACCCCCCAGCCCCCACCCACTGGGCCCACCATTAAGGCACACAATGGGAGTCAATGAGGATGGTGATGGTGCATTTCAACAGGCTTTTTGTGTCCCAGCCGTGCCTTTACATGAAAATGTCCTGATGGGTGGGGAGAGAAGCTGGGGGACTCAGGGGAGCACCCCAAGGGTTCTGACTCCCCCAAATAGAGCCCTCTTCAGCTGGGCCATCGCCCAAGACAGAGGCCAGGCAGTTGGACCCTTTTATCAGGTCCCTTTAAAATCAGGGCTATGTTGTGCATAAAGTAAGAGAAATGGGGAGCCATAGTCTGCAAACTGGGGAGGATGCCAGGGACACTCTGTAGGAGTAATGATACCAATAATGCCTGCAAAACGCCAGGCCTGACAAACCGCCCCACTGACCCTCACGGTTCAGAGGTCAGCCACTGGGCCAGGAAATGCCAGAACTGAGGTCTCCAACCCAGTCAGCTTGACCCTTGAACCTTCTACCAAAGTCACTCCCCAAAGAGCAGCCCCAAATATGGTAGCCTCCACCTTTCAAGTTCTGAAAAGACACAGTGGCTACCTTTTCCACATTTCCGGGAATTTAGAGGACAGAAGAGGCTCCATCTCACAATTTGCTGCACATTTAGTATTATGTTTTTGAAACATCAAGACCTTAACTGTTTTCTGCTGCCAAAGGTATTCCCAGGTCTGCATAATAGGACTGAGTTTATCTACTCCGTGGTGGGGGTGGGGAGAGCAGATCTGAGAACCATAAATTATTATGAAGTGATTAAGGAGCCACTGAATCTTGATGGCCAACCTACAGAACGCTATCAGAATCCACCCTATGGGATTATGCTATCATAATCCTGAGGCTCAGACATTACATCGCTTGCCCGAGGTCACACAGCATAGAAGCGGAGCAAATATCAACCATATCTGCACCTTATGTATCAAGTGGTGGCCCAGGTGCTTTCTTTCATTTAACTGGTGCAGAAAACCCCACAAGATGTTCTTATGCTCATTTTACAGACATGGAAACTGAGGCTCAGAGAGGTGAAACATCGCCTCAAGGTTTGAAGTTCTGAAAGCAGGACTCAGAGCCAGGTGGGGGGTCTCACAACATCCTGCCTGGCTGGGGTGGGGGTGGGGACGGGCTGGGGGAGGGTGGAGTGAGGTAGGCCCCTTCACACCTGGCCTGGCAGCAAGGTGTTGGTTGCACCTCTCCCATATCCAACTCCAACCCATTTGGTGGAGAAACGGAGACTGCAGAGACATAAAGTTATCTACTTCTCCCATCTGCTTAGCTGATGAACGAATGAATGTTTCTGCCAAACATTTCAGGGAGCCAAGCCCCTGAACTAATGAGCCAGAAGTCAGGAGACGGGAGCCCCAGTTTCCACACTCTGCAAAATCACAGAAAGCCCAGTCCCCCCCAGAGCTGGCAGAGAAGGCAGTGGGAACCCCCATGAGGAGGGCGGCGGCCCACGGGGACGCTCACCGGTGTGGGTCCGGACGTGGCCCTGCAGCAGCCAGGGCCTGGAGAAGGCCTTCCCGCAGGTGCCACAAACGCAGGGCAGCGTGTGGCTTCGGATGTGCATCTTGAGGGCACCCAGGCTGAGGTATTCCTTGTTGCAGTACTTGCAGTTGAAGGCCTTGCGAGTCTGGGAGTCCTTGGCCACGGAGAGCCCGGCCAGCTGCGTGGGCAACTGGCCCAAGCCTGGGAAGGCAACATAGCCCTCGGCCTCCAAGGAAGAGGCTGAGGTGGAAGAGAAGGACGAAGGAGCCGGTGAGGGGGGGCTGGGGGGCTGGGAGCCTTTCCCACTGTCCTCGTCCGACAGGGAGGTCAGCTCCACGGCCTTGGGGACCTCCTGGGGCAGAAGGGAGGCCCAGCCGATGGGCTGGGTTTGGGGTGCCAGGAGAGAGTCCCAGATGAGCGTGGGCAGAGAGGCCGTGGGGTTGAGGACCTCGGGAGGTGGGATGGCCGCCAGCAGGTGGGCCTGGTCGTAGGGCTGCTGGAAGGTAAACTCTGAGGGGAGATGGAGAAAAGGGCAGGGTCAGGCATTCAGTCGCGCAGTCAGTCAACAAAACAGAGGCCTGCTGCGGGCGGGGGCCGGGGAGCCGGCACTCGGTACTTACTGGAGGAACGAAGGGATCACGGCCGGGGCGGCCCCTCCTGCCCGCCCGGAGCCCCTCCTCACCCGGGCCGCCCGGCTCGCCCGCCTCGGCCTCCAGATCTTACACGAAGGGCGCCGCCGTCCAGCCCGGCCTCGGGGGCGCTCTCCCTGTGCCCCCCCCATCTCCCGGCCCGCCCGCCGGCGCCTCCCCTCCCCAGGCGCGCTCCCCCCCGAGAAGCCCCCTCGCTTCCCCGCCGTCGGGGCCCGGCCGCCGCGCAGTCTCCTCACCCCAGACCCCCGCCCTCAGAGAGCCCTCCCCCAACCGCCCGCATCCACCTGCCCCGGGCTCCTCACGCCCCTCCGCACACTGCCCCGCGCCAGGCTCTTGGGCTCCGTTCCCGGCCCCGGACTTGGCCCCCGAGGCCCCTCCCCCAAGGTGCCCCCCACGCCGCCTTCGCTCGTCTCCCCGAAGCCCCCGGGGTCCCTCACCCCGTCCACTCACCTGGAGAAGAGTCGTGCAGCTCGCTGTAGTTGGGCCTCCGGCGGGAGCAGGCGGACTTCCTGACGAGAAAAGAGCGCGGCATGGTGGCCGAAGCAGCCGGGGTTGCCGGGTCGCGCAGGGGTCGCGAAGCACTCCACCCGCGAGGCCGTGCCGCTGCGCTGTGAGTGGAGACGCGCCGCCAACTCCTTTAAGTACGCCAGCCTCGGGATGGGGCGGGGCCGGATGAGACCACGCCCCTTTGTCACCTCCGCGCCAATCGAGGCGCGCCTTCGCCAGAGGCCACGCCCCGAGCAGGTGCGCCGGGGGCTGGCGGGGCTAGCGCCGCGTGGCGCTGGGGGCCGGGCGGGGGCCGCTCGGAGGCCCGGCTGCGGGCACTGTGCGGATTGCCCCGCAGCGGACTGCCGGCAGGCGGGCGCCGGGAGCCCCAGGCGAGGCAGGGCCCCCTTCGGGACCCCGCGCCCCCGCGCCCCCGCCAGCTCAGCGCTGCACGGTCGTCCGCCTCTGGCGCCCCCTGGCGCCGCGCACCGCGGGCCTGGGCACCTGACGTTCCGAAACCTCCTCCGCCTGGGGCTCGGGGAGGGGGGCGGAAATTTCCTGGGTCAGGCTGGCGCCTCACAAAGAGCGTGGGATTGACGAGGAACGATACACATTTCGGGGGAGGATGCGAGGAAATGAACACCTTCACGTGGCTGCTGGCAGTGTGAAATGCCACAGCCTTTTTGCAAAGCAATCTGGCATCATCTAGCAAAAGGCATCCGTTCCTTCACTTAGCAAATGTTTACTGAGCACCCGCTACGTGCCAGTCACTATTCCCGGAGCTGGGGACACAGCCCTGAACAAAACACTCGGGGTCGGTACCGAAGGGTAGCTCGCTGTTTGGTGGGGGAGAGAGACGAAGTAAACAGACAATAATTAAGCAAAGGGAAGTGTGCTTTGATGGGGGGAGGCCACAGAGCGCTGTGACAGTCAAGAAACGGATCACCTGACTGGGGGTCCGGGGCAACTTCCCAGAGGAAGTGAAGAAATACCGAGGGGAAAGGCCCGAGGTTAGAATCAGTAACTACTTCAGAGTCATTGAGAACAGCTCCCAGGGATGGGGGTGGGGTGGGCAAGCTGGAGAGGTCAGATCTACTGGGCCTCCAGGGCCTAGAGGAGTTTGAACTTTGCCCCAAGGACAGTGGGAGCCAAGACAGGATTTTCAGCTGAGGAGGGACCTGTTAGAGTTTGGTTGAGAAAGATCACTCTGGGCAGGTGGGAGAAAGAAGTAGGGAAGGGAGGGGCTGAGGTGGGTGTTCTCACCTGTCTGGGGGTCATAAATCCTGTGTCTAAAGTCCCTAACACCGTGCTCCACGGTGGGGGGGGGGGGCCAGGGGAGGGACAGCTGGAGCCTCACCCTTGGCTCTGCTGTGAGCCCACCCACTCCATAGGGCCATGCCAGGCCTGGGGTAAGAGTGGGGGCACAAAATAAATCCAGAGGTCCCCCCTCCCAGCTTGATTCCATCTGTGAAGCAAGAACTATGAAAACCTGTAAGTCCCCCTACTCACCACCTAGAATGAGGGCAGGGACAACTGTCTGCTTGCGTCACTAACTTGTGTTCTAGTTGGTGAGTCGAAGGTAAGGTGGGGGAGGCGGGCCATATGCAGTCACTACAAAGAACACACCCCCCTCCTGTGTCTATTTAGTTCCAAAATGTCGTGATTCTTCACACGGAGCCAGAGGGAGGAGTAAGACCGCGTCTCTCTGCTCAAACCCTCCCATGTTCTTGTCTCACCCGGAGTAAAAGCCAAAGTCCTCACCACAGCCCTCCGCCCAGCTGATCTGACCTATGCTGACCTTGTCTTGAGCCGCTCTCCCCACTCCCCAGGCACAATGATCTCCCTCCACACTTGTGTTCCTCCACATCCCAGCCCTTTCCCATCACAGGCCCTTGGCACCTGCCAGCCACCACCGCTCCCCCATTTTTCTCCCCCAGCTCTTCACCTGACTGGCTCCTTTTCAGTCTGTTTCATCATTTTCACCAAATGCCTCATTAGTAATGAGAGAAATGCAAATTAAACCACAGTGAGATACCATTTCACACCCATCAAAAGAAAAAAAAGTTAAAATTTGGTCAATATCAAGTGTTCATGACAGTGTGAGGGCAGCAGGACTTTTGTCCCATGCTGAGGAGAGTGTCAATGGGCACAACCACTTTGAAAAAGTTTGGCATCAGTTAGTAACAGGTGACTCTCCTCCTCCCAGCATTCTACTCCTAGGCCAATCCATTCGCCGGGGTTCTCAGCCCAGGCGGCAGATTAGATTCTGCTAGGGAACGCGAAGCCCGGGTCCCACCTCCACAGACATCCTGATTTAATTAGTCTGGTAGGGGTGGGGCGGCCTCCGATATTAGCATTTTTTAAAACTCTCCAGGTGATTCTTGTGAGCCATCAAAGCTGAGAACTGCTGCCCAGCCCTAAACTCAGAAGAAACAAGAGAATATTCACCAAACCCTTGTTCCTAAGAGCAAAAATCTGGAAACGACCCAAATGTTTATCAACGGTATCATGGATTAACAATCCATGCCACAATCCGATAAAGTAAAAGTAAATCCTATCTCCTGGAGATGCCGATAGGTAGAGTCCAAGGGCCGCTAGCGCTCAGACACCAGGGCCTGGGCCTCTGGCTTTCCATTTTCCTCGGTTGGTCAGGCACCTGCGCCTGGGAGTACAGAGCCGGAGGAGGACCCTGCGCTGTTCCCTCCTTTCTGATTGAGTTAACCCCGCCCTCGTTCCCCTCCCTCCTGGAAGCGGCGAAGACCGCGACGTGCGGGGGCGGGGGCTTGGAATGAAGCCCCGGGGCCGACAGACCAGCTCTCCGACTAGGCTGCGTAGCCGGGGGAAAGGCGACCCTTTGGATGCAGTGGTGTCAGGTCCTCCCGGAAGTGGGCGGCCTCTGCGGCGGAGCCACCGCGGACCCCGCCGCGCCAGGCGACTGCTCCCCTCTCCCGGCTCCCCGCCCCAAGTCCCGGGGCGCGGTCCTCCCGCGCCCTCTGCTGGCCGACGCGCTCCCTGAGCCCGCTCCTGGGCCGCCTGGCGCGGGGCTGGGCACACACGCCAGTAAGGGGGTGAAAACGGGTACACCTGCGCTGGAGAACGGTTTGGGACTATCTCATGCGACCAGGAATGGCCTCTGAGAGGAAGATAAATGTGAACAGAAGCCTGCATTTTCCACAGGTGTCCATCCCCCACCAAAAGTAAAAACAATAGAGGCGCCTGGGTGGGTCAGTGGGTTAAGCGTCTGCCTTTGGCTCAGGCCGTGATCCCTGGGGTCCTAGGATGGAGCAACGGGCTCCGGGCTCAGCGGGGAGCCTGCTTCTCCCTCTGCCTCTGCCCCCCACACCCCGCCCCAGCTCATGCTTGCTCTCTCTCGCATGCTCTCTCTCAAATAAAAAAGTAAAAACAATAACTAAAAATGTGACTGATTACCATCCAAAGCAGAAAGTCTCCCTTCATCCCAGGTATCCTCCCCAAAGGCAACTATTTTTACTAGTGTCTTTTAGGACCTTCCAGAGATATATATTATTATATTATTATGTATTATTATGTACCACAAATGGGAGCCCACATGCCAGCATACACTTTGTTTTTTCCTCCCAAGTAACAATATTCAGTGTCTTGAAAATTATTCCGTATCATTACACGCAGCTTCCTTAATCTTTTGCAGGACTACATACTCTTCCACTGTATGAATTATACCACAATTACACAATTTATCTAACAAGAGGACTCGCGCTGAGCCTTTCAGTTAGATTACAATTTTTTGCTACTATAAACAAGGTGGCAATTTCAATGAATATCTTGTGAACACATCTTTGCACTCTGGGTCAAAGTTATGTTAGAAAAAATGTTGATACATTTGTCCAAATGTCCTCCCAAAATGTTAAATACTTCCACCAGCAGGGTGGTGAGGATCCCTTCTTAAAACCTGGCCCAGGGGGGTACTGACCTTTTTTTTTTTTTTTTTTTTAATTTTCATTTATTTATTTGACAGAGAGACACAGTGAGAGAGGGAACACAAGCAGGAGGAGTGGGAGAGGGAGAAGCAGGCTCCCCACGGAGCCCGACTCGAGGCTTGATCCCAGGACCCTGGGATCATGACCTGAGCTGAAGGCAGACGCTTAACAACTGAGCCACCCAGGCGCCCTGTCTGACTTTTCTATCTTTGCCCATCTGATAAGGGAAAGTGAGACCTCCTAGTCACGATGTGCATTGCACATGAATGGGGTGGAGCGTTTTTTACATGCTCCAAAGTCGTTTCTGTTTCTCCATGTTCCAAACTACGCCTTCATGTCCTCTGGTCACAGAGTTGATGAATTTCTTAGTTGCTAAGAGTTCTTTGTATATTAGGCCAACTGGCCCCTGTTGATTAGATCATTAATCAGTGAGCAAATCAATCAAAGAGTTAATCTTGACCAGGAAGAAGACATTGTCTACAGAAAGTTCAAGGAATGAGTCAAGGCTCAACCTCCACCCTTATCCTTCCTTGATTTAAAAAACAAAACCTCTTGAGTGTCCCGCACTTGCCTGAAAGCAATGATTCAGCCTTGGGCCTGACCCCTTAGGCCCTTTGAAGAAGTCAAAATCACCATCCCCAGATATAATGTCTTTCGAGGGAGTTTTTGGGTCCAAGTCTATTGTGTGTGGCCCAGAATTGGGGACGCCAAGAAAAGATATGCAAACCCTTTTCATTCCAATTTGCTGAGCATTTGCCGTGTGCCTGGTCTGTGTAGGAGCCTCACTCATACGGGCATCTCTCCAGCATCCCAAGGTGGTATTCGATGCTCCCACACTCAGGCCAAGGCCCACCTAGAGCCCAATTAATACATTACAGTGCAGTCATATTACACACCTGTCAAAAAGGAGAAAGCTCTACATGTAATGGATTCAAGGTACAGGTACAGAACAGCATGCACAATTTGCATATAAAGAGGAAGAAATATATAGGTATTTCTTAGGGACACAGAAACCACATCTGGAGGGAGACACTAGAAACTGGTAATGGTGGTTGTCTCTGAGGAGGGGATCTGGGTGGCTGCCAGGCAGGGGTGGGAGGGAGAGGCTTTACTACATGCCCCATCCCATGTCGGAATTTTTTTTTATCATGTGCAAGTATGAGCTTCATTAATTTTAAGGGTAGCAAAAGTTGCCCATCATAGAAGACTTGTTAAGTCCCTAACGGTCCAATCAATAAAATATTTTACAGCTGATAAAATGTCAAAGCCTATCTGCACACATAAGCCCTCCACAGCTCCCATCTCTCTAATTGGAAAAGCCACGATTTTCACTACACCAGGAGGCTCTGCAGGGTCTGGCCTTTGTGGCCCCTCTGAGCCAACGAGGCACCAGTCACAATACACCAGACATGCTCCAGCTTCAGCGACTTTGCATGTGATGCTCCCTTTTCCCTGGAATGTTCTCCCTGCAAGATGGCCTCTAGGCTCACCCCCTCATCTCCTCGGGAAAGCCTTCTCTGGCACCATTTCATCCCCCATGCCTCCTCCCTCCAGTCTCAGACTCCTTATTCCCCTTCCCTGCTTGCCTTTCTCCCCTGGACTCACCACTACCTGACAGAGTGTATGTTTTACTTATTTTGCTGATTGCCCTTTAGACCAGAGGTTGGCAAATACAGCCCGTGGGCCAAATCCAAACTGAGGTTTGTCTTGGTGGCGAGAGAGAAAGGCACGCAAACACAGGCGGGGGTAGGAGGGCAGAGAGAGAGGGAGGAGACTCCCCGCTAAGCAGGGAGCCCAACCCAGGGCTCGATCCCAGGACCCTAAGATCATGACCTGAGCCGAAGGCAGATGCTTAACCCACTAAGCCACCCAGGTCCTCCTAAATATTACATTTTTAAAAAAAGTTTACTTAGGTAATCTCTACCCCCAGCATGGGGCTCGAACTCATGACCCTGAGAGATCAAGAGTTGCATGCTTTACTGACTGAGCCACCAGGTGCCCCTAAATATTACATTTTGTCAATAAAAAAATGTGTAGAAATATGTTTTCTCTTGTTACAGAGAGAATATCCTCACTCTTGAGGCCCCCAAAACCTAAATATTCACTCTCTGCCCTCCATGGCTCCACCTGCGCAGGAAGTGGCTCACTCCCGAGATCTGCATACCCCACTAGCGCCTGCTTTCCAGTAGGGGCCTATGGACGAATGAACCTCAAGACTTCCAGTGAAAAACATTCAGGGGAACAGTGTATCTAATAGGCTGCCTTTTGTGCAGAAGTAAATAAGTCAATACCCACCGTGCAGGCCCAGACTATCCATGAAAGGTGACACAAGAATTCGGTTACATCTGAGGAGGGAAATGGACAGGGGTGGACTTCTCGGCCTCCTAGCCTTTTCGGAAAGGTATGAATGTTTTATTTCAGATACACGCATCGCAATTTCAAATACACTACTTTTTCATGGGAAACAAAACAAAACAAAACAAAAAAAACCCCAACCACCAGACTGCCTCTGAGACACGGTTTCCTCATCTGTCCAGTGGGGGTAATAAGAAGGGGGAGTTCTGGAACAGTCCTGGGTAACCAGGAAAAGGTGAGCACCCTGGTGGCAGGTGGCCTCGAGGGTGGCAGGTGTCTGTGAGTGGGCTCAGGGACACCCTGGAGCCAGAACTCTCCACAGCTGCCTCGCTGGTGCTCCAGGCCTGTGACAGGCCGCTGGGGTCTCTCCAAGGTGCAGAGCGCACCCTCCCCCATTCATCTCCCCCCAGCTTTCACCACCGGGGGCGCACACACACGCAATCTTTCAGACTACTCTCAAACTATCTCGCACACTAATTTGGCCTTGGCAGCCTCGCCCCTCGGACTGGCCTGCTATCGCCCTCTTATCTCCACCTTCCTGGCAAAAGGCTGAACCTGTCTCCAGGAAAAGCCCCAGGAGCCTCCTCTGTGCCCCACCCACACCCGGCTTTCGCACCTGTAGACCCCTGGGCCTCTGTGAACCTCCCGGGTGCGAGATACTGCCAAGCAGGGGAAAGTGAGTGCAAAGGGTTTCCTCGGGTCAGAGTCAGCTCTTAGCTTCAGACTCAAAATAAAATCCAAACCCTGCTCACGGCCCCCGAGCCGCTCTATCACCACCACTCTCCCCCTTGCTCATCCAGCCTTGCCGGCCGTCTTTCTGCTCCTCTTCACACAGGTTCCTTCCCATAGCAGGACTTTCGTCCTTACCGCCCCGCTGCCCGGAACACCCTCCCCAGCTCTTCCTAGAGCTCACCTCAGTTCAAGCATCACTGCAGAGAGGCTAATGTCATCGGACTTTCCTGCCTCTGTCACCCGGGCCCATTCGGTGCCCACAGCAAGCCCCGAGTGGGAGGCAAGATTATTAGCCCCATTTTAGAGATAAGGAAACTGAGGCTCAGAGGTGAGATACCCCCAAGTCACAGCGAATGAGCCGCAGAAGGTATCTGGCCCGGGAGGCTAGGCAATTGTGATAACCAAGCTTGAGGCTAGGCTATTGTGACAACCAAGTTGGACACAAACAAGGTCTCTGTGCCTGTGGAGCTCACAGGTGAGGGAGGAAGACAGGAAGAGGCAACTCACCAGCCCCAAGGGACGCAGGGTGAGTCAGAGGAGAGAGATCCAAACCGACTGCAGGCTGAGGTCACAGGATGGGCAGGTGAGAGGGGAAGGGCAGTGAGAGGACATTCAGGCAGCAGTGACCAGCGGCCACCATGATTGAGAAGCCCAGGGGCAGACGAATGTTCCAGGATGTGGGAACAGTTCAGGAAGGCAGAGCCCCAGGACCCTGCCAGTACTTTTCAAAACCAAAAATGTTTAAGTGGAGTTTAGGAAATCGTGATGTTTTTAATACTTGTGTTTATTTTATTAATACTTTTAAGACATATACACAAATTGCTGCAGAGCACAAAGCTGGGGCCCTGCCTAGCTCGACTGCCCATGGTTGTGAGGCCCCAGACAAGTCCCTTCCCCTCAACTACAACAGCCACCCAGGTCAGGAGCTAAAACCTCCGGAGCCGCCTCCGAAGCCCTCCGTGCACACGTGCACACACACATGCACACGCACACACAGGCGGGCGCGCACGCACACACACACACCCTCTCTCCTCACTTCACCTTGCTGCTCTCACTGATCTTGGACACAGGGTTTCCAGATAAAATACAGATGCCCAATTAAATTAGCATTTCAGATAAACAACAAATACACTTTTAGTATAAGACTGAGTGGGACAGACTTATTCTTTATCTGAAATTCAGAATTAACTGGGCTTCCCGTATTTTCATTTGCTAAATCTGGCGGCCCTACTTGGACTGGGCTCTGAGGAGCACGGCACGATCTCTAACCAGCCCCTGTCAATGTGCAGTTAGGTTGCTTCTCGAGAACTCTGGACCCACGAAAATCCCTGCATCGAGAACTCTGACCTTACCTAGAGCTGTATCTGCAGGGCGTGTTTGGAAAAGTGACTCAGTCACTCCTCTGGCGGAATTCCTGTGGCCAGGCCGCTGGGGCCACTGGGCCTCACACAGGCTCCCTCTGACTCGTCAGGCATGATTCTTTTCCCCCTGACTCTGCCTGTCTCTGTCTCCCTATTTCTGTCTCAACCTCGCTCTATCTGATCCAGCAGCTCTGCATTATCAAACACTCAGACGAGGAGGCAAAGACGTATTTGCAAGGATGCTCACTCTGGCACGGTCCACAATAGGCAAGGTGGAAACAATCTAAATGCCCACGGATGAAGTGTGGTCCACCCTCCCCAGGAGCACCACGCAGCCTTTAAAATAACATGACACTGACATGGGAATATGTGGGTGGATACATCTCGGGAGTGAAAACAGACAGCAAGGAGAACATTTGCCCATTTTGTTTCTTTTTTTTTTTTTTAAGATTTTTATTTATTTATTTGACAGAGAGAGAGATCACAAGTAAGCAGAGGCAGGCAGAGAGAGAGGCGGAAGCAGGCCCCCCCGCTGAGCAGAGAGCCCGACGCGGGGCTCGATCCCAGGACCCCGAGACAACCCGAGCCGAAGGCAGAGGCTCAACCCGAGCCACTCAGGCGCCCCCCCATTTTAAGTTTCAAACAGAAATATGGTGATTCAAGGACATGTAAGTATTCCACTACCGACAGGATGGGTTGTTGTCTGGTTGTTTGTGGGGTGGGGTGAATCGTTTTGACGTTCTTCTTTATATTTTTCTGCTCTATGTGTCTTCTGTTATTTTAACAATAAGCATTGATTTTTAACACTGCGTATTTGCTTTACGATTTTCAACACTGTGCCTATTTCCTGTCCTATCTACATATTTATACACAGGCATCACTTTTTTCGGAACCATTTAAGAATAGAGACATCATGTCCTTTACTTTTAAATTCCTCTATGCATACCTTTCAAGAACAAGGATATCCCCCTTATGTAACTACATAATTGTCAAAATTGGGAAATCTAACATTGATAAAATACTGTTTCTTACTCCACAGTCCATATTCCAATGTTAGCAATTGGCTCAATAATATCCTTTATGGTAACCCCCCTTCCCCCCATCAGGGGTCCAATCAGAATCACGGAGCACGGCAACTAGCTGTCACACCTTTGTAGGCTCCTTTAATCTGACCTTGACAGTTAGTAAAAGTTCTGGCTGTTTTGTAGAATGTCCCTCAATTTGGATGACTTGCTTGATGATTCCTTAGGATTAGATTCAGGTTAAAAGCTTTTCTGCAGGGAACCTCAGAATTGGTGCTGTGTCCTCAGTGCCTCCCATCAGGTGACCCTTGGTTTGTCCCATTATCAATGATACTACCGTTAGTCACTTGGTGAAGGTGTCTGCTGGGTTTCTCCACTACAAAGTCACTAATTTCTCCTTTGCAGATAATTTGTGGGAAGATCATTTGAGACCAAATAGTTCAAATGATTTTTATTTTTTAAAGATTTTATTTATTTATTTGACAGAGAGAGCGAGAGAGGGAACACAAGCAGGGGGAGTGGGAGAGGGAGAAACAGGCTTCCTGCTGAGTAAGGAACCCAGTGTGGGGCTGGATCTGAGGACCGTGGGATCATGACCTGAGCCCAAGGCAGACGCTTAACAGCTGAGCGACCCAGGCACCCCTAGATGATTTTTAGAATTGGAAAAGGTATCACTAAAGTCTTATGACCTCTAAGGACTAAGCTTGTCCACCTGATTCTAAACACCTGAGTCGCTGCCCCACCCAAGCTACAAGAGGTTTGTTGTAACACTAGCCTGCCTTACATTATGTAGGGATTTCCTAAATTAGCCTAAGGATGCATTTTACCTGAGGTTCTTTCTAAAAGATACAGACTCCCAGGCCCCACCCACGCCTACCAATCAGAAAGTCCAAGGGAAGGGCCTGAGAATCTACTTTATAGCAAGTGACTCCCAGGTAATTCATGTCTTCAGGCCAAGTTTGGGAAACACCCCACTTAATAATAGCACTTAGTCATCAAACATTTGTAGCTGCTAGCTGCTTAGGAAGGCGTTGGGTGGTCTCAGGAATGGATGAAAAAACAGTAGTGACATTGGTAGTTCATTTATTAAGCATTAAACACTTCGTTCGTTCCAGGCCTGTACTTTAGCTTTATGTGATTAAACTAGGTTCCCATAACTCTATGAGGAAGACACTCATTAAGCCCATTTTACCGATGATAAGGAAACCAGAGATCAGAATAATCTGTCCAAGGTCACAGAGCTGGCAGTGTGGGTGCTGGGAACAGGGTGCTGTGCAGTGTGCCTGAGACCAAGCGTCTGATCGCACCTCCCTGCTGCAACGCCACGTCGCTGGGTCCCTGCTTGAGCAAATTACTCATCCTCTGGGGCCTCCACTCCCTCATCTGGGTAATGAGAATGCTATTAGTGTCTCTCCTGAAGGACTGGTTAGGAGGATTCAATGAGATTGACTTTTCCAGAGTAACCTGAGTGCCTGGCTTTGATCACCTTTCAGGAATTTGAGGATTAAATCAAAATTATTTGTGGGTAGGCACCGTGTCAGGAACCAGGGATGAGAAGGATTATCACCATCGTTATTCCTGTATTCGTAGCGCCCCAGTGAGCCCCAGATGGGACGCTCCGCACACACTAAGGAAGGTCAGGCGATAAGGAGATGAATACAGGCAAGAAAGCATCCAGGGACCAGATCGAGGGCCTGGGCAGATCAGGTTTCCACCAGGCAGTGGCCATCGTGTCTTGCCGGCCTGCCTGAGTCTCGCTCCCTCTGCCCAGCAAGGCCCTGCTCCTGCACTTTCACTTTGAGGGCCAGCGTCCCCGAGGACAGCAGGCTCAGTCCCCGGCTCTAGGAGACACGGCCCCCTTCAGGCTCTCCCCTACCACCACACAGGCCCCTACTTCCGGGCGACAGAAAGGAAGTACTATTCAAAAAAGAGCCCCCATTTAGCTCCATTTCAATGCTAGGAATACTTATTGAAGGGACTTGGGGCCAAGTATGGAGGACAGAAGCACACAAAAACGGGCACAGTCCTTGCCCTCAAGAGCTTAACTTCTTAATATGGGAGCACAAGTAACTGCACAAGTAATAACCTAATGAGAAGGTGTGAGTGCCTAGCACACAGCAGATGTTCAGAACATTTACTGTGCTAATACACACGGAGTAGGATCTACAGACTTAACCAATAAAAACACACAACACCCGGGGCGCCTGGGTGGCTCAGTCGGTTAAGCGTCTGCCTTGGCCTCACGTCATGATCTCAGGGTCCTGGGACTGAGCCCCACGTCCAGCTCTCTGCTCAGCAAGAAGTCTGCTTCTCACTTTCCCTCTGTGCCCTCCCTCCCTCTCTCAAATAAATAAGATCTTAAAAGAATACACAACACCCAGTTAGATGTGAATTCCAAACAAACAACAAACAACTTTTCAGCATGAATATTCCTGGCTTTCATTTCCTGACTTGAGCAATTGTACTTCTGTGAAATATGTGATACATATTTATACTAAAAAGTTATGTTGTTCCCTTGAAATTAACATGTACCTAGGAGTCCTGTGTTTTACCCAAATATTGAGCAATGAGGTCACAGAAGTAAATAAGACAAGAATCCTAACCTCAGGGAACTTATGGCATAGTAGGGGTATTTATCCAAGAGTTTAATAAATACCCTTAGTATCAGAAGTTTCTACAGGAACATCAGACATGAAATTCTTATCTAGACATCCAAAGTGCAATTGGGAGGCAAAGACAGTGGGGGAAGTGGCGGGGGGGGGGGGGGGAAGGGGATGCAGCAACACCGAATATTCCAGACGGATGGTGGGAGACACCACACACCTGAGGCGCAGAAAGGCTCATATGATCAGAGCACAGTGAGTACGCGTTCGAGGAGCTGAAGCTGGAGAGGCAGGCAGGGGGCAGAGCACAGGGGACAGGGCACAGGGGGCAGGGCACAGGGGGCAGGGCACAGGGGGCCTGGAGGGCCATGTCCAGGTGTTGGGACTTCATCTGAGGGCATCTGGAGCTTTTGAAGGGTTTTAAAGGTATGATCCTGGGGCGCCCAGGTGGCTCAGTGGGTTAAGCCTCTGCCTTCGGCTCAGGTCATGATCTCAGGGTCCTGGGATCGAGCCCCGCATTGGGCTCTCTGCTCAGCAGGGAGCCTGCTTCCCCCTCTCTCTCTGCCTGCCTCTCTGCCTACTTGTGATCTGTCAAATAAATAAAATCTTAAAAAAAAAAAAAAAGGTATGATCCTTCTGGCTGTGTGGGGGAAGATGCACTGAATGTTGGCTACAGAACACTGGAGAGGCCAGAAGGAAAGCTGTGGCAATAATTCAGGTGAGATCATGGTGCTGGTGGCAGCAGGCTAATGAGAAAACACAAGTGCGCTGTATGGGAGCTAAACTCAGCACAATCTTGTGATATGGGGTGTTGGGGGGGACAAAGGAGATGATGATAAAGATGATACTCAGGCTAACTCTTGAGCCACTAAGGCATGGTGGCCTCCCCTCCCGTAAGGCGGTGGGAGAAGAAGGACCTAGAGCGGGGTGCGGTAGTAAGAGGGCAGATGAGGAGTTAGTCTGGGCCATGCAGAACTGAAGATCCCCTTCAGTCACGCGGTGGAGAGCTCCAGGAGGAAGCTGGCTCTGTGGGCCTGGAGCTCCAGAGAGCTGCCTACTCTAGAGCTATGGGTCCGCGCCCATCAGCAAGCAGAGGGTAAGGAAAGCCAAGGGAAGAGTGGTGAGTGGGGGAGGGAGTTTGCCCAGGGACAGGAGGTGAGGTGAGATGGAGTCTAGGGCAGAGTCTGAAAAATTCCAACAGCTAGGAGAAGGGAACCAGGAGGCGGCAACTGCCAGGGAAAAGAACATGGCAGAGAAACAGGAAGAGAAACCAGATGGTGTCCCGACAGAGAAGCCAGCAGAAGTAACTGTTTCTAAAAGGAGGGAGGGGTCAAGAGCACTAAATAGGTTGAAGATGGAAACGGAGGATTAACGTGTCTGCTGGAGTTAGTGACAGGCCTTGTCTTTGGTGAGGGGCAGGGTACAAAGCACACATGGGAGCAGTTCAGGGATAAAATTGGGAAGGAAGAGAAACTGAAGCAGTGAGTGAGGAGAACCAGTTCAAGATGTCTAGGTATGAACATGGAGGAGAGATATGGGCCAGCAGTTAGATGGTGGAGGAAACCCAAACATGTTCAAATGCTGTTTGGGAGAAGAGCCAGTAGTAGGAGATACTCGAGTCACAAGAGAGTGAGGGAGAAGGCCCAGGTGGAGAAAGGAGAGAAGGTCTAGATGATGCTCTAAGCCCATGGACTTCTGGCTTCTACTTCCTTTATGAAGTAGGAATATTTACTATTTACTACGTGGCTATCACTTATTAATCCCCTACCACGAACACTTAATCAATTTGTAATTCTGCATTGGATTAATGTGTCCCCAGTGCCTAGCACAGTGCTGGCACATAGCAGGTGCTCAGTAAACACGACATATGTCTGAGTATGAGGAAATCCTCCTTCTCCAGTAGGAAATTTTAAAAAGTTTTTCTGGCCAAATTGAACGTGAGAGCTTTCACCACTGCAAATGAAACACTCAAATGCCTGATTCATCCTTACTTGTGTATCTACACCAAACGTAGAGATATTTTGTCTAGTCATACATTTTAAGGATTCCATTGATCCACACCCATCTCTGCAGCAAAACAGCACATGTCCTCAGACTAATTTCAACAGTGCGCCGAGCACGTCCTGGTGTTGCTTGAGAGCTGGCACGTTCTCTGTGTGCAACGAGAGACCCTGGAAGTCTTAGGCCAAGGCCAAAGCACCCACTCCCCAAATATCCCTGATTCCCCCACAACTGCCACTGGGGGGGGGGTTCCCTTCAATTCAGAAAGACACCTCCACCCACCGAATCATCCAGGCCCCAAACCCTGGTGTTGTTCTTGACCCCTCACTTGCTTTCACACTTCCCTTTTAGAGTGGGGTGCCCTGGGTGGCTCAGTGGGTTAAAGCCTCTGCCTTCATGATCTCAGGGTCCTGAGATCGGCTCAGGTCATGATCTCAGGGTCCTGGGATCGAGGCCCGCATCGGGCTCTCTGCTCAGCGGGGAGCCTGCTTCCCCCCCCTCCCCCGCTCTCTGCCTGCCTCTCTGCCTACTTGTGATCTCTCTCTCTCTCTGTCAAATAAATAAATAATTTTTTAAAAAAGATTTTTATTTATTTATTTGACAGAGAGAGAGATCACAAGTAGGCAGAGAGGCAGGCAGAGAGAGGGGGAAGCAGGCTCCCCGCAAAGCAGAGAGCCCGATGCGGGCCTCGATCCCAGGACCCTGAGATCATGGTAGAGGCTTTAACCCACTGAGCCACCCAGGCGCCCCAATAAAGAAAATCTTAAAAAAAAAAAAAAAAAAGAGAGAAACACCTTTAGACAACCTTGCCACTACATTGTCAGCCACCGTTCTCATTCCCCTGGACTCCTGTGGCCACCCCCTCCCTAGTCTGATTCTTCCTTCCCTGCTACGGTCCCTTCTCCACAGGCAGCCAGAAGATTCCTCTTTAAACCCAGGCCGGGTCTTGTCACTCAGTACCTCAAGCGCTCCCATCTCGGCTCCAGAAAAGCCCCAGATCTGCCCTCCACAGCCCCTTGCTGACACGCTGCCTCACAACAGCACCCTCGCTGCAGTGGCCCAGTGTCACACATGGGCTCCCACCTCAGAGCGTCGGAACTGGTTCCCTCCAGGAATGCTCTTCCCCCACCTGGTCAACGGCCTTGTCCCTTATCTCATTCAGGTCTCAGTTCAAACGTCACTTTCCTGACCTGTTTTGGATGACAAGGGATTTCAAAGGACAGCCACCGTGTGTAATGTTAGACCTGGAGGAAAGGAAGGCACAAATGGCGACTTCCTGATGTGCAACCAGAGTGCGAGACTTACCCAACTGGAACTTAGCCGAAGGTGGCGGGATGAAGGCGGGGGTAAGAGGACGCATGGATCAGTGGCTTGAGTACTTACTGGGACCGTCCACAGCAAGAGGGAATGACGCAGAAGAGGCAGACACATGGAAGGAGGAAACTGGAGATGCTGAGCTCAGTTTGGGCCACAGTAAGTCTAAGATTCCTCCGGGACTGGGGCTGGAATGGCCACGCCCAGGAGGTAAGGCTAGCAGCTGAGCGCCGGAGAGCACACCCCATGCAGCAGGCGCCACGCCAGGCTTGTGCTGCTTCTCGAGTCCCTATTTCCTCAAGAGGCAGCTACTCCTGGAAACGCACGACTACATAAAAGCAATACTTCTACCTTTGTTGTAAATACACGTCATTAAAAATATGTAGATACTTGAGTAGTTCATTTGCAATGCTAAAAGTTCTTACGTCCAATTTGGCCAAAAAACTTTTATAATTTCCTTCCTGAAAAAAATGAATGACTTCCTATATTCAGGCACATAGGCTATTTACTAAGCACCTTTTATGTGCCAGCATGGTGCTAGGCACACATTCATCAACTGTGTAATTATAAACTGTTAAGGATTAATAAACGGTAGCTATTTAATAAATAGTAAATACCTCCTCCTTTATAAAGACACTAGAAGCCAGAAAATTATTCCCATTTCATTGTAGGGAAACAGGTTCAGAAAGGGAAAGTATTTGCCCGAAGTCCCACAGCCAGTGGCAGAATGCAGAACTTAAGCATGCCACGACCTCGGATCTTAATGCACGAGACCCTTTACTACGACACTTCGGGGCTGCTGCTAAGTCATCGGAATGGAGCTGAAGCCACGTGTCTAAATAAAGCCTTGCTTCAAGGAGCACGGTCGCTTCTCACCGCTCCGGAGCTCCCAGCTGTGAGGAGGGAGGGTTGTGTTCATTTTCCAGAGAGGATGAGCTTGGTGAGGCCCAGCCGGTGAAGTGTCAGAGCTAAAATCGGAGCCGGATGGGACTCGTGACAGACGAGCACTTCCCCTTAGAGAAACAATCTTCTGGAGCCTCTGCAGGCCCAGACTTCAGCAAAAGGTGGTTACTAAAACCAGGAATTACAGCTTACCAATCGGATAAATTAGGAAATTTATTTATATTTCACCATTTAAAAGCCAGAACATAACAAATTTCACTTTCTGGAAAGTCATCTTATTAGAAATACATGAAGTGCACTTAATACAAGGAAATCGGTTTCTTGCTACCACCGGTGAAATGGACACACTCATCCGTTCCCTCAAATGAAGGCTTTGTCAAACTTCCCTCCAAACTTAGACCTCTCACTTCAGGGAGGTCAGAGTGAACTTTTTCCAGAAATGACAGTGAAGACACAGACCTTAACATTTGAGCCCTCCCAAGCAACATCGCATTAGAAAGAATTACTGCGCCCCCAAAGGGCCCCGTCTTTGCTGGTTACTAGGCATCTGCAGCCCCCACTGGCGGAGGGAGAGGCCCACAACAGCAGCACACACAGGCGCCAAGCGCGCAGCCACTTGCAACCTCAGCCACTGACCAGAATAACTTTCCATGCTCAGTGGAGAGAGATCGGACACAAAAAAGTGAACCTAAAGCCACACGCCTCTTGGTCAATCAGAGGTTCTGCTCCTACAGATTAGACTTACAGCTTGTAGCCCTGTATTTATTAATATTCGTGAAACATGGTGAACTTCAAGTTTCTTGAGCTATTAACAAAGCAAGCTTCCAGCAGACAGTTTCTATCAACAAGTGCTCAGAGGAGACGTGTTTGCCTTCTGAACAGTGTGTCCTCTCAGAAAGAGACAGCAGGCTGAGATACTAGATTTCCTATAACCTCTGCTTTAGAAGGCAGGTTTTCACACCCTGATTTACACGTGGAAACCAATGTCATAAGGAAACCATTTGTGATAGGAAAGCAATACTCAGTTTAATCTAAGTTACCAAATAAAAGATAAAATAACTACAGTATCCACTGGAGCCCCTAAACCTCTTCCTTCTTATTCATTGGAGGACTCCTTCTCGTGCTTCAAGGATAAGAATGTAAGCAGGCTCCCAAATAGAGAGGTAAACATGACTCAGACATTTGAAAATACAGCATTAGTTTGAAAATCAGAACCAAAAAGCTATGGCCCTCACACTGCTCTTAGCTGACCTTCCTCCCCGCTTATGGATAATTGGAGTTTAACTTTCCTAACCTAGAAACACTTATTCTCACTAAAAACATATGGTTACACCTTATCCTAAAAAGGCACCATGCAGGCATTTAAGACTGAACCAGTTAATTCTAAGGGTGTGCAGGAGTGGTAGGAAAATATCACTAATCAAAACTTCCAGCATCAGATCAAAGGACCAACGAACAAGAACTTCCAGAAGGAGCTCCGTCAGCGATCAGACACACACACCTCAGGGACAAGGAGAGGAGATGCTGGTCTCATTTGTGCTATTCGTGACCCAGAAAAGGTCCTGGCTGGCTCAGAGGACCTGAGAGATGAACACTAGATGGGAGGAACAAGTATGAAACAAGGACAGGTGGAGAAGCTGGCTTCTCTTCCAGAGGAGGAAGCAGAAGCTCCAGGAAGTAGCTGAGGAGCAAAGACCAGACATGTGACAGAGTGAACGGGAGGGCAGACCGCAAAGGGAAGGACGGCTGGGACCTGGAGACGTCTTTCTCTGTCAGAAGGGACCCTATGCTAACACCACAGCTCACTTCCAGGCCCGCTGTACATTTAAGGTGTAGGAGTCACATGTTTCACGCCTAACACACGACAGAAGCTCTAGAACAGGAGACGGACAGCAGAGACTGCTCACTGATCGATGAGGGACCGCTGCAACACCTGATTCATCATGTCCTCTTCATCCACATCGTAATCCTATGGGCGAAACAGACACGCGGCCTCAGCACCAGTCACAGCTGCAAAGACTCACGTTCAGTAGGAGCGGGGCAGCCCGGGGACGGTGGGCTCCGGAGGCGACCACCCCAGGACTGATCCTGGCTCCAGGGTGCGGCACCAGCCCCAGAACTGGGGGCCAACTGCTTGCTTGATCTCTCTGTGCCTCTGCTGCCTCATCCTGACAATGGAAATCCTGATGGCTCAGCACAGGGACTATGAGGACCAGAGGGCATGTGCATGGAGGGGGCACAGACCAACTACTCAAAGGGGAGTACACTGGAGTCAAACTGGCCTTTTTAATCCAATGAGGCCAAATTATCTACTTGGATAGAACTTGGGAATCTTATTCCTCTTACAGCACTAACAAAAAGGACAGTTATTTTGAAGTCTGAACCTCAGACACTCTCTTAGACTGAGAATAAACATCCTTGTGACAACTTAGGAGTCACGCTTTCATTCTCAGGTCCTGAAATACAACTGTTAAGACTGAATACTACTCTAAGACCCTCACGACATGTATCTGTAAACAAACCAGCCCTTTACCCCGAACAGTTGGAATAATTTATCCAGTACGATTATGCCAAGACAACAGTGGGTCCCTTCAAAACTGCTCAGTTCTAGGGAAAAGATACAAACTGGATGAACACCTTTGGCGAGTGGATGTATTTTGTTTGACCTGAAAAGTCCTTTAAAAAAATATGTGATACTTCCTGGATCAGAATGTCCAGGCAGAATGTCCTGGAGAGACTTGCGGGGGTAGGTGGAGGAGACAGGCAATACTACCCCTCTATCTCCACACGCTAACGATCAGTGGGAGCTGATGGCAACATAACGTGGATAGGATACCGAACAGTTTGCAAATCCTCACGAGGACCACAGCCATTACGTCCCTGGTCCCCATGAGCATCTGAGCGTCAAGATCCTAAGCCGGGTTCTGTAACAGGTAAAAAAACTACACATACCAAAAGAAAGTGAGAAACATTTTTGGGAAAAAACCCAGGGAGCAAGCTTTCACTATGTTTCACTGCAGATGACTGGCCAATTCGCCTTCTTAAATACCACACATCAAAGGCTCTGGCCACTCACCGGGTTCATGAGTACGGACCACACAGCTGCTGTTCCAGGGAGCCCATCACATCAGTGACAAAACTCAATAATGGGACCCACAGTTCTTCAGGTAAGAGAAGGGAGATCCTTGTGCTGCTCCCCCAGGGGAAGGATCAGGGCCCGGGCTCCAGACTCACCACAAAAGTGTCGTAAGAAAACTGATGCCGGCGCTGGATGTGCTCTATGAAGTTGGTGCTGCGGTAGTTGGGGTCTCCCCAGGGCATCGAGGCACATATCGGGCAAACCTTTCAACAAAGAAGCACAGTCTTAGGCACCTGACACTTGAGCTGACGTTAGCCCTCTGTGGCCTGTATCTGGCCTCCTTTCCTCCAGGGCAGCTTTCCCGACACATCAGTTTAGGGCCTGGCCACTCCTTCATGGGCACGTTCTTATCCCGGAAAACACTGTCGGTCTCCTCCTCGGGTCACATGACAGGTGAGAGTGCATCAAGGCTTCGGGCATGACACCACCCTTTTCTGACCCCCTACTGTGACCAGGACATGTGTCAGCCCAGTTGGGGTCTGGGCCGTCTGACCCAGCACACAAAGTGATCCAAAAGCACAAAGAAAACCCAGGAAAGGACAGATGAACCATATCCCGAGGAAGTAAACCACAGCCTTCTGCGCTATTTTTACAAAGTCAATGCTCAGATGAGAGGGCTGAGACTGAAAAGCCCTCATGTAAGAAGTCGATGTGGGCTTTGAAGACTGGGAGGTATTTGGAAGGACAGACAGAACATGAAAGCGTGCTCAGGGAGACAGGCAGTGGCACAGAGGAGAGGCCACAGGGCAGCAGGATAGGCCAACAGCCAGGCGGTCAGTCTGGCTAGAATGGAAAATTAGAGATGGACAGAGAGGAGCTGGGCTGGGGAGGGCAGCAGGCCTAAGCGGTCGGCTTGGAAATGGAACCCCACCATTTACAAGAAGACAGAGGGACGAAAGGGGTTAGATCAGTCTGAAATGGTGGAAGGCTCCTTGGTGGAAGGAGCTGGGCTGGAAACTGTCGCTGTGGGGCTGGAAGGTGGGTCGGGTCCAGAGACAGAGGAGGTGGCAGCCTCCAACGGGAAAGGGCTGAAACATTACCAGTTAAGGAGTCTATAGATGGAAAGGGAACAGAAGGAAGGGCCAACAGCTGAAGGAAGAGAGGCTTCAACAGAGACAAAACCACCAGAGGGACTTCAGGAAGCCAAAAGAGGGGGGAAAAAGAGAAAATTAGCCTGCAGTACCAGAAACCGCAGAGTACTCTAGCACTATCAAATTTATGAGTGCACTTAACCTTTAACCAAATTAACCCAGATCTAAGACAATATTTTATAAATATAAACACAGGCAAAGATGTGTTAAAAATTTATGTCTGCATTGTAAAACTTAGCGTGCAACGTAATTTCCAATCTACAGAAAAGTAGATAATACTCTGATGACCCATCCCTTATCCCCAACACCTAGATTTTAGTTTGGCACACTTATTTTGGCAAAAAATGAGGCATTTTAAAGTAAGACATGGTATCTCACCCAGGTTCCAGTACTGGCTCTGCTGCTAACTAGCTCTACAATGTAGTCAATCCGCTTAACTTGGATGGCACACAAACTTCCTCGTTTACTCCCTTCTAAAAACTGCAGGGCAGGATGGCTGTAGGAAATGAATTCCAGTCTCTACATTTTACTTAACATCCATTATCATTCTTGTAATTACCAAAATAGTTAAGCTTATCTGGCCAACTTTAACGGAAAATGTGTAGTGGGGGCAGGTGGGTGGTGTTTGTGTATCTCTTCACATTTGCTCTTTCAATGGGTGATCAGTTATTAAGAATCACAACTAAAACATCTTGAAGAAAGAGCTGAAACCTTGGCTTCGGGTATTTTTTTTTTTACAGAACATAACTCTTTTCTTGCCCACTGTAGCCAAAGAATGCACACTGTGAAGCTACTCTGGAATCACAGAAAAACAGCAGGTTCGATGCCCATTTCGGGTTGGCATCTTGCTACAGAAATTTCAAAAGTCATCTATGTAATAAAAATATAAATCTGAGAAAGACAAATGTTAATATCAAATGGCGAGGCTGTTTATTTTTGAGAATAATCAATTCTCTGTGAGTGCTCTCTCATGAGAGGCTGGCTCTCTCTCACCATAGTGCGGTGTTTCAGTTTTAGATTGGGTTTACTTCTATTAAATAAAAATGGCAAATGGTAACATAATGCATTTATCATATCCAAACAGAATAAAATGCAAGAATATAAAGAAATACTGGGAACTAACAATATAAAAGGGAGCTGGAAAACTAGGTGAAGGGGCCAGAGAGACACTTTTTACATCATGAACTGACTACATATGAAGAAAACGTATTTTAAAAATTGCAAAGACGGGGTAGGGAGCCTGGGTGGCTCAGTCAGTTAAGTGTCTGTCTTCAGCTCAGGTCATGATCCCAGGGTCCTAGGATCAAGCCCCACGTTGGGCTCCCTGCTCAGTGGGGAGCCTGCTTCTCCCTCTCCTTCTGCAGCTCCCCCTGCTTGTGCATGCACTCTCTGTGTCAAATAAATAAAAAGAATCTTAAGAAAAAAAAAATACAAAGAGGTGACAGAAAGCAAGGACTCAAGAAGTCAGCTGGGACCATGGAGAATATGACTCAGCGGGGGTGGAGGCTGAATCTGGAGGGGATAAAGAAATGGGTTCAAAGAGCAGCAGCTGGAAAACAATAAGCTCGAGAGAAAAGATCAATTGAACATTATCTAGGGAGAGAACAGATCGAGTATTCCTCTCACCAATGAGCCAGGGAAGATGGGCATGTCTGAAGGAAAACAAGAGTGAGGCGTGGGTAGAGAGCAAAGCTGAGGTAAGAAGAGACAAGACACAGGACAGGGCAAGCTGCAGGAGCAGGGATAAGTCTTACTTTGGGCTGGGCCCTATGCTCGGTCCTCTGTGTGAGTCTGAGGACGCAGGTAGAGCCAGACTTAGAAAGGAGCCTTTTCCTCAACACGAAAAGGAACGATAAGGACAAAGAACAAGGGCTGCAAATTCAAGTGCTCACAGGGCCCAGATCAGTAAGGCATGTGAGCGAAGGAGGACAGGTGTAAGCCCGTCCCATCTAGAGGGGCAGCAACTACTCTAGGCCAGTTGGCTCTTGCCAGAACTTCCAGTTTCTTAAATGCAGATTATCAAAACCGAGAGTCTTCTGGTTTTTAAAGGCTATAAGGGAAGGTAAAATGTGTATAGGCCACACATATCCCATAGACGGCCAGTCTGTGACCTCAGGGGTAGATCAGAGAGTTCCTGAGACAGAAGGAGAGAGAAAGAAGAAAGGAATTCACACCTGATACTCTGAACTCAGTTAAAAGCAGGATTCAGTGTTACCTGGAAAAGATGAGGACGGTTCATGCCGGGAACTTATTGCAAACAGAGTCCCCAGAAGAGCTACCAGAGAGTATGTGTGCCTAGCAGCCACAGGGCCTGGCTGAAAATGACTTACGACGAGCCAAGCTCGCCAAGTTCCCTAGTGAGGGGTGTTGGGAAAAGCAGACAAGAGGGAATTTATCTGTCAAATCTGTCACAGCACAATGGTAAGAACTCAGGGAGCCCAGTGTAAAAAGTGGCTGTACTAACCAGAATGTGGACCTGGTAAGTCAACAGAAGACCTAAGGTATTCTCAAACAGGCCAGCTATATCTTAAAATTTGCAAAACAACAACAACAACAAAAACACACACACAAAAAAGAATGCCACCAGACCTAATCCTATTCACAAAAGCTCATGCAAATTCTGAAGTCCATGCACCACCTTTTAAGGCAAGGGAGCTGAAGTGTGCCCCAAAAAGTAGGTATACAGGTCAGGAGAACAGTCTGAGATAAATGGGAAAACTGAAACCAACTAAGGAGTAGGTTGTATCAAGACCTAGCCTGTCAATGACATTAAGAGGCAAGGGGGCACCTGGCTGGCTCAGTCAGTGAAGTGCGTGACTCTTGATCTAGGGGTTGTGAGTTCAAGCCCCATGTTGGGCGCAGAGCTTACTTGGGGGAAAAAAAAGAGGAAAGGGTAATACTGCTGACACGGACCACATCCAAACATTAAAACACAACAGAACTACATGCCAGTCTGTGATCAGTCAAAAGACTGATAAGCACTTTCCTAATAACTTCATATGCATTCTGTTTCTCCACAAACTACTCTCAAAAGGAAAATGGTAGCTTTACAGAGGACAAACCTTGTGGACACCAAGGGATCCAAGGTAACGTTACCAACGACGGGGCCAACGAACAGCACGTGACCCCTGATGTGGCACCCGGAGGACACATGGCTTATGGAATGATGAGAAATCAAACACAAACTGAAGGACATCTTACAAAACAACCGGCCTGTCCTCTTTAAAAATGTCAAGGTAATGAAAGGCAAAGAAAAGCCAAGCACTAGAGACATGACAGCTACGTGTAACACAAAGATCCAGGATTTGGGGGCAGAATGATATTGCCATGACGGATATCACAATTATTAAAATTTCAGGGTATTCCGCTTTTTTTTTTTTTAAAGTAATCTCTATGGCTAGCGTGGGGCTCGAACTCACAACCCTAAGAACAGGAGTCGCATGCTCTACGGAGACTGAGCCAGCCAGGCACGCCTACAATTGTTAAAATTTAAACATGAATTCTCTATTAGATATTAAATTGTGTCAATGTTACATTTCCTGAGTGTGACAAACACAAAATGTGATTTTGTAAGAAAATGTTCTTGTTTCAGGAGATACACGCTCCTGATATCATGATATCTTTAACTTATTACTGAATGGTTAGCAAAAGATATGTACATATAGAGTATCATTAAGCAAATAGGGTAAAATGTTATTAATCCGTGAATCTAGGTGAAGGGTACACAGGCGTTCACCGTACTAATCCTGTTCATTTTTCTGTAAGTTTGACTTTTTTTCATGAAAAGGAAAACAACGAAACCTAGTTCCTCTTACCACAGATTTGGTATCCGTGCTATGGGATAACTTGCAGTGTTCCACTAGTCCTTCTTGATCAAAGTTCTTCTCGGGACAGTAAGGGCAAGGAAAAGTGTAACGGTTTGGGACATTCCTGGAAGATGAAAGGCAGGGAAAAAAGAAACCTCTCTGTGAGTACTTTTCCACACTTCAACCACCGTACCCTCCAAAAAAGGAGCAATGTTCAATGTGTTATGACAGGGATTCTGACGATCACTTCAGAATCAGGTCAAGAGTTGAAAGCAACAGCGGAGCTGACACTTGAAGGGAGCATCAGAGTCCTCCACACCCCACCCCCCAAACCAAAACTGCTATCAGGTGTAGCCAGATTAACAACTATACCTCCACTTTCCCAAACTCCTACAACTAAACCCTTGAATGTGCCAAGTGTCCACTGTCTTCATAGCCAAAGCTGACCTCTGCCTAAGGGAGTGTTTTGAGTCATTTACCTTGGCTGAAGGGAGGCATCCTTGGTGGTGGCCTTCACACCTTCCATGATGTAATTCTGGTATTTGGAACAGGTAGCCACGTGGGCCCGGATCTTGGAGAGGAAAAACTTGGACAGGAAGAATCAGAGCCCACAAGTTAGTCAGGGCCAACAGAGTCCCAAAGCAAGGTCAAGATGAAAACCAGACCTGTACCACCCTGGCAAACAATCTCACCAGACTCCTGGCTATGCTGACAGGGGCAGAAAGCACGTTTGTTGCAGGGTTTTCGTTAATATCAAGGCTGTCTGACTTGACCAACCCAGGATGTCTACTTCCACTCAAAGTAACTCTTCTAGGGTTTGCTTTTATTCAAGGTATGCTCTCTGCTCACATACTCCAAACCCAGGGAAGGTTTAAAAGTTTTCCACATAGCTTTTAACCTAGTCTCCTCACAGCAAGCCAAGAACCAAATTTCATTATGTGCAGCAGGAAAAAGCAATCATTTAAGTAAAAGACACAAAGACCAGCAATTCTAGTTAAAGTACAGAATGCCAGATTGTGATAAATGATCTTAAAAAAACAGAAATCTGAGTTATATTTTTCTTATAAAAACTAGTCTTTGCAAGATGGAAAGAGAAAGAAAACCTAGAGGAGAGTGCTTCATCGGAGGTGTTCTACAAGGAAAGAAAAAGTATAAGGAATGAGAAGAGGTAAAGGAAAGATAAACATTTTTGGAGGTATAGCACCCTTGGAAATACAATACAATCACTAATCTTTAAAGATGGAGAAAAATCAAAAGTATACAGAAAAAAACAAAAAACCCATCATGCATGCATAAAGTAATGGGTAATTTCATTTCAATATCCTGAGTTTTGAAATTAAAGGAAACCACAAGGAAAAAAGAAAGCTTTGTAATTTGAGTTCCAGCTTACCATAATGCTCCTTTCTGTCTTACCTCCATCTAAAGAACTTGACTTCAAGCCACCAACCAAAAAGCTCCCAATTAAAAGGGATGGGAAATAGCCCTAATTCAGAGTGATAACCACTTTGTACCCTTAGCACTAAATCACTCTGAAAGGAAGGAAATAAGGAATATCCATTCTATGGCCATCCATACTAACGTGTTAAAGAAATGAAACTGACATGTCTAGTAAGTCATTAAGTGAAAAAAATTTTTAAAAAGTGAGAAAAACCTCTAGAATTATAGTATGCTATTTTGTGAAATTCCTACATTTGTGTTTGTAAAAACCTTACCTCTGTGTTTGTCAAAGGGCAGAAAATGTTTTGCCCTTCTAAATTAAATCACTTTTAAAGAGGTAATCTCTGGAGTGGGGAACAAACATACATTATTTTGTATGTTTGTATAGTCCAAAATAAACAAAATCATGATTTCAAAACCTGTAAGGCCGTATCGCTTGGAAAATAAGACAATGGTATTTCTCCTTTATAATTATATAGATAGTGAAATAAATACATTTGATTGTAACATGATTATACAAAAGAGCATGGATGCATTTCAAATGTTAAGTATTGCTCTTATAATCACATAATTTCATAATGACCTTTATGTCATTATTTCTCCCTATCAAGTACTAAGAAGTTCAAATATTTTTTTATATCCATAATGATATAGATTGTAACATTTCCCCTCAAACTCACGGCAGCAGGTAACTTTTTTGAGATGCTGATCTCATTTTATATTTAAAAAATTAAGAAATAGCATCCTATCATTATATTCTAATGGAAATTATCCATAATGCTTTGGAAAAGTGGCTCTTCTATAGGGAAAAAACTGGGATAACTAACTTCTATAATTTTCAAAGCCACAATATATAATACACTAAACCAACTCTTAAAAAAAAAAACAAAAAACCAGTACGGTCACTAAAATGAAACAGCACAGCCATTGCCACCGATAACTAGCATGCACACGTGCTGTTAGTCACCTCGTCAAGCTCTAACTTCAGAAACAACGTGGCAACAGCTCTGTGTTTTACCCCCTCTCGTCACAGAAAGACACTGACTCTTCCGTTTTACTTCCACATACATTTTTGCGGCAGCCATGGCAAGAAGTCTCTGTGCTCTCAATCTGCCGCTCGAGCTCCGCGGCTCGGACGCCAGGGGCCAGAGCGCTGCGACACACCCCACAGACAGGCTTCTTCGGCTTCAGACATTCCTGCAGGCATGCAGAGCAAAAGCTAGAACAAGACACACAGAGAACCTGCGTCATGCATCGTGGAGACAAGACAACAAAAATGGATCAACTTTTAAAAAGACATCAATGAATAATGGATTATAAACATATTGCTCCCTATTCCTGATTCAAATACGGAGTCCTCCCAGGTCTGAAAGGGGCTGTGGGGGAGTGTCCCGCCAAAAACACACAGCTCACCAACAGAAACAAACACAAACTGTCATGACACACGGTGAAAGGTGTTGTGGCGCAGTCTTCAAACCTTAGCACCGGCCACTGAGGGATGTCGGTGGGGTTTCCTGAACCTCAGTTTCTCCTCTGTGAAATGGGGATGGCGGTAGCCACCTCTGGGATTACTGGGATGGAATATGTGCAGCAGGCCCTCAGCCCAGTGTCAAGCACCACAAGCAGGAGGCGCTAGCCTTAGAGAGGAACGCAAAGCTCTATGAGAAGACAAAGACAAGACCACCTCGCTGTGACTCGAGGAGGACAAGGCTGCTAAGTCTTCAGGGGCAGCATTCACGAAAGAGCTTTAAAAGAGCTCAGCTGGCAGAGATAGGTAAGAATATTCCAGGCACTTATGACTTAAAAATTCATGAGGCATCTAAGGAAATAAAAGCCTAACCCCTTTCCTCATGAACGGTAGGAACTCAGATGTTTAAAGATATAAACGAGGCCAAGTTCGAGTTTTAGAAAAATAGCTGAGGTTAGCAGGGATGAGAGAGTTGTTGGTTTTCATTTTTTTTTTTTTTTTTTTTTTAGGTGAGAAAAGACAGGAGCCTTGAAGTAGAAACCGAACAGATGGCTAAGGCAAGGAATTCTGAGGGCCTGAGGCGACAGAGAATTAACTCAGGAAAGGATTCACAGTGGAGTCAGTAGTACTTGGGAACTCACTGAATTTGGAGAAGGAAAGTCAAAGGCGGCCAAGTTTCTATCCTGAAGCCTCTGCAGGGAGTGATGCTGAGCTGGGGTACACAGTGAGAGGGTAACACGGCACGAAAACAGCCTGGCTACATACCCGGCGTATTTAAGGTAAGATAACAAAACCCGCCAGGAAGAACTCACGATGTATAATCAAAGCTAACCCGTGCATCTGACAAATTTTTACCGTCTCTAAGGATTTTTTTCCTTTTTGTCATAAAACTAGATGTTAACACTACCACACAAAACAGACCAGTCTGGGGGAGGGGGAGGGGGAGGGGGAGGGGGGTCTAGTGATTCGCCACGGAGAGCACAGTGGAGAAGTAAACAAAATCCCTGTCCTCTTGATGCTTATATTCCAAAGTGGAGAAAAACACAAATGTTAATTCTGATAGTGATTAAGTACAGGAAGGAAATAAAACAAGGCAGAGATCAGTGGAGGTGGATCATTCTTTACAGAGGCAATATTTGAGCTAAGACCTAAACTATGAGGAGACAGTCACCCAGACCTGGACACAAAGAGTTCCACAAAGAGATGATATACCAAGCACAAAGGGAGTTCCAAAAAGCAGAAAAGGGAGCCCTCTGGGACCAAGACGGGTAGACTACCGGGAGAGGGTAAGTGATTAGGTTGGAGAGATAGACAGGGCCTTGCAGGCATCATTTGTTGTAACTCTTCTCAAAGGCAGATCACAAGAGGAACCCAAGACAGCAGAGGGTCCCAGAGAAACCAAGCCCAGCTGGTAGAAAAAAGCAGCTTCAAGCCTTCAAGCACACACCAGGATACAGCTCGCTGACCAAACGTTCACGAGCCACTTTGTGCCCGAGTCATGCCCAACATGCAAGCCTGCTTTTAAACAGTCCCCGTGTCTTGGGCTTGCTTCCAGTTTCTCTTTCCTATTTCACAGGGCTTGATCTAGTTCAGCCTCTAAGTGCTATGTAAAAAGTCCCTTCTCTTGGGCTCCCAGCCACCTGCCCTTTTCCAGCTATATTCCACTAACTTGGAGGGACAGTCATTCAGGGCTTGAAATAAAGTTTTATAAAAACTTAATGCCCCACCCAACCAAAGCTATAATGATGCTGGTTTTCAAGCATAAAAGTTAGCAAAAATCTGCCACTAACTAGGCTGAGCAAAAAAGCACTTGGCTGGAACTGAGGGGGAGTTGTGCTGCCCTCACAGAGGTGCATCCATCTGTCTTCAATCAGCCTTGAACTGATGAACACATGGAACCAGTATGGTGAGTATAGAAAAGAGCCAAGGTTAGAAACCCAGTACTGCCCTTTGACCTCTGGCCTAGGAAAGGTTCACCTGGCTCAAGGAAACCTCAACTTCTGCTGCTCTTCCGTCGGTACACTGTGCTGGGTCAAGCCTCTTTGTAAATAGTAATTGTGAATGAAATCCAATGAATTAATCCAAAATCAGGTAAAAGTAGTGAGGGTTGATCCAAGGAAAAGACGACTCAATGAGAACACTATCTAGCCTCCACCACCAATTTCTTAGGTCATCCAGCCATTACCTGATCGCTCCCAAACACACCAGTTTGATCCCTATAATACCCTCCCACTGCATACTGAATTTTCACAATAGTTTGAACACTTGTTAGCCTAATTTATCATTAATTCACTGGATTGTAAACTTTGAGGGCAGAATCACTTTGTTTCTTACTGTGCCCCAAGAACCTGGCACGTGGTGGGCATACAAATATTCTAGTGGGTTGAATTGGAAGATTGGAAGACGGATGCTCAGATACTGTGCCAGGCACTGGGGATATAAAAAGGGGCAACACAGGGGCACCTGGTGGCTCAGTGGGTTAAAGCGTCTGCCTTCAGCTCAGCTCATGATCTCAGGGTCCTGAGATTGAGCCCCGCATCACGCTCTCCGCTCAGCGGGGAGCCTGCTTCCCCCTCTTTCTCTGCCTGCCTCTCTGCCTACTTGTGATCTCTCTCTCTCTCTGCCAAATAAATAAATAAATAAAATCTTAAAAAAAAAAAAAAAGCGCTAATGTATAGAAAGGGGCAACACAGATATGGTCACTGCCCTTATGATCCCTAAGTTTGGCTCTCTGCAAGGAAGAAGGAAGCACCGGGAGTGAAGCAGGGAACTAATTTAAGTAGGAATGGTGATAAGGGAAGTAAGTTAAACTGGGACTTGAAGCCCGGAAAGGATTTGGGGTAACTGGCAGGGGAACTGCAGATGGGGCAGAAGCATTCCAGACAACTGAACTGCAAGCCCAAGGCTAGAAAGAACTTAGAGTACCTGAAGAAGCAAAAAGCAGTCAGTGTGGCTGGGGAGCCCTTGCCAGGTGCCAAATTATTCTCTGGGCTGGCAAGGAAACACCTGCAGTTCATCTGGGAAGAGTTAGACAATGGTGAGTCTGCCCTACGTGAGCCTCAGTCCCCTCACCTGCAAAATGGCTGTCAACCCTCTTCCCCTGCAATACTGCTGTAGGAGTAAGAACAACTGTGGCCCTGCAGGTGCCTGTCATGTCTACTCTCCAATAAAGATGTCCTAAAACCAATGCCAAGATAATGCCCACGATAAGCACGGGGGGCGGGGAAGACCACTGAGGAAAAGCCAACACCCAGCCGCAAGAAGTAGCCACATTTTCTACAGTTCTTTCAACTTAGGTGGTTTGTATGTCTGATGGAGCAAGGCCTAGATTCAAATCCCACCAACCTCAAGGCACGTACCCCAGCCCAAGGTCTGTACTGGCCATTTTCACACACATCTCCTTTAACCGTCATAACCAATGCATCAGCAACATGCAGGCCCTGGAGGCTTAATTTCAAACAAAATGCAGCAAACCCCGTACACAAGTAGGAATGCTAACAAGCGCCATCTGCAACTCCCAACCCCCTTTCACAGTTAATGGCAGACTGGTGAGACCTATTATGGAGACTTCCCTTTTGTTCTTTTAGTCTAGTTCAGCGTTTTTCCAACTTCAGTGCACATTCGAATTACTTAGTAGAGCTGGATATACGACGCCATACGTACCATACTTTAGGAGGAATGCACAGATTATTCAGGAGAAACCGTGGCTGTCCAAGGTCCGACTTTATTTTTTAAGTAAACATTACGCCCAACGTGGGGCTCGAACTGACGACCCCAGGATCACAAGTCACATGCTCTAATGAGCCGGCCAGGCGCCCCACCAAGGGCCGACTGGAGACCCTACCTAATCCCCAGCAGGGTGCGACTCCACTATCACAGGTGAGGAGCCTGACAGGCCGCCTGGAACACAGTAGGCGCTCAACAGACGGCGGAATACCTGGAAGTGAAAACGGCGGAGAAGAGCGCCCCGCCGACTTCCACCGGCCTTCAAGAGCCCCGGAGGGCCCAGGGAAGAGAACCCTCTAGCCCGGTCCTAGCGCTTCCGCCCCAGACCCTCCCCGCCGCACCCCTCCTAATCAGGCTCCCCGCGACCAGACCCCGGCTCGCCCCTTACACGTGACCGCAGGGCACTTGCACCGGCTTCTCGTACACCTCTAAACACACGGGACACGTGAAGCGGCCCAGCGGGTCGGCCTCCGCTGCGGGCCCAGCCAGCTGCGCACCAGCCTCACGGTCCTGCTGTTGCGCCGCCATCTTGCTGCCGCGCAGAGCGGCGCAACGGCGGCCGAGAAGGAGGAGCCCGGGGGGGCGGGGCCTAGGTAGCGGGCTAGCGCGCGCTTGCTTGGGGCGGGACTTGCAGTTAGCCGGGGCGGGGCAAAGGCGGGACCCTGGGCGGTGAGGGACGCTCGGGGCGTGGCTTGTGGAAAGGGCGCGTAGATGGGGTGGGACTTGTGGGTGGGCCACGCCTCCTGTCCCCATCTCCTCTCCTTCCCCCCCCCCACCTCCCCCAACTGACGGGAGGGAGGGCGAGGCCGAGGGAAATCTGGAAAATATGGAAGGAAGATCCAGACACCTGCAGAATTGGAACTGGCTTTCAGCCACTGTTTCCTCAATTTAAATCATTACTGTTACTTAATATTTCACCCCAAATCGAGTTGCCTTTGGTTTAAACTTAGGCAAACACATTTGGTTAAAAAAAATTTTTTTTTAAATTTTTTTTAGGCAAATAAATTTTAAAGGGAGATCACTCCCTGAGCTACGAATAGAAAATAATCACTTATTTCTAAGAGTACTGTAAAAATACAGTGGAAACTAGAAAGCATTATTAATTCATGGCAGTTACTCTTGACACTGAGAAGGGAGATTAGCCATTATTAGAGGTGTTGAAGATAGGCTATGGTCACAAACCAGCCGGCCTAGTGAAAGCAGAAGTGGGAGGCTGGTCTCCCTTGGTGACTCACCGTGCTTTAGCGCTGTGTTCACTCGCCTCCTGGCGATGGGGCCCAACTACCGCTCTGTAGGGATGGGGAAGCTGAGGCTTCCCGAGATAGTCCAAACTTCAATCTTATAAGAAGGCCCCCAGACCCGGAGCCCAGATGTTTTGAATGCCAACTTTCTCCACTTGTTAGTGCACCAAATTGGCTCTTGTGGACAGCTCGTTTAATAAAAGATACATCTTGTTAAGAGGCAGGCTCTGCTAACAACTCTAACCAGGTTTTCCTGACCAGGAAAATCAATGATCAATTAAGCTTCCATACTGAAAGGCCCCAGAGGCCTCACAGTATGGAGTCTACACAGGACAAATAAATCCTGTTTGTTAACCAGGTTAATTGAATGCAGGAGGATTGTATTTAGCTATCCACGCAGGCATCTTTTCACCAATAAGTAACTTGGCATGCATATGCAGCAACCCAAGGGTTTACACTTTACCGTTTCTTTTTCCCAACCCTATGGCAGGCACTCATGCATTAGATCTCTTCCCAACCAAATATGCCCTATCTCCCATCCAGGAATGGGGTTGCCTTGGCAGGGGCAGAGGTGTGCCATAGGTATTCATAAGACTTTGTGTTAGCCTTGTAGCTGCTGCCAGACCCTGGGGTAGGGACAGGGGAGTCCCAGACCCGGGCTTCAGATTGATTGCCTCCAGTTTGGTCTCTTGAAATGAATTTACCACAAGTTTATACGCTTAGTTACAGAGTCAAAAGGACAGGATTGAATATTAAGTGAACTTTTTTATGCTTATTGGCCTAAGCATTTTACATAAATAAATCCTCATTGCAACCTATGACTTCGGCTCTATTATCCCCATTTTACAGCTATGCACACTGAAGCACAGAGAGATTAAAATACCTTTTGATGGCAATGGAAAAATGATAGGATTTGAACACGTGCAGTCTGGCTTTGGCACCTATACCCTTAAGAGCACCTGTGTCTCAGTCACCTGGAAGGCTTATTAAATCAATTGTGGGAGGCAACCCCCAGTGGTTCTGATGCAGCAGGTCAGTGGGGGTAGGGCCAAGGATTTGCATTTCTAACAGTTTTCTAGGGGAAGCTGACAGCTGCTGCACCAGGGGCCATAGTTTGAGAACCACTAGCTTACACTATCTTCCACCCCCCTCACCCCCACCCCCATCAGTGCTGGACTAGCCTGAATGTACTCCACCCTTCCTGTTTTTCTAGGCATTCCCAATGAGAATGTCCCCATGATCCCTTCTCAGCTTGCAAATACATTGCCAGTCCTCATCTCCACACTCAATACTCAGCCACAATCAACCTAATAATGTGTGTTAAACCAATGAAACTTTCCCTTCTTAATGTTCTTAAAAACTATT
Organism: Potos flavus; assembly: GCA_028534135.1. Taxonomy (NCBI): domain Eukaryota; kingdom Metazoa; phylum Chordata; class Mammalia; order Carnivora; family Procyonidae; genus Potos; species Potos flavus. The sequence continues at coordinate 112,232,935 of CM052885.1, read as the reverse complement.
TCCCACAACAGTCTCTGTCCTTTAGCTTTGGTCAGCCTCTCTCAGACTGCCCACATCATCTAAGATCTGCTGTGAGCCTGGAGTGAGGAATCGGTCCTACTCAAAGGTTTTGCAGACTTGATTTTTACCGCCAACTGGACTCATACACCCAGACAACAAAGAGTCCCTGAGGGCTTCCTGTGTGCCAGGCCCTCGGCAAGGTTCAGAGACATACGGGATCTCTAATAGGCAGTGGGGTGGTGGCAGATGGTTTTAAAAGTTGGGTGTGGTGCATAAACAATGAATCTTGGAACACTGAAAAAATTCAATTAAATTAAAAAAGAAGCCGGAGGATCCACAGACATGTACCCTGGGGCAAATAATACATTATGTGTTAATTAAAAAATAAAAAAATAATAAAAAATTTAAAAAAATAAATTAATTAAAAAAGAAAAAGTTACTCAACTACGTAACGATCCTAAGGAAAATTGCAGGCAGATCTCCCAGCCCTTGCATGAGGTGACCCAGTTACGCTGTGCCCACACTCCTCACCCGCAGAAACTGACATATCACCATGTGTTGTTTAGGTCACTAAGTTTGTGGCCATTTATTCCGCAGCAACAGACGGTACAATCTCCTTAGTGGGCAATTTGCCTATAATTATGTAAGTTACGAGAGCATATACTCTTTTATTTTTTCTATTTTTAGAACTCTATCCTTTGGGCCTGTGCCATCCAATAGTGTGGCTATTTAAATGTAAATACATCTAAAGATAAAACTAAAGAGTCAGTTCCTCTGTCTCACTAGCCTTATTTCCAGAGCTCGAGAGCCACACGTAGCTCGCAGGTATGTATGCCCTGGTCACAGCAGACACAGAACATCTCCACCACCACAGAAAGTTCTGCTACAGACCTGCTCACATGTGTGGCACACAAGCAATTTTGAGCTTTCAGTACTTAAAAGCTATTTCAGGCCTCCCTCTTAGAACTGCACCAAATTTTTAGACACCGTGTAAATTCCAGATACAAATCCTTTATCGGATCTATGTATTGCAAATATTTCTTCCCCGTCTGTGGCTTGCCTATTCATCTTCTTAGCTGTGTCTTTCTTTTTTTTTTAATGCCGCATCATAAAACTTATTATGGACGATTTTAAACATATATAAAAGTAAAGCGAATAGAATGATGTATTTATATGTGGCTATTCCCAGCTTATTAGTTACCAAATCATGATGAGTTTTATGTGTTCTATACCCTCATCAAGTCCTCCCTTCACCCACCACCTGCAGTACTTTGAAGCAAACTTAATCATCTTTTGATGAGCAGAAAATTCTAATTTGGATAAGGTCTAACCTATCTTTTTCCCCCCCTCTTATTGTTAGGGCTTTGTGTCCTACAAAAATCTTTATCTACCCAAGGTTGCAAAGATATTCTCCAACATGTTCATTTAGAAGTTTTGTAGTATTAGCTTTTATATTTAAAGCTATGATCTGTCTTGAATTAATTTTTGTGTACAGTGTGAGGGGTGGATCCAACATTAGCTTTTTCTGATGGCTATCTAGTTGTTCCAACACCATTCATTAAAAAGTCCACTCTGTGACCCCAAATTTCACTAAAGAAAAAATTTAGGTAAAATTCACAAATTTTACCCAAAAGATACGTAAACATATGTCCATAAAAAGATTTGTGCAAGAATGCTCATTGTAATTTGTACAAGAATGTTTAAATAGACTCAACCTGGAGACACCCCAAAGTAAATCAACATGTGGATGGGTAAATTGTGGCACCTTCATACAAAAGAATACTACTCAGCAATAAAAAGGAACAAACTATTAATACATTAATACATTATGCTTATAATATGGATGAATCCCCAAAACAATACGCTGAGTGAAAGTAGCCAACCCCCATATTTACATATGATTATACTTACATAAAGTTCCAGACAAAACTAATTGTGGTGAAAGAAAGAACAGTGATTGTCTCTGGGCATGGACTTAAATGGAAAGGACATTGAGAGAACTTTCTGGGGCTTTGGAAATAGTCTATATTTTATTTATTTATTTATTTATTTATTTAGTAGGCTCCATGCCCAGCGTGGAGCCCAATGCGGGGCTTGAACTCATGGCTCTGAGATCAAGACCTTGAGATCAAGACCTGAGCTGAGATCAAGAGGCTGATGGTTAACCAACTGAGCCACCCAGGCACCCCAAATATTCTGTATTTTAAAAGAGATGGTGGGTACATTTGTCAAAACTCATTGAATTGTAACTTGTAAGATCTGTGCATTTCACTGTATGCAAATGATAAGTCAAAATAAAAATTAAAAGACAAAAAACTTAATGCATGCAAAGAATTTACTAAAACAGCTAGCAAACATCAAACATTTAATAAAAGTTATTTAGTATTATTAAAAATTTAAAATTATATTCTTCTAAGTAAGGGGAAAAAACATGTCTTTTCAGATGATATTTACACTTGTCTATTTGTGGCTCCAGCATAATTACATTTAAAATACCACAGCAAAACATCAGACGACAACAACAAACTCCCCAGGCATCCACAACATGAAGACAAACCTCTCTGACATGTAGATGAGAGTGAAAAAAAAATAAAAAGTGCATCCTGATTTGGTAAGGCCAGGCAGAGACTCTTGCTCTCATCTGGATCCCTGTATCTTTTTAAGGAAGCTTTCCCAGCTAGGAGTTCCGTTAAAAACAAGTAATTAAATATTATTGGGAAATTGGCAAATGTGAATATGGATTGTATATTAAATAATAGTATACTATCGGTATTAAACTTCTATTTGGATAATTGTTCAGTAGTTATTTAAGAAAATACCTTCGTTTTTGATGCAATGTACACTGAAGTATTAAAGATAACCTTATTCCCTGTCTGTAACTTACTTTCAAATACTTCAACAGGGCAATATAAAGAGATTGATGAACCAAATATAGCAAAATAGTAACATCCAGGAATGTGGGTGAGAGGTGTATACCAAAGTTCATTGTATTATTCTTGCACCTTTCTCCAAGTTAAAATTTAAAAAAAGAAAAGTTTAAAAAAGCAAGTATCAAAATAAACTGAAGAACGTATTCTCAATTGGCCATATCACAAAAACGTGAACCAAGATTTAAAAAATAATGAAATCTTTTCAATCACATTCCTCTCACGAAAATATTTCATTAATAATATCTTTGTTGGGGCACCTGGTTGGCTCAGTGGACCGCAGCACTCTTGATCTTGGGGTTGTAGGTTCAAGCACTGTATTGGGTGTGGAGATTACTTAAAAATAAAGTCTTTAAAGTAATAATAATAATAACACCTTTGTTGTTAGCACGATCAAGTTTTTATGGTATTAAGAAATCAGAAAAAGATGCCTGAGTGGCTTAGTCGGTTAAGCGTCTGCCTCCAGCTCCTGTCATGATCCCAGAGTCCTGGGATCGAGTTCCGCATCGGGCTCCCTGCTCGGTGGAGAGCCTGCTTCTCCCTCTGCCTGCTGCTCTCCCTGCTTGTGCTCTCTCTCTCTCTCACTCTCATTCTATCTCAAATAAATAAATTAAATCTTAAAAAAAAAAAGAAATCAGAAGAAGTATTATTTTATATTTAGGTCATTGTTTTTGTAAGTTCTTATTTTGAAATAATTTTAGACTTACAGAAAAGTTGCAAAAATAAGAACTCCCAGAGACCTCCTTCAACAATTTTATCACATTTGCTTTATTGTTTCATTTCTCTCTCTATATAGACACACATATACACACATATGGCTGGCTTTTATATGTATATTGTATATACATACGTTCTTTTTCTCAAAACATTTGAGAATAAGTTGTCGACATGATGTCCTTATACTTCTATCACAGTTTCCTAAGAATAAAGACATTATGGGGCGCCTGGGTGGCTCAGTGGGTTAAAGCCTCTGCCTTCGACTCCGGTCATGATCTCATGGTCCTGGGATTGAGCCCTGCATTGGGCTCTCTGCTCAGCGGGGGGCCTGCTTCCCCCCTCTCTCTCTGCCTGCCTCTCTGCCTACTTGTGATCTCTGTCAAATAAATAAATGAAATCTTTAAAAAAAAAAAAAAAGAATAAAGACATTATCTTACAAAACCATAGTACAAATATCAAAAAGAAGGTAACACTGACACAACACTATTATCTAATCTGTAGACCTTCTTCATATTTTACCAATTGTCTCAATAAACTTTATTTAAATAAAAATAAGCATTGTTGTTGTTTTTAAGTGTACCCTCACCCCAGTTCAAGGTTCCATCTGGGATAGCACATTACATTTGATTGTCAAGTTTCTTTCAACTCTGTTAATCTGGAACAGTTCGTTGGTCTTGCTTTATCTTTTTTTTTTTTTTCCTGTAAGCTTTATACCCAACGTGGGGGTTGAACTCATGACCCCAAGATCAAGAGTCATAGGCTCTTGATATGAGTGAGCCAGCCAAGCACCTTTATCTTCCAATATCACACAATCTCCCTTTATCTTCCAAGACCTTAATATTTTGAAGGTATAGTAGGCCACCCTTTTTAATCTTTGTGCGTCCCATTTCACTGATAAGGAAACTGAGGCCCAGGGAGGTTAGATAGCTTGTCCAAAGCCACACAGCTGGAAAGGGGCAGCACCGGGATCTCAACTCAGGCCTTTTGGCTTCAGTCTACTTTGCCTTCCTGCCTTGGGATATTGTAGCTATGGAACAAAGACAACTTATTTGTGGTTTTCGCTGGCCTGTTCAAGGGAAGGACAAAGACAGTTGATTCTAACAAACAGTCCTTTGAGACCCAGTACCTTAAGGAACCGGAATAGTAAATACCGGGAGCTCAGAAAGTCTGGGTTATCGCTCTCAGGAGCAATTTAGAATCACCCACATGAAGTGCTGGCTGAGTCTTCCACATCCAACCCCATGAGCTATGTCTCCATGGAGCTGGGCTGGGCAAGAAGGATCCCCCAATAAACAGTCTTAAGTCAGTTGAGTTACCTTTGGATTCGTGGGTGGCTCCCGTGGCAGACGCAAAGCCTTTGAAGCGATTGGCAAGTTGGGTTTATGTTTAAAGGAAAAGAGGGAAGAAAGCCTTTCTTACTGATTGTGAAGAATCCAGACATGCCAGCTTTCATTTCTAGACATGCTTTCTTGGGGGTTACAAAATTCTCCCAGTCCTGCCTCCACCAGTGGAGACCAGAATGAATTTGGAGACTTTTTTTTTTTTAATTTTGAGCTTTGAGAAGCAGATGGAATTCTTAGCCCCCAGCAAATTCATGCTGCATAGCCTTTGGGTTTTTTTTAGTGGAGAATGGTATTTAGAAAGCAAGATCTGGGTGCTAGGTGCTTATTGTTAAGGGGCGTCATTTTTTGTAGGCTCTCTCAGCAGACAGAACTAGGAAGTGTATTTACACAGGGTATTTATAATTGAGGAATTTCACTTAAAAATCTGGACTTCCCTCCTCTTTAGAAATCTGAATATCTGATCACGATCAGCAGGGAAATTTGCAATAATCAGCTGGAGCATAGAAGAGGATCAATAACATCAGTGTCCTCACTAAAGCATGTATTGAATGCCTACTATAAGCCAGCTACTATGTTAGATAACATTACTACTAATATCTGGTACTATATGAGATTGTAGTACTCTAGTACCTAGTTATGCCTACCTTATATGCTTGTAGGCAGTAGAGTTTTAATTTCTGGTCCTTGCTTTTAATTGCTTTCTTCCCTCTAGTGCAAGGAAAGCTGGACATCCTAATATGTTCAACTCAATCGAAGCCCAGCTCAAATGCCACCTCCTCCTTGAACCTGCCCCCAGTTTGCCCTGTTGGTGGTCACTTCTCCATTCTATAAGCTCTACACCCTTCTCCCAACATTTACCACCTTCTATCCTGAATTACAGATTTTTACTTCATCTACTCTTATTAATATTCTCTTTCTGATAAGACTATATACTCCTTGAGGGCAGGGGCTGTGTCCATCTTGCTCATAGGATGTCCCTTAAATACCAACATCAAACCTGGCATTCAGTGACAATTTCCATCAGAAACAAATACTTTCGAACCTCCTACTTCATGTGGGGTAGTGTGTATATGGCAGATAGTGCTGATATGATTGTGAGCAAAACAGATAGTTATGTCCTCACAGAGCTTATTGACTATTAGGGGGAGGGAAGATATTAAAATCATATCATATGTATTTATGGGATTTAAAAAACAAATGATGTATATTTGCACTATCGTCCCCTGTTGACTTTCTACAGATACACATACCTTTAGAAAATATATAGTATTGGTTGATGTTTCATTTTCCATTCCAGGGGGCGTCTTTCTTTTTTCATCCCAGAATATGTCTTGCATAGTTGAACAGGTTTAATCATCTTTTTTAAGTGATACGTAGAAGTCATGTATGGATACTTCATTTCCCTATCGTTGGACATTTAGAATGTTTTTGGTTTTCGCTTTTGCATTACAAACAAGGATGCAACAGCTCTCTCTGTGTAGTTATGCTTGTTTATCTGGTAGATTCCAAGAAACCAAATTGTTGGGTCATAAGGTTACTTTTCTTTTTCACTTTTTGTTCTAAACACATCTGTATCATTGGAATTCATGCATTATTTTTGTGATAAAAAAGTAAAAAATAGAAAGAAGTAGGTAGATTTTTTGTGTTGTTGGCTCTTAGGAAGTAGAGGTACCTAATCACTGTCACGTGACTGTTACATAATCTGCTAATCATTATGTAATGAAATCTGAAAAGGATGCTTCTATAATTCCACATCCCCAAGCAGAGAAATCTCAGGCCTTCAACCCTGTCTAAAAGATGAGATATACGGTTCTCTACAGAGACTTTGGGCCCTCTCTGATACAAAACATCACTGCATCTCAATGAGCAGGGTTTCCTACTAGTAAAGCCTCCTTAAAAATCTATTTCCCTTTTGGCTGCCACAGAACCACAGAGCTGCAAGGGGCTTCTTAACAGTCTCATGCAGTCTTGTAACAGTTTCCAAAGGACAGTTCTGAGTCGTAGCAAAGGCAGCAAGTTCTGTGAGACAGTTTTTCTCAGCTGAAATTCCTATAAACACCATCACTTTGCATATGATTAAGAGAGGAGCTTAAACCTGAGCCTATAAAGGATGAAATACACAAAGGCCTTGAGTGATGCTCAGAGAGCAACAGATATAGTCATCACTGCTCTTTGAATAGCATGTTGCTGGTTCTCCAAATGCTTCCCTGTGCATTATATCACTGACTCCTCTGAGACAAGATCTGCTGGCTGTAGCTGGGGACACTAAGGCTGAGAGAGAGAATAGTGCAATCAAGGAGCATCTGTTGGGCACATCCTGGGCAGACATGTGCAGAGCTCAGGGGAAACACAGATGAGACAGATGAGTAAGGAGCTCCAGGTCTTGGGGGGATGGTCAGGCTTAAAATGAATGAATGAATGAATGAATGAATGAATGAATATATATATGTATTTGTGTATGTATATGCATATGTATAGAAAGCAAAAGGTGAGGGGAAGAACATTTACACTGAGAAAACAGCATATAGAGGCACGGAGGCCAGAAGGGTAGAAGAGCATGTTGGAGGAAGAGAACATGGCATGAGTGGTCTCTGAGGTTTTTTTTTTAATTTTTAATTTTTTAATTTTTAATTTTTATTATTTTTTAAAGATTTTTATTTATTTATTTGACACAGAGAGAGAGATCACAAGTAGGCAGAGAGGCAGGCAGAGAGAGAGGGGGAAGCAGGCTCCCTGCTGAGCAGAGAGCCCGATGCGGGCCTCGATCCCAGGACCCTGAGATCATGACCCGAGCTGAAGACAGAGGCTTAACCCACTGAGCCACCCAGGCGCCCCTTTTGTTTTTTTAATTAAAGATCTTATTTAGAGAGAGAGAGAGAGAGAGCAGGAGCCGGGCAGAGGGAGAGGGAGAGAGAGAATCCCAAGCAGCCCCAGGGTTGAGCAGAGCCCCACGCAGGGCTCCCGCTCATGACTCAGATCAGGACCTGAGGTGAATTCAAAAGTCCTGTGCTTAAATGACTGAGCCACGTAGGCACCCCACTCTGAGTCTTCAATAAATATCTAGGGTAAGTTAGAGAGAGAGAGAGAGAGAGAGAGAGAGAGAGAATGGTGATCCAATCGCAAATACGTTGGACAAAGTCTTGGGTATGTGTTAGGCACTTTGAATCAGTAAGGATTCAGCGAGTGGTGAACCACAAAAGCTGAGTCCTGGTGAGCTCAGGGTTTGGTGGGAGTAGACACAAATCCATGAAGTGAAGTGACAAGCCACCATGATTGATGCCAGTGTAGACCACGCAGGTACCCCCAGATCTCTGGTGAAAAGTTACAAAGCAAGGAGGCGACATTTTGGCTTGGACTTCCTCAACGCTGGCTTCCATTTAGGGAAGTTGAGGGCAGAGAGAGGTCGTTTTCTTTGACTTAACCACTTATTCATTTATTTAGAGATTTTATTTATTTATTTTAGAGAGAGCGAGCGAGTAAGAGAGAACGTGAGAGGGGAGAAGGTCACAGGGAGAAGCAGACTTCCCGCAGAGCTGGGAGCCCGATGCGGGATTTGATCTCGGCACTCCAGGATCATGACCTGCGCCAAGGCAGTTGCTTAACCAACTGAGCCACACAGGAGCCCCTTAACCAGGTTTTAAAAACAAAACATATTTAGAGCTTTACTATATGCTAATTATTGTAATAAGCATTTTCCATGTATTAACTCACTTAATTCTCACATGGATCCCCGCAGGCGGTATTACTAGTATTCCATTTGACAAGTGAAAAAGCTGAGGCTCAGAGAGGTTACGTAACTTGCAACCAAGGTCAGGCAGCTAGTAAGTGGCAAAGGCAAAGCTGGGAGCCCCGTTTAAAGAAGGCCAGTAACATCAACAGTCCTCTCCAAGCTAGATTGCATCCCGCATGATGCTGGGGATCTCACTTTCTCTCTTTAGCCTCGGCATTTGCGTTTGTAAAATGGGGCGAGGGCTCCAACTGTTAGCTCCGGCTCAGGCGCAGTTGGGAGCGCCGCTCGCGGATCACCTGGACCAGGGACAAGTCCGGGAGGCGGAGGCCGGGGATCAGTCTGCGCTCGCAGTCCCAGCCTCCGCCGCCCCGCTCCTGACCGGTTCCCATGACAACCCGGCCAGCCACCATCCTGGGGCTGGCGTGCGTCACGTCCGGCCCGTTTGTTTCCGGGTCCAGCCTCAGTCGCGGCGGCGGCCTTCCAAGCCCCGGAGCCGGACTCCGCGACTCCCCTGCTCATTCTTCTGCCTCCGGCTTCTTCCTCCGCCGCCCACAACCATCGGCCTCTCCCTGGCCCAACGCGCAGCTGCGGCCCGGCCTCTCTTTGGACCCGCCTCCGGAGGACGTCACTTCCTGGCCGAGTGTTTCCGGGTCGCCGCTTGTCCCAGGGTACTGGCCTCGGTCCCCTGCAGCCGGCCGGAGCGACGAGAGCCCAGGCGGGCCCGGCTCCGGCGGCGGCCGCGGCTCCTTCTGGATTTCCTCGGCCGGGGCGTCCTCGGCGGCAGTGCCGGGGTGAGTGCGGGGCGGCCGCGGGCGGAAACGGCGTCCGGCGCTTGCCAGGGCAGAGGGGGCGCGCGACTCGGCGGGGCTTGGCCGACCCGGGAGTGGGGTCCCCTCGCAGCCGGCGGGGGCGACGGGCGGCCCCGCCTTTTCAGCATCCCGAGGGCCCAGCTTGTCCTCAGGATCCTCACTCCCCCGAGGGCTGCCTCGTAGACTCCTGGGACCCGCCATGGGTGGCTCCGGGCAGCTCAGGAGGAACACCCCTTCTTTGGCGACTAACCAAGCGGGAGGCCACCCCGACTCCACCAGGAGGCAGTTACCGCGCAGTGGTCCCCAGCCCAGTCTCTGGCAGCAGACCTGGGTTTGTACTCACTATGTGACCTTGGACAAGTCATTTCGTCTTCTGAGCCTCATTTGCCTAATTAGTTAAATGGAAGTGAACGTGCCTGGTAGGGCCGTGGTGGGGCTGAAATGAGATGATGCTTGTGAAGCACGGTCTCTGGCATACAGCAGGCGTCCAATAAATGATAGCTGCTGTTAATTCATTCATACACCTGGAAAGGGCCAGCGTTTGGGACTGGGGTGTTTTTCACAACCGGTATGGCCCTCAGAGGCCGTAGGAATGACCAGGTTGGGAATAGCAGCCGCCAGCTTCTGTCCCGGCGGGGAGGCGTAACTGCTTCCTTTAGAGCCCCTCTGAGAGGCAGCTGCCAGTAAGGAAGCCCGTTTTCAGCGCCAATGGGGTTATATTTCAGAGGTTTGCAAGGCCTCTCTCTCTGAATTTCTCTGGAATCTGATTGGGGTCTGGGGACCCTCTGGTGTTTGACAACCAGTGCAACGTGCCTGGGATGTGTCTCAGGAACCTCGGATTTGGAAGGAGTGCAAAGGAGTGGCGGGTGGGGAGGTGGAGGGGGTTGAACTGCTTGCTGTCCTCTTGGTGCTGTTTGGAGGCTGAGGGAACTCAGCTGGCTGAAGCTAGACCAGAGCTCTGTAAACCTGTGGACTCGGGCAATGCTGGGACCAAAATAGCCTTTGCCTGTGCAGGGAGGGGGTGCTTTCAAATGCTGCTTGGGGAGCGTTTCTGCTCGAATGGGCCAGCTGAGGTAAAGCCAAGCTAATGCTTTGCTACCCCCAAATCATTTCAGTTCCTTTCAGTGGGGTTTTAAACAGATACAGCTTTCCTTCGAGATGCTTACAAAATAATCTTTAGAAAGATAATAATCCTTAAAAAGCCACCACGTCTCTGACTGTATATATAATATCTCTCTTCATCGACTTGTTTTTCAAAGGGAGTCCAGATTGTGGGTGCAGGAAGTGCTGACCAGGCCTGTTGGCTTTGGGCACCCGCCTGACGCCGTTAGGGATGTTCACAGTGCCATTTCCCCCCCCACCCCGACTGGCACGTCATGGTGTTCCAATCCTTGGGTTGCTTGGAGCAATTAACGGCTTCTGTCATTGCGCTGTCTAGTCTCCTGTAGCCACGCTGTTTTTGCAGAGAGTGTATTTTTTTGTTGTTCTTGCAGAGTGTTGGGAATAAATTGCTGGCTCTGTGCTCAGAAAAGACACCAGCTATGACCAGCTACAATGCAGCCTGTTTTCTCAGAAAATGTATTCAGGAGGGATGATGTCAGCTGCCTTACCACTGGCCGGTCTCTGGCCAGCCTCTTCCCTTGGCCCTTGAGCTTACATCATAAAGAGATTTGTGGCTCTTCCAGCCCCATTCTGTGTGGGAAGATGTGAATTTTGCTACTATAGGAATTTTTAGAACTCAACTCTGCTCGTCCTGCCATAGGGTGTTCTAACTTAGCCTAGCCCTTCCAAGTAGAGCTGTCCAGCAGGTGCCGCAGGACGGCTTTGCCTAGAAGCAGCCTAGCTCAGAGCTTGAGTCAAGGATTTGGCATCGGACTTAGGTTCGGACCTCAGATCCACTTCTTCCTTCCCTGTAACTCAGGACAAATGATTTGGCCTCACTGAGCCTCGGTTTCCTCTTTAACCTTGGGGCCGTCCTGTGGGTTTCACCGATTTTCATCACGCGCTTAGCGGAGGGCCCGCACGTACGAATCCCTTGGTGAATAGGAGAGTGTAGCAATAAATGAGTGAGATAGACGGAAAAACCCCAGGCCTCGGGGCCTACCAAATTCAGATTCCAGCTCTGACCCTTGGAAGCTCCACTGGGCAGGTGGTTTCATGGCCCAACCTTGGTTTCCTTCTAACGTTGTCAGGAGTAAATGGGATGATGCAGTTAAAGCGGAAGGCCCTGTGCTTAGCTCGTAGTAGGACCTCAGTGATTGTTCGTTCCCTTCTCTTTCCTTAATTATGTCTTGGCATTCATTTCCTTTCACCTTTTTCCTTACCTACCTATGTTGGTTCAAGGTTCATCATAGATTGGTTTCCTGTCCTTGACCTTAGCGTTTGGAACTCCCGTTGGGCTATTTGGATCCCTTTCCCTTGTTTATTGTGCGCCGGCAACGAACAAGGGTGTGGGCTGTGGCGCGATTACAGGGCAGCAGACACTGGGCTTGAGGGTGGCTGACTTTGTTAAAAAAAAAAAAAAAATTAGCCTCTATAGGCTCAAAGCTGACTTCCTTAGAGAAAAACCACAGCAGTATTTAGGAGGCTTGATGTCCCTCTGTTTAAATTCTTCTCAGATGAACCAAAAAATAGCCCCTGGGACCAGAGGCAGGACGAAAGTTTCTCTTAGATGAATAAAAAATGGTAAATACATATGGGTTTTTAATAGTAAGGACAGTGATCTCTTTTCTTGGGTTGCAATCCATACTTTGATAATAATCTCTTTCAATTAGAATTGAGGGCAGGGCTGTAGCTTCCCAACTGCTGCCCCCTACCTACCCCATACCCCCCTCCACCGCTGCACCCATCCTAGGACCTGGCACAAGATAGGTGCTGCATAAATAACTTGTTGAACTCAGGAATCATGGGGTATGGGGAGGAACACAGGTGTCACAGAAGGGCAGGCTTGGAATCTTGGGTTCACCAACCCTGGCTACTTAGAGCATGTCATGTCACGGAGCCTGTGTTCCTTCTCTCTCCAGCTGATCTCAGGATTCTTGGGAGAGCTCAGCGAGAAGCTGAAGGAGTGGCATCATGAATGCATCATTCATTTTGCCTGTTTTATCAAACACCTACTGTGTGCCAGGCTGTGTGTTAGGCACCATGGTGAACAAAACAGATGTGGTCCTTGCCTTTGTGGAGCTTACTGGGTAACGGAGGGTACAAAGAGAGGAAGTTAGTAAGTGAATAAATCAAGTTGGTAATTTCAGATGGTGATTATCCCCGGAGAATGGGATAACAGACCGGGAAGCGGGGAGTTACTGTGCTGGGGTTGCCAGCGCGGCCTCTGTGGGGTGACATTTGCGCTAAGGCCTGAATAACGAGGGTAAGCCAGCTATGGGAAGGATCAGAGGAAGAACACGCAAAAGGAACAACATGGGCAAAGGTCCTGAGACAGGAATGAGCTTGGTGTGTTTGAGGAACAGACAGAAAGGTCCCTGTGGGTGGAACTTACAGGGAGAGGGAAGACGGCTGGGAGAGGGGAGCAGGAGTAGACCACGTGAAGCCTTTGACCTTGGTCAGGAGGTAGAATTTTATCCTCACAGACTTACGTTTGCCTCCTGTGCTCCTTAAGTGTATTTGTTCCTGAAGCACTGGGCTCCCTTGGCAGGGCAGCGGGTGGGACAAGGTGGTGTCTCTGTCCCCACCTCTCCCGCACATCTCACCCCTCACCTCAGAGTTAAGATCCTCAGGAGTCTTCCCAAAGGAGAAGCCAGGCGAGCGGCTCGACATGTGGATGACTTTATTGACCTCATGGTTGCCGCCAGGTCTGTAGGCCATTAGCACTTCCTGAGCTGAGGTCACATCTGCTAGAGGCCTGCACAGGTCCTGTCCCCTCAGCTTCCTTCTTGGTCCGTCGCTGTCTCCGCAGCCGGCAAGAGCCTCCTTCACTTAGGTGCTTACGAAGCACGTACCCCTGGCTCTGTGCTCGGGTTACCTCAACGAGGAATGTAGTCGGGATCCCTGTGCCCGTGGAGCTTGTGGTCCGCATGGACGCGGCTGGAGACGCACATGGCCTCCCGGGCGGGCGGGTTCGCCCGCTCTGATCCTAGCTTCTAGAGAATGCGTGGTGTCGCGGCCGGGGGCTGCTCGTGAGTGCCAAGGGCTTGTGTCGAGCCAGTCCTCTGTGAAGAGCTTTATATGCTCCCGGCACATAATCCTTCCACCAATTTTGGACTCTAGGTACTATTATCAACCCCCATTTTCAGAGGAGAAAACTGAGGCCCACAGAGGCCGAGTAATTTGCCCAAGTAGCCTAGAGAAGCAGACCCAAGAGTCACCCCCAGGCAGTCTGGCTTTGGGATCTGTTGGTGATGCCTGTGCTGCGTCGCCGCTGCCCCCCCATGCGTCGGCAGCACCCTCCATGAACCCAGATTTGCTCCCGGCCTCGTGGCACCAGCCCTGTTGCTTGCTCTGTGCATGTCCTACTAACCAGGGGCCAAGCGGACAGTGAGAGTGTATAAATCTGGCGGACCCCAGCTCAGAAAGTTCTGTCCTCTCCCGGTGGGACTGTAAACCTCTGTAAAGGTGTAGGGGAGTGCAGGCTGTCCAAGGCAGCTAAGACATTCCCCAGGGGTCAGCAGCCAGCGCCGCATGACGACTGCCCTCTCCCCCTTGCTTTGAGCTCTTCGGGCGCTTCACGTGCGTCCTTGAATAAAATGTACCATCGGGGCACGGGATCCTGTCCCGATGGTGCCCGCAGCCTCATCTCTGGGCACTCCCTCCCCTCCCCTCCCCTCGCCGCTTCAGCCGCACCGGCCTACCTTCTGTGGGCCCAGCTCCTTCCTGCCTCAGGAAAGCAGGGGGTGGTGGTTCAGGGCGCAGACTTCGGAGCCAGGCTGCGGGGGCTCAGCCCTGCCTCTTCGTGGTTCCGTAACTTTCGGCACTTTCCTAACATTTCTTTGTCTTAGTGTTCACATCTGTAAAATGGGGACGCTATCTCCTAGGGTTGTTTAAAGAAGACGAAACGCGTTCGTGTGCGGCCGTGGCCGGCGCGGTGCCCATAGCGTTAGCGCGGGGTCTTCCGCCTCGGTGACGCCTCTGCTGGTCGGCTCTCCGCCCGCCTCTCTGCTTGGCGAACTCCTCATTCTTCAAGTCTGACCACCACTGCCCGGGCTGGGGGTGGGGGGACTTTTTAAAACTCCTCCTCCTCCCCCCAAAACCAGGTTAGGTGCACCTAATCGTATTCTCCATTCGTGAGTTCAGCAAAGGCAGGGACCTGTTTGTTTCCACGACAACTTTGCACATAGTCCGTGTTCAGTAAATATGGTGAATGAATGAGCAGAAAGGGGCCTAGGGCTGGTGATGCCCGGTGTAGCTCAGGCCAGTTCTGTCTCTCGTTTTGTCTCAGCAGCCACACGCTGGTATGTGGACCATTTCGAGGAATGACTTCTTGTTCTTCCCCTTCCAGAGCACGCCCCTAGTGCAGGCGGGCAACATGTCAGTGCTTTTAGCGATGGCCCTGCCTCGAACCCAGAAACCATGGAGGAGATAAGGTAGCCCCCCCCACCCCGTCCCTGGATCAGATGGGGAAGCCCAGTTCAATGGATACAAAATATAAGGATGACTTATTTCGGAAGTACGTGCAATTCCATGAGGGCAGAGTGGACACCACCCCCAGCAAGCAGCGGCCTGGCAATGATGAGTACCTTCGTGTGGCCGCCTCGACGCTGCTCAGCCTACACAAGGTGGATCCCTTTTATCGATTCCGGCTGATCCAGTTCTATGAGGTGGTGGAGAGCTCCCTGCGCTCGCTCAGCTCCTCCAGCTTGCGGGCTTTGCACTGCGCCTTCAGCGTGCTGGAAACGGTGGGCGTCAACCTCTTCCTCTACCCGTGGAAGAAGGAATTCAGAAGCATCAAGGTAAGGTCTAGGGAAGGGCCGTCCGCACTGGTCTCCCTTCTCCCCCTCCCAGACCGACTTGAGGGGACTTGTGCCAATTATGTGTCTCCACTGTCCGCAGACCCTCCTGTCTTCCCCCACTATCTTTGACATAACAACTAGAAGTACCCCCCCGCCCCCCGGGGCTCCCTACCTTGCTGTCTGACCAGTGTCCTTCTTTACTGGGTCCCTGTCCCGGGCAGCTCCCAGGTGAAGCTGTGAGGTTGGAAAGGTAGGTAGTACCCTGGTGATGCAGAGCCTTGAAGCCCAGGGCAGAGGGCTTGAATTGACCCTAAGCTGGCCGGGAAGCAAAGCAGGCGGGGATCAGGTTTCCATTTGCAAAGCATCCTTCTGGCTGTTGGAAAGGAAATAAGACTAGTGGGGCGGCGAGAACAGTTAGGAGGCTGCCACGGATGTTGGGGTGCCCTGAGAGCCGGTTTGGACTGAGTGGTAAAGGAGGGTGGAGGATGGATTTAAGAGAGAAAGAGAACTCTGAATCATCCCGAAGGCAGTGATGGCTCAGGAGAGTTTCCACAAAGCCAGACTGTTCTTCAGAACTTCGCAGACATGCCCGAAAGGAATATTCTCCTCGCTCACTGGGCGTTCTGCCTCTCCTCTCATCCCTTCTCTTCATGCACGTTCGCCCTGTTTCCTCCTCATCTGGAGCCCAGCCGCTGAGCCCCCCATGGGAAGCCGGCGGCTTTGTGCCCTCCGCTCGAGGCAGGAGTGCCGCGCGGTCCCCCGCACCCTACGTGCTGAGCCAGCCTCTGCCTGCTGCGGCGACCGGCTGCCGAGATCCTCCCTCCCCGCGGCTTCCCCGCGCTCCCACTCCGCCTTGGGCGTGCCGGGCCCTGGAACCGGCTGCGCGTGTGTCTCAGGGAGCAAACCGCGCCTCTCTTTTTCTATCCCCTTCTCCTTAGACCTACACGGGCCCCTTCGTTTATTATGTCAAGTCGTCGTTACTGGAGGAGGACATCCGAGCCATCCTGCATTACATGGGCTACGTGCCTGAGTTGGGGACTGCGTACAGACTCCAGGAGCTCGTGGAGACCCTCCAGGTGAAGATGGTCTCCTTCGAGCTCTTTCTGGCTAAGGTGGAGTGTGAGCAGATGCTGGAAATCCACTCACGGGTCAAGGACAAGGGCTACTCCGAGCTGGACGTGGTGAGCGAGCGCAAGAGCAGCACAGAGGACGCGCGGGGCTGCTCGGAGGCCCTGCGGCGGCGCGCGGAGGGCCGGGAGCACCTGACGGCCTCCATGGCCCGCGTAGCGCTCCAGAAGTCGGCCAGCGAGCGGGCGGCCAAGGACTACTACAAGCCGCGGGTGACCAAGCCCTCGAGGTCGGTAGACGCCTACGACAGCTACTGGGAGAGCCGGAAGCCACCCCTGAAGGCCTCGCTGAGCCTGCGGAAGGAGCCCGTGGCGCCAGACGCGGGGGACGACCTCAAGGACGAGATCATCCGTCCGTCGGCCTCGCTCCTGACCATGTCCAGCTCCCCCCACGGGAGCCTGGATGATCCGTCCCCCTCCGCCAACAACGGCCTCGGCCTGCTGCGTGGCACCTACTTCTCCGCTCAGGATGACGTGGATCTGTACACAGACTCGGAGCCTAGGGCCACGTACCGGAGGCAGGACGCCCTGCGGCCGGACGTGTGGCTGGTCCGAAGCGATGCCCACCCCCTCTACCACAAGCGCTCACCCCCCGCCAAAGAGCCCTCCCTGTCCAAGTGCCAAAACTGCGGGCTGTCCTGCAGCTCCTCCCTCTGCCAGCGCTGCGACAGCCTGCTCGCCTGTCCCCCAGCCTCCAAGCCGGGCGCCTTCCCTGGCAAGGCCTCCGCCCACGACAGCCTGGCCCATGGGTCGTCTCTGCGGGAGAAGTACGCCGGCCAGACTCAGGGCCTCGAGCGGCTGCCGCCCCTCCACCCCAAACCCAAGGCCCCCACCACAGCCACCTCCCGCTGTGGCTTCTGCAACCGCCCGGGTGCCACCAACACCTGCACCCAGTGCTCGAAAGTCTCCTGCGACGGCTGTCTCAGCGCCTACCATTACGACCCCTGCTGCAAAAAGAACGAGCTGCACAAGTTCATGCCCAACAACCAGCTGAACTACAAGTCCACCCAGCTCTCCCATCTCGTGTATAGATAGACCGGACCTTGCACCCCCTGCTCCAAGGGCTACACCACTGACTTGCCGGTTCCCCCCTCCGGGGAGGAAGAGTTAGTGTGTTGATCTCAGAAGCAGAGACCTGCATTTGACCATGTAGGTGTCAGGGGATCGTGGGCTTGGCTGCACCATGTGGGAGTTCACTTGGTGGCCCAGATATTTCAACCGATGGCTGCTTTGTCGCCTGACAAGGGAGAGGGTGGCACTTCCGTTCAGATTCATTTTTGCTAACCTCTCCACTCCCTGTTCCGTTGTTCGTTTTGTTTTCGAAGAGGATTTCTAACTCGGAGACCCTTGTCAACAGCCCCTCCCCCCAACTGCAAAGCCAACTTGGACTGGGAAGGGCCCTCCAGGTCACCTCCAAATGCCCACCTGGAGCGCCGAGCTAGAGGCCTGTTGGCTTGTGAAATGAGCCCTCCTGCCACACCGGGCCTCTTCCCATGGCTCATCCTTTAGCCGCCCCCTTCCCAAACGCAAGGATCCCCGCCTGGACTCCCCCCGCCCCGCCGACTTCCGCCTGTCCGAGTCTCCAGGGTGGACGGAGTCCAGTCGTCCCTGAATGGCATCCTGTTGCCACCACAGCTCCGTTCGGCCCGTGGCGTCCGTGCGCTTTGCTTCAGCGCATCCAGGCGTGGGCCTTCCGTGGCAGGATGGACTGTTCCCCCCTTTCTGTTTGCACATGCCCCTCTCACTGTACTGTAAATAGATATTTTTGAGATTTATTTTTAAATAAATATTCAACTTGCTGTGTGTTTCAAAGTGGTTAGAACATGAATTATGTAGCTATTTATACAAACGGCCTGGGTTCTTAAGTCTTCCAAGGGAGGGTCTCGTGCCCTCCCGTGTTGTATCCTACACACACCATAGCCCGAGGGTAGAGCGGAGAGTGTGGGGGCGGAGGAGGAACAGACGATGTCCCAGGGAGAGTCACTGTCCTCCCTACAATAAATCTCTATATACCTACCTCCAGTGTACCCTTAGGGGGCTAGTGTGGGCCGGGGTGGGGGTGGGGGGTCTGTGCGCCTGCGGACCACGATAACCTAGTGACCTTCAGGAGCTTCGCCCTGCAGATCGACAGCCTGGTCTCTGTCACTGGCTGCGTGTGAACCTCGCACTCCAAACCTCCGGAGTCTTGTTTCGGAAGGAAAAGCCTATGGGATTCCCCCCGCCCCTCATCTCAGCCCTCTTCGCCTGTTTCCGGGACTCCTCTGCAGCATCAGTGATCTTTTTTGCACTAAAAGTGGGCCTGAGTCAGCGTGTGCCCATCACACGGACGTCTCCTGAGACACTCAGCTGAGCCTCAGCGCTTCCAAACCTGAAGGCCCCTCACACTCCGAGTGACTGAGCCCTGGATTTTCCTTTTGGGGTGCAGAGCAGGAGTGGGGCAAGAATTTGAAAATAAAACTACTTCCTTGTGAACTACTATATTTTAGCCATAAGTGTTTGTGATATACAGAATATCATAGGAATTTACATGCGGTGGGTTTTCCAGTAGCAGAAGGAGGTATTCAGCTCTTGAACAAATTTAAATCTGGCTGAATCCTGAGGCCACTGTGAATTGGCTGATGTTCTTCCAACTCGGTCGAGTGATTTTAAGGTTTTCCAAATCTTCTATGGCTCTTTTTTATATATCTGGTAGAGCACATGTAGATACTCACTGTGTATATACAGCTGAATTTCAACCACCTTTATTACTAAGACCAGCCCGTTCTGGGGTCATCATCTTTGATGTTCTTCCTTTCCACATTTCAGAAGTGTCGATGCCTGTTTTACTCCTGAGAGCGCTAGTTTGCTAGTTTTCCGTTCCCAGATCGCTCCAGCCTACGGAAACTCTACCAACCGTGATGCCAGGTCCCTTGTGCCCACCTCATCCTGGGAGAGAAGGTTTGGCACACGCGCCATCACGGAGATGCCGTGTTCACAGACCGGAAGGGAACACGCTCTGCCCTTGCCCTTGGTGTGTACCTTACTGTATGAGGTTGCTGTGATTGAGCTGGATAAATACATGCGAATTTAAAAAGGCAGATGTTTTGCATTTGATTTCTACCAAGAATTGAAATGTTGAGAGATGATTTAAAAAATAATAAAGTGTCTTCCATTATTAAACCAAGTGTTTGGGGTTTTGTGTCCCTCCCTCTCTGCTGTTTTTGAAGTTTGGGCTGCTTGGATTTGTTTGTTTTGCGCAAACCGCGTTCTTCAATGACAGGACTCACATTTTCTCCTCCAGAAAACTGAGACGTGACAACAGCCGGCATTCGGCATTTGTGAGCTCACACTGTGAGCCGGGTTACGCTGCGACTTTACGTGCAGGATTCCATTTAACAGTGTCAGCCCTCCTGTCAGCGAGGTCATGTGACGATCCCCACCGGGGAAACTGAGGTGTGCAGAGTTCAGCCATGTTTCTCAGGACTGGGACCACAGACTCCAGGAGAAACGATTGGTGGTGGTGATTGGCAGGCATCGAATAACATTGGAGGACATAATGACAAAATTAATTACATCTTTAATTCTTTGGGTCCATTTAAATGCCTTGAGGAGGAAGTCCGTTCGCTGCTAGCTTGTCTTGCCCAAAGAGGACGCAGGTGTTGGGCACGGGCAGAATCTTAGCCACGGGTTCAGCCGCCTTCTGTCTGGAGCAGGCCATACTGCCTTCCATCTGCAGCAATGACAGATTGCTTCAAAAATCAATTTAAGTGTTTTTTAAAAGGAAGGTTGACTAGAAAGCGAGATGTATGGAAAACTCGTGAGGGTGATGTAAGAGTAGCTGTGGTTCAGGACGTTCGGGCTCTCGGTAGCAGCAGGGTCTCTGCGGGACGGTGACCACTGCTGGGTCGGCCCCGACAAGGCACCTCAGCTGTCGGGGAGAGAAGAAGCAGGTTTCTCCATTTCATGCACTGGCGAACAAATCCTCTAGGCCTCGCGCCAGACCAAGGCCCAGGGAAGTGTTGGGTTTGGTGTTAGCTACAGCATAGGAAATGGCCCCGCTGGGCACGGCGGCTTCCTGGATACGCACACCCGGCCCGGGAGAGCAAAGGAAGCCAGACACTCAGTCCCGCATCCAAAGCGGAGCGGTGACTTCAGAGCAGATTGCTTCATCTGGGGATGTAAGTGACGAGCATATTTAACACCATCAGGCCCACCAGCTGTCCGCTAGCTCTGCTGCCAGCTCCCAGCACCCATCGGTGGCACCCCCCACGCCTGATTACCAGTCTCAGAGGGATAAGGATGGTGGCAGACGCTCCGAATTGAACCCCGCTCTCCTCTCACCCTTTCTCCCTTGGTAATGGAAGCCCTGATTTTTTAGACACACGGCCATCCGGAACGAAGACCGCCCGTCCCAGCCTGTCCCGTAGCCAGGCAGGGTTATGTGGCTGTGTCTGGTCCCTGGGACGGAGGAGTGGTTTGTGGGGCTTCCTAGACATGTCTTTCAAAGCATCTTGTCCTTCTTCCCACCCTGATCCTCCTCCTGGCTGGAATGGCTGTGTTGGCTGGAGTGACGCAGCCATGCAAGACTGAGGCAGAAGCCAGGTGGAGAGGGGGGTGGGGCAGCAGGTGGAAGGGGCCGGGTCCCTGATGCTTAGGAAGCCGCCAGCGTACCCAGCCTGCCCTGCCTGCCTCCAGAGTTTTTATGTAAGAGAGGAATGAACTATTAACCTTGCTTAAACCACATTCCCTCCCCCCCAATTTCTCACTGAAGAAACCTTTTTATTTACAAATGTCATGTACATCGAACCCAGATTTGACAATTTAACAGTTACCGAGTTGCGGCCAACCTGGTTTCCTTTCTGTCCATCCATGTCCCCCCTAAATTTCTTTATTTTTTTAATATGTTTTTTTAAAAATTTTATTTATTTATTTGACAAAGAGAGAGATTACACGTAGGCAGAGAGGCAGGCAGAGAGAGGGGGGGAAGCAGGCTCCCTGCTGAGCAGAGAGCCCGATGCGGGGCTCGATCCCAGGACCCCGAGATCATGACCTGAGCCGAAGGCCGAGGCTTTAACCCACTGAGCCACCCAGGCGCCCCCCCCCCAAATTTCTTTAAGCAAATTCCAGATAGCTATTTCATTTGTGAATATTTCAGTATGTGTATCTAAAAGACAAGGACTTTTGTTTTTTATTTTTTATTTTAAGTTTTATTTATTTAAGTAGTCTCTACATCCAATGCAGGGCTTGAACTCACGACCCCAGTCAAGAATTGCCATGCTCTTCTGACTGAGCCAGCCGGGCTCCCCAAGACAAGGACTTTCAAAACACCATACCATTATCACATCTAAGTTTTTAGAATTCTTTAATAGTGGTACGCAATCAGTGTTCTGAACTCCAGTCGTCACAGAAATCTGTGTTTTAAAAACTGTAACAGGGCTCGGATAATGTCTCCACACTGCAATTGGTGGATAGATCTTTAAATCACCTTTACCCTAAAGGCTGTCCCATCTTTTCTCTTTTTTTCCCCTTGAGATGTTTTCATTAAGCTGGATTTCTAGTCCTTCCGAGTTTGCCGGAGCCTACACTTTGCTGATTGCAGCCGCACTGTTGTTTGACACGTTCCTCTTCTCTCAGTCTCCAGAGCTGTGGCTCTTTATTGTTTTTTTCCCCCCTATTCCTGTTTACTTGCTGCACGTTGTACAAAAGTAGAAAAATAAACATTTCTTATGGGTACGGAGCAGGGCTGCATAAATTAGGGGTTGAGAGGAAATAACTTAAGGCGGGGTGAAGCTTGGGGCCTAGGGAAGGTCTGGGTCCCAGACGGGCTGAGGGTGGGCCCGGGTTCTCAGACGCACAGGTCTCCACTGGCAACGCATTTCAGGTCCCGTGTGAGGAGGCGGAAGAGGTTGAACGTGACGGAGGCCTCGAGGCAGCCCTGGGACTCCTTGGGGGCCTTCTGGAGCCGGTGCAGCCAGTGGTGGAGGCGGCCCTGGGGCCTGGGGCCTGCTGTGGCCGGAGGCGGGACGCAGGCCTGGAGCTCGGAGTGCCCGTGGTGCAGCAGGCGGAGGGGCTGGTCCAGGACGACCCCCAGGGGCGAGTCAGCCATGGTCCCCAGGACCTTCAGCGTCAAGGCGAGCTCAGCCTCCAAGGCCACGGGGCGCTCCCAGGCCTGCAGCAGTCTCAGGTCCCTGGCCCGAGGGAAGAGGCGAGAGCCGCAGCTCCGGTTCCTCAGCGAGAGCGACTCTTCTAGGGCATCCTTGGCCTTCTTGAGGGCTTCCAGCTCCCTCGGTGACAGCGATTGGAACCTGTTCATGAGGCAGCCCCTCCTGGTTGAGGTGGGTGTGGAAGTAGGGACAGGGCCCGCTCCGGTCAAGCCCGGCACCACGGTCACCAGCACCAGGACCCACGCTGTCGCCATGGCCAGATCCCCACTGCTTTCCCCACTGCATGGCTCTGCTTTTAGCCAGGCTCGCCGGGCGGCCCCGGCTGATGTATGCAAAGGGAAAAGGCAAGTGGAAATTGGAAGCTCCACTTGCACGGGAAAGGCATTCGTGGGCGGGGCCGGTCCTGAACCAGGTGAGCACGCGGATCTGGGCGAGGCCGCCCGGCCGCAGAGACAGGGTAGCCCGCAGGTCCCTTCCCCAGACCTGGGGCGAGAAGGAAAGAGAAACTGAAATTCGCTCACAGGAGAACGCCTTGTTTCTGAGAAGTCCCTGTGGCTGGACAGTCTTCGGTTTAGGGGCAGCGTTCAGCTAGCTGGCTTTGGGGAACCCCTTACTGAGGCGGAGGCAGGTGGGGGGATGGGAAAGCGGCTCGAGTGGGGTGGGGGCTGCGAGGTGTGGGTGAGGCACAGGGGGCCTCTCTTTGGGGTGCCGTTGGTTTGCTGGGGTCCCATTTGTTTGTTTTTGCTTGTGTTACCTGTGCTTTCAGCATCATATCTAATAAATCCTTACCAAATCCTACGTCATGGCGTTTCCCCCTCTGTTTTCTTCTAGGAGTTTTATAGTTTTAGGTCTTACATTTAGGTCTTTAGTCCATTTTGAGTTAAGTTTTATGTATGGCGTAAGGTAAGGGTCTAACTTGTTTTTTGCGTTTGGATATCCAGTTTCCCCACCACCATTTGTTGAGACTGTCCACACCCTATCATGTGTTTTCGACACCCCTGTTGAAGCTCATTTGACCATATAAGTGAGGGTTTATGTCTGGGCTCTATTCTGGTGCGCTGGTCTGTAAGTCTATCTTCATGCCAGTCCTCTCGCATTTTGATGACTGTAGCTTTGTGTGTAATATGTTTTGAAATCAGGAAGTGTGAGGAGTCCAACACTGTCTTTTTAAAGATCGTCTTTAAAGATCAGGGGGCCCTTCTATTTCTGCAAAATTGTCATTGGGATTTTGATAGGGATTGCATTGAATCGGTAGATTGCTTTGGGTTGAATGGACATTGTTACAATATTAAGTCTTCCAACCCTTGAACACAGGATGTCTTTGCATTTATTTGTCTTCTCTTTAATTTCTTCCAGTAATGTTTTATAGTTTTCAGTGTACAAGTCTTTCGCTTCCTTGGTTAAGTTTATTTCCAAGTATTTTATTCTTTTTGATGCTATTGTGAATGGAGTTGTTTTCACAATTTCCTTTTCAGATTGCTCATTGTTTGTGTATGGATAGAAGGCAGCTGATTTTTTATGTGTTAATTTTGTATCCTGCAACTTGAATTCATTTATTAGTTCTAACAGGGTTTTATGTGTGTGTGTGTGAAATCTTTAGGGTTTTCTACATACAAGATCATGTTATCTGAGAACAGATACAATTTTACTTCTTTCTTTCCAACTTGATTGCCTTTTATTTCCTTTTCTTGCCTAATTGCTCTGGCTGAGACTTCCAGTACTGTGTTGAAATCAAGTAGCAAGAATGCTTTGTTCCTGATCTTAGAGGAGCAGCTTTCAGCCTTTCACCATTGAGTATGATGTTTGCTGTGGCCCGGATATTTTCATTTGTGGTCTTTATTATGTTGAGGTAATTTCTTTCTATGTTTAGTTTGTTGAGTGTTTTTGTCAGGAAAGTGTGTCGAATTTTGTTAAACGTGTTTTTCTGCATCAGTTGGGGCAACCATGTGGTTTTTGTCCTTATTCTGTCCATGTACTTGACATGGTAGTTGCCTTTTGAGGCTTGCTCAGACTTGGGTTTGATTTTTTGGGGACTGAGAATACGTCATAGTTGTATTCCTTCATCAGGAGGCACTTGACGCTGAATTCTCTCCCTTTGGGATAGTAACAGCCGTTAGGACTAATGTTTGGTGCTTAGATCAGTCATTTCATTGGAAGTTGCAAAATGTAGACATTCCAATTCTAGTATTCCTTTGGCAACCGGAATACTTCTATAAAAAGAAACTTCTTTCTGGCGGTATGATCTCCCCATGTGATAAAATTGTATAGAACTAAACACACACACACACCCTTCCACACAGTACATGTAAAACGGATACAATTTGAACAAGGTCTGTGGCTTGTACCAATGTCAGTTTCCCAGTTGTGATATTGTTCTGTATTTGTGCAAGATGTTACTACTGGGTGCAGGGTACATGGGACCTTTTTGTATTTTTTTTTTTCCGCAATTTCCTATGTTTATTATTTTTCTTTTTTAAAGATTTTATTTATTTATTTGACAGAGAGAGACAGATCACATGTAGGCAGAGAGTTAGGCAGAGAGAGGGGGAAGCAGGCTCCCTGCTGAGCAGAGAGCCCGATGTGGGGCTCGATCCCAGGACCCTGAGATCATGACCTGAGCCGAAGGCAGAGGCTTTAACCCACTGAGCCACCCAGGCGCCCCTATAATTATTTTTTTAAAAGAAAAATAAACTTCCTTTAGCTACTAGTTGACTATCAGGAGTAGTTTAAGTGAGATAAATGCTTAATTATTTACCTTTATTTTATTACTATTTTTTTTTTAGTAGAGCCCAATTCAGGGCTCGATCCCAGGACCCTGAGATCATGACCTGAGCCGAAGGCAGACTAACCGTCTGAGCCACCCAGACGTCCCCATACTTATACTTTAAATTAAAATTCAGGGGGCGCGTGGGTGGCTCAGTGGGTTAAAACCTCTGCCTTCGGCTCGGGTCATGATCTCAGGGTCCTGGGATTGAGCCCCGAATTGGGCTCTCTGCTTGGCGGGGAGCCCGCTTCCTTCTCTCTCTCTGCCTGCCTCTCTGCCTACTTGTGATCTCTCTGTCAAATAAATAAAATCTTTAAAAAAATTAAAATTCAGGACCACAGGATTTTTACTTAACCTATTTTTGTCCCATGCTAAGAATCCTGGTTCTCAAGGACTCTAGGAAAGCCATTACTGATGTTAACTTTGCCACCTGTGACCAGACCTAATCTTGACTGAGAGGAGGGACTCATGGCCCCGTGGAGAGAGTCTCCGTTACTCCCCTACAGAGCAGGGCAGAGCCGAGGCTCATGTTTGCGAGTTTCCAGGTAGGATTAACTCCCGGTCACCAAGGTCTCCGTTAGCAAATGGGGACATCGGAGATACAGATGAAGCCAGGGCCGGGGTAGTGCAGTCCAGCGCAGTTCTTCTCTTGTCTGCCCCAGACGAGCCCCTGCTCCCGGTATTGACCTTTCCAGCCGCCCTTCATGCTTTCACTGCACTTGTCCGCATCCTAAAGCATTGTCCTTTCACGTGGTTTCACGTGGTTTTATAGATGCTCGTCCTACCGTACTCGCCCGCAGCCTGATCCCCCCTCCTCTCCGCGCTCTGGGATTTAACCGTGCTGATGAGTTCATTCTAGCTGCATACATTCATCCATGCTCTCCCTGCCACCCAGAGTACCTTCCATGACTGCCACAGCTTATCCACTCTCCTCGCGAGAAACATTTAGCTTGTTTCCAATGAGGTGCTATTGCAAATATTCTTACGGGTGTCTCCTGGTGCAAGAGTGTGTAAGAATTTTTCTAGGGCAGGGGTGGGCAGGCTTTTTCTGTAAATGGTTAGGTAGTAAGTATTTTTGGCTTTGGGAGCCAAGAGGAAAAAGAAAAGTTATGCAGGTACTTATATAACGAGAGAAAAAATTTTCCATACATTTGAAAAAAAAAAAAGATTTTATTTATTTGAGAGATAGAGACAGAGATAGTGACAGAGATAGCGAGAGAGCATGAGGGGGGAGGAGAGGAGAAGGAGGCTCCTTGTTGAGCAGGGAGCCCGATGCTGGCTCGATCCCAAGACCCCAGGATCATGACCTGAGCTGAAGGCAGATGCTTAACCAACTGAGCCACCCAGGCGCCCCTTCCATAAATTTTTAATTAAAAAATTCAAAGCTTTATGTATGGGTATTGAAATTTGAATTTCATATAGTTTTCAGGTCATGAGATATTCTTTTGAATTTTTTTTTCCAACCAGTTGGGGATGTTAGAAGCCATTCTTCACACTCTGGTAGTAGAGAGCAGGCAGGAGGGTTTGGTCCGCAGGCAGTGGTCTGCTCCTGCTTGCTCTCCGGGGCATGGACCTAGGAGGGAATTCCTGGGTTGAAGGGTGACAGGTGCCTTTAACTCTACTAGGCATTGCCAGACGCTCTTCAAAGTGACTCTTTCCATCTGGACTCTGACCGGAGGACAGACTTCCTGTCTCCCTAGTGCTCTGTCCCATTGAAGCTCTCCACTTACCGCACAGCTCCAGCCGTGGTTTCAGTTGTAATCACGTTAGGGAACATGACGGTGACGTGCGGCGTGCTCCCGATCACTGAATGACCGTGCTTTATGGAAGAGAGAAAATAGATACAAACAGCAGCAGGTTTTGAGTTACCATTGTCCTTCCATTCGGAGAAAACCAAAGTTAAAACTTGGCAGCTGTCCTTTCAGATTTTTTCCTACTTATACACACACCATTCATTTAACTGTTAGAGACTAATGCTAAGTACTATTGTTTTGGAATCTGTCTCACTTCATGACTTTGTATCGGTTATTTCTGTTGCACGTGACGTATTGGGGATCGTGGAGCCCTCACCTTTGTGTGCGGCCCTCCCCCAGAGCTTTCTGGCCTCTAAGGAGAAACCTCCCTGGCTCACTCCCCTCCACCCTGAGTGCTTCCTCTTGGAGTGGAGAAGAGGGTCGAAGTGTGAATGAAAAACACTAGTTCCATCCATGGCAGGTGCCACTTGGGATCGTTCTTTTACTTTCAGGACACTCTGCTTGGCACAACTGCATCGTCCAGCCTCCTTTGCAGCCAGAGGTGGCCTGCGAAGATTCTGCCAGGGTCCCCATCATTCCGGTGCCACCTGTCATCACACGAAGTTTTATTATGTAGAGAAATCTGTGAACCCAGGTCTCTTCAAAGGCTGAAAAGGGAGCCGAAGAAGGCGGCTGCATGTGCCGCGCACACCCAGCCCTGACACCCCAGCCGGCTCCCCACCTGACCCTGGCACGGTCTGGGCGCCTGGTTTGGCAGCCCAGGCTCAGGTAGGGTCCCAGGTGTGATATATTCTCCCCACTTCCTTCTTTGGCTGGGGGTCAAGAGGAGCGGGAATGGGGATGAACTGCAGGGTTGGAAGGAACCAAGAGGGCCAGCACTGGCTTCCCTGCCAGAAGGCCTGGGATCAGGACAGGCTGTCCTACCTGCTTTCACTTTCTAGTCCATGTTTTTTGTTTTGTTTTGTTTTGTTTTATTTTGGTCTGTGCCTGTTACCATGAGCAGTTTGGGATGCCTTTTGGAAGACTGAGGGGGTAAAAATAAACGGAGGCTCCAGGCTGCCCGCAGAAAATGCCACCGCCTTCCACCAGAGACTCCTGCGGCTGCGTGGATTGAGAATCTAGAGGACGGCCCGGCAGGGGCGCACAGGGGCCGATCTGCAGTCCCGGGCGGCAGGAGACCAGTGGCCCAGGGCGCCCTCGGGAGGACGCATTCCCAGCCACCCGTGGGGAGCAGCAGCTGTGGGCCGGCTGGCCACTGGGCCTGTGCGAGGGAGGCCCTTCCACTTGGCCCCACGTGCTCCTCACTAAGGGGCAGGGGCAGGAATTAGGCCCGGGCCACCCGACCCGAAGCCCACCGCACGGCGCGGGCAACACGTCTGCTGCTGGCCCCGAGTCTGGCCGGTGGTGACACAGAGCTGAGTCCGGGAGTGTGTGGCCCATGCATTCGCAGCACGTGAACACAAACGCAGAAACTGCCTCTGACCCAGCAGCATTCATTTTTATTTCTAAGTAAGTATCCAGTGACATGACTGTTCTCCAGGCATTTCTGCATTCTTTACAGAGCCCAGCGAGACGAAGCAGGGGCTCGGCGTGCCGGCTCCTGGTGTCCCCGTCCCTGACCCACTCGATCGGAAGCCCCATCCAGAAGAGCAGCAAATCATTTCTTAGAACCAGGACCCAACCGACGCGTCACGACTGACATGGGGGAGGACAAAGAAGAAGCCTGACCTTCCCAAAGATCCTTAAAACAAAAAAGCAGTACTTAAAAAAAATCCTTCATTTTTCCAAAGAAAATTACTCAGAAGAATACAAAGAACAAATCAAACGTAGCAGGGGCTGCATCGGAGACAACGTTCCAGCCTTGGGGGGCCACGAACCTCGAAGCTCGGCAGCGAGCAAGGAGCCCTCCCCGGCCTGCAGTGGTTCCCTCCAGCAGGGCTTCCAGAAGGGAGCGCCAGGAACGTGCGGACAGGACGCTTCCACGGGGCTGCCGGGCCCCCGTAGCTGCCGGGGGAGCCTGCTCCTGAGTGCCCGTCCGCACGTGCCCTGGCCGGTCACGCTCTCGCCCCGACGGCCGGCGGCCTGGCAGACCAGCTCGCCAGCGACGAAGGCCAGGGATTGGTGGGAGAGGAGGAAGAAACGGGGTGGGCCAGTGGATGGGGTTCCCCAGGGGGAACTGTCAAGTCTTCCTTCTTTTGTCACGTGGCCAGCGGCAGCGGAAGTTCCTGAATGTCTACCTCCACTTGCCTGAGAGACAGCAGGAACCGAAATGGAAGGGAGTGTGGCTACTTACTCTTTCCTCTCACTGGGGGTGTTTCCATTTAAACCAAACTGCCCGGAGCTTTGGAGACTGAGTTCCTGGGAGAACAGCTTCTTCATGACGCGGGCTGCTGTATCGAGAACGGTTGAGATTTGGTTTCCTAAACACACCGACCAGCAGGAGAAACACAAGTCTGCATTCTGGAGGGAATGGGGGAGGATCAGGATGCCTTTTCCCTCTCTCTCTCTCTTTGCATTTAAAGTCTGAATTAATGGCAGATCATTGCTGCTGATTCCTCCTTGCACTTGAAGCAGGGGTCCAGCTCGGAGGCGTGCGCCTCTGACGTCCAGGACTTAGCTGAGGAGGAGAAGCCGGCCACCACCCTGTGCCACCCTCACTCTCTCCACCAAAGCGGAAGAGGGCTCCTGGCTGCGGCCACCCCGCTGAGGACTCTGCCAAGTGCACTGGCCCCTGTGGGAAGGTGGAACTGCGACCTCCCAGGGCCGAGCCTTGCTGACGTGGGTTTCAGGGACAGGAGGATCCCCACTCATCTTTCCACATTTCGCTGCACACAAAGGAATCCGCAGGCAAACCAGGGCTCCCTGGGCTGACCTGGGGTACTCCGGGGCGGCCACCACTCCAGGCCAGGCCCTGCCCCTTGGCCTTCCGTCAGCCAGGGCCCGGCCAGCATTTCCACTGAGAAGAGAGGTAGCTGGCCAGGGTGCGGGAGGGTTTGGGTTCTGCCGTCAGGCTGAGTGTCTGAGCCCCCGACTCTGGAGCTGAGCCACCTCCTTCCGCCTGGCCCTGGCTCAGCCCGGCCTAAAACTTGATATCTGGGGACCCAGGACAAGCCAACTCCTTTCCCTGTAAGGCCCCACACCACAAGCCTCAGGGAATGGTTGTTCCCAGGGGTCCTACAACGACAGGGCTGCAGGGGGTGCCCTGGGCATGCGGCTTGTCGCCACATGGCTCCCCGAGACCAGCATGTCTTGAGTTCACTGGCTGACGGGCCAGCTGCACGGCCTTCACCTCCCTGTGAAGTATGACCTTGTCTGTGCGCTAGAGCTCTCCCATGGCCTAGACCTAGACGGAAATAAGTCTGTGGGAAATCGTAGTTATGCTGAATATTTTTTTTTTACCTAGTAGGCATTTATTGCCCCAAATAGTAGAATTATTAGGTATGCTAAAGGTAGACAGCAGCAAATTTCTGATTCTCAGGCAAAGACACTTGAAAAAATCCACCAGGAAAATATATCTCCACGGGCTCTGCCTGTGACAAAGGTGAAGAGACAGACTTGAGGAACACGGGTCGCCCCGTCCCCGTGGGAATGCGCTCCAGCCGCCAAAGCCTCACTTCAGCAGGGGGCAGAAGAGGCTCACGGGAGACCCGACTGGTGCCGGGACCTGTCAGGAAATGTGACCCCGCCTACTAAGCCAGGCCGTGGGGACCTTCCGGCCTTAGGGACTCTTCTCTGCCACAGCATCATTTTCAGGTCTCAGCTAAAAGTGGGAGGCCAGGCAGGACCTGGTGACAAGGAGCAGTCAGTCTGAGTTGGGAAGATCCTGTATTTACTGCTTTATCTGTGAATTCATAGCCCCGTCCCCACCAAATTTTCTGGTAAACTATTGAGTTTGCAATACAAGTTACACTTCTGAGATCAGACCCTAAACTTCAAAGGAGAAGGTAAATTACTTATGGATTGGGGAACACTCTAGTCTTGGATCCCTGCCCTCCTTCTGCCAGATGTGGACAAAGGTCCCTTCCCTCTGTGACCTCTTCTCTTACTTTTCCACTAAAAGTATGTAGGAAATGATGGAGGCCTGAATTATGCACAGTATTACTTCTCCAGTGAAGGTATCAGGTGGAGTAAAATACTCCCATTTGGCTTAAATTATGGGGTTAAAGTGGAAGGTTACAAAAAGACAAGTGACCATATTTTAAGTATCTGTACTATCAAGTACAGATTTTCTTTTCATGCATAAAAGGGAAACCACATGCTTCCTGCCTGACCGGCCTCACACTTCCGGAAAAGGGTCTGGCCGGGTGGGTTCTCAAGTCAGTCCTTCCTGACAGCCAGAGCCATGCTGCCTGAGGCAGAAGAGATGGCAATGTATGTGCTGCCAGCCCAGGGTCCATGCTGGCCCGCCGTGTCCCCCCCGCCGAGAACCGAGGGCATGCACATGATGAATTACACCACCCTAGAGGTGTGCTGGGTCCCAGGACAGGGACCCTGCGCCATGTAGGGGAGTTGCCACTGGCCCAGAGATGGGCAAAGGCTTGCAGGGACAAGGCTTGTTAAGGGCAGGGCAGGAGTGGAGGCGAAAGTCAGTAACCCCACCTGAAGCTCCTCACCCCAGACAGCCGGGGGCCGGGACCCCAGGGACGGGGCAGGGCGTGTGCGTGTGAGAGGGAAAGAGCACGTACAGATGCTCGGCTCCGTGAGTGAGTTCTGGGCGGGGGTGGCCGGGGAGGAGCACGGGGCACTGCTGCTGTGGTCCCCGCCTCGGGCTCTGGTGAGCTGGGACCCGGGCCAGTAAAGAACTGGGGCAGGGAAAGAGGAAGTGCTGATTAGCGCTGGAGGTGGCAGTAGGCAAACAGTGGGCAGACCCCACGGTGCTCAGGAAATGGGGCCTCTGGACGGATAAGGTCCACTGAGCAAGGGAGGTGATTGCTAGGCTCTCGCTACTTTGTCAAAGTGCGTGAATTTAAACTGAATTCAAAGACAGCAGACGCTGCCGGCATGAGCCCTGTAACTCTATCTTCTCCCTCCAGGGGGCGCTCTGGCCCCACAGACTAGGCTGCTCACCGGCGGAAACCCAAGGAGGCAGCTTCCAAAGGGGCTCCCCACCCCGGCCCCGCGCCCCTGCTCCCAACCAGTGTAAACATTCACACTATTCCCAGAGGAGGGCAGCAGCTGCCAGCCGCCCAGGGAGCCGGCCTGCCAGGTGCCAAGCGGAGGTCAAGGAAAAGGTCACCAGGTTTCCCCCTCTCAGGGAGTGCAAGCAACATCACAAAGGGCAGCGTGAGGTTTTCCAGATTTCTGAGCCGCCACTTAAGTCCGAACTGCTGCTGCCGAGGCCACGGGCACCTTGAGGGGCGAAGGGAAATGGCAGCCGGCTCCTTGTGCTGCTAGAACAGGCGGCGGTCCCGTGATGAAGGCCGTGGCCGAGAACAGCAGAAGCCCAAGCCCCCCCCAGCTCCCGCAGCACCCCCAGTCACGGCAGGCTCCACAGTGGGCCCGGCTCCTCTTCTCAGGTCTCTCAGTCCGGCAGAGGACTCTGCACCCCGGCCGCAGAAGCAGAAGGGAGATTTACCTGGACAGCTGGTCCCCCCGATCTGCGGGCTGAGAAGCAACACGGAGAGCAGGGTCCGGCTCACTGCGGCCCGCGGACGTGACCTACTTCAGAAGCAGACAGCTGGCTCCGAGGGCCAGGGACGTCCGGTTTCCGAAGACCACGGCCTTTGCTTCCCCCTGCTTCCATCTCCCCTGAGGATGCTGCCCCACACGAGACCCTCGGCGGCCCTTGCCGAGCGTCTGTCGTGGGAGCCGCGAGGAGGCCGGAGGGGGCGCCCTGCTCCATCACAGCAGCTCCTGCTCGTCGTCCTCGGAGCCGGAGGGGCCCTGGCGCACCTCCTCGTACCACTTGTTGGTGAGGGTTTTCATCTGGATGCGCCCGTGGTGGAGGTCCTGGAGCAGGAGACACAGCCAAGCCCTTGTCGGTGGGTCTGGGTCAGGTCGGGGTTAGGGTCAGGGCCGAGGGAGGGCGGAGCTGCTGTGTACCTCGCGGGGGTGTGGAACAGACGGGAGGAAGGGCACAAGGCCACAGGCAATTTCCAAGTGGTAACCAGCTAACTCAAACTGGGACTTTTCTCCCTGGGGGTGGAGGCAACAGGAGTAGGAGGCAGGCTGGTGTGACGTTAAAGAACATGGCTTCCGGAATCAGACACCCTTGGGGTCTGCTCCCACCTCTGCCGCACCTTGGCTGTGTGACATCAGGGGGTTACTGCACCTCTCTGGGCCTCAGTCTCCCCAGCTGTCTGGTGAGAGAGCAGCTGCAGCTATGACACAGGTTGTTGAGAGGATGAAACGAAGCAATAGAAACATTCCCACACTGATAGTGACCGTGACTGCTGGGGTGGGAACACGGGCTTAGAAACGACGTGGGGCAGGCCCAAGCCGGGTCCCATGAGACTGTGTCATTCACTGTCATCCAGAGGCCAGCAGTCCCCGGGGGGACGGAACAAGAGCCCTGAACCTTGGGCCACTGCCTGAGGCCCTGGCATGTTTGAAATTTTCAGCTCAGAATCAGTACCGATCAATGTCCTGCGTCTATCATCCAGGAAAACCAAACTGTGTTAACAAGTCTATTATTAAACTAGCACTAAAAACGGCAGTGAAGGAGCAACAGCAGATGCTGAGTCCCGCAGCATACCCAGCTGCCAGCCTGGGAAGGGGAAGGTCGAGCCAGGGAGGTGGCCTGGCTCCAGGCCCCCCGCCCGCCCTCTGTCGGGGACCCTTCGCCGTGTGGCGCGCGCCGGCGTCCCACCTCCTGAGTTAGCCGCCGCGTGAAGAAGGGGTTCAGGTACTTGGCGTCCAGCCACACGAAGCCTTTGAGGTCCTGCCGCCTGATGTAATGGGCTTCATACTCCTCCTCCGTGAGCTCTGACAAGTGCTCTGACTCGATGGTGTTGCCCTGCGCGGGGAGGGAAGGCCGTCCGAGGGTCAGCAGCTGGCCTCTTCCTGGGAGCCCCCGCCCCACCCTGCCCACCCGCAGCCCTTCGCTCCTGGCCACCGGTGTCTCCAACCCTAGCTGTGCCTTCGGATCAGTGCAGGGTGTCTGTGGGCAGCAAAGCGCTGCCTGGGAGCCTGCAGGGAGGTGGGAAGGTTCCTAAAAATGCGACGGATACCCGGGAATAAAGGGGAATTATAAATAAATCAGAATTTATTTGTGGGCTGGGGTCTGGTTTGTAAGCTTTCCAGGAGATCCTAATGGGCAGGCAGGACTGGGAGCTGCCATTCTAGGTGATTTCACTCGCAGCCAACTCAACAGGGGGGCTCCTTCTGTCATTTCTGCCGACAGCTGCACGAGCTGCGGTTCCGCTCTGGGCAGGTGTTGGCTGGTCTGTGAGTGTGTGTGCGGGGGGCGGGGGGGGCAACCTGGAGAGGAATGAGAGCAACTACTCCGTGGCAGGGCAGGTCTGCAAGGGGAGGAGGTCTCCAATCACCAAATCAACACTAGCAGGCCCCAGGCCCAGGCCAGCCCTGTCCACTGCAGGGACGACCAAAGGCCACCAGGGTGTGAATGTAGCATCTGAAGCCACAGCCAAGTGGCCTCCACTGGGGGCCTGGGCGGTGGAGCAGGTGCAGGTGCAGGATGTGGGAGGGGGTGGGGAGAATCACCCGGAGAACTTACGCGTCCACACAATGCGGGCCCCCTAGGCCCACCTGCAGAGCTGTGATTCAGCAGGTCTGGGATGGGGCCCAAGAATTCGCCTTCCTAACAAGTTCCCAGGGAAGCTGCCGATCCAGGGACCTCCACCTCGAGAGCGCTGATGGAGAGCGGGGTGGTGAAGAGCACGGACTATGGAGTCCTGACCGCTCTGTGGCTCAGCGCTCTTATCCGCAAACTGGGGATGAGCAGAGAGCACCTGCTTCCTGTGGGTTCTCGGGGCGCCCTGAGACAGTGCGGGGCAAGCACAGCCACCGCGCCTGTGCCACAGAGCACATTCCCCAAGCAGCAGCTGCTCTTCCTCTGGACACACGTCCTGGTTCCGCGGGAGCCGGGCTCCAGCAAGCCTGGCAGTGGGGCCGGCAGGGCAGCGGCACCCAGCACCCGGCACCCTGCTCAAAACGCAAATCCGCTCCGGCCGCGGCCCAGACCTGGGGAGACCCGGGAGCCCTCTAGCGCTTCTGACAGCCTCTGGAAGGTCTGAGAACCTATACTGGGGCTTTTGTTAGGAACAGACCAGAAAGTTGGGGGATGGGGGTGGCTGGAGACGGGCCTCTGAGAGTGACAAGGTCGTGCTGAGCCAGCCCCGCCTGTGACTACCCTGTGACCACCCGAGGGCTTCCTCCCAGCAGGGCCTTGGCAGAGCCACGGGCCACAGGGAGACCTGAGGCCACGATCCGGCCAGACCTGAGCGCCCAGTGGGAAAGTGGGCTGCATCCCTGTCTCTGTTTGCTGGTTGAGGATTTCCTTGCTTTCCTCGGCTGAGTAAAGTTACTGATGGCCTGAAATAAGGGAACTAGAAAAAGAGGCATTTCTAGAACAGGGGGTGGGCGAGTGGGGGCGGTGCAGGAAGGTGGCCTGAGACGCCAAGGACGGCCTCTGCTCCTGTCAGAGAGCCTGGCTCAGCACAGGGGGCCTAAGGGTGAACGCGGGGCAAGGAGGGCAGCACCGCCGCTGATGCCGGGGACAGGCAGCCCGGGGGCAGGGGCAGCCACAGGGACAGGAGGTGGCCAGGGATCTGGAAGCCTCCGGCTCACCGCAGCGGGGCCCGGGACACCTCCCTTGTCTGTCCTCGGAGAAGGCACCTCTCTCACGGCCTCAGAGGCACAGCAAGCACCTTCCCCTCCCCGGGCCCCCAGCAGGAGGCTTTCGGTAAACGCTGTGGGGGAGGCGGAGGACGTGACTTTAAAACCTTCCACGAGGTGCTGCCGGGAGAGCCTGACGTGGGTCCACGCGCCCGCTCCACGGCCTCCGTGGCTTCACGGGGCCCCGAGGCTGGCAGACAACCCACAAAGGGCCTCAGAACTCCAGTTCAACCTCCTGAGTGTGTGCAGCCTCAGACGGTGTCTCACTTCCCCACCTCCCAGTTGCGGCGGAGACCGGCCCGCGTGGCGCTCACCATCTTCTCCGTCTTGCTGAGGTTGACGTCCTTCTTGCTCCGGCGGCGCGCCTTGGCGTCCTCGATGTCCATGAGGCGGATGAGGGGCATGGTGCTGCCACCCAGCAGCAGGATGGTGAAGAGCACGAGCACGATGGTGGTGGTGCCGATGAGCTGCCGCTTCTCCATGGGCTCCAGATCCAGGTGCAGGCTCAGGGCGTAGGGGATGGCCCCCCGCAGGCCTGAGGGTGGGCAGGGGGTGAGAGGAGCGCCCCACCGACCGGGCGCTGGGGCCCCAGGCCCAGCCCTGCGTCGCACCCGCTGAGCGCTTTAACGCGCCCGACTGCGGAGGCCGAGACCCTCCTGTGAGGCTCTGGGTGTGAGGGAGGCAGGCTGCGGAGAAGTGGGGTCTGACCTCATCCCGTTTCCACTTCACGGGGTGGCCAAGTGGGTCAGATGAGGTGACCCGTCCAGGCCCTGAAGCACCAGGTGTGTGTGCGTGCCCGTGTGAGGATCTGGCCCGCCGACGCTCAGGTTCTAGAAATCCGACGGCTCGCGCAGACTGAGCTGCCCCCGTGTGTGTGCCAGGCCCTGTGCGAAGGGCTCCGCGTGCACAGTGTCGCCGGAACTTCACGGGAGGGCTGGCAAGCGGGTCCTACTACTCTCCACCCCAGGTGAATGCAGATGAGGACGCCAGACTGAGGGAAGGACGTGTCCTCCCGGGGCCTCGCAGCCTTGCAGGCAACAGCAAAGAAGGCCCCTTGCCCCTGGAGACGCGGCCCTCCCGCAGCTCCTGGCCGCACCGCCCGGCTCGGGGCTGCTCTGCCGTGGCCCAGAGGCTGCTGGGAGCTGCACCCTTGCTTCCCACGGTGCTGCCCTGCGAGGCGGCTGGCTGGGCTGAGGGGCTGCCCTGGGCTGGGAAATGGCACCTTCTGGGGAGCGTGCTCGCTGGCCTGGTGCCCCACGGAGGGGAACAGGTGGGGGGACTGCAGACAAGGGCTTGTGCCATGGCGAGCGCCCGAAGAAGGGGAGAACGGGGCAGGGCACACCGTGAAGGGTCTGACGAGACATGGAGGCTAGAGCCTCACGGGACGATGGGGGTCTGACCGCAGCAGTAGTGCGGACCCAAGACGCGGACACAGAAAGGGGATGGGATTAAGAGACATGGAGAGTGGAAGCAACGGGCCACAGGGGTGTGTGGGAGGTGGGGTGGCCCGGGAAGGGAAGGGCACAGACAGCGGTGGGGTGTCCTAGGAGGCTGTGCTGCACGGTGGTGTGGGCATGGGCTGTGGAGTCTGGCTCCTGGGGTCACCCCCCAGCACCCTTCTTTCCCCTAGGCCTCTCAGGCCGAAGCGAAGGATACAATTCCACCTCTCCACCTGTCACACGGGACTAGAAACGGGGCCTGCCAGGTCGGTGGCCTGAGGACGAAATGCTGAGCACAGGACGGGTGTAGACACAGCAAACGCGGACCCAGCCACACCCCTGTCGTAACACACATTACTGATTCCCGTGGAAGGGGGACGCTGGCAAAGAAGAGGTTGGGCAGGAGGGTAAATTCAGTCCTAGACAATGAGCTCTCCACGGCATTGAAGGAAGACTTAAACATGAGTCAAGATCTAAGAGCAAAGAGCTTTGGGAGTGTGGGAACTTGATGGACGATGGGGCCTTGTGAGAACTTGTGAGCTCGTGAGAACACAAGAGCTGAACGAAGCAGGTCTGGGGCTGCGTCCTGAGGACGCCAGTGTTTTAGGGGTTCGTAAAGGAGGAAGGGAACCTGAGAAGAGCCCACAGAGAGAGGGCAACCAGGAGCATGGCCTGGGGGCCCGGGGAAGAAGGTCTCCAGGCAGAAAGCAGATCGGTGGGAAGAAGGAGCTCAGAGCCGTGGAGGTGGGCCAGACAAGGGCTGCCCTGCGCCCACCAGGTCTTGGCAGCAAAAGGTTGCTTGGTGACCTGGGCAAGGTCAAGTTCAGGCCCATGAACAGGAGGTGAGGAAGTGGAGGAAACAGGGGAGGACAGCCCACTTAAGGAGGTCTGGCTGCAATGGGAGACGGGAAGCAGCCGGAGAGGATGTGCAGAAGGGATGTTGGTTGAAGTCGCTGCTTTTTTGCTGGGGAAAGAGAAGAATCTTCAAGAGTTTCAATGATGATGTCTCAATAGAGACAGAGGTTGAGGGTCCAGGAAAGAGAGGGTGAAAATCTGTGGGGAGAGGGCTTGGGATGGCCTGGGAGGAACAGCTGGGACCAACCTCCCTCACTGTTTAAAACAGTGCCCCCATTCCCCACATAGGTCTCTTACCATGCCCGCCTCTCCAAACAGCCCACACAACCATGTAAAGGATCTGATACAGCTCTTAGATTTTGAGATTTTTAAGACCTTGGATCAACTACTTTACAAAAAACTTTTTTTTCTCGTTGGCAAAAAAGATTGAGAAAAAAGTTTCTCTTGCTAAACATACATACATACCTCACACACATATACATATGTATATATTTTAAACGAGGCCTTTTGAAAGAGGAGAGAAATCTGCGAGAAATGTACAGATATGCTGTTGGATAGAAAACAGCTTATAAAGCATGTTGCTATACCCCGACCCACACGGAATAACTTAATTATAATATTTAAATAAGAAAGTACAAAGAACGGGATGTATTGCTCAAAAATAAATTTAAAGATGCCTAAGGATCCAGTCTGTTAGGAGCCAAAGATGAAATCATTCCCACCCTTTAAAAAGTAGAGGAATTTGCACAGAAACTGAAAATGTTCCAATCAACTCTCAGAACTCTGACTGAATGAAAAAAAAAATCCAAACCTAGCCTGTAGTGTGAAACTGTTGAAACTTGAACCTTGTTCCTTTTGAGCCCCTCACTACTTGCAGGCAGGTGAGGGCTGCCCCCCGCGCGTGCTGGCCGGGCCAGCCCCGTCGTCACGCGAACACAAGCAAGTCCATTGCCCTTGAGCCTGAGCTTCCTCATGTGCAGAACGGATGCGCACGACCCATTGGTCTCGCAGCGCAGCTCGGAGCCTGTGAGGGGCGCTGCCTGTGAGGGACTCGCCTGGGGCCGGTAAATGGGGGCTGGTATGATTTCTGCCTTACGAGGCGCGCCCGGTGTCGAAGGGCTCCGGCGGAGAGCCACTCGTGCTCCCTACACCGTGCGCCTTTATAAGGGATTTCCCATCTACTGTTCATTCAACATTGGACTTACCGCTAAACCACATGATGAACATCATCTTCGGTGTGATTTTATGATCACGGAAGAAATTCAGGAGGTAGGAAAGAGGGAAAATGTTCACTGCCCTGCC
The DNA here is from genome assembly GCA_028534135.1 of Potos flavus. Lineage (NCBI taxonomy): Eukaryota > Metazoa > Chordata > Mammalia > Carnivora > Procyonidae > Potos > Potos flavus. The sequence continues at coordinate 112,193,326 of CM052885.1, read as the reverse complement.
AAACAGTACGAGCACCTGTGAATAGCAACAAACGAAGTTTTAGACAGAAACCTCTGGTCCTTCAAGCTGAAGCTAGTTGAAGCTACCACAGGCCTTGTGACATGCCCATAACAAATGCAGCCTTCCCCTTGGCCGTGAAAGACATGAATGGCAGCGCTAGGCAGAGACCCAGCTAGGGCGTGTTGCTGGAGACGCTAGTTTCTCAGAGTCTGGGAGAGGATTTCACTTTGTATGTTATGCTTCCGTAGCCAGGAAGAGAGGACTAACAAGGTATTAAAGCCAGCTTTAAGCTATGACAGTAGAACAAAACCGAATGCCAAGGGGCCATGCCGAAGCATCCAGGGATTAATTTAAGGGCAATCTCACTCCTCCCGAGGTGCTCCACCGTGGGACAGGCCTGCACTAATCATTCCCAACGGGCTGGCTCTGGAGGGACAGACAAGGTGTTCCTGCCTCTCCCATGGGTGCCCCCCTCCTCAGGGAAAGGAGGGGTGACTGAGAAGGGCCTACACAGAATGCTGCTCGTAAATGCTAGTCCCCAAGCAAAAGGAATGCATAGGTAGGTTCTAGAAGGAGGTCACATGCACCCTGCCTGGCCAATTGCTTGCCAAGGCTTTTGGTTCCTAACCATCCCCAAAGTTGGTCTTAACAAAATATAACTTTAGTAAGGTTTAGATCTAATCTAATTGGATAATCTAATTGGATACTTATTAAAACTTAATAAGTAGTTACTTTTTTTCATCTTGGTTCTCACCATAACTAACTCTGTAACTCAGTAACTCAGTAATATGTACACAATAAACTTAGCAGGCGCTAAGTTTATTCTTTCAAGAAGCATGAGTTGAGTGTGCTTTGGACTGTTTGTCTTGGACGGTCAAGTTAACAATGGCTCCCAAACATCGAACATTTATATGTTGGACAATGTGCCAAGCATTTTATATGCATTATATCTTGTTAAATTTAGATCCCGTGATGCTCCTGGTACTGGTATTACTGTCTCCATTTGGGGGACAAGTAAATGGAGACAGAGAGACGTTAAGGGACTGGTCCAAGCTGACCCAGGCAGGAAGTGGTAGAGTCACATCCCAAACCCAGTTCTGCCCCCAAAGCCTGTGCCCTTGGCCCCTGAGCGAGTCTAAGGTAACCCATCTGAACAGCAGGGACTGTCCCCGGGCAAGGCACCACTGGCCCGCCTGTGTGCTCGGGGGAGACCAAGCTCCCACTCCAGAGGATCTTCTCATTTTCCTCTTGCCCCCAGCCCACGGCGGAAGGAGCCGCCTCCTTGCTTCAGCCACTGACATCCGATCTTTCATTTCCACACTGGTGTTTCAGGTTTGACCAAATGTGGCCCCTTAGACCCAGTGACCACACTAAAGACTATTATATTTTCTGTAAATGGCTTTTGCTATTCTCTTTGTCCTGAAACCTGAGTTTGGACAGATAACAGGGACAAAAGCAACGAGCTCTTGCCAACTGAGAGGGAAACATCGTTTCCCTTAGGGCTCTATAGCTTCTCTATGCCTCAGTTTCCCCACATGCCAAACAGGCCTCACTGGTTTGTACATGGCAGGTGACAGTGCTAAAAAAAGGTCTGCCTCTCAATAGCTGGGTTCTGTTAAGTGGCCGTGGTAATAAAAGTTCATCGAAGATGAATTATGATAATTGAGCAACAGTAAGGTGTGTGTCTCACCTGTCTTAAATTAACAGTGGATCTAAAAGGACAACAAAGATCAAATTAGGGATTACAGTATGGATCAGCGGGTGGGTTTATGGATGATGAGCTCACACGGAGGGGTGAGAGACACAGGAGGGACCCAGATGAGGGACCTGGGAGCACCAGGCTAAACGCCCACATGTTAGAAACCATTCATGTCACTTCCATCTGATGCCTGAGGAAGCTGCCCCTTTGTTTTAAACGCTAAACATTTATTCCCCCCCCACTCCATTCACCCAAAAGATTTGATTCTACGGTAAATGATCAAAGTTTTCTTTTCCTGTTTTAAGTTAATTAATTAAGTTAAATTAATATTTTAATTTGTCTCCCCTTGCTGCCCCGAGTCCAATGGTAAGCTTCCCAAATCTTCTGAATGGTAAGAATCACCAGGGATGACTGCTCTGGGTGAACCCCTGGAGGGATAAGGGTCTGGTAATCTTTATTTTAAACAAGTGTCCAAGGTCACGCTCAAAAATGGACACATTTGAAGAAAACCACAGTGAGAAGTATGTGCATTATAAATTATCAGAAAAAGTAGAAAAGGAAAAGAAATCATCCCCAATTCTACAACCACTGTGAACATTGTGCTATATTTTTTTACATTTTTTTTTTCTATGCACGATGTTTTTACATGGTTATGATCAATTATACATGAAATTCTGAAAGCTGCTTTTACCACCTAATACAGAAACACAGAGACTTGGAGTTTTTAGAGAAGACCATAACCTTCAAGGCCATTTAAAATGTAAAAAGAAGCAAAAATTCTTTTCCAAGGATATTCATTCACTTAATTCCATCCCTTCTCCCTTTATTCGTATGTTTGTGATTTTTTAACAAAAGAAACTTTAAACAGAAGAGTGTCTATGTAGCTGTTGACCTTGAGCAGTTAACAGTTACATAAATGAATCCAGAACATGTGGTTATTGATCTACAAATAAGTAATTAAATAAAAAACAAGGAAAATACTTACTATGCACCAGATGACAAAGGAAATTTCAAACTTGTGAGGGAAACTAAAAATGGACAGGCCAAGAAATGCAAACACACATGTTTCTGAAACAAACCAAAGAATGGATTATTCAGCCCCAACTATTTTCTTCTGACATGGTACACAAGCAAACATTTCACAGTGAGTCAGAATCTACTGTAACACTTTGCTTGTTGTCTGAAAAACTCTACACCCGATGACTTGGTGGAAACCGTTCTTCGATTTGCTCGCTCTCTCCTATCACACGAGCCACACGTGCTTGCTTACTCAGAATCTCCTCATTTAACGAGCCATCTGTCTAATACTCATGCAAATAAATACTCTCCCACCCGGGGAAGATGATAAATATATGAATCTGTCCCTTTGTCGAACAATCATTAGCAAGGATCCCAACTGCAGCAAAGTGGCAAAAATTCAGAGCAAATGACTGCAGATACCATATTACTAGTGTGAAAAGGGCCCTCGGTTAACTTCCTCGCCAGGGCGGCCAAAGCTAAATGAGTGACTTCATGCATTTAATGCCGCCACAGGTTGGGAAGACGGCTTGTACCCACAGGATCTGCAGGGAGAGGGGCATTTCCAACTCTTGGCTTCACTCCACAAGTTGGAAAGAGCCCGACACTGCTCTCTGTGCAAGCGGGTACTTGTGTATCTAAGAAAAAGCACCATATGAATTTCTAGCACTAGGCTCCCTGCTGACACTGTGATGTCCCCCAGAATAGGCTAATCATCAGGGAGATAAGGACTGTATTTTAAAATGGTTGAACATCTAAAACAGAGAGGCTGTTTTAAAACATTTCAGCCATATCCTTCTCCAAACATGTATCTTTTTAAAACAAGTCTGCAAGCTGGAGAGTAGACACACCCTTCTCCTTGAATTTTTTTCTTATCTAATAAACATTTTTGTGATCTTTCCAAATCAGCTCATTTAGAACATACTCAGATCTACGTTATGCTTTTCCCTGGTGACATAAATTCCAATATATTGGTATGTCATGGCTAATTTAACAAATCCTCTGTCAACAGACACTGAGGCTATTTCTATTGGTGATATTACCAGTTACGACAAATATCCAGGCTCCATTCCTGAGGGTAGCTCTGCTGGGTCAAAGAGCACATGGCTTTGAAACGCAGCCCGATGCTGCAATGACTCTCCATGGAAGATGGCATCGGGGCCTGCTTCCCATATCCTCGTGCCGGAAGTGGGTATTAGCAAAACTGGAGCATGCCAGTCTGATGGGTACAAAATAGTTGGGTGTTTTGCTTTATATTCCTTTAATTGTGACAGTCGGGCTCAGAGACGTTAGCTAGGATTTTGTGAGCGGGGTGCGGTGGAAAAAAGACGCCCTGGACCAGGAAGAGACAGACCTGGATTCCAGACTCACTTCTCAGCCACGAGACTTGGGCAAGTCATCTGACCTCTGGCACCTGAGCGCCCTTGGCTGCGGAAGGAAGCCTCTGCACGGCCCGCCCCCGCCACCTAGCGCGTGACAGCACAGAACCAGTGCTGGAAAATGAGACGACCCCCGCCGCAGCGCCAGGGAGATGCTGGCGATGACAGTGAGGGCGCGGCCACCTGGGAGGCCGGTGGAAAGGGACCGTGTGAGAGTGCGTCCTTCGCTGCCAGGTATAAACCAGGGAGGAGGCGGGGGGTACATCGGAGTGTGGGGGAGCAAGAGCTCACACTGAAACTGCTTAACACAAAGAGTCCTCGGGGTGGGCCCCGCGCAGCAATGACAGGGCTCGCGCACAAGCGCCCGAGTTACGCCCTTCGAGCCGATCTCGTGGGAAAGGAGCCTGTGGACAAGCTGGGAAAAAGCTCTAATGCTGTCCCCTCTCAGAAACTCACAATGTGCGTCAGCTCACGATGCTCTTGCAGCCGCCAAACTGAAAGCGTATATCCCCCAGGCTTTTCCAGACTCTTGTTTGACTGTGGAGTCTTGTCTCACCTAACCCTCACCAATGCCAGTGCCAGAGGACACGTTTTTAGAAATGTCACTTTATGACGTTATAAACGTTATCAGTCTCCAAAGTTCATATTTAGTAGTTCTTATTATTTTTGATCTTAAAATTATAGTCATCGAATGTTCCAGAAAGTTATCAGGAATTAGGTTTACGTTACAGAATTTGAAAGCCAGAGTAATAAACAAAAGATAAGGGAGTGAAGTATCTGGCTCTACGGAATTCCGCTGCCTCTCCTGCTGGGGAAAACAGGGTGTGGCTGAGCCACGGGCGGCGGGCCTGCCCCCGAGGGACCACAGAGGCAAAACTCACCGCACAGGAAGGCCACGGTCCGGAGGGTCTGCTGCATAAGGATCTGGGTGACCGGGGACAGGTTATGGTGCGTGTAGTGGGACATCACGATGCCTGAGAACAGGATGGCCATGATGCCTAGAGAGGGACAAAGAGGGAAAACAGAGAGACATGAACAGAGCAGAAAAGCACCTGCTATGTGATACACAAATAATCCACATTTTCTGCAAGTCGCTGGGCCCTACAGTGTTACATGTTTTCAGAAAAAGGAAAAAAAAAGGGGGAAGAAAGTACTACCTGAGGCCTCCCAGAGGCTACAAAGAAGTGCTACGGGCCCTCTGTCTCTGGAAGGTTCCTCACCTACCAGCTGGGTGACCTTGGGCCAAGCTTCTTCCCCTCTCCAAGCCTCAGCTTTCTCCTCTGGGCAGTGGGACTAACAGCACCCTCTCTGGACCCGTCAGGAGGGCAATGGGGACAAGCCATGTACAGTGCCCACCACAGGCCCTGGGCTGAGCAGGTCCGAGCTGTCACTGTCACCCACGGATGGAAGGGGTGCAGGGGAGCCTTTGTGCTCTCGGGGCACAAAGGGAGCATGAGAATCTGGATGTGGAGAATGGGTGGATTTTTATTTACTTTTTAATATTTTTCTTTAATCTTAATTTTCCCTTAATCACCATGAGTTACTCTTATCATAAAGAGAGGAGTGACTAACAAAGGATCTGCGTCTTTTCCTGGAAGTTCTCCACGAGTCCACACCTCCTGTGGCTCACGCAGGATTGATCTCTGCATGGCCCACGGCCCCTAATCACTCCCAAAGCGCTTTGCACAGGTTAGTTACCTCTCAATGGCGCTCTGCCTTGGCAGCAGAGAATGGGTCTCATTTTCACGTAAGGAAGCAGAGATTTTTACAAACTCATTAAATAAGCTGCTAAAATGTATGGATTAAGAGTGAAAATTTCTAAGCAAAATTGTAGCTCATTCCTGCCACTTCGTAGACAGGGATGCCGGGCTGACTCTCCATTTGGAAAAGGGTGAAAACCACCCTCAGAGCCGTTTCAAGGGCTCAGCTTGAGGTCTCAAGGATGCCCTCCCACCCCTACCCCCACCCCCATCCTCACCCCCACGGGCGGGCCCGCCCCCTGGCAAATTCCTGTGCTCTTTCATTCTTCCCTGCGAGGAGGCTGGCCAAGAACACTCCAGCAATGCTTCCTACGAGGCACACCATCCTACGAGACAGGATGGGACAGGGAAAGGAGAAGGCAGGCTCTCCGTGCTCCTCGAGGGCACCGAGAAGACTACAGCTCAAGAGGCGTTGTGAACCACTGCCCCGCTAGATAAGAACGCACACACCGGACCACCGGCTGCTCTCCCACTATGCTCCTGTGGGGGCCGGCGCGGGGTACCCCCGGACTGCTGACGCTTCCTGACACTGCCACAGAATTCAGGGAAAGCAAAGCAACGTGAGACAGAAGCGGGAACGACCAGAACCTGAGGCTGGAACTCCATCAAACGGCAGTGGGGCAGCCCACGCCGGCTCAGCCCGGGGGCCGTGACGGGCCCTGCACGTGGCTCAGCCTCACGACCCCGACGGCTCCATGCGGGGTGCTGTTAGTCCCAGTGTCCAGATGAGCAAGCTGGGCTCGATCGTGGCACAAACACACTTGAGTTTTTATGGACTTCATCCTTAGCATCGCCGCCCAGGGCAAAAAGTCCCTAGCTTCTGTGCTTCCAAAGGGTTTTGTTTCACTCGTTTGCTTTGAGAAGGGTTATCAACTCCCTGGCAAAGCTGAAACCTTGGAGTTCTTACCTTGAAGTAAAAGTCAAACCCAGAGGTGCCTGAGCCATGCTTAGGTTGTGACATGAGTGGTCTTCCACTGACACTGTTGTCCCACCCACAGGAGTCCCAACATGAAACGACCTCTCCAGAAAGCCAAAGGGTCTGGGAAGTCAGAGGTGACAGTCAAAATTGCCTTGGGCTGAGCACCAGCGTCCGCTGCCGGAGCCCCAGGGAGCTTTGCTGCCCGCCCTCCAGCCCATCCACTGAGGGCTGGCTCAGTGCGGGAGGGGTCTGGCTGGCTGGGTCCGTCTGGTGCCCTAGGCCAGGGCCGGCAACTCAGAAGCTTCAGGGGCCAGACAAGAAAGACAGAATAAGGGCGACCAACATGTGGGCAAAGAAGGCACAAGCCCATCTACGAAGTTCTGCCGGCAGCCCTGTGGATGGGAGGCCTAAGTACTGACCAGTCTGCCTTCCGGCTTTTTGGGAGATGCCAGAAATCGGTTTCTTATGGGAAACCTCCCAGCTTTTAATGACAGCAACGAACTGAAATGTTAACAAATTTTCTGTACAGATAAAACAATCCCCTCTGGAGGCTGAGTTTGGACCCGGTGAAAACGGGCCCTCTGGCCAATGCGAGAGTGAGCAGTCGGCCACCCCCGTCACCCCGGGTTAGTCTGAGGTCAGGGCCTCTCTTGAGTTCCGGGGGTTGAAGGAAAGAGTCAGCAGCGTCAGCAGTGGATGCGAAATCCTGAGGGACAACTCAAGCGTCTTCCCTATGAGCCCTCCCTCAGCAAAGGTAGCTTCTCCAGCACCCAGACCACCCTCACACACTGTACCCGCCAGCACGCAGGCTGTAAAAACACCAGCGGGTAAATGGTGCAGACAGGCTCACTTCTAGAGCTGAAACGCATGGGTATTTTATTTTAAAGATTATTTATGAGAGAGACAGAGAGAAATAGAGCATGAGTAGGGGGCAAAGGTAGAGGAAGAAGGAGAAGCAGACTCCCCGCTGAGCAGGGAGCCCGAGATCAGGACCTGAGCTGAAGGCAGACACTTAACCAACTGAGCCACCCAAGCACCCCAAGGCATGGGTATTTAAAAAAAAATGCCCTGTAAGGAAGATTTCTTGACACATGTATTTCTTTCTTTTTTTTTTTTTTTTTAAGATTTTATTTATTTGACAGAGAGATCACAGGTAGGCAGAGAGGCAGGCAGAGAGAGGGGGAAGCAGGCTCCCCGCCGAGCAGAGAGCCCGATATGGGGCTCGATCCCAGGACCCTGAGATCATGACCTGAGCCGAAGGCAGAGGCTTTAACCCACTGAGCCACCCAGGCGCCCCGACACATGTATTTCTTTTAGAAGGCAAAATCATTTGGGGAAGTAGATAACAGGTGCAGCAAAATGGGGGCCCTTCTATACTGTCTATTTCATGAGGAGGAAGTGGATGCTCAGAGTGGTTAAGGCGGCTCTGTGAGGTTGCACAGCTAATGAGGGGAGAGGCAGGGAGTCAAACCCGGGCCTGTCTGGCGTCCTTAACCACTGTGTCCTAAACAAGTGATGAGGGTGTGTGATTCAGAGGACAGCATCCTGCTCTGTATTCTCGGTAAGTGCTTCCTCAGTCCTTTGTGACAGGAAAAGTGCAGCAGGAGAAGGAAGGGAGGATAGCGAACATCACCTTTCCTTTCCTCACGGCGGGATTCGAAGGTCCTCAAAACACACCAGGGCTATCCTACCCTCATCTGGAAACCCTGTGTGACAAATATCGCAAAGACAAACACGGGCAGAGCCCAGCCAGCTGCCCAGAGGTAGCCGAGCCTGCTCTTGGTTCGCACGTGCGGTCTCTGGCCCTACCGCCCACTGGTATGTTTAGCAAAGGCCCTCAAAAAAGTGAAATCCTACGAACAGAAAACATTGCCGCTCTGAAGACAAGAAAAACATGCCCTGGTTTTAATCACAAATTCCAAATGGAGGCAAGAAATCCATCTTTGCCACCAGTGTTCATCTCAAAGGGGTGGGGAACAATTTAGAAAAACAGAGGTAAAAATAGCCAGGCTAGAGCCAAATGACTCACAGGTAATGTTTATGTAAGTGCCAAACTTCAGGAAAGATAAGAGAAGGAACTGGGATGAAATTATCCAAGAGATCTGGCTTGGGAACAAATCAAATTAAGAACAAACAAACCCCTGAGGTTTATAAAGAGTTCTCCAGTGAAAATGGCCAGAGTCCTCTCTGCTTCCTCCTTGGCAGGATCTGCTCACAGAGTTAATTCTAGAGAACGAGCTGTGGGGAAGAAGAGTTCTGCTCAACAGAGTCATTAAAAACCACTGGGGGAAAAAAAAAAAAACCACTGGGGACTTCCACTTTGCTATGCCAACTGCTGTCCTGCCATAAACAACTAGAAAACCTGATCAAAGATAGGAAACAAAGCTGTCTTCTGACGCTGGGTACTACAGGGTAGGGCTGTCAGAAGGGATACATTCCTGATAGAAGGGAAACCAAGCGGCCACTCCTGCTCCAGGCCCCGGCCCAGCTTACTGCCCAGACATTCCAGGCTGAGGCTCAGGGAGGGGGAACTCCCAAATCCAGCCCAGCAGAGTCAGTCTAGCTGAGAAGAGGGACCTGAAGCAGCCAGAATACCAGAGAAGGGGGCCTGCACAGAGAGTTCTGGAGGGCTACAGTAGTGCCCCCTTGAATCCTGGATTGTACTGGTCTGTACACGTGTGGGGAGAGATCCTAAAAGCCTAGGGAGAAAATCATTAATAAGGAACAGGCCAACAATTCCTGAAGCAGACACAGGGCTGGGAAGTTTGTGTTCCCACAGGCCAGAGTGGGGTGACCTTGTAATACAGGGGACAGGAGGTAGAGTCCTTGGAAGGGCACTGCATTACTTCCTAGTGTTACTCCAGACCTGCTGGCAAAGTCTGAAAGTAAACCTCAAAATGATTAAACTAATTCTAAGAAACTTGGATACACCACAGAAGAAAATCCAAAATTCTATAAAGAATACAATAAAATCTAGTAACTCAACAACATGATGAAGTTTACAATGGCACTCAATCAAAAATTAATAGGCAAGCAAAGAGCAGGAAAATATGACTTATAAGCAGAAGAAAAGTGAGCTGACAGAAAAAGACCTAGAACTGATGGAGATGATGGAATTAGCAAATGAGGACATCACAGCGGCTGATGCTCCATAGCATATGGATCACATGCTCCATAGGCTCAAGAATGGAGAGACGATCATGAACACGGTAAGGAGAAAAATGCAGGATATAAAAATGACCTAAAGGGAACTCCTGTAGATGAATAATATACATTTGAAGTGGAAAATACACTGGATGGGACTAACAGGACAGTGGGCGGGGCAGAAGAAAATACCCATGAACATAAAGACACGGCAAGAGAAATGAGCCGAAGTAAAGCATAGATAGAAAAAAAAAGATTGAAAAAAATTAAAAAGGCAAAGTGTATTATGGGCTGATAGAATACTGTCGATCATAATGTCAGTAATTGGAGTCCCAACAGGAGAAGAGATGGGAGAACAGAAAAAAGTATGTAAGAAATGGGTAAAAATTTCCCAAATTTGGTGAAAAGCTATAACCCCATAAATTATAAACCCAAGAAGCTCAACGAACCCCAAGCAGAATATAAAGAGAATTATACCAAAGTATGTCATAATTAAATTGCCATACACCTATCAGAATGGCTAACCGTTTAAAAATTAAAATAAGTGTTGATGAGGACAGCTAGAACTCTCTCACGCATTCTGGTGGGGATGCAAAATGGCCCGGTCATTTTGGAAAACGATGGCAGTTTCTAATAAATATATACTTACCGTATGACCCCGCAACCTCACTCTTGGGTATTTATCCAAGATAAATGAAAATATGCACACATATTCATAGCTAAAATCTAGAAAAAACCGAATGTCCTTCAAATGAATAAAATACGGTACAGTAAGAACGTATAAACTACTGACACGTGCAAAAACATGAATGTCTCTCAACAACATTATGATAACTAAAAGAAAGGAGATACAAAAGTCTATATGCTACGTGATTTCATTTGTAGGACATTCTGGAAAAGGCAAAACTATTGTGATAGAATGCAGATCAATGGGGGCCAGGGCCCAGGGCCAGGCCAGGGGACTGACTGCCCTTGGTGGTCTGACCCCATCCTTTGAGCGAAGGCCCTTTTGGGGCCGTGTCCTGAGAAAGAGACAACACGGGAAGTGATATTTTGATCTCTGCTACAGGATGGTAGGTGAAGAGAAAATGTGACCATGACAACACTGAGCCCCTGAATCCAGCCGAGTCTAAATTCAGAGGTATTCCTAAAGGGCCAGTAAATCCCCTTTGTTGCTTAAGCTCTTCTGAGTTGTGACTGTCTCCTGTGATTGAAAGTGACCCCACTGACATAACCTCTTCCATCAGGCAGGACAATGTGCCATCAACCCCAGCAGTTCAATGTTTCTGTCACTTACCCGAGAGTGAGATTCCTTCTGCGAGCCCATAAGGAAGATAAGCAAAAATGATCATCATGCCAAACTCCAAGGAGGGCGTTTTCCTCAAGTCAATATGCTTTAGCACGTAAATAACAGTTGTCAAGGAAGAACCAAGGGACAGTTGATGGGAGATGCAGAAAAGTCACAAAACTGCTGCCTTCCAAATACATAGCATAGGCAATGGATATGAAAGGCTTTGGAACATCCCAGGGTAACATGTGAAAATCCGTTGTTGTTTTCTTTTCCTTTGCAGGGAGACTGTTGTTTTAAGAAAGCGAAACTGACAAAACACTAACAACTGGAAATTCCTGAGACAAATGGTAGGGGAAAAATTAAAATCAGCCTAATTCAACTCATTTAAAAATGCTGACTTGGAAGGCTGGCAATGTGCCGGGGCTGCGGGGGCAAAGCTGGGGCCGCAGCCAGGAGGACAGCCCATGCTGCCGGGTCCCTTCCAGGGCCGTGTCACTCTTTTCCCCCTTCCTCCAACATCAGATAAGACAGCTAATGGGGTGTCCAGAACTCTGGGGGAAAGCGCCCCACTGAAGGACCTTCTTTCGTATTCCTGGAGATTCTAAACTCATGCTCCTGTGAAAGGAGAATCTTCTCTCTCTTCAAATACAGCCCATGCGCCCATGCTGGGGCTCGCAGCGCCCACCGACTTGGCTTCCTCAGAGCTGATGCTTCTCCATCCCCCCGCCTCCAGGAGAAAGATAAATATGGAGGAAAATACTGAACTAGAAAAAGTTTTCTTTTCCATTCTGTTTATTGGTACAATATGAGAAGCTGTCAGCCAACAATAGAGCCTTTAGACTTCTGGACAAAGGGGGTGAAGGGCAAATTCAACACGATGGCAGACAAGCGTGCCTGTCACAGGCAAGGGTGGCTCTTCCGGCCATCTGTGGAACACACTGCTCGTGGAGGAGGGCCAGGTGGCCCGCTCCCTGAGACATAGGCCTGGGCTCCCACAGAAACGGTCTGGTGCCTGTTCCTATTTTAAATGTGACGAATTTCCTACAGCAATGAAGGTGTCATTGGCCTTCAAGAGCTTCTTTCCTCCTCTGGCTAGAAAAGCGTATGGGCCGCTGAGCAACGTGATCAGCGTGAACACCTTGGGCAGACTCACTTTGAAAGGCTCTTTTCTGGTCCACTTTCGGTAGGGTAAAGACTTTCTCGTTTGGTAATTTCAGAGGAAATTAATTTCCAGTTTTCGGACTGTGACAGATGAGACAGGGGAACCTGAAAATCTCAAGTGAGAAGCTCCCCCAACGGTGGGATCTGAGAGTCAACGGTGTGCGTGACCGTGACGCTCTGAAAAGGGACGTCCTAAATTGCACACGTCACACCTAACAGTCCTTAGGTTTCAGTGAAAGTGCTTCTCAAACCAAAACTACATAAAGGTCCTCCTTCAAACGCAGCCTTAGACTAAAAGTGGCCCCTTCAGGAAGAGGGGGAAATGGCTAGAGATGAATATAATTACGAAAATCTTCTCAGCCATGTGTGTTCATCATATTAAAAGGATATTAATGCAGAGATTAAGCCAGTGAGAGTGCCGAGTGCTGCTGAGCCAAAGAACATTTTGAGGAAGTAGCCAAGGGCTTGTAAAAATGTTTGCCACCCACTGACATCTGACATATTTTTCCTTGTTAAACCTTCAGCTGTGCTAGGAAATAAAAGAAAAACAAGAAAGAAGTTAAAATGTTATAGACAAAGTTATTAGAAATCAACTAAAACTCAAAACTGATTTTTTTGCTTATGTGGTCCTTCATTCCTTCCGTCATTGGGTTAGGTCACTCACTGTTCATCTAGTTTGTGAACTAACACCTACTGTGGTAGCTTCTGGGGGCTGATTCGGGGAGGAGAGCAGAGTCTCCGCCCTGCAGGGGCTCCTTCTGTAAGGAAGACAAACGAGGGGAGAACCAATGGCCACCTCGGGGAAGGGCAAAGGGCTGCAGAAACACAGGGCGGGCATCTAACTCAGCCCGGTGGTGGTCAAGGAAGATTCCTCCTGACATGTGGGCTGGGTTCAGCTTTAGGAAAAGAAGAGTTAACAGGTGAGGAAATGAGGGCAAGTGCCTCTGGCAGAGGGAACAGCACGTGCAGAGGCAGGGAGCCCAAGAACGCACAGCACATTCTGGGAGCATCCAATTACGTCAATCAGCATGGCTAGAGCCCAGGAATGGGGCGGGGTGGGGGCACTGGTGGGGAGAACAGTGGCAAGAGAGAAGCAAGACCAGCTGCCGTGGCGGCCCTGTGAAAGGCAATAGACCAAGCTAAGGAGTTGGTATTTCACCCCAAAGGCCCTAGGGAGCTACGGGGAGTGCTTCGAGTTCGGAGGAGGGGAGTGGGGCGATCCTGTGATAAAACCTGGAATTGAAGCAACAGCAGGAAATCTGAGAACGGAGCAACCTAAAGAAGAAATGTCACAGGGAAAGGGCTAAGAGAGTGGATTAGGAAGCACGAGGAAGAAGAACTGAAAGAACTTTCCTTCTAGGATAACAAAACAAAGTAAAATGTTAGAAGTCATTAAATTCAATTAATGGTTTTTATCCCCAAAGGGAAAACCATTATACCATGACAATGGAGTTATCCTCATTAAAGATCCTCCTCCTAATGGATTCTACCTTCAGACTACCTCTCAAATCCATCCACTTCTCTCCCCCTCTCTCCTTACCGTCCTCTGTCCCGGGCTCTATGTCTCATCGCTTTTTCTAAACATCTCTGTCTTCCCTCCACTCACTGGCCTGCACGATCCCCTTCAAATGCACAATCTGATCGGGTTCCTGGCCTGTCCAAACCTATCGACAGTTTCCTACTGCTTTTCAGGAGGAAGCCCTGTCTCAGCAGCACCTGACTCCTCTGTCTGCCAGACCTCGTGACCCCATCCCCTCCTCACTCAGGAAGGGTCCCGCTGTCATGGGCACCCCTCTGTAGGTCATCTTTCACTGCTCCCTGGCCCCAGCTCATTCCCCAGTTTGTTCCTCATAACCCAGGGTCAGTGTCACTTCCTCGGGGACACCTGCCCTGACCCCTTCACATATTCTGGGCTCTCCTGGAACCTGACTTCTTCACAGAAAGTGACAACTCATGAGTGATTCATGAGGTACCATGCCTGTGTTCACTGCTACATGTCCAGGAACTAAGGCAGAGCCTAGTATACAAAGACACTCAGTAAATTTTTGCTGAATCAGTAAACAAAACAAAGAATTGTCAATAGAAATATCTGGCTTCATTAATCAGCGTTTCATGAATTGGTATAATTTGAAAGCAGGATAATCTCTGATAAAAGGGTAGCTGGGTCAAATAACCTCCAGAAGTATTCAGTGGTGATTCACAGCACAGTGTAACATAATAAAGGCTCTGAAAAGTCCTGCAAAAAAAGAAATCTAACTTTTTTCACATAAAGTTTTCCAAACTCACTTGAACGCACAATCTCCTCCATCCCCTTCTTTCCCAGCAGACCACAGGTTAACACCCCGCCTTGGGGAGTGCTGAGAGCCAACCAGGGTTCTCCTTGGCAAGTGTTTCTGAAGGCTAAGCTCACCCACAGTTCCCAAATGGATCTGTAGGCCGCCTGCACACAGTGTCCAGCCCCCACCCCTTAAAGCTGCCATGGCTGCTCCACCGGTTGGGGCCACTGCTTTCTTTTCATGCAGAGGCCCCAGAGAAGTGACTCACTGGGGAGGTCACATCAAGGGCTGACAGCAGATCCAGGACGGAGGCCAACAGTTTCTGAACTCAGGATAACTGAGAGTAGAATTTGGACTCTTTCTGGCCTGGTAAATTTCTACATTTTTTATTTCTCACACTTAAAAGAACATGAGACAACGCTGCTTCAGGATCCATTTCATGAGCTTACTTTGCAGCTGGAGAGCACAAAAAAGTTTCCTCTATAGCAGGTATTATAAGAATAAATCATCATACTAACAAATCGAAACTAAAACTAATTAAAGTTAATGAAGAAACAGAAGATAGCTTTCTGGCACCTATGAAAATGAAAACATCAAAAAGGGGTATAATTCATTCACATATTCAGTGCAAGATAAATGTGTCAGGTCACTTTGAGAGCGATCATTTATGAGATAGACTCTCAAACAAGATGTGAGTCTGCCTAATAACCAAGGAAAGGTGACAACAGCCCCCTCCTGTACTGCTCCCCCGCCCCCCAAAACACGCAGGCCTGTCATGGCCACTCTGTCTCTCCAGCCTGAAGACGCCTACCGGCTCACGAGACAGCTTGGCTGAGAAGCCTCACTCCAGCCCCTCAGAGCGGCTGTCTCCCTCTTGTACTCCAGGTACTGCGCTCACCCCTCTGCGTGGGGAGAACAGTGGGAGCATCCTTCTCTCACCCTGGACTGACCTTGGCAAGTCCAGCTGTCTCTGAGCGACGTCTGGCATGTCGAGGGCCCTTGCCAGATGCTGAGGGTAGACGGGCAGCCTTTGGCATGCCCCTCCCCAGCCTGCAGACCGCACACATATGCACGCGGCCCACAGATCCAGTTTTGGGAACTGTCATCACAGGCCATCTTGGCCTTTGAGAGCACTTGTCCAGGAAGAAACTCTGGCTGCTTACAATGACTCCATCATTTCTCATTTTCAAAAGAAAATAGCTCCTCCTCTTTAACCTCTTGTGGCAAAGAGTCCTGGAGAAGCTCAGAAAAGGTCCTACTTCTGACAGATTTTTAAAAACAAAATGCATTACAGAAAACGCAGTTGAGTTGAGCTCCTAATGTATAAAAATAGCTCATGATGTCATTGCCAATTTGGACAAAATAGTTTATCACGAATGTTCAATATGTGCAGCCACCAGGACATGAGACGAAAGTCAAAACCCAAAAGCGAAAAGGCTTTCAGGGTAGATCTTAAATATTATTGTGATAATTGCCTAATAAAGCTATAGAAATCTTTGCCAAGAGAAACGCGAAAAAGCCAATAGTGAGGAACTTGCTAAACAGATCACAGGAAGTTCACAGAAAGGACTACTCTGTAACCAGTAAAATGAGCTGATGGAAGATTATTTTTCCACTCTGCTCAATGGAAGAGTTATAATACAGTATATGGGGTATAAGACCAGCTACATAAAACACAGGTATACTTCCAAATTGTTAACTGTAATTATCTCTGGGTAGTAAAAATGCATGTTCTCTCTCTCTCTATTTTCTAAATTTTATATGAAGAATATATGTATTACTTTTAGAATAACAAAAATGTTTTAAAGTTTTTTTTGTTTTAAGGTCTGCTAAGCACCTCTTGCAATTAAGCAACATTGGGTGAAGTTTTTCCTGCAAAAGTAGGACAAAACTAGGACAAACACAGGAAATAGTTACTGGGGGACAGACGTTGAAGAGGAAAGCATCTAACGTTAACTGATGTCCGCTGCTTCTCACACAATATCGTATTTATTCAATCCTCAAATGCAGTCCTGGGGGCATTATCCCCTCACTTTTCTGCTGAGGAACATGTGGCTCAGAGAGGTAAAGGAGCTGAGCCAGGGCCACACAGCTGTAAGTGGCACCACTGGGACTTGAACCCAGGTCAACCCGATTCCAAAACCTGGGTTCCTTCCACTATAAAACATATTTTATTCCAACATAAAGATCCTGAATATAGTCTATAATAAAGCTTTTAAGAAAATGCCAACCACCACGGAGTAGCTGTGCTTGGCCAGGAATCCCCCAACAAAGGAAACAAGTCAGTGTTCAGCTAACGGAAAGTCTATTCTTTAGCAGAACACAAGCTGGCTCCTAAGATTCTCTTAGCTGATCTGTGAAACACTGTCCAGAGCTCCTTCCTCCAACTGCTTGGACTGCCTGTGCCTTCTCTGGTTTTGCTAAAACTGTCTGGGGCTCCTGCCCATACATGCTAATGAGCACTACCAAAGGCAGAGTTCAAGGAAACAGTCCTGCGTCAGATAGATGCACTTGAGATGATCTTAGAGTCATTTCTTTTTCTCAATGGCTTCTTGACATTTTAGGATTCACCTATCGTTTCTCAGATCCCATCACCAAGGGCGGTGATACCGATGAACAGCTGAAAGAGATTTACAGTGTCCCAAGCAGCTTTCGCGCAACATCATCTCGAGCTGGGATGCCCGTTAGCACCGCCGACTTATTCTACGGTGGTGGAAAGGAAGGCGCTGGGCGACAGCCCCAGTGGGAGAGCAGGGCCTCTGCTGACCGCTTTTGTCTGCACTGCAGCTGTCCACACACCCGTCCCTCAACAGCTGCTCCCTCCTCATTGGGGAGCTAATGAAGAACCTCAGTTCTTGGGACAGAAGCTGAGATGGTGGGGCCCGGGACTGCTCTGGTTAATAAGCACCCCTAGGGACGCGGGCAAGAAGCTGCACACTTGAAACCACCGAGGAAAGGTAGGTCCTAAAGGGCGGGCTCGCCTCTGATCAACCCGGGCCTTGACAGCACCGCTGGGGTGCGTCAGGGCTTGTCACGACAGAAGACGGAGAAGCGCGGGACCCGGCCGCCCAGACAACAGGCGGCTGTCCGTGCAGCTGCCTGGGAACATCTGTCCCTCTGACAGCAGGACCTTCGGTGCCAGCCCTGAAGAAAGGACACTCACTTGGTCAGGACAATGGAGACTGCGTCGTTGAGGATGCTCTCTCCAAAAACCAGCATGTTGAGCACCGGGTCCACATGAAGCGCGTTGAAAATGGCAATAGTGGCCACCGGATCGACGGCAGAAATCAGGGAGCCAAACGCAAAGCTGTACGGAAGAGAAAAGGAAGGGGTCACTCCGCGATGCTGATCGTATGTGGCCCACACAGTAAAACGGCAAAGCCAGAGCCTGCACGTGGTCTGACACGTTCGTACACATTGGATAGGAATGGCCTGGTTTTCCACCATGAGTCCCAAGACTTTATTTGACCGATGACGGATGGGAGACTTTTGCTGAAAATACGTTAGACACCCCAGCCTTCTTTGTCAGAGCAGCCGGAACCGTGACAGCTCGGGGGGCCTCCTCCACAGGGCCCATGAACTCCTGGGTGTGACCTCTGCTTCTCCCCTGGCCGCCGGAGTGCCGCATGTGACTGGCCGTAGGCTCCGCTTAGATTTGCAACATCTCAGAAAGTGCCAGTAGTCAGCAGCAAGTCTGGCGTGCTTCGAAGGGATGGCTACCCCCCGCCAGGCCAGCGGCTCCCCCTAACAGTGCCCAGGAAGGCGTCACTCCCTCCGAGAAAGAGCTCTTAGTTGCCTGAAATGTTTCAGGCACTGAGGCCAATAACGAGAGCCCACACCAATGTGGCACCGACCACGTCCTGGGCATGGTTCTGAGCACTTTACGCGTAGTAACTCGCTACTTCGCACGGCACCCGCGTGTGGAGCCAGTATTACCGCCCCGACTACGTAAGAGGAAACTGAGGGACAGGGAGGTTAAGTAACTTGTTTAAGGTCAGCCAGCTAAGAAGTGCCAGAGCCAGGATCCAAACACAGGCCTTCCGGGTCAGAGTCCGAGCTCCTGACCGCTGCGCTCGACACACCACCACCCAGACACCAAGGGCGATTTGGAAAACGGCAAGCATTACGTGGAAGATCAGAGTGACCTGGCGGGGGCAGTAGGGTGGGCCACTTAAGAGTGGGTGGTCAGAAAACGCCCCTGGAGAGATGACGCTTAGTTAAACAAGCCTCTACACGTTAAAGAGTAGATGGTCAAGCCAGGATCTGGGGACAGAGACAGCGGCAAGCCGCCTCTGAGGTGGGAGCGAGCTTGGTGGCCTGAGAAACAGAAATGTGAGTGTGGCAGCAGCCCGCGAGGGTGAGTGACAGGAGATGTCAGAGGCTGGCAAGCAAGGGAGGGCCTCATGGGCCACCTCAGGAGTCTGGATGGTTTATTCTCTCGACTTGTTTGTCTTCGTACCCCTAAGAGTTCTTGTGAGCTTTCCAATCCCCTCAAATGACATGCCTGGCACTGCTTTCCTTCTAGCTCAGCAGACAGATGAGGCCTGCCCCCTTCCACAATATGAGACAAAACAGGGACCTCTGACGGGGCCGACCTGGGTAGAGATGGAAGCCAGAGGCTGGCCACCTCTGTTTCACGACCTCCCCACGGGTGCAGTCCGGGAGGGCATCGGGAGCTACGGCCCGGGACGGGGGCGAGCCCTGTCCACTGCACCATCCCCAGCAGCCCCGCACAATCACAGGAGTCCGGGCTCAGGGAGAGCAGGGCTACTGGGAGGGGATGCCTGGCTGCCTTGCCAGCTACGGTTCGCCCTCTGAGTCAATAATCGGGCATTCTGGTCTCCAAGGCAAGCTCCCTGTGTCTGACTAAGGCGAACCCACGCAAGCTAGCCTGCTCACCTCAAGGACAGCCTCTGGATCTCAAGCTGAGGAGCAAATCCCAAGAGACAGTCTCAGTTCGGGGCTCAGTTCTACACCTGCCCTGTCCTCACAGGCTGTCACAGGTCACCTGCCTCTCACCCTCACTCTGCCTGCCCAGAGAGTGGGCCCTACATTTTAGTCACGCGTACTTTTCCACGATCCGTGCTGAGCATGGCGCAGAGGTATTTGTGGAAGGCAGGCAGGAGGGCGGGAGAGGAGGAAGGCGAGGGAGAAAAGAAAAGTACCACCACCAAAGGACCGCCAACCCGGGGGGGGGCCCTGTTTTGCCAGCAGTGGGCCTTGAGGCCCTCCTGCTGCACCCTGGACACAGGGCTTGTCTCTTCTTGTCTTTAATTCCCACTCTCTCACCCCGGGGCAAAAGAGCAGGGGCCTCAAGGAAAAAGAATGCCTAAAAAGCATTTTCTGAATGTCCAAAAAGAAAGAGGCGAGGGAGGGGGAAGCAGGGAGCCCCTGGTGGCTTGTGTGGGGGGTGCTGACCTTGTGCGGCTCCGTTCCCAAGGAGAGGGCAACAGAGCAGAGAGAACCGTGGCTGTCAGACAGCCATACCCCTGCTTTGGGGAACGGCACCCCCATTTTTCTTTGGGGAGCCACACCTCCCCTCCCCTCCCCGCCCAGAGTTGCATGGGGCTCTAGGAGTGGGCAGGGGACCCAAGTTTGGTTAAAGAGGGCTATCAGCAGGCATTTTACTAGGTTATCGGGAATTAGGTTGGCCCTGTCGGCAGAGCCAGCTAACGTGAGGGTGACGTGAGCCAGAGCCATCAGCGCTGCCACGTGGGGCAAGCATGCCTGAGGATGAAGCCCGTTGGGAAAACGGAGATGCAATGAGAAGAGAGATTCCTGGACAGCGTGGGCCCTGGGGGCTGTCGTGCTGGAAGCCATCATTCCGGAATGCTTCAGTTCTGAGCTAACGACCTTCCCCAGCCCCCCAAAACTACTTGTGTTGGGTTTCACTTCACTACTTGTGTTGGGTTTCACTTGTGCCAGAAAAGGCCTGACTGATGCTCTTTGTCACGATCCCTGCAGTGACCTGAACTGAAACCAGAGCAGGAACTAGGAGAAGACAGACTGATGAATGGACAGAGGGATGGATGAATGGAAAGATCTGGGTTAAAGCAAAAAATACAACGATAATGATGTACTATATGTTGGCTAATTGAATTTAAATAAAAAAAAAAGCAAATACAGGGAAACTGTAATCGGAGAACACAGGTGGTGGTCATTTGGGCATCTACCGTACGTGCTTTGCCTTTTCCGTATGTTTAAAATTTTCATAAGAAGAAGCTGGGGGGAAATGCTTTGCATAAATCACAGAACACATTTAGCTTGGGTTGGGGATCTAGATTGGGGCAGAGCCTTCCTGGCAGCGAGCACGAAAAGTCTGAAGTATGAACCACCGACTCATCGAGAGCTCAGAGTCTCAGGAGTCACGTCATCGTGCCATCTGCTGCTCCCCTTCCCACTTTCGTGGCTGGTTCTTTAAAAGGCCAGAGGCTAGACGTTCAAGTTAAAAATGTGTTTTCCTGATTTATTCTATCATCTCCAAAGACAGCAACATCAACTAGTGAGAAGGAAGCAGACTGGCCCGGGGAAATAATTCGGATGAACCCAACACTGACATCTCTCTCCAGCAGAACCAGGGCTACGATAAAATCTTACATGCAACCAAGTTATTTTTACGTTTGCTATTGCGCAGAGGTCTGTGGGTCTTATGTCTGACCTACATGGCATTTTGAAAAACTAACTTGTCACCATTTAAAAAACTAGAAAATTCACTATTAAAATCTAGAAACCTGGCCTCTTATGGGAAAAAAAATGTTTTCTAAGATTTTATTTATTCATTTGAGAGAGAGAGAGAGTGCACAGGCAGGGGGAGAAGAGAGAAGAGGGAGAAGCGGACTCCCCGCTGAGCAGGGAGTCTGATGCAGGACTCGATCCCAGGACCTGGAGATCTTGACCTGAGCTGAAGGCAGACACTTAATCTTAACTGAGCCACCCTGTCCCTCCTCCCAATTTTTTTTTTAATGTTTAGTACTTTTGGACCCATATTCCCATATGGTGATTACTGGGTGGAGCCGAGAAGTCCCCTTCAGACAGGGTGCACCCTTCCGGTCACCCCTGTGGCCACCCAAAGACACACACGGGCAATGCCCTCCGGTAAGTGCCTGGCCAGGCCCTGTGGCTCTGTGCATTTGCGACTGCTGGCTCATTTTCCCGGGAGCGCTCCCCCTGTGGGGGATGGTCCTTTTCTAACAGGAAAGGAAGTGTCTGCACACACAGAGAGAAACCCTACCTGGTTCTTATTCTGCTTGTCGAACGGACAATTCTTGTACTCCCCTCTCCCTCAACATCCCAATAAACACGGGTTCGATTCAATTCCACAAGAATTTATCAAGCATTTTCCGTATCTCTAACCAGTTGCCCCAGAACAGGTTGAAGGACTGAATGCTGTGATACCTTCCTTTACATGACTGGGTATGGGGCTTTTCTTTTCACTTGCAAAATACCTACAAAATGCGGGGCTCAGTTCTGCTTTATTCCAGCTCCTTATGGAATAGGAATGTGATTTTCGCTACTTGTTTATATATCAGGACTGTCTTACAACAAAAACTCCAAATTGTATTCCTGGTGGAAAGATGGGATTGGATTGGCTGGTAGCAGAGACACATTTCCCATGAAAAGGGCTTCAAGATTCTAGCCCCCAAGTTGCAGAAGGCTGAAAGCTCTGGCCAGCCTGATGGGAGAGACCCAGGGCTGAGACCTGGCCTTGCTTTCTAGCCCCCGGGCAGGCCACAGAAGAAAGCACCGATGGTCCAGAAACACGGACCAAGGCTGCACACGCTCTGGACTTCTCGGAGAGGGGACACCAGGCCTCACTCTGCCTGTGCACTTTTTAAGCACTAGATCTGGTCCTATCCAGGAGACAGCAGCCTGGGTTGCTTCTTGCTAAGTCAGGAAATTCCTGGGCTGGGCTCTTGAGACAGCAGCTCCGAGTGCTCAGCTTCAGACTGAGCAAGATACCCACAGTAGAGCCCTCAGCCCTGCCTGCTTCCCCCACCCCACCCCACCCCACGCCTGGCTTCATGGGCGTCCCAGAGGGAAGATTCTGTACACCTCACCCCCCCACTCCATCCCTAATCTATCAAGAGGACAGCTTTTCATTGTGGCCAAAGACTCCGAAATTAGCTGAAGATGGTTCTGGATAATAAAAGATGCAGTGTGTGGTTAACCAGAGTTATTGTCTCCAAAGCTTAAACTAAATCAGTTCTTTCAATCAGCAACGCTCTGACTAGAGATCTTCAAAATTGCACAATATAGTTTTGATTCATTTCAGAGCCACAAGTTAATTCAGCAGAAATCATCAGCAAAACAAAGAGAGAGACAGAACAGAGAAATACCACACCCAGGAATCAATGTGGAGAAAACTATCCCCAGTCTAAAAGGAATCACACGGGTGTGACAGTATGAAAGATTTACCTGTCTGTCATGTTGAGTTTAGAGATTACATCAGCCTGTAAAATAAAACACACAAACACACAGACACAAAAAAAACCCCCTGGAGAACAGTCAAGAAGATTAAAATGTCCATTAGTGCTTTATTAGAAACTAATAAGGACATTAATCTTCAGTCCCCAAACCACTTGAAAAACAAAGAAAACTCCTAAGTTTTAGTTTAAGCATGCATTCAATCATTATACAACAAAAGTATGGAACAGAATGCTACATCTTTCAAGCCATATTAGGTATGGTTTTCTTAAGTTCATTTCCACTTGATGCTAGAAGCTGCACAACGAAGAAGGGTGCACAACAGACAGATTTATCCTGGTGCCACTGAGGCAGCAGTCCAGGTGACACTCAGATTCCGTGGGCTTTGGCCGCTAGCTGCCCACAGAAGCAGACATGTC
Organism: Potos flavus; assembly: GCA_028534135.1. Taxonomy (NCBI): domain Eukaryota; kingdom Metazoa; phylum Chordata; class Mammalia; order Carnivora; family Procyonidae; genus Potos; species Potos flavus. Next base: position 112,169,837 of record CM052885.1, on the reverse strand, counting down.
TGACACACACACGAGGAGCCTGCCAGTCACCCAGAGGCCTGAATCTCAAACTTGGTTTACAGAACCGAGGCAGGCAAACTTTCTGCAAGTGCCCATAAAGAGAAAGAACTATGACATGCATAGACATGCAGAATGCAAAACCAGAGATATTACCTTTCTGGGTAGATTTGGTTTAAATTATTTCAAATTTGAACTCAAAGTACAGAACACTGGGAAATGGTTTAGCAATGGCAGAAAATCCAGAGTATATAATTCTATGGGTGGGCAGCTTAGAATTGAGTGAACATACTCAGAATCTTGATTTTTAAAAAATGCAAGTTTTTACTAAGAAACAGTGTTTAATCCTGATCATTCTACTTGATAACACAACTGATACTGTTGTAATCTGAAGACGGTGGTGGTATATATTCTGCTTTATTTCTAGTATTCTGTCTTAAGAAATTACTGGTTTGCAAATAAGATTCAAAACTTTTGGGGATTATGGAGAAGATTCACTCAATTCCAGACACCAACGCTCTTCGAGGACACTTAGAAACAATTTCAGCATGCCTTTACTGTGCCTCGTACGAGATTGGATTTCCTTCCATGACAGCATTTACCTTGAACGTGAAACCAGGCCCCACAAAGTGTCCCTACCCCACCTCCCTGCACTAGCTCCAAGAATGTAAGATTCTCAGAATTTTTCAAAGATGTTTTTCTTACCTGACCCAGAAAATAAATTCCTCCACCTACTACAAAAGCGGAAATTGCTGTACCAAAGACAGCAAACAGGGTGATGGAACCAATATTTTGAAAGAAGTTACCCTGTTGGAAAGAGCAGAAATAAGAGAACTGCTTAGGGAAGCTGGTCCGGTCGGGGAAGGCATGCGCGCCCCACCTGGCCCTCTGCACGCACCTGATTCTCTGCAAAAGACCACCCACCTGGTTTGTGCTGTCTTCACTTCGACCCCCCACTTCCACTCGGAACGGAGCTAAAACCCAACCAAAGTCTGGATGGTTGGATTCCTGTGAAGGCCTCTAACCTCCCCTTTGTTCTCTGGGTTCTAGTCACACCGGTAGCTTTTGGTTCTTCGAACACAGCATGCTCCCTGGGCTTGGACCATTCTTTCTTCCTCCTTGCTTGGTGAACTTGAATCATCCTAAGATCTTAGGGCGGTTTGGCTCTTCCTGAGGGAAACCTGCTCTCATCCCTTAGCCAGGTCAGATCCTACTCTATGCTCTCAGTGCACAATAACCCTCTCCTGGTAGCGACTGACAGGGCCGAAATCTTACATTCATTTTTATAACTGTTTGATGTCCGTCTTTCTCACTAAGCTATATGCTCAGCAGGGGGCGGGGGGGGGGGGGAGACTCACAATGACAGGGACACAAACACAGAAAATGACCTCGTCTGCTTTTATGTAACAGTTACTGGTGTAATGCCCATCAGATGAGAGATGCCCAACGAATAGGTACTAAAGGAATTAATCGTGGTTCATGTCTGATCAAAGTCCAAAGCTTACATAATTATAATTTTTTATTTAATTAAAAAAGGAACTTAATTTCTTTTAAAGTCTTTAAGCAATCTCTATACCCAATGTGGGGCTCGAACTCATACCCTGAGATCAAGAGTCACATGCCGCACTGAATGAGCCAGGCGCATTATTATAAAGAATGTCAAGATAATGTCAAGATAATAGGCTATATGATCGGAAAATTCAGTTTGCTGTGCAGGACTTTCAAATAATTTTATTTCACTCTAGGGACGCCTGGGTGGCCCAATCGGTTAAGCATCTGCCTTCGGCTCAGGTCATGATCCCAGGGTCCTGGGATTGAGCCCCATGTCGGGCTCCCTGCTCAGCAGGGAGCCTACTTCTCCCTCTCCCACTGCCCTTCTCCTTGCTCATTCTCTCTCTCTCTCTCAAATAAATAAAATCTTTAAAAAAATAATTTTTTTTCAAGATTTTATTTATTTATTTGACAGAGAGAGAGATCACAAGTAGGCAGAGAGGCAGGCAGAGAGAGAGGGGAAAGCAGGCTCCCTGCTGAGCAGAGAGCCTGATGTGGGGCTCGATCCCAGGACCCTGAGATCATGACCTGAGCCGAAGCCAGAGGCTTTAACCCACTGAGCCACCCAGGCGCCCTTAAAAAAATAATTTTATTTTACTCTATTAGTATCTTCATCAAATATGACAGATAAAATATATTTCCATCTATACTTCACAGCATTTAAGAGAAAATATTTGAGTCTTAGTACTACAGTAATATCTTTCAAATTTTCAAAAAAATTTTTAAAAAGCTATTTATTAGACTCCTATGGGCTCCACTTAGGAACAATACCAAGGACCCCTGACACTTGACTGTGAGCATAGAAAAGGAATACCATCTTTCTGCTTAACTAACAAGCCACAGACAACAGGAGCCGCTATTTTATTCTATACTTATTTTTTAAAGTTTATTTATTTTTAGTAATCTCTATACCCAACATGGCGCTCAGACTCATGAACCCAAGAACAAGAGTCACATGCTCTACTGACTGAGCCAGCCAGATATCCCAAGAACTCATATTTTATTTTATTAAAGATTTATTTATTTATTTGAGAGAGATTTGTCCATGCACGCGCATGGACAAGTGGGGGGAGGGGCAGAGGAAGAGGGAGAGAGAATCTCAAATAGACTCTGCACTAAGCGTGGAGCCAGACACAGGGCTCAAACTCACAACCCCTAGATCATGACCCAAGCCAAAAACCAAGAATCAGACGCTCTTTCCACTGAGCTGGCCAGGAGCCCCAGAAAGTGCTATTTTATTTTATTTAAAGATTATTTATTTATTTGACACAGAGAGAGAGAGAGAGAGAGACAGCAAGAGAGGGAATACAAGTAGGGGGAGTGGGAGAGGAAGAAGCAGGCTTCTAGCGGAGCAGGCAGACCGACACGGGGCTCGATCCCAGGACTCTGGGATCATGACCTGAGCCAAAGGCAGACGCCTACTGACTGAGCCACCCAGGCGCCCCACAGAAAGTGCTATTTTAAAGCTCACTTCAAAAGCGCATCCTCAGCTTAACACTGGTGGCCCCAATAAGCCCATCTCCTTCAGGAGGTTGCTTTGCTTCTTTCATTGCCATCTGATTTGGCCTCCCATAACCTGACATCAATTACTTTGTTTGGTATATCAATCTTCCACACACAAAGAACTTTAAAATAACTCAGGGCAAACACAATGATTTGTTTTTTTCTAAACTAAAGGCTTTCATCTCTAAGCTTTTTTTTGCAAGGAGCTGATTTATTTTGTTGTTAAAAACAGATTAAATTAAGTCTGGATCTGTTTATAGGAATCTAATGCTGATATAATTTATGGAGTTGGTTAATATTAATCCAAATGTTGAAAATTTACCCAAATTCACATTTAAGAACATTGAACATTCAAGAATATTTCGATTTACCCAACACATTGGGTAAATTGAAAATTTACCCAAATTCACATTCAAGAATGTTACTACATTCAAGAACTTCCCTTTGTTACATAAAGCAAATTTATCTGTTTCTCTTTGACATAACTAATGGCCTACTCTTTATATTATATTAATAATTTTACAGAACCAACAGTCGCCTATCTAATGCATATTAACTGATGGTAATCTTACTGAGATTTTTATTCCAAGTCCAAATTTATATCAACAAATACAGCAATATTAAAGACATTCGAGTTGACTTCCCGCCTTCTCTGGGGAGGGTAAGAAGTGGACAGAAGTCTCTGCATTCACATTTCTAACTCACATTAGTCCCTTTCACATAAATTGTCACATTTTCTGCTGGAAAGCCATCTTCAAACATACGTTTTTCTAAGAAACTATTATTTTCCTCAAATTTTGGAACAAGTTTCTCTCCTTCCTCCAAAAAATTAGAAAATAAAAATTTTATATGCTCTAGTACAATAATCAAAGTGTCATATTTTTAAAAAGATTTTATTTATTTGACAGAGACACAGTGAGACAGGGAACACAAGCAGGAAGAATGGGAGAGGGAGAAGCAGGCTTCCTGCCGAGCAGGGAGCCTGATGCGGGGCTTGATCCCAGGACCCTGGGATCATGACCTGGGTCGAAGGCAGACACTTAATGACTGAGCCACCCAGGTACCCCCAAAGTGTCATATTTTTAAGTAAAAACCAAATCAATCTCCTCAGCATTGTTCTGAAATATTTTCACAATCTACTTATAATTTAATATTTGTTTGTAAAATGAAAGAGTGAAAGACATTGACTTTTAATTCCTTCTTGCCTGTTTCTTTTTAAATTATCTGAGGTCAGTAATAATTTATAAGATTTGGGAATGTTTTTGGGGGGGAATTTTTTTTTACATTAAACTTCCTTTTACTTTTTCTTTGAATAGAGCCACAATAAAATAACAGCTTAAAAAAAATATGGACTGAACATTTTAGAATACTTATGCTTTAGTATCCAGGTGGAAAATTAAAGATTTAACTAGTATATTTTAACCAAAACTCTCATGACAAATTTAACTCTCAAGTTTAATAAGCTATTAAAAACAACACTAGGGGGCGCCTGGGGGGGCTCAGTGGGTTAAGCCTCTGCCTTCCGCTCGGGTCATGATTCTAGGGTCCTGGGATCGAGCCCTGCATTGGGCTCTCTGCTCAGCGGGGAGCCTGCTACTCCCTCTCCCACTACTTCTGCTTGTGTTCCCTCTTTCACTGTCTGTCTCTGTCAAATAAAGAAACAAAATCTTTAAAAAACAAAACAAAACAAAAAAAAACACCGGTCATATTAATAATAGACAATGTTAATAACAAGAAGCACCACCAATTATTTACTGTGGTAGGTGATGCTTTACATTCTTTCATCTAGTGCAAACCTTCAACCAACCAATTTTCAGGTTTTTTTGTTTTGTTTTTAATCTTGACTTTACCCAAAAGACGCCTGTAGGGGGCAGCACATGATTAGACCTACATCTCTCTGAAAGTCCAGGCTCTTTCCTCTCCCTGAGGCTAGGCCAAACCTTTCAACCTTCACAAAAAAAAATTTTTTTTTTTAAGATTTTATTTATTTATTTGACAGAGAGGAGACAGATCACAAGTAGGCAGAGAGTCAGACAGAGAGGGGGAAGCAGGCTCCCTGCTAAGCAGAGAGCCTGATGCGGGGCTCGATCCCAGGACCCTGAGATCATGACCTGAGCCGAAGGCAGAGGCTTTAACCCACTGAGCCACTCAGGCACCCCACCTTCACAATTTTTAATCACATTCACAAAATAACTGATTATTACTAATACTTTAAGTTGAATCACCTTTTTATTTTATTTTTTTAAAGATTTATTTGAGAGAGAGACAGAGAGAGCACAAGCAGGGGGAGAGGCAGAGGGAGAGGGAGGAGACTCCCTGGTGAGCTCGATCCCAGGACCTGGAGATGATGACACAAGCCAAAGGCAGATACTCAACCATCTGAGCCACCCAGGTGCCCCACCTTTTTATTTTAAAACTTAAATACACTTAAAGAAAACTCACAGACAAGAAAAAGACATCCCCAACCCCCGTGCTCCCAAAACACACACACATACATATAAACTGGCTTAAAAGTGAGAAGCTCCCGCCCAGGCAGAAAGAGTTCCACAGGAAGCTGGAGGGCAGTGACCAGAAATGCTGGGGCAAAGCAGGGAAGTGGGCAGGGGCAGGTGAGGTCGCTCTCCAGGCAGAGGAGCCACGAATAGGCAGAGTAACTATGGGACTAGGTGATGGGCCAGAAGGAGCTGGACGACTGGGAACAAGGATAAGCTCCAGTCTGGTAAGGAGAAGCTGGGCCAGAGAGAGGGCAGGAAGAAAGGGAGATTGGGGGTGAGGGGCTATCAGCTGGGAGCTGAGGCCCAGGGCAAGACACTTAGAGGGGACCCACCGAAGGAGGCAGGAGCCTAAGGAAGGAGAAAGGCCCGACACAGTGAACTGAGAGAATCAGTAAGGCCTGAGGCACATGTCCCTGCTGTCCCGGCACAGTCTGTGCTCCTACGTATGTCAGTCTGTGTCCAACAAGAGGAATCAATGGATCATCTGTCTGTACACCATTAAAATCACTTTGGCCATCACTTGCTAGGCAAAGTAACCCTCTACGGAAAATACTAGTTAATAAGCCACACTGCCTGAAACCATTACAGCCGCCCACGGACCAGGTATATCTGCCCCTCTCGCTAAGTCAGGCGGTGCAGTCCAGCTTCTGGCGTGCAACCCGGGATGTGGGTGCAGATCCTCCACTTCGAGGTCCACACCCAAGCTTTTCGGGAGGCTGCCTTACTGACACGGGCAGCCACCTAGACAAAGAGCACCAATGCATGCCTGAGTCTTACCTTGTGTAATGAATATCCTGACTCAAATATAATAGGAGGAAGCAAGAGGAGGAAAAACATATTTGGACGAAACATTTCTTCTTCCTGTAAATATAAAATGGGTATTTTTCAGAAGGATGGAATTTGTGTAGTTAAGAAATAAATCCACCAGTGAAGAGCCAAAGTAATTGTCCTCTTAGGCCCAGTGGAAACATGCAATGTTTAAAAGAGTACCTGATGATAAAACCAAGCAGCAGAAGAAACCAAAAAACACAATAAAACCTGCATAAAAAATGTAGGACAAGTGATTTTAAAAGGTGACCAGCATATGAGCTGCTTCCAAACACACAGTATATGCTCTTCATTCTTTTTTTTTTTTTATAGAAAGGGATGGGGGAGGGGTAGGAGAGGGAGAAAGAGAATCTTAAGCAGGCTCCGCACCCAGCACAGAGCCCAACGTGGGACCCGAGCTGAAATCAAGAGTCAGACGATTAACCAACTGAGCACCCAGGGGCCCCTGATTTTCATTCTTTACTAAGGAAAGAAAGTTAATTTTAATACAGAGAACATTTCAATTAAAACAGAACACTTTCAAAAATAAGTCTACAAATTGAAAGTCTCTGGGAAAAAGGTAACAGTAAGCCCTAAACAATCCACTTGGAGGAAGAGTAAACCTTATACATGTTTAAAAGAGCTCCGCCTTTTCTCTGCCTGTCACAGACAACTGTGCCATTTTCCTAAATCTGGGACTACGATGGAATAGTCTCCATCTGATGCCCTTGTGACTTGGGACATGGCTATCAAGCAAACCCCTTGTCATGCTTTCAGATTCAAGTATTAAGTACCATTAGGAAAGGTATTTCTAGAATATGGCCGTCTTTGGAGGGATGACATAATAATTTCATTTTCTATATTAATATCTCTAATTGCTGGTGTATTGGGGGGAATTCATATTCATCCTCAAGTTCAAAATGACACATGTAATACAAAGCCTACTTAATAGTGCAAAATTAGGCCCTTTCTCATATGAAAGTTTTCATGCCACAGTCTTGACAGTCAGATTTCTTGTCAAAATCCCTATTCAAAAGAATGGCTAAGTGTATTCTTACAAATGTACAGCTGTTATCATAAAGACTAAAATAACATTCGAAGGCTCAAAATAGAAAGCAAATGATGACTTCCGAAAATGCCTTATTAAGTCTTAAAATAACTGCCCGTGCAACAAGCTCATGACTCAGACTGGGACCATGTGAAAAGAAATGGGCCAATCTCTGTTTTGTGGGGCAACCTATTCTCAGGATCTGTGCAGTGGGACTGCTATATGGGTTCTTTTGGAGTTTCAGAAACTAATCCCCCACCCCACCCCGAGAAAGAAGAGACCCCCCACTGCAGTGGGTTGCACGGTGTCCTCCAGGCTTAATCCATGTCCACCTGGAACCCCAGGTGTGACCTTCTTTGAAAATAGGGTCTTTGCGGATGTAATTACGGGAAGAATCCAGATAAGATCATACTAAGTTAGGGTGGGCCCTAAACCCAATGACAGTGTCCTTACAAGAGACAGGAAAGGACACACACAGAGGAGGAGGACATGTAAAGACAGAGAGGAGAAAGGGGTTACGCTGCCCCAGCCACGCAACGCTTGGGACCATCAGAAGCAGCAGAGGCCAATGAAGGATTCTCCTCAAATCCCCTGGATTTGCTGCCCAGAGGGAACATGGCCTTGCCAACACCTTGATTTCAGATTTCTGGCTTCTAGAACTATGGAAGAATAATCTCTGTGGCCTTACGCCCCCCAGTTTTGGTAATTTGCTGCGGCAGCCACAGGAAATGCATGTCCCACCTTGCAGTGAGCGAATAGTGTTACAGAAAGATCCTAGGTTCCGTTTGGCAACATCGTCCCCAAAATGGTATGCGGTGATTTTATACAGTACTTGAGCAGTGTATGTCATATGCCACTGACTTCCCAGACTGAGAAAGCCAGCCCCTTCTGATTCTTCTCCAGTCCCAGTTAAGTCACAGACACCGCAGGTTGGTGGTAGGGCACGGGAAGCCTCTCTCCAATGTGCTCGATCTCGCTTTTCGACAGAACAAGCCTGACCTCGGAGGCTTCAGGAGGCCTCTGTACTACTCTGTTTTTATCATATTTATTTATAAAAACAGTATTGGTTTCCCACAGTATTATAACCCAGTATTATAATGTCTCCTTTAAAATAAACATCTATAGTAAACCAGTGTTCACAGCAGCATTATCTACAATAGCCAAAAGGTAGAAACACCCCAACAGTGCATCAATAGAGGAGTGGATAAACAAAGCGTGGCATATACCTACAAGAGTATTATCCAGCCACAAAAAGGAAGGAAATTCTGACACATGATACAGTATGAATGAACCTTAAAAACATCCCGCTGAGTAAAATAAACCAGACACAAAAGGACAAATGTTGTATGATTCCACTTACGTAAAGTGAAATCATACATAAAGTGGAATCATACATAAAGTGGAATCATTACATAAAGTGTAAAATAAATCATTCCATAAAGTGGAATCATAAAATAGATAAATTCATAAAGACAGAAAGTAGAATAGGGGGCTACTAAAAAAATAGAAAATACTAAAAAAAAAAATAGAATAGACTGTGGGGAGGGGGGACTAGGGAGCTGTTTACTAGGTCGTTTCTGTCTGGGATGATAAAACAGTTCTGGAAATAGGTAATGTGATGACTATACAACATTGTGAATGTATTTAGCCACTGAAATATATACCTAAAAATAGCTAAAATAATGCATTTTATGTTATATGTTTGATAACAAAAGCCTTTAAAAAAACTGCAACAAAAAATAAATATACATAAAAAAAGAAAGTTGCTTTGAGAAAGAAATGTATTAAGTATACGAATCCAGGTGGAGGCAGTGGAAATAGCATGGAAAGAACACCAAGCACCTTGTCTTTCCGATCTCCCCTTGCTTCCCCCAGCACTGGGTTTCCAAACAAGTGTCCTGCTTCCTGGTTCGGCTTTCCACAGACACCTGTTCCTCCAGGAAGCCTGGCCCAACTATTCCGGCCTAGAAAAGCCCCCCCTTCTCTGAGCTTGAGCCCAGATTGCCTGGATAGCTCTTTGGGCGCTTAATTATATTCACCGCCCAACTCTGCTTCACTTGCCTCTACCATCGAATATACTACTATCATTTAACTTGGAAAGTAACGTCCACTGAAAAATAAATCCAACAAAATTGAGGCATACGAAACTCAAGGTGGAGGACAACCTCCCCTCCCCGCCCTGTCCCCACTGCTCAGAACAGGGGTCACTAACTCACAGGCTCCCCAGGCCACACGGCGTTCCCCAGAGGAGCAGCTGCTGGATCTCTGCGGAGTGGCATGTGGGCCTGATGTTAAGAGAGTTTCTGCTTCTTTAAGGGAAGCTAGAAGTTCAGGTTTTTATGTGACATCTCCAGCATTTTATATAGATTGACAATATTTTAAAATAAAACAATTTTTAATTGTTTAAAATCAGTTCCAATTTTGAGCGATGGATTTTAAATCAAACAAGATGTGTCTGTAGGCTGTATCTACACATCAGGCTGAATGCAGGAGAAAGAGCTACAGCCTGTGTCCCCTGTCCTACAACTAGCCACTGTGAGGGCGGTGAAATTTAACCAGCTGTAGCGGGGCACAGAGAGCATTCCCAGTGTGCGCCAGTGGGGCCTGCCCAGTCCCTTCCCCAGCTGACAGGAGGCCCATCACAGGAGGGACTCAACGTGTATTTTGAGAATCCACTGAATACATACAATATTTCCTGAATATTAATTATAACGGTTCAAATTGTGTTTTAGGTCAGACTACGTGGCTTGCTTTGCAAGTTTTACACTCTATAGTTTCAGAGGTAAATTAATCCTAGCACCTAGGAGCTGAATCAAAACAAGAGGGGTTTGAACGTGCTAAATTTTAGCCACAAAATATTCTTTAATATTTTGAAATGAACCTTATCGCCCCCCCCCGCACAATCAATTTTGTTGCACACTTTTTAAATCTCTGTATTCAATGTGGATGTACAAGTTTAAGTTGAAATTCGAGTTTCAGTTAGTGCTTGTACCACAAGATGCTGCTCATGTGTGGACTACTGTGTGAACACGAGGGGATGAAGGCCCACACACTGAGGTCGGCATGGTGTGGTGGAGAGAACACAGCACAAGGGCTGGCACGTCTGGCCCTAAGGCTCAACTCGGCCACTTTCTAGCTCTGTGATGTTGGGCGTGTCTCAAGCTCTCTGTGGCCACTTTCTTCATCTGTAAAAACACGGTGATGATAATATGTGGTCAATCTATCTCACATGGTTGTCATGAGGACATGAGCTACAGTGCAGAAAGCGTTCTGTAAGCTCCACGGTGCCGGACAAATCCGTTTTATCTTCAGCTGTCATCAAGAACCACTGATTGATGTTTAATGCTAATTAGAGACTTTCCCCCCAGACAGCAGCAGGTTATTCTAAGATTATACAAATGCAAATAAATAACAAAACACGACACTCGGTGCTCCCATGTTAACCTGAAGCAGTGTGAGACTTAAACGCTTTTTCAAAAAAGTCAGATGTAAAGATATCAACCCTAATCCAGTAGAATGTTAAAGAATTAATGGGACAACATAAACTTCACTGATAGTCAAGTAATGATAAGCCACCATAACTAACCATCACTGTTATAAAATTAAGGACAATGAATAAAAATTTAAGTATGTTCAAGAATTAACAGGTGGGCAAACGTACCTTCCAATTTGCCAATTTTTTGAACTCTATAATTTTTATAACTGCTCCCATGAGAATACCTAGAAGAGAAAATAAAAAGCTGAACATAATTTAAGATGAGGAAGATTATTCATTTATTATTCCAGAGAAACTATTATGTCTTTTAATAGCTTTTATGGATTTCTGCAAGTTTCATGTCTGAAAACCTAAGAATGGAAATCAATGTGATGTTCCGAGTCGCATGTCAGGCAACATACTATAATGAAGTTCAACAACAATGGGGGTGGGGCATGGCTGCGGAACAAAAAGTTTGACAAAACAAGACCCAAGGATAGTCTGCTAGGCACAGAAGATTTACCACCTGTCAGTTTTGCTACATCCGCCCATCTTCAAAGGGAAATGACAGAAAGCTCACGTGGTAAGTTTGCCCTATACTGCATCATCCTACCATTTTCAAAAAAGAATCCAAGATCACTTTCTCAGATTCAGATGGCAGCTCTATGCAGAGTATTCAGTTAGAGATAAAACCTCAAGGCTAAAAATAACCTAAAGTAAAAATTCTGTGAAATTCCTGGAACAAAACAGACCATCTAAGTTCAGGCATGTTTCCTTAAGGCTGACAGGCTCATTACTCTCTCATAAAGAACCCACCCAAAATAATTCTCAGAGAAGCATCACGGGGACAGTTTATGATGGCCCTGTTATTCACTAGATAAATGATTTTTAACCCGGTTGACTCATCAGGATCACCATGGGAGCTTTTTATAAAATAAAGACACTGGAGCAGCACTCCAGACCTCCTAAATGACAGTCTGGTAGGGGGTGATACAAAGCAAGCCTGAAGACCACGGTCCTAGACACTTAAAGACAAAGACTTCCCTCCCCGACACAGAGGAAGGAGCTTCTCTCCCCATCAACCACGGAGACCCAGAAAGCCAGAAAGCCGAGGAAACACACTTTGTTGGGTGGGGCGAGGAGACAATACTAGAACTGAGAAGTTTATCAGGAAAAGGAAGTGCTCGAACACTCACTTCTGTAGGGGAGGGGGTTTCAGGTGAAGAGAGGAGATAAGTTCTACTTTATAAACCTCTATACCATTTGAATTGTCCCATATTATTAAAACAATTATAAAATTACTTTGAGAAAGAGACCAAGACAAAAGAGATCTGGGCTGTAAAGGGTGTCAACGCACCTATTTTCGGAACAGAAGTTGTCTATTCAGTTGCCAGGTGGTATGAAAGCACTGATTCTAACCTCTCCAGACAGGGTTTCCCAGTTGCTTCATTTTTCTTATCTTTTCAAATGGTGTATACATTTTAAGGACTTTTTAATACAATTTTTTATTAACCAAATAGTTTATGAATACTTTGTAAAATGTTATAAATAAGACAAAAGTCCCTTTTGATGAGATCCCACTCCCACCTTAGTTCTTTCTCTTCCTGCCCCCAGGTGACCAACCACCTTGAAGTTTGGGAAATATTCTACCAGATCATTCTCTATCCTCTTACATGTTTATATTTAACCACATAGTCCTGAGTGTTTGTATTTGTATTAAATTTACAGTACTGTAATGCATCGTTCTACTACTTGCTATTTTGCTCAGTGTTAAATGTGGGGAGATGCACTCAGGGATTATTACATATAGATCTGCCTCATTCCTTTGAACAGCTCTGCAGCACAGCATAAAAATGCCACATACTGAATAGCTATTTCTCCAAAGAAGACATACAAACGGCCAACAAGCACATGAAAAGATGCTTAACATCATTAGGGGAATGCAAATCAAAACCACAATGAGAGAGCTCTTCACACTCCCTCGGATGGCTAAAATAAAAAGACAGGAAAGCAAGCGCTGGCAAGGGTACAGAGAAACAGGAGCCCTCATTCATACATTGCTGGTGGGAAGGTAAAATGGTGCGGTCGCTGTGACAGAATAGTATGGCAGTTCCTGAAAAAGTAAAACAGAGTTACCACATGACCCAGCAACTCCACCCGAGAGCACACAAAACAAATGCTCATAAAAGAAATTTGTACACGGATGCTCATTAGCAGCATTATTCACAGTGGTCCAAAGGTGGGAGCAATGCAAATGCTCATCAACTGATGAATGGAGAAACAAAATGTATATTCACACAATGG